>WOXC01012115.1:0-600000 GCA_011680675.1 Gymnobelideus leadbeateri | reverse complement strand
GACACAGAGAAGCTAACCTCCCGCTGAGGACAGCCCAGCACCCTGCAGGAAGGACCAGCGCAGTGGTCTGGGAGCCGGCAGCGCGCAGAGCGCAGGAGCCGAGCTGAGCCCAGGTCCATGTGAGCCGAGGTTTTAGCCCCAGGGCGGCAGGGCCAGCAGCCGGCTGGAGGAACCCCAGAACACCAGGAGACGCCAGAATTATCAACATAGACTTGCCTAGGACAAAGTAAGAGGTTAGTGTCCTATGGACTTTGGGACCTGTATTTGGGGAATGCGTCAGCTCCCTCCCCTGGGGCTAGAAGCCGCTGAGGAGACACGCCATTTTGTAGTTTTCATAGGCATTTCCGGCTCCCAGCCTACAAATCGTGGGGAGATCCAGCGATCAGTCTTGGGGGGTAATCGCTCTTGCTTTAACCTCCCTGGATCTGGATTGTGATCTAGGGTGGAAGTTGTGGGTGGGTTTACAGCTTGCCAGAAACGGAAGTTGCCCCCCACACGTTCGGGACGAAAATTCCTCTATCTGGCCTTAAAGCCATAGTGTGGCAACAAGCCCAAAAGTCAAGTAATTAAGTGGCAACATGCCAAGGCAAAGGAAACAGAAAAATGCAACCCTAGACTCCTATTTTGGGGGCATAGAGCAGGAAAAGGACTGTGAGGTCAGAAGTCCTGCTCCAAAAGCCCCAGGGGAAAACATGAGCGGGTTGCAGGCCATAGAGGACCTTAAGAAGGACTTTAAAAATCAAATAAGAGAAGTGGAGGAAAAATTGGGAAGAGAAATGAGAAGGATGCAGGAAAAGTATGAAATAAGGGTCAACAGCCTGACTGAGGAAAACAACACCTTAAAAAATAGACTAACTCAAATGGCAAAGGAGGCCCAAAAGGGCAATGAGGAGAAGAATGCCTTAAAAAGTCGAATTTGCCAGATGGAAAAAGAATCTCAAAAGTTCACTGAGGAGATTCATTCCTTCAGAGTTAGACTGGAGCAAATGGAAGCTAGTGACTTTATGAGAAATCAAGATGCTGTTAAGCAGATCCAAACAAGCGAAAGATTAGAAGGCAATGTGAAATATCTCATGGGAAAAACCACTGACCTGGAGAATAGATCCAGGAGAGACAATTTAAAAATTATTGGACTACCTGAAAGCCATGATCAAGGAAAGAACCTAGAAATCACCCTTCAAGAAATTCTCAAGGAAAACTGCCTGATGTTTTAGATCCAGAGGGCAAAATAGAGGTTGAAAGAATCCACCGATCACCTCCTGAAAAGATCCCAAAAAGAAAACTCCCAGGAATATTATAGCCAGGTTCCAGAATCCCCAGATCAAGGAGAAAATACTACAAGCAGCCAGGAAGAAACAATTTCAATATTGTGGAAACACAATCAGAATAGCCCAGGACCTGGCAGCTTCTACACTGAGGGATCGAAGGGCATGGAATATGATATTCCAGAGGGCAAAAGAACTGGGAATGAACCCAAGGGTCACCTACCCAGCAAAACTGAGTATTTTGTTTCAGGGGAAAATATGGTCATTCAGTGGAATAGAGGACTTTCAAGCATTCTTGAGGAAAAAACCAGAGTTGAATAGAAAATTTGACATCCAGACGCAAGAAGTAAGAGATGCCTGAGAAGGTAATCAGGGAAAAGAAATCAAAAGGAACTTATCAAAGTTGAACTATTTACATTCCTATATGGAAAAGCAATAACTGTGACTGATGATATCTTTCTCACTATGAAAATAATGGAAGAAGGGGGTGTGGTCATATGAATACATATGTAAATGTGTGTGTATATGGTTACAGTTATATATGGATAGAGGGCATAGGTTGAATTTGTTGGGAAGGGAGAATACTCAAGGGATGAAATTATGAGGTGAGAGAGGAAAGTGGCAAGAGGAGATGGGGAGAGACAGGGTAGGGTAAACTATCCCATGTAGAAGAAGCAAGGGGAAGTGGTTGCAAAGGAGGGGAGAATAAGGAAGGCTAAAAAGGCAAAACCACATTCACATTGAATTTGGTTCAGGGAGAAAATGACATACATACTAAATGGGATATCTCAACCTGCAGCAGGATAGGGGGAAGGGGGATGAGAGGAGGGATGATGGATGGGAGGGCATCCTTGGGGTGAGGGAGGTTGGAAGTACCCACTATAGAAGAGGGACAGGATCATGTAGGGAATGGACCAGGTGGGGGGTGGGATGAGTGGGAGGGAACTATAAGCAGCCTTGTACAATATATCTACTATGATAATGTTTTGCATAGCTAGACATGTACAACATATACTGAATTACTTATCTCCGCAGAGGGAATGGGTGACAAGGGAGGAAGGAAATGGATCTGAAATTCAAGGTCCTAACATTAAATGTTTCAAATATATATAAATACTATTATTAATACTCTTTTGCTTGTAATAGGGAGATAAGATGTGCAGGCATTGGGATGCAAAGACTCACCTTCCTCTAATGGAAAAGTCGATGGGGGTATGGGAGAAGGTATAGGAGAGAGCAGATTGGAGGAAGCGATATCTTGTGGGATTACTGTTCTGGGAGGTTGGGTAGGGGAATAATGGGGGGAAAATGATTGTAACTCAAAATCTGGCAGAAATGAATGATGTAAAACAGAAGTTAATAAAGTATTTGTTTAAAAAAAAAAATCTTGCAAAATGCAGAGAATTAGAAAAAGTAAATGTCCACAAAGCAATAGAATGATATTAAACAGGGAGGCTTTTAAAAAAGGATTAAAAAATAATTAGTAAATAAATAATTTAATTCTTAAAAAAAAATAATCTTTCCAGGAGAGCTGTTGGAGAAACTTCAATGTTTCCAGAAGGAAGAGAGCCAAGAGGAGTACCTGAGTCCTTAAAACTCCTCTGCAATCATGGATTTGTGCTCACCCTACTTAGCTGAGTTTAGTACAACTCTGAACAGGCCCTGGGGTTCCAGCTTTCCCCAGTAGAGAGTTACCCTTCTGCTAACCTCTTGGGTGGACCTGTATAATAAGGCCTCTAGCTAGAGGGAGTAGGATAACTCCCTTGTAGGATGTGTTCTGGAGTGGACTGAGCAAAGTAGAGCCAGACAGTGGGATTAAGAATCTCTTACAGTAGGGGTAGCTAGGTGTCAAAGTGAATAGAGCATCAGCCCTGGAGTCAGGAGGATCTGAGTTCAAATTTGACCTTAGACACTTAACACTTACCAGCCATGTGACCTTGTGCAAGTCACTTAACCCCAATTGCCCTGCTTATCCTCCTCCAAAAAACAAAAAACACAAAAAAGAGAGAGAGAGAGAGAAGACTCTCTTACAGTGCCACCTTCCCCTCCCCCCGCCAATCTGAATCCAACTCCTTCCTTGCCCTAAACCAGAGGGATTTAAGTTATTTGGAGAAATAATTTAGTCTCTATCAAGCAATAACAACCTTTTATTTCCCAACACCAGCAAGGTTAACTGAGTCCAAGGTTGGAGTAGGCATGGGGGGAATGATCTCTGAGGGATCAAAGCATTTTTTTTTTAATTGACTCTCCTCAGTAGATATAACTGGTCTTCTTCCTTTAGGAGCCTAAAGAAGAATTGGTGAGAGCATCCTGCCTCCTTCTCCATAAAAGAGGGACAATGAGGACTAGGCCAGTTGTGGGGTTGGTTCTTTGTGCTTGGGATAAACCCCTCTATCCCTGCCCCTTTCCCCATTCAACTGCAGGTTTCAGTTTTCCCTCTCCCTCATCTTCCTCAGTGGTTGGGGCCTGGGGAAGTTGGGGTTTAACTTTTAGATAATTTGAGACTAAAATTATAAATAGTTTGAGAGAGGGACAGGGGACCTGGGCACTGGAGCAGAGCCAGTAAAGCCGGGTAGTAAGGGTGGGAGAAAAAAGGGAACTGAGGTGAATCCTCAGGCTAGGCGGAGAGAGTCTAGGCAAAACTCCTGCACTTGCCCAGGCTAGCTGCTAAATTTACCCAAGCTGACTCAGCCCAGATGCCCGGAATGGGGAATGGGGGATAAGGACACTCGGAGCAGTGGGCAGAGCCAGGGTGAGGGGAACAAGTTAAGAGAAAAAGGATGGGAGTTGAAAAGTGCAAAGACAGATGGAGCTTTACATGGAAACAGAGGTGATGTATACATGAATCTGGACTCAGTCCAATGCTTAGTGTCTGTGCCTGGCACATAGTAGGTGCTTAATAATAAATGTTTGTTGGTTGAATTCAGGGAGAGTAAGGGTTGTGGGAAGTGGTGACTCTGCTGGGAAAAGGGCAGAAGATCAGAGACTGGAAAAAGGAAGCAAAGTCTAGAGGAATCAAAGGAGTAGATGAATATACAGGTGTGTATATTCTGAGTTTCTACCCTTTCCACTCAGTAGTGAAGACAACATGGGGAAACCTCTCTTGAAGAACCTGGAGAAAGTGGTCTGTTTGGAGGGGGGGATTGGGAGGAGGCAGAATAATGGGGTGGCAGGGTGGTGCAATGGATAGAGTGAAGGGTCTGGAGTCAAAAAGACCCAAGTTCAAATATGGCCTTAGACACTTACTAGCTGTGTAACCCTGGGCAAATCACTTAATCCTATTTGCCTCAGTTTCCTCATTTATACAATGAACTGGAGAAGAAAATGGCAAATCACTTCAGTATCTCTGCCTTTGTGACCCAAATGGGGTCACAAAGAATTGGACATGATTGAAATGACTGAATAACAGAATTACAGAGCACTTTTCTTTTAAGTGTCCAAGTGGTTAGTTAACTGCTGGTAATAGTTCCGTTTTGTTTCTAAGAAAATAGCCTCAGAAAGATGGAGTGATTTGTCCAAGGGCTACAGAAGCAGTGAGAGGCAGAATCACATTCTGTCAGAATGAGAATGGCTCCATGGGATTGGAAGGCACCCTACAATATATCTGGTTCAAATGCCTCATTTTACCAATGAGAAAACAGAAACCCATAAAAGTGAAATAACTTACTCCAGACATACAGCACTTGAACCCAGGTCATCTAACTGTAAGACCTTTCATTGTACTTACCACTATGCTCAGAGATTTTTTGCTTCAGGCTTTTCCCTTTCTAGATGAATAAATTTAGGCCTCAAAAGATTAAATGATCTGTCCAAGGTCACTCACATGGATTTGAGACTTAATGAGAATGCTTTCTCCAAAGATGCAAAATCAAAATTCATCCATGACTGCCCATTCTATACCCCTCTTGTCCATGTCTTCCCATAAATTAACCAGAGAGGGTCCCGTCAATGTACTGAGGGTCTTCCTCTCTTTGTGTTGATATCATGAGGATACCAGTGGAGTATATGGCCTATCCCCAAAAGCTGGTGGCCCAGTGGAGAAAGAACTGAGCCTGGAATCAGGAAAACCTGATTCAAATCCAACCCCAAATGCTTCTCTGTGTGACCCTGACCTTTGCCTCCATTTCCCCAACTACAAAATGGGGATAATAGTACTTACCTTGAAGGGTTGCTGTGAGGATCAAATATGATAATACTCACAAAATCACTTAGTAAGTGGTTGGCACATAGTAGGTACTATATAAATGCTTATTCCCTTCCCTCATTATTTTTTGTTGTCACAACTGTTGTCACCACTCCCCTCAACCTTCACTCTCCCTAAATTCAATCAATAAACATTTATTATTGAGCACCTACTATGTGCCAGGCACAGACCCTAAGCATTGGACTGAGTCCAGATTCATATATGTACCAGGGGAAACTTGCAGCTCTGTTCCGATGTAAAGCTCCAACTGTCTTTGCACCTTTCAACTCCCATCCTTTGTCTTTTTTTTTTTTCATCCTTTGTCTCTTAACTTGTTCCCCTCACCCTGGCTCTGCCAATTGTTCCCAGTGTCTAATATATACACACATATACATATATATACACATACACATACATATATATATACCCATGTATGTGTGTGTGTGTGTGTGTGTGTGTGGTGTGTGTATTTGTTTTTAAATGACATCATTTAATAGATCTAGTGATCTTAGAATAAAGGAGTCTGTAGTCACACAGTTAGCAAATAACAGGCAGTATTTAAACCCTCTTCTGTTCCACTATAGTACCCAGAGAAGCAGGGAGGGTGAACTAGCCAAGTAAAGGCAGCAGGAATCCAATCAGCTTTGTGACCTTTCCCAGAATTCTACTTACCTGAGGGGTTAGAAAGGAAATGAAACATGCCTGGGTTCCTGATTGAATTTCTTTCATTGGAATGGTTAGTGGAGTTTGGGTTGAAGAAGGAATAGAAGGGTCTAAGGAGTTGGAAAGTTTCAAACTAATTTCCCAGGCTATGACTGGGCCAACTCGGTATAATTGATTGGAGTCCTAGATGGCCCCTTACCTGACTGAATGCAGTTTGGGTTGCAATTGAAAGGAGATTCTTCAGTACAAGTGTGCCCCCCTGTGACCATACAGAATAACACAACTTAATTGACTGACCAACTCCAACCTAACCAACTCCTTCCCTCTCTAGCTGCCCTAAAATTAATGTGAGGGATTTAGGGTTTGCTCTCAAATTTCCTCCTGGCATGCAATTCCATCATGGGAGGAATGTGGCAACCACAGATGAAGTAGAGAACTCAGCAAAGAGAAGGAGGAATTGTAGAGGCCACAGATTAGGGCCCCCCTGCAGGGTCCAATTTGATTCAAGAACAAATTCTCTAACATGGTATTCCCCATCCAATCCAATGCTGCCTTATTAGCCCATCACTTCATACTTTGTCCATTTCCTTTTCAACTCTTAGAAGCTAAGATCAAGATTAGTCATAGCCCCAGTCTAGCCATCCCCTCTCTATTCTGTGCAGTAATCTCAGCACAACCTCCAAGGCTACAGACCATTTTGGCTGCTTGGGGCTAGACATCTTTACCTCCTCATTCCCTATTTTTTTTTCTTTTTTGAGGGGGGAAGGTAGAGCAATTGGGGTTAAATGACTTGCCCAAGGTCACATGGCTGATAAGTGTTACGTGTTTGAAGCTGGATTTGAACTCAGGTCCTCCTGACTCCAGGGCGGGTGCTCTATTCACTGATTCCCTATTTCTTTAGAGGGTAAAGTCACACTTCCAATCATCCAAGTTTGCAACCATGGCATCCTCCTGCAACCCTTTCTCTCCCTCCTTCACTCATATCCATTTAATTGCCAAGTCTTGGCCATTTGACCTCCACAACTCTTTCATCCATCCCAAGCTCTGCACTCACAAAAAATCCACCACCTTAATTCAGTCCCTCATCACCTTTCAGCCTTCTAATGTCTCTACCTGCCTCAAGAATCTCCCTTCTCCAGCTCCATAGAACTGCAACAGTAATATTCCTAAAGTATTAATCTAACCACATTATCCCCTCTGCTTTAAATCACCGGTGACTATCAACCAACAAACATTTATTAAACACCTACTGTATTTGAGAGGAAATTAACATTTATTAAGCACCTACTATGTGCTAGGCTCTATGCTAAGCACTTTACAAATATCTCATTTGATCCTCACATCAATCCTTCGAGGCAGGTGTTATTATTCCCCCCATCTTACAGTTGAGGAAACTGTGGCAAACAAGGATTAAGTGTTTCCCCCAGAGTCACACAGCTAGGAAGTGTCTGAGACCAGATTTGGAACTCTGGTTCTTTTGATTCCAATCCTAGCACTCTCTGTCCCCAAGGTATCACCTAACTGCCTCCTTTTCAGGAATCTGTACACATAAAAACAGATTAACAGTACATAGAAAGGAAATGCAAGGTGACTTGGGAGTTGGGAGGGGAGCAGCTAGGAGGATTCAGAAAGGCCATACATAGGAGGTAGAATTTGAGCTGAGCTTCGAAAGAATTTAATGAATAGAGAACAAGAGGGAGTGCATTTCAGACACAGGATGACAATCTCTAGACTCAGAAATGGCCCCAGAAGCCAGCTAGTCCAACCCCTTCATTTTACTGATGAGGAAACTAAGACCTAGGGAGGTGAGATGACTGCCCCAAGGTTACAGAGGCAGCAGCAGAGTTAGGATTAGAATCCAAGTCCTACTAGAGCCACTGAGCTGACTTACAAAGTCAGAGATGAGACAGAGACTGTCAAGGGAGAGAAACAAGTGGACCAATTTGGATGGACCTCAGAATGTGTGAAGGTCCAGTGTGGATCTGGAAAGGTAGTCTGGAGCTAGGGAATGAAGCATTTGAAATCCTAAGCAGAGTAGTCACTGACGCTTTGGAGCATGGTGTAATTGTAGTGTGTGCTTTATTTAGGAATAATACCTTGGATTGTTTGATTAGCTCAATATTGCCTCTTGTTGCTTGTCCTTCATTTTTGAAGAGGACCAATGACATTACAGGATGATGTCTTGACTCTTTCATGAATTGGATTTAAGTGAGGCAGAGTTGTGTGAATACACTGGCCTCTCTCTTCTAGGGTCATTGAAGTCCAATGGCAAGACAAAAGCCAAGGCAATGGGGGTTTGGTCCATGATGCAGTGCACCTTATTGCTTTGGTATTGGACCACAGGGCCTGCTTCAGCTGCCTTCATGACCAAATTCTTATCTGCCCATTCCACCAGGGGAAGTCTTCACATACTTAGACACCACCCCCCTCCAACTCACAGACAGGTTTGAGGCCCCTCAACCTCAGCCACCACCCTATTGCCTCAAATTCAAATTCCTCCGCCTGCCATTCAAAGCTTCTCACAATCTGGCTCCAGCCTATCCTTCTAGAAGGACCTCTCATTACTCCCCTTCACATCAATCAGGTCTAGCTAAATTATCTCTGTACATAGCATCCCATCTCCCATTTTCCACTATTTTTGTAAGCTGTCTCCCACACCTGACTTGTACTCCTTCTTTAACTTCATCTCTTGGGATAGCAACGTTTAGTTCAAAGAGGAGGTTCTACGTGTGCCCTTCCTTCCTCAAAAATGATCATAAACTATACATAGACATGTGTGTATACAATATGCATTTGTTATCTACTAATTTGTGTTTATATCATCTTCCCCGTACATACTATACTATACTATTACATACATTACATACTATAAGCTCCTTAAAGGTAGACACTGGTTAATTTTGTCTTTTCAACACCACCTAGCACTGTGCCTGGCATATAACAGGTATTAAATAAATGCTTTTTGGTTGGCTGATTCATCAGGTCTTGAGATTCTCCAAGCAGAGAAAGAAGTATGTGAGGGTGAAGGGGAGTTCTCTCCAGGTGCTTCTTTGTGAATAGTGAGAAATCTCTTTGTTCATTCTCCCTTTCTGAATAAAAGTGAATTAAGTTAAGTGGGGGGGGGGGGGCGGTGTCCTAGGCTTATTGATTTGAATCCTTCCCCCTCCTTCTTCCAGTCTTTACTTCCTTTCAGTAACCTCTTTAAAAAAAATACACACCAACAAACCAATGCACCATGGAATGCTTCAAGACCTACCTCCAAAGCCTCCCTGGGAGTCAATTTCTTATTTCTTCCCCTCCCCTTTAATTAGTCCTCTATCCTAATACCCTCTCTAACAGACATCACCCCTGCTGTTATTATCCCTTTCTCAATTGCCTATCTGATCTCTACTTATGCTTCTCTATCCAATTATGGCCCTTTTGTATCCTATAGTATCAGTCTTTTCAAAGTCAGAATAAAAACAGCCTTTAACTCCTGCTGTATTGGTTGAAGAACTGAGTATGTTTAAATTGAAAGCCTAGGTAGAAAATGATAGTGGTCTCCAAATATCTGAAAGGCTGTCATGTTAAGAGGGTTTAGAATTATTCCGTGTGGTACCAGAAAATATTAAAAGCAAAAAAACTGAAGACACAAGGAGGTAAATTGAGGCACGAGGCAAGGAAAACCTTCTTAACAATTAGAATTATCCAAAAGCATCATGGATTGTCCCCAAAAGGAAGTTTTGCTTCTCACTAGAGGTATTCAAGGAAAGGCTGATGTTATTTATTAATGGGATGTTATTGAGGGAATTTTTGTTCAAGAGTAAACTAGGTGGCTTCTGAAAATCTTTTCAACTCCGAAATTCTGTGGTTTTTAAGTGATGTAAAAGATAGTCCAATATAAAAGGAAGTTATCTGGTTATGTATGCGGGGAAAATAATAGATGGAGTCAAAACTGCTGTGATGTGTGAATTACTTGGTTCACGAAATAATTGACAGGGTCTCATTTAAAAACAACAAACAAAACGACAACCACTGGGCTTTGTTTTCTAAGCCCTTTAATTGAGATTGGTACGGAACTGGTCCAGACAAGACGATTCCACTTCCCCCACCTCTCATACAAAAAATAAAACCGTGAAAGCTCAAATGGCTGTTTCTTCCTCTGGTTTCATTGTGAAGACCTCTAGGTCGGGATACATGTAGGGGTGGGGTTATGGAAGAAGAAAGTCAGAAGAGGTGAGAGGATTCTGCAAGAGTGAAGGGGACGGTGAGGGGGAGCCGTGGAGGGCGGGACCAAGTCCGAGGTGTGGGAACCTATGGCTGGGGGTGACCTCCTCCCTGCTTTCCCTGAGTGGAGCCCTCAGCCCGGAATAGCGCCTCCTCGGTCTGGCAGATCACATCCAGGATTTCCCGGATACAGTCTCTCAGCTCCCCAGCCCTGCGCCCGACCTCTCCCCGGCTTCCTGGGGTCCCGGGTGTGTCCAGTCCCCCGGGCAGGCTTCGTTCAGGCTGCCTGGAGGCAACTGAGGCTTCGGTGTCGCTCCCTTCGGAAGAGCAGCTCCGGGCGCCGCACTCTGGAGCTTCATCCGAGTCCGAATCCGGGGCTGTATGGCGGCGGATGCGGGATACGGCTTCCCGAAGAGCCCCGGCATAAGGCCCGGGGTCCCGCGCCCAGCCCCGGCCCGCGGGCCGCCGGACCTTCTCTGTTGGCTCTGAGCCTTGGACTCCATCCGAGCACCTCTCAGTTGCTACACTGGGCCCGCCAGGATCCGGGCTACACTGAACAGCATCCCCCGCCCCCAGGTCCAGTTCCCTGATTGGGAGCCCCAGGATGCGGGAGGCGCGCTCCTCTAGGGAGGGGTCCTCCGGCTCCCCAACCTCAACACCCTCGCCCCATGCGTTGGAGCAGCCCTTACTGGGCTGATGAGACAGCCGGCTACTCTGCAGCAGCTTTTGGCATGGGGAAGGGAAGGCTTGCTCCTCCTCTCCCTCTTTTAGGGGTTTCTGGAAAGCCGGGGAATCCCCCCAATCCTGTGGCCCCAGGGAAGGCAAAAGCTGCACGTGTTGGATTTGAGGGGTAGGGATAAACTGGGCCCGAATCACAACGCACGTGGCGTCAATAACAAACACTCCGTTTTCCCCATTAGACCTACGGGGGCTGCGAGGCACCGTATGAGCTCGATGGGTCTCCTTCCAGTCGGCTGGAAACTTGGAAGGCCTCTGGGACCCACCCCTCTCTCCCAGGGACTCTTTCTCTCTTGGGGCCCCAGGGGCCCAGGGTCTAGGAAGGGTTTGGCTGTGCTGGGGTGGCTGGTCTCCAGGGGAAGGACCCCAGATCTTGCGGGACAAGCTCTTTTCTCCTGCTCGTTCCCCTTCAGAGGTGTCCCTGAGAGGGAGCTTGGTTCTGGGTGTCGTTTGGGGGGTGCCAGAGGTTACTGTTTCTGCTCTTGTGGTTTGGTTGGCCCCAGGCTGTGAATAGCTTTCGCTGCTGTTGCTATCAAGACCCACAGGAGAGAACCCAGGGACTTTGTCTGAAGTCTTCCCTGCAAGCCCAGGTCCTCCACAACCTGGAAACCCACCCAGGGTGCCCCGGCCCTGCCGAATCCCCCAAGCCCCTAAAACGTCGCGGTAGATCCGCGGATCCAACCTTTTCTTGGGGCGCTCCTCTCTATCTTTTCCTTCTAGAGCAGGAGCCGGAGCTAGTGGGGCGGGCAGCCGGGAAAGCTGCTGGGGCCGTTTGGCCCCCAAGGTCCGGTGGGGGCCATCATAAGAAGGCGGAGCCACGTAGGGTGGAGGCCGGTCCCAGCGCCTCCTAGGGACCGGCCCAGCGGCGCCTCTCAAGAGCAGGTGGGCTTCATAACTGGGAGGCCCAGACGGCCGCCCTACCCGGGGCCCCGCTCGAGCTGCGGAGCCAGGCTCTCGCAGCGACTGCGCCGCTGGACGGGGAGGGCGGCCCGATGGCCCACGGTGCTCTGGCAACCAAGGGACCTGATGGGCCTTAGGTTGGGCGGCCTTAGGGGCGTTCCCAGGTTCGGGGCGGGGCCCACCTCCGCCCCGGGCTCGGCCAAGTGGACCCCGGGGTTCTGAACGGCCAAGGCTTGGAGGGCTCCAACTTCGACCCCCACCTCCCTTGCGCCGCTTTCTCTCTGTTTCTTTGGCCTCACGCTCCTGAGAGACCGCCTTCCTTTTCTCTTGTTCCCTCGGTCGGATCTCGGGTGGGTGCCCTGTCCCCCAGTTGGTTGCCTCTTGCAACACTCGGGGCACCCATGCCCGACGAAGTTGCCGCTCTGGGGGCTTCTGGCCCAGCCCATACCTGGGACAATAAGCAGGAACCCAGGTGAGCGGCCAGTGAAGCTGAGGGACAAGCAGAGGGGTAAAGGGTAGCCATGAAGACTAATTGGGTGGGGTGCAGAAGGGTTATAGAACCAGGTTGGGGTAGGGGATAAATAGGGAATATTTTATTGTGGTGACTAGGTTCTCTTGGTAGCTCTATACACTGTCCCCTTGTCACACTTTAATCATGTAAGCTTCACACAATTTCCCTATCTCAGATTCATTAATCCATATCCATCTCTCGTTCTTCCCCTCCCCCCAGGTAACCTTAGACCCACCCGGTTTGAGGGAGTGGGAGTGCAGTGAGGCTTAAGTAGTATCATACAATCAGTGGTAAGTAAATAGTGGAGAGGTCAGGATCTAAACTGCCCTTCCTTATGCCCTTCTCCCAACCTACTCTCCCTATTAAGCCCTCAGACTCACCTGTGGCTTGAAGGTTCCTGAGCCCAAGGACCCCCAGTAGGGTCCATGGGCTGGTGAGCAGGGGCCCAGCGACTGTAATGACAGGAGATGGTCTTCACTTCAATCACTAACAGCTTGGACTTCTGTACCCACAAGCAGCCGGCGGACTCTCCATCATGGGGCTTTCTGGGGCTGCCTGGCCCCTCGGAGAATAGCGGGCCATCCACCATTCTGTTCCACCCCTACCCCAACCCCCCACCCACCCACCCCAAGAGCCCCTTCCTAGCTTAGGAAGCCTGTACCCGCTGCAGAGCGGCGTACACGAGGACTGGGGACTATATATACCCGAGCACACGTGTGTGTGTGTGTGTGTGTGTGTGTGTGTGTGTGTGTGTGTATGTGTGCGTGCATGTGACACGGGCAGTTGTTCTGTGTTGCTACTTCTCCCACACAGCACGCGGCAGTCCTTGGTTGCCGACCTGGACACTCCCCGCTTCCATCCCTTCCCCCCAGACCCGAGCGGGACCAGTTGGAAAGTGGAGAGGATTCTTCAGCTAGGTACCAAAGGTCATCTCTTCCTCCTCCTCAGCCCTCAGAATTTCTCCCCCTACCCAACGTTGCTGTGTTATTAACCCAATTCCTCTACAGTTAATCTGGGTGTCCAGATACTTGGGTTCCATCCCTGGCTTTCCTTGACTTTAGCCTGTTTCTTCATTTAGGATAAGAAAATGTCCTTTGGAATTCAAGGTCTTCGCTCTCCACCCTCTGCCTGTTTCCATGGGTTTCGGGGCAGGGGAAAGGGAGGGGGCGGCCCCAAGGCTCTAGGGGGCTATTTTTAGCGGTGGTGCGGGTGCGGGAGATGAGTAACCCGCTTCTCAGCGGCAGAGGGAGGAGGCGGTTGCTTCGTGTTCAGCTCAGAGCTGAGAGCTGCTGTTCCCAAGCTCTAAAGTCCACCCCCCCCCCCAACTCCTCCTTCCTTGCCATCGGGCCCACTAGGGTCCTGTTTTGGAGACCACACACCTTTCACCCTACACAGCTCTAGGTGTTCCCGGTGGGGGTGGGGGACCATACTGGCAATCAGCCTCTTCCCCCACTAACCCAGAAGGCAGGGAGAAGAGTCGCTCCCTATCATGCCCACACAAAACTCTGGCAAGCCCTGAAGTACCAGTAGGATGAGTTTCTGCACTTTTAGGAAACAAAGATGGGTAGAATGGAAAATGCTCCCAGTTCTGCTCCAACCTTTGTGCAACTAAGCGAAAACGAAGGACGAACAAAACGCTGTGCTCTCCTTTTCAGGATCCCTCCCCTTCCCCTTTTCTGAATACTTCCCCTGTTGCTGCCTAGGATATCTACCGTTACTGGTCCCTTTTGGCTCAGATAACAAGAGCAGAAGAGAGTGTTCTGATGCTGTCCCTTCCCCCAGCACTATTACAGGTGGTTCCCAACTTTACCATGGCAATGTTAGTAACAGCACAGCCCACGCCAAACCCACCATGCAGAGACTTAGCAACCATGCATAGCAACCATGCTAGCAGTTCAAGTGGAGGTAGGGAAAGATGTAGTTCCTGGGGAAGCAGATAATATTCCTCCCTTACCACTGACCCCCTCCAAAAAAGGAAGGGACAAATAATAGTAGAGGAATATAAATGGGACTTCCAAAATTGCCCCCTTAACCTAAGGGATCACTTGGGTTTCAGAAATGATAGTAGTAGATAGCAAGGAATCCCGATTTGTTCAAAGATCCCTGTATTTCCCCTCAAAACAGATATGGTAGGAAAAGGGATGTGTGCATGTGGGAGTGGGTAGAGGGTCAGCAGTGGTTGTTACCTGGTAGGCAGAGAATGGATCCATAGGAGGCATTCTATTACCTTTTTTAAACCTCCCTTGATGCCCACTCGCACAGAGGCAGAAACAGAAAATTCAAGCATCCTGATTCTAAATCATGTTCTCATTACTCCTTAGAGAAAGGACTTCAATAACATTATCTGCCTCCTCTTCTTCCCACCCCTACCCTCACCCCCACCGCATTCTTGCCCTGAGCCCAGGTACTTACCTGGCTCCAGTGATTGTAATAGCTAAGGAAGAGTGAAGGTGCTTCTGTCTCTTAAGCCATCAGAATCTGGAGTTTTTTTAAAAGTTTCCTCTCCATACTCTCCCCCACTACCCCATCCCCATGGAATGTGCACACTCCCCAACTTATCTAATCACTCAGAAACCTCCCTCAGGGTCAGGAATGTGCTGTGTGAGGCTATGTAGCATGGTGGTGGCCCATCACAGCTGGACCTCTTTATCTAGGGAGTATCCTAGAACTTGTACCCCTTTCCCACAAAAGCATGCCCAGAAGCCCATGCCTTTTCTTTTAAGAAATCTGAACTTTGGGGAAAGTAGCATAGGGAAGAATAAGTAAAGAACACAAAATGTGAGTTGTTCTGAAACTGTCAAGTGGGAAAATGCAAGAAAGGCAAGGTTCAGAGGTAGGGCAGCGTTTGGCCCTCATGTCCTCCCACCTCCCCTCCAGAGCCCCCACCCCAGGCCTCCCTAACTCACTGTTCGAGGTGCCATTTGATGGCTTCTGTCTGCATGTCAGTACTCAGGCAAATGAGGATTAAATGTGTTACCTCTGGAACTGTTGCTTTCCCTACCCTGCCACCCAAACTATTTCCAGATTTTAGGAAAAGCAGCAGAGGCAATAAAAGGGATTTGCAAGCTCACACACTGTGCCAGTTCAGCAGAATCCAAGCCTAGTCCTGCCTTCCCAGCACCACTTTGGGGGAGGGAGTCCCTGGAACATTCATTGCAGGGAGGTGTATTGGGTGATGGTGTTTAGAGAGGCTGGGCACAAACTCCTGTCTGTAAGTATAAAGTATCTCTATGGAGATACTGTACTTGCAAGGGGATTAACTTCAGGTTGAAGTCAGAGCAGAGGGAGAGGAGGTTGGGAGCATGGAAGGGCATGGTTTATGTAAAGGAGAGATGTGGAGTGTAATGAGCCTGTTCTAGGAGGGGGAGGTATATGCAGCCACAGATGCAGAGGTCAAGGTCAGCAGTGCTCACAGCCCCAAAGAAAACACAATACTGTAGGATATGAGCATCCTTGTCATTTTAATTAGAATCACTATGAAAAATAAATCTGACTAGTCATCCTGAACTTCCCTTTCCAACTCCCCAAGACATGGGAAGCATAGCAGGGAAAAAAAGACCAAGAATCCAAAGGTTGTACTCCCCCATCAACATCATTATAGGAGGAAATAGCACTGTTTCCCTGCCACCCCCAACTCCTTTTGTATCAGGAAGAATAAAAACATTTTTAGTGGAGTTTCATGGTACATTATCTCGGGAGACAGAAGCAGGGCATTTGCTGAGAGGCCTGGGGGATCTCTTAGAGATCAGAATTACCTAGGATGAGGGCCCCACAGCCCTTAGTTCAAGCAGGGGGCCAGTGCAGATGGCTGGTGCCTGGACTAGAGGCTACTCCTTCCAAGTGTGTGGTTTTCTATGTTTTCCTGCCCCTTTATACCCTCTGTAAGATGGGAGTGGGCGGGCTTCACAAAAGGGATCAAGCCTCTCGCCCGCCCCCCAGCTGATCAGGGTCGTCGTGTCCTCTTCCTCCTCCCAGCTCAGCTCAGGGCTTCTCCCCGCCTCTGAGCACCAAGGCCTGCAGTATGTCAGACAGTGACACGATGCCTTTTACCACATCATTCTCTTCAACCACCACCAGTCGGTGAACCTGGGAGAGAGGAGGGGGCTTTCAGGCCAAACTCCCTGAAGTAACGTTCATTATTCCCTTCCCTACTCCCAAGCCTCCCTCTACAATCCAAATAGTCGTGGCTCCCCCTCATTCCCAAGTCTTCTGAGTCTCCTTCCCCACCTCAGCTTCCACCAGTCTGTTAATGATGGTCTCCAGAGTTTCATGCTGGTAGCACTTGAGTACACCCTCAAAATAGTGGGATCGATGCTGTAGTGCTTTTGTCACAGATATATCCAAGTTGTTATAGGTTTTTTCTGCTGCCAAGTTCTGGGAAGATGAGGGCAAAGAGCCCAAAAAGCATGGTTTCCAATTCCCCAAACCCCAATTCCATCCCACTCCATCCCCCCAAGAAATGGAGGGCTCAGGAGAACTGAGTAATTTCTCAGTCCGCACTCAGCCAATAAGTGTTACCAAAGGTCCTGGACCCACAAAGAATTCCCTCCTTTTCCTTCCCACATTCCCTGATCCCTCCTTCCTTTTCCCTACCACCTGGTCCCTCTGAAGTCACTCACAATGACATCAAACTTGGAGTAGATGTCCACCACACGCCCTGTAAAAACAGGGGCATCTTAACTAGAAGGGCTTGGAATCCAGCAATGGAACCCCGCCACTGCCCACAGAATACCCCCGGGGACACAGATGCCCCTGCCCTTCTTCTCTCCTTCCCCAATTCCTTACCTTTCTCATCTACCACAGGCAAGGCAGAGACCCGGTGCTGAACAAAGATGCCCAATGCAACATACACAGGTGTGGTGGTACGCACCAGAGCAATGTTGGCATACGTGCCTATCTGGAGCTCCTCCAGAGACTTAGACATGAAGTCCGGTTTGGGAAACTCTGCAATCTGGTAGGGAGACCAATCAACCAGACTGCCAGGTCCTCCAAACAGCCCTCACACACCAACTCCCTAACCCAGCCCGGCTAGGTTTGAGGGAGGTATATGTGATGATGGGAGGTCAGAGAAGAAGACAAATAACACTTACAAAAAGCTTGAGGAACTTTAGAATACGTTTGTGGGTGAGGATATACAAAGTGTTGCCAGAATCAGGGTCAATGACAGGCAGTCTATGGATCTTATTTCGGATCAGTGAGGAGACAGCATCAAAAAGGCTGTGGAAGGAAGCTCTAATTTTAAGTTATAGAGGGTTTGGCGTTCGTGAGTAAGGTTAGACCACCCCCATGGCATGTATGTATGGTGTCACCATTCCCCCTACCCTTTCCAGGTTCCTTTTGATGATAATACTTTTCCATTCTGAAAAAGTGGGTGGCAGCTCACCTGGCATTAGGAGAGATGCAGACAAGAGGTTTAAAGGAGTCCTGAAGGTACACCTCTGAGAAGAGAAGAGATGGTTTACACACAGAATGCCACCAAAGAAAACAGCTTCCCAAGGAACTATTCCAGCCCATTGTGAACCTCTACGAACCTCTCCAGGTTTCTATCTTATGTTCTTCCAGCTCATAAATCTGTACCTGGAATAGAGGTAACAGGATTCAGGCTTTCTTCACTCTGTTCCATTAGGGCCCTGACAGCCTGTTCCCTGGGAGGTGGAATAGGGGACAAGAACTATGCACTCTATGGAGGAAGCAGACCCAAGGCCACAAAGAAGACACTGTGGGAAATAACTGGAGATGGGAACTTAAAGAAGAATCAGTGGTTCCTGACTATGGAGTCAGAATCAATGGGCTGTGGGTTCCTCACCAAGGCTGACTTGTAGTAACGGTGTAAAATATTGATGAAGTCAGTGATGGTCAGCATGCCTGGAAGCCAAACGGATACTTAGCAACTGTACTGCCTTCCCCACAGCCCTCACATGAGGGAATCCCAAGTGCTACCCTAAACTTCCCTCCATGCCTAGCATGATGACATCATCCATCCCCTGGACGCTTACCCACAAAACTCTGTTTCTTGCTGTCCCATAATGGAGCTGCTCGAACGCCATTTGTGACAAGGGCAAAGAAAGCTTTCTTAACCTGCAGGCAGGGGATGGGTAATAGAGAAGGAAGGGTCAATAAGGCAGAAACTGGAGGAAGAGGAGGGTAAGAGGCATAAGGGGCAAGAAGGATTAAGAGTAGCCCTACAAATGGCTTTGGATAGGATATATAAAGCTAGAGGCCTCAGGGAAAGAGTAGAGGATAAAAGCCTCACTCACCTGCAGGGAGGTATCAAATACAACCAGTTTGGAGCTTGTGGGGATCAAATCATAGCATCGATGGGATTTCATGAAGCAGGTATAGACAGCACTGTTGGATTCTGGGGTCTCTGCATAACATGAGGGTATTAGTGTTCCCCCTTCATTCTGCTGCTGTGACCCTCACTCCCCTCCCCCCACCTTTCTGTCAAAGAGGAAGAATACATTTGAAAGCTGTAGCTTCCCAAACAGCAAGGCTGCTCTCCACGAAGTCCTCCCTATTCCATCCTGCCTTGTTCTTCTTGTTCCCACCAAACCTAGACAAGGTCTTTTTAAATTCATCTTAGTCTGTTTCCCCAGGCTAGAGACTATTTCATCATCTTTCAGTAGGATCATACCAATTCCTGTCAGGCACAGAATGTTCTACTCAAAGTTCTCCAAAGGAGAATCTCTTGGTAGTCTGTTTTTGTCTGGAAGGTTCTGCTCTAAGCTAAGTCTGAGCTAAGTTTTTTCATCATAGCTTTTTTTTTTTTTTTGGGAGGGCAATTGTGGTTAAGTGACTTGCCCCAAAGTCACATGGCTAGTAAGTGTCTGGGGCTGGATTTGAACTCAGATCCTCCTGACTCCAGGGCCAGTGCTCTATTCACTGTGCCACCTAGTGGCCTCTCATCATAACTTCTGCTCATTCTCTTGCTCTTCTTGAATAAAGTAAGAGCCTTGTAATGCTTCAGAGAGCTTTTGATGGGAACATGATTGGCTCCCTTATCCAAGTCATTCCAATTCATGTTGTCGTGTGCCAGTAATTGGCTAGGTAAGAAAAATCCACAAATAGTCTGTACCAGTAGTAAGGTCTTGGGAGAGAGGGAAAGTTCAGGATCCATTGAACACTGAGACCACCTCCAGTTCAATCGTTTTATTCTTTGTCAAACTAGGGAAATATCCATGGCCCACAGCCCTACCTCATAACATCCTGTGCCCAACATAGACTTTTTTTTTTTTTAATATAAGGAAGAGAGGTGCCTCTACCCTTTATCCTCAGCCATTGTTCCAAATCCCATGGTGCCTCTAGAGTCCCTGAGATTAGTATAAAGGTCTGTCTGGTAAATCCACAGAAGCTTCAAGGAGTTCTAGGAGTGATAGAGGAGGGCATATTTAGAACCCCCTAACTGGCTTTCCGGCTTTCCACTCTTAATTCATTCTTCATATTGCTGCCCCAGTAATCTTTCTAATGTCAATAGTCTTTTCAATATTTTTCAATGGCTGCCCACTGTTTAATGAATTAAAATCTCCTTACCCTGGCACCCAAGGGTCCCTAAAACCTTTTGACCTCCAACCTACCTTTCTAGTCCTATTTCATACTATATTATTATTGTTTTTTGCTTTTTGGAGGGTAATTGGGGTTGACTTGTCCAAGGTCACAAGGCTAGTGAGTTGTTACATGTCTGAGGTCTGATTTGAATTCAGGTCCTTCTGACTCCAGGGCCACGCTCTATTCACTGTGCCACCTAGCTGCCCCTACTCATTTTCTTATAGTCTACTTTTAAGTCAGACTAGTCTAGCCTCCATCCATTCTTCTCATCTTCCCTCACTCTTCTCCAAACTTGTATTGTTCTCCTGTTTAGCTAATTCTCCACTTTCTTTCCTAATGCTGAAATCCCTTCCCTTAAAACTCCATTTAGATGCCAATTCCTTCAGGAATTCTTCCCTTTTATCCCAACCAAGTCAAAGTGGTCTTTCCTCAAATTTCACATGCTACTTTTCCTGGACCACTCCTTCATTATCATAGTTATTTGTGTATGTCTTTCCTTCTGCCCTTTAAAATGATAAATTCTAGAGAGGCAGTGTGGCATGGTGGATATAGAGTTGTCCTAGAAGCTAGGAAGCCCTGGGATCAAATCTACCAAATGACACATACTGGCTATGTAACCCCAGGCAAGTCCTTTAATCTGTCACTACTCTAGGCAATTCTCTAAGACTAAAAGTTGCAGAGAAGGTACTGACTGGATTGGTAAATGGAGCTTCCTCAGCTGGAAGAATTTCCCTATACCAATGAAATCACAGGTCCAGTCCTGACTCCTCTCCCTACCTGTCAGGCAAGGTCTGTCATCTCTTTGGAGGTTTTGTTTTTTTTAAAGCTTCTTTTTGTTTGTTTTGTTTTGGAGGTGGGAAGGTAGGGAAATTGGGGTTAAGTGACTTGCCCAAGGTCACACAGCTAGTAAGTGTTAAGTGTCTGAGGCTAAATTTGAACTCAGGTCCTCCTGACAGGGCAGGTTCTCTATTCACTGTGCCACCCAGCCACCCCTTTGGAGTTTTAACACCCTAGGGAAACGTTAATAATTTTGTTATTTTGGGGGGAGGTTCTAAAGTCTTTCACACCATATAGAGATGCAGTTGTAAAGGCAATTGAGGGTGCTTTCACAATGGCTCAAAACTAATACGTAGGATTGCTAAACTTTGTGTCTTAGATTTTCCTTAGATATCCCTAATCCATTCAATTCCTCAACTGAGATGCTGGGAAATTGTAGAAGTCTTCAAAGCTATCCCAGATTTGGGGGTACACACTCAAGAGTGATCTAATTACAGATGTTAGATGACAAAAGGTTGGTAGTTCCTGGCTCTGGGGTCTTTAATAGGTAACAGGGACTTTGAGAGTATGGTCTTCTAGCTTATAGCCACTGACTGCAGTTCAGAACCCCACCCCGAAAAAAAAAATCCAACATTCTAATTATCTAAATCACTTATGACAATCTTAATAATACCACTATAGCACCAAACTTATTCCTGTTGTTCTCTATATAAGCTATTGATTCTGATTCTTATGAAGTGGCCTAATATCTCTGGTTTTTGGCTCAGCCATGATATCCTCAGCATGCACAATGGGAGAAAAACAAAACTTGCTGAAACTGAAGACAAATTAGACTGGCCACTGGTTTTCACAGAAGCACTCATCTTTCTTTAAGTATATCATGATAAATTACATTACCTTCCAGAGCTGGGGTGCATTTTTCCATTCCACTCTCTGGAATAGTGACCTGGAAAAACAAACAAAGGAACTAAGCCTAACTTACGGTCTACTAATCTAAATATGTTCCTTGTGGTTCTTGAATTTCCCCCTCCCCCAGCATTAAGGTAGGAGGTATAAAAGAAACAAGGCTTCAAAACTGACACTAATGATTCCTGGCCTAGACTAGGCTCCAAAAGCTTCTGAAAAGGCTCAAAAGCCTACACTTGGCTCCCAAAAAATCTGCTCTAGGGGTCCAAAAACAGGCAGTGGGATATCACTGCCTTCCCCAAGTACTATCTTGAGCTTTAAGGACCATGCCACTTGGTCCCTACCAGGAAGACAGGTTGCCAGTGGGAAAGTACCTTAGAAACTGGCAGCCAGTCACCACTAGTTGAATAACTGAAGAATAAATACAAAACATGTTCAATAGCTGAGAAGCTTTTTTGAAATCCCAACCCTATCCCTGTTGTCAATTCAGTTAGTCAACAAGCATTTAGTAAGTGCCTACTACTTGTCAGGCACTTATCCAAGTACTGGGGATACAAAGAAAGGTAAAAAACCAAACAGTTCCTAGTTCTCAGGAGTTCAGTCTAATTGGGAAACAAGGGAACATACATTTATTAAACACTTTTACTATGTGCCAACAGACACTGTGCTAAGCACTTTACAAATATTATCTCATTTAAGCCTTATAACATGCAAACACTTATGTACAAACAAGATATATGTGCCAACAGACATTGTGCTAAGCACTTTACAAATATTATCTCATTTAAGCCTTATAACATGCAAACACTTATGTACAAACAAGATATATACAGGATAAGCAGGGTATAGTCTCAGAGGGAAGGCACTAAAATTATGGAGGACTTCTTGAAGAAGGAGGGACTTTGAGATCTGAAGAAAGCTAGAGAAATCAGGAGGTAATGATATAGAAGGGGAATGTTCCAGGCATGGAAGACAGCCAGTGAAAATGCTTAGAGTTGGGAGATGGAGTGTCTTGTTTGAGCAACAGTAGTATCAGTGTCACTAGATCTCAGTATGTGGAGGGTAGTAAGGTCTAAGAAGACTTCAAAGGCAGGAATGGGCCAGGTTATTAAGGGCTTTAAAAGCCAGAGAGAAAACTTTATATCTGCTCTGGGAGAAAATATGGAGCTAAAGGAGTTTACTGAATGGGAAGAATGACATGGTCAGACCTGCATTTTAGCATCAATTGGTGAGCCAGAGCCTCCTAAAGCCAAGAAAACACTCTGTTTCCTTGTCCTATGGCCACAGAGTGGATAATCCTACCTCCTCCCCTTGCTCAAAGTAACCAAACCTTGGGTAAAATTTCTATACTTCCCCAAATTTCAGACATCTGGAAATGTCAATGTTACCCAAAAGGAGTTATGCTGATTTCTATCTGTACTAGCAGCTCCAATTCAACATACTCAGAGAATGGTTCCAAAAACTACACTCCTGCCCCACAAACTTTTGCAAAAACCTAAGACTAAAGATCTTGAATGGGCTTGACTGGGGTCTTTCTGCTGGCTAGTGAACAAAGGGCAAATGCAAACTGAAAGGACAGCTCCCCACCCCCAAAGGAAGCAGGAATCTCCTTCTTTTGCTGCTATTAGCAGCACAAGGCAACCTGTCAGCTTCATGTGACATTTTGGCAATGCCACTGGAACAAATTTAGTCACCTGCATTTGAAGGTTACTGAGCAATACAGATACATACATGTACACAAAAGAGATATATTCAAAACACAGACAAGACCACACAACATACAGAATCGAAGACTGGCTAACACCAAAAGAGAAGTCGAGAACTGGCGCAGTTGTCTACTTTGTGGTAATTTTTTCATATACAAATACCTTATCACACAAACCTTAAATGTAACCTCCATGAAAGCAGGAATCTCAGTACACAGGCACATGGCTGGTACTCAATAAATATTTGTTGTTGATCTTCCACTAAACTTCCTACTATGATGCTTCACTATTGTATGGAGGTAATTTTCAGTTTTGTATTAGATACCATATTACAATAACAAGTCCTATACCAAGTCAGAGTGGTTTAGACTACAGGCTCAGTGATTAGCTCAGCTCAATTGAGAGAAACTTTTTTTGGACACAGAAACTTATAAATCTATCCAAGCTGTAGAAAAGCTAAAGTCTTTATTGGTAGAGAGGATATTGGTATGGATGGAACCACAGATTATTTGAATTACTGAAAAAGATTTTGATGGTGATATACATGATAACATAGATAGAGAGCTGTACTAACACAGAAAGATAGAGAGACAAACACAGAACAGACACAAACATATATATGGCTAAGTAATCTTATCATTTTTATGACTATTTTCCCACTTGTATTATCTGCTCCTCAAAAATCTCCCAGAGATGATATGAAATGAACTGGGACAGTAGGGTACTTACAAATGTGCCTCGGAACAAAGTTGCCATGTAAACTTAAGGGAGTAATATAGCAGCACAGATGACTGACACAAATAGACATTTGCACACAAGGACTGGAAAACTGGATTTGAACAAATACAAATGTACACAATCTATACAAATGTATATATATATCTGGTCACAGATATATTCAGAGGCAAACCTGGACAAAAACACTGACAAGTAAATGCTATGTTTGCATAGCACTTTAGAATTTGCAAAGAGCTTTACATATGTCATATGATACAAAAAGTCACTCATGGGATACAAAGAGTCACTTAAGAGAACATATCTATAACTTTAAGCAGGAAACATCCAATAGTTAGTGGGTGCCTTCTATGTGCAAAGCCCTGTAACTAACTTAGAACTTCCCAGGGTGAGGAAGAGGCAAATGGAGGTTTATCAAACGGCCACAGTTCTTCCCAGGATGTCTTCCAAGGACATTCCTCCCATGCTGGCCAAATCTTTCTGAGCTACTTCCTTAAACCGCAGGGTTGGACTCTTTCAGACTGGACATAACTTATCCTGAATTTAACTGTCATTAGACTGCTGTTTCCATCACAGTCCTTAGCTTCCATGCCCCACTTCACTGAATTTCAGATTCTTAAAACTGCAAGGGCTTTGTAGATCGCTGGGTCCAGCCACGCCTAGAGACGAGATAACTTGCCCAAGGTCAGTTCACTGATGGCAGCGTTATATGAACCCAGTTCTCCTGACTCCCAGTCCAGGCAAGAGCACTTTCCCCAATCTACAAGGCTGACGTCGTCCCTGTGCCACTTTTTGGAGGTTCCAATTTTCCTCTTTTCAAAGAAAGAAAACCAGGGTTGGTTTTTTTTGTTTTGTTTTGTTTTAAAAAGAGGAGCAGTAAGGAATAACAGTAAATGTGAAATGGGTGGGGCGATCCCTGAAAGGAGGACCATCCCCAGCCCTGGGCTGGCACAAGCGGCCCACACCCTGGGCTCCCGAGCACCTGGGGCTGCTCTCGCCTGGAAGGGGCCCAGGGCCTAGGAACCGGAGGGACACCCACATATCCAGGAGCATATCCAGGCTACAGCCCAGCTCCCTAAAACAAGTCGGGGCCCCAAGGAAACCTCAGCGTTAAAAGTAGCCCTGGGCTCCGTGAGGGACAGGGGTCACCGGTAAGGTCCAGCCCAGGCAGAAGATCTGATGTCCCCGCCCCCCTCCCTTCCCTCCCTCAGCCCAACGGTTGGGTCCCGGCTGGCCCCGGACCGGAGGCTTCCGCCACCAAACCCTTCAGCTCGCAGCCCTCGCCCTCTCACCGTCTCCATCCCGCTCCGCGCCAGTTACTTTCGTGCCCTCCGGGCTGCTTCTTTCCGGATCCGCCCCTTTCGCCACTTCCGGTGCAGCCACCCTACTTCCGCCCGCGTCACGTAAGGACGCGCGGCCTCCGCCCTTCCGGTAGCGACCGGTCGCCTGCGAGCGGGCGAAGGGGTGTTCCCTTTCCCCCCCTCCCCTCCGGCTTGCGTCCGGACCCCGGGCCGCTGCGGGCGGCGCTACCGACCGACTCCAGTCCATTTGTATTTAAAATGCTTTTTTTTTATTTGTCCTTTAAAAACAAACTTGGAAGAAGCAAAATCCAAAACTTGCCCTTTGCCTCTCACAACATAAATTATGTACAGTTCATAATGATCGCCGATACAAAACATGCCACGGACGGGGGCTCTGGGGGCGGGAGGGCGAGGCCTAGAAAAGGGGGTCATCTCATCTGTTGTTACGAGGACAAACCTTGCTGTACAGCATACACAACACAAAATAAAGTCTTCACGGGGTTCACACTTGTCAGCGGGAGGAGGAGGGAGGCAAAGGGGGAAAGGAGAGTCCTGGAGATGAAGGAGACGTGAAATGGGGAAACTGAAAATGGAGTATGTGCAAGTGTAAACCAACCCAAAACACAGACTCGGGGTAGGGGGGGCGCTTCCGATGCAATTATACAAGCGGGAAACCGAAAAACAAAACAAAAACCAGAATTCCACCCTTGCTGCTTGGGTCTGAGTTATAGTTTATATAAAAATTAAAAACTGTATAAGGTTTCTTCACTAAGATCTACAGGACTATCAGATACCTAGCATATGCTTACAAAGTCTGCCCCCCAAGCCCCTCTCCCTCCCCAGTGCCCAATGGGTAGGGCCCAAGTGCTCTCCACTCCCAGCAGCCTAGGCCTTCTGCTCCTGGAAAGGAAGAGGTCCAGTGGTTGGGGGTCGTGAGGGCAGGGCAGGGGTCTTGCTGCCTGGTTTACTTACAGCAGCTTCTCTTTGCTCCTTGTGGAGCTTGGGGGCGGTGGAGGGGGGAGGGGTAGTTCTTTTAAACCTTTGCATCTTTAAACAGTTGAGGAAGCAGCTTTTTCTTTTTCCCTAAAAAAAAAAAAAATTCTCCTCCTCCCCACCCCTGCCACCACATTCTGTCTCAAATTAAAACACCAAACAAAAACTTAAAAAAACTTAAAAAAAAAAAAAAAAACTAGGAACAACAGCGACTAGGCTCCCTGCTCCTGCCCTCTCCACTGGCATCACCTTCATCCTCATGCTCCAAATTTTTGATTCTTTAAAATAATTACAAAATGCCCTTTGCCCACAGCCCCTAAAAGAGAGAACTGAATAAAAACTTCATCTTCAAACCTATGGCTCCCTACCAGAGAGGGGCCCAGGGGTTACTCCACACCCCCCACCCCACCCCACACCCCCCACTCCAGGAAGAAGTTCAATCAACTGCAGCACAAGTTAGGGAGGGAGATAGGAGAAAAAGGAGGGAGGGGACCCGTCACCCTCTGGCTCCACTGGGGGCCAGCTCACTTTTGTGCGTTATAAAAGTCCAACTGTACATCTGGGAGTGGGGAAACTGAGCCCAGCCCCTGTCCCCTCCCCTCACCTTTACAGCAGTCACAGCCAGGGGAGTGGAGGGGGGCGGTGAGGAGCAGGGCAGCAGGTCTGGGATAATGGAGGGCAGCCCCCCCACAAGGGGAGCTCCAGGTGTCCCTCCCCTCGCCCCCTACCATTTATAAACTGGTTTTGTAAAAAGAAAATAGATATATTTATATAGAATATATAAAGCACAAAAATTAGTAGTTTTACATTTGCTCTCCCCAGGGGGTGGGGGGGAGAGGGGAGGGTTCTCACCTCCTGCTGGCCCCCCCATGCCCCACATGACTATATACAATCCGGCTTATAAATAGATAAATACCCCCCCACCCTCCCCACGATGACACTAAGCTCCCCTACCCCCAACACCTCCCTTTCCCACCAGACCAGCAGCAGTTTGGTGGCTGGGGAAGTAGAGAGCTCTGGGCCCCAACCTGCCCCACGGGGAATGGGTACACAACTCAAGAGAACCTCTTTCCCCTCCAATTCCAGGGAGAGGCTGAGGGAGGCACTGGGCTCATGATGGGGTTGGGAGTACAAGAGGAGGACACCCTGGTTCTGAAACACAACCCCAACACTTCCCCCTCCCAATCTGTTCAGAAGGAGAGAGATGCCCAGCCTCTGAGGGGTCAAGGGGTCACCCTCTCTCATTCACTTCCCATCAGCCCTAGTCACTACCCCATACCCACAGTTAAAAACAGATTTTTTTTCTAAAGATTTTCCTTTTTTCCCTCCCCTCCCTTCTACCCCCAATTCAGACAGGGGGTTGAGGGATTTAGAGGGCTGGGGAGAGGGTCTCACATTTCAAAACAGCAAAAAATCCAACACTTAAATGAGGTAGGTGTGGGTGCAGGATCTCCTTGCCCGGCTTGCCTGCCTTGCCCGCCCCACCCGGGCAGCTGGGTGCCTCTTTCCCGTTCGTGTTGCATTTGTCAGAGAGAAAACAAGGAAACACAACCCAGAAAGAGAGAGATGGAAAGAGGGACAGAGAGACACAGAGGAGAAGAGGGAGACAGAGAGAAAGGGAAGGAGGGGATTAGGAAGTGGGGACAGGACCCAGCGGGCAGGGCCAGGTGTGGGGACCCAGCCTTTGGGATTGTCAAGCTTAATCAAGTCTCTTTGCAGCCTTGAGTTGGGCTGGGGACGTCAGCGGGAGCACTGGGGCTGGGAGACCCAAGCTGCCACCCTCCTCACCGTCTCTGCTGCTTCCCAGACGGTGCTGGGTAGCTCCCAGCCCATATCTACCCAACCCCCCACCCCCCGAACCTGAGATGCCCAATGGCTGTTTCTGTCTGTCGGCTCCTGGAGCTGGGGGCAGATGTGCCAGCCTGGGGCCTGTGGTGGGGGAGGGAAGTCATCCCTGGTGCCCAGAATGGGCACTGCCCCGGGGCCCTTAGCCCCATCCTGCTCCTGGGGCTCTGGTCAGCCAGCAGCCCCAACTCTGGGTCCTGGCTCTCTTCCCCTTCAACCCTTTTGGGAAGGGCTCTGGAGGGTTTCCCCTGCCCAGCGGCCTCTGAGCTTAGTTCATCCACTTCCGGCAGTTCCAGGCTCCACAGTGACAGGGGATTTTGTGCTGATCATCCTCAAAGTCAAACTGATAGTCGTAGGTCAGCTGGGGGGGGGGGAAGGGAGAGAGAATCAAGTCCAGCCAGGCTTTAGGAAAAAAAAAATTCAGAGGAAAGCACAATGCCAATCACATCACTCCTAAGACTTCCTCTCACCTCTTCTCCTTTGGGGATGCGCCGGCTGGAGATGATAATGATCTTATCCTCCTTATCAAAGGTCACAACCTCTGCCACACAATTGGGGGCGCATGAATGGTTAATGTACCTGAACCAGAAAAGACCAGGGAGGGGGGTTAATGTCGGGGGAGCCTGGCTTGGAGGCAGTTCAGGCTAGGGCCAGTTCTACCCTGACATGCCCCTCCCCTCCCTCTTCATCCTACCTGGCAGGCCCTCCAGTAAGTGTGGCATCAATCACATGTTCATTGTTTATACGAAACATATAGATACCTCGATTCTGTAAAGAGGAAGGGAACAGGAGAAACAGATTCAGGCTCCCCAGGGTGCCCCAAACGTTTCTCGTTTCCCCTTGAAATTTGCCCACCACAGCCCCAGAACATCCCACATGCAGCTTGTCTCCTTGGTCCTAACCTGCTCCTCATAGATCTTCTCCCGACGGTTGGCCACCTCATTTCGGATGATGGTGCCAATGTACTCAATGACCATTGTGTGCTTCTCCAAGTCCTTGGCAGCATACAGCCCCAGGCCCTGAATTCGAGATCGAGCCAGGTATACATTGTTCTTCCATTCGGTCCGAAGCCGTCGGTATTGGGATGACTTGGAGTGTACAAACTGTTTGCTGTATGGGGTGTTGGTCTCGCCTGTGAAGGTGCTCTGGTATGCCTTGGACATGCTGGTGCTGTTGAGGGTGTGAGGCCTGGGGGGTAGCAGGAAAAATGGCAAGTCAGACCTCTCCTAGAATGAGTGTACTTACAATGATCTGTACCCAACCCCAACCCTGGGATGTGGTGAACATTAGCCAGGCCCCAGGATATGCGTTATGGGCCTATGGGAAGTACAGCCTTGACAAATGGAGGCAGAGCCCTAATTTACTATAAGGGTCTCCATCTTGGTGCAGGCAGCAGTTAAGATCCATATGTCCCTCTATTCCAATGAGTACAGAAAACTGGAGATGGGTCTAGGAGTCACATAAGCAAAACTCCTCCCAATCACTGTTGTGTGGATAAGTTCACTCTCTCATGACTAGCCCTTCCCTCAACCACCCCTGGGGACAGTCTGTGTCCTGTCATTCCAGTCACTGGACTATCCCTTGGATCTCTATTCCTAGGGCATAGTCAGAATTCTGGCCCCTTACCACATTAGAATTTCTGAGAACTAAAGTTGGTTACATTCCTACTTCTGCGTCTCCCCTCTCCCCACAAACTAAAAACTATAAACTCTTCCCCAAACAGGGACAATATCTCTCTCTTCTTGCCTCTGCACCTACTGCTCAATTCAGGAAAATTATTTAGTAACCTGTCTGACTCCATTTCCTGGCATTCCCCCTGCCTCCCCGCCGCCCAGCCACTCCACCTTCTCCCTAGCAACCACCCAGGCTGCATTCATGCCCTTCATCTCTGTACCACCACAGATCAAATCCAGGCCTCCTGGGGCTCAGTCACATACAGTGACAGAACCCTTTAAAATCATTTCTGTCTTCCTGTAGCCCAGCTGGTGAGCTAGGGTCCACTAATGCCATAGTGGGAAAAACACTGAACAAGTCAAGAGACCAGGGTTTTAGCTCTGTCTCCATCTCTGACTTGCTGTGTGACCTTGGGTATGTCAATTAACTTCTCTGGGCCTCAGTTTTCTCATCTGAGAAAAAGGGGGTAATACCACCTGCCCTACCTACCTCATAAGGTTGTTGTGAGGATCAAATGAGATAATGGATGTGAAAACGCTTTGGAAAAAAAAGTATAAAATGCTATACAAATGTGAGGTTTTGATATTCTTCCAGTTATTCCTGGGGCCACTGCAGCCTAGGGGAGGTAGACAGCATTCCAGGGTGCTTCTGAAGGTTCCCTTTTAGGCTCAAGGACCCTTAGAGACTAAGAGAGCCCCTTAGAGAGGGGAAAGGGAAAAAACTGTGGGGTCCCTCATCCATCACATCATTAACTAGCTGCCTACTGCATACCTCCCCAGCAACACTTTGCCACCCTCCACCCCCACCCCAAATGCTTAGCTGGTTAGGCAGGGAAGACAAGGCAGCTTTAAGGGGGTCCCTGGCTTCAGCCTCCTCTATTCAACGTCTAGGTGATTCCCCAACCTTTACAAAGGAAAAGATATCTCCATTTTCACCTCACCTCCGCATCCCCTTATCCCAAGGTCCCCAATCTTCCACCCTGTGTCCTACCCATTCCCTTGGATTCAGACCCCTCCCAAACCTGGCTCTACCAGACTCGCTCATCAAATAGGCTTACCGTTTGTAGTGAGTGAGGATTTTGGGCTCAGAGCGGGCACAGCCAGTCGGGTTGATCATAAGTGGCAGTTCCATCAGTGGGTGCCGTCCATATCGAAACAAATAGTTGTGACAGCTTTCCACCCCAGGTAGCTGTGGACACAGTGAGCAACCTACTGCAGCCCAGGCCCTTGGAAGTGGCAGCACCCCACTCAGCCCACCCCAGAGTCCTCTGCAGCCCATCCTGCCCTCCACCTGCCTTACCGACTCTGCAATTCGTAGGACAGCATGTACTGTCAACCCAAAGAGCTCCTCGCCCTTAAGATACTCTGGGAATAACCGAAGCATGTCGGCTTCCTTGCGCATGGCAGCCACTGGTTCAATGATACGGTTCCACACAGCTAAGAGGGAAATCGAATGACCATCAGAAGGCCCATTTCCCCCCAAATCTGAACTCCCCCCAGATACAAGAACTATTTTTTAATCTGTGGCTCCCATGACCTGTGCCAAGGGTGGGGGACCTGTGGCCTCTAGGCTACATGTGGCCCTCTAGGTCCTCAAGTGCAGCCCTGACTGAATTAGGGATGCACTTGGGGGCTTAGAGGGCCACATGCAGCCTCAAGGCTGCAGGTTCCCCACCTCTGACTTATGCCTTGACTCCTTGTCTCTAAAACAGACACTCTGCTCTTAAGTCAGTGACAAATATAAAGTGGGACTATCAAAGAAATTATCTCTACCTCCACCCCTAAATATAGTCAATACTGGTCAAGGCTTCATTTAATGCTGGTTCTAAGCAAGGGAAAATACTGATGTGTTAGGACTAGGCTAAGGGAAGCTTGGACCCAATCTGCAGGGACATAGAAGTAGTTCTCTTCACCTCAAATGAGGAAAGAAAAAAAAAGAACATCAGGAAAGATTAAGGTTAAACAACATAAAACTTGCCCAGTCTAATGGATGCCGGGCCACGGAAGATGAAGACTGAAGCCCAAAGACCTCTGCGTCTTAGAGCTGGGAAGGGGGAGGATGCACAAGATGACCCACCCACACAGCACATGGTCCTGACTCCCCAGAGCCTCACCCTGGGGGGATGCATCAGTGAAGACCAGGTCCTCCAAACCCTGCTCCATGACCTTTATGATGAACTCAGGCCGCCCATTGTTCTCAATGATGGAGCAGCGATAACAGCAGCGCCGGTTGTTGGTGCGTAAGCTCCAGTAGATGCGTGTGGCCTCATAGCCAACGGGGTAGAGGGCGGTGGCGCTATGGAAGTCGGCCATCTGGTGGGGCAAGAGCTGCCCGATGGCATGGAACACGAGCCCTCCCACCCGGAACATGTGCAGCCGCTCACCGCGCTGGATGATGCTGGCAATCTGCTTCACCTCATCCCGCTCAATGTAGACGCGTCGAAAGACAGCGAAAGAACTCAGCTCCTGCTCACAGGGCCCCTTCAGCTTGTGCAGGGGGCACAGCATCGTCTTATCCTTGAAGAACATGCACTTGGCCCGGATGGCACAGGCAAAGTGATAGACACTAGGGCATCGTAACCGGTTACAGCTGTTGGTGGCTCCTGTCCGCTGGCACAGCGAACACTTGGTCAGCAGCCCGCGGTGGAGGGCTCCCTCGACATTCATCAAGGCCCCACCCTGAGTTTCGTAAACCTCTGTGGACCACAGGGCACAGTTGAGGTGGACCCATAGGTCCAGATCTAGGTTGAGGAGTCGGGCGGGCCCATCCGTAGCTCCATCACCCTCTTCATGGCAGAAGCAACAGCGCCGAAGGTCACGGGGCACCTTGTCGGGTCGGAGGGCTGTGCCCAGCTGCTCCATGAACTCAGCTACCTCCCGCTCCCCCTCCCGTCGTCCGCCACCCTTCTGGATGGTCAGCAGCAGCCGTAACCGTTTCCAGCGAAGCCCTTTCCACTTCTTAAGCCTGGGTGGCCGGGATTCCTCCCCCTCTTCAGGGGGCCGGGCTCTGGGCTTGGGGCGAGCTGCTTCAGGCATTGGAGGTGAGGGAACTAGTGGCGGGGGTGACGGAGCTGAAGGTTCAGCTGGGGGGCTGGCAGGGGAAGGAGCCGAGGGTGAAGGGGGAGGAGAAGGCTCCTCAGGGGGTGGGGCAGAGAGCTGACGGACATCCAGGTTGGAGACGTTGTGGATATAGCAGTGCTGGGCAGGCAGCTCTGGGACAGGGCTTTCCTATGGAGACAATTCCATACCATCAGAACAAGGAAGCCCATTCAAGCCTCCTGACTGTGCCCAGAACACCAGACTGGCAACCATCACTGTTCCTTCCCAAACTCCTGAACTCGCCCCTCTGAGGTTTACTGCTCCCCCCACCCTCCCCAGCCCTGAGCCCTCCTATCCCATGGCCCCACCTGCTTGAAGAGGCTCAGGATGTCTAGCTGGCTCTTGAGCGTGTAGCCTGGCAGCACTGCATCAAACTGTTTCAGCCAGTCACTGCCACCCTCGGTGGGCTTTCCCCCTAGGTTCTTCTCTTTACCACCTGTAGGAAGAAGTGAGGAAGAACCCACTCCCACTGACTCTAGAGTGGCGTGAGCCCTCTTCTCCCTGGCCTCTTGCCCCATCTCCGCCATACTCACCAGGCCCCTCCACCTCCCCCTTCTTGGGTTCAGCAGCCCCTGCACGGGCAGGGCTCTCTGGGAACAGCACCTCATAGGAACTGGGGATCTTCATACTCAATAGCTCTGCCACAGCCACCATGACACCGTTCAGATTCTGACATGCGGCAGGGGAGGGGCGAAGGGGATGGAGAGAAGAGGGAGACATGTGTCATCTGAGGTCCTTAGATGTGGCACTGCCAGCCCACCAGAGGTCAGGCTCCTCCCCTCTGTCCCTGCCTTCTGCTTTCCCCCCCACTTTGGCATACCTTGGCGGCGGCAGCAGAAACCGTCAGCATGACAGACACCTCACTCCCCTTGCCTTTTTCCCAGGTGTTGGCAGACAGCTTTCCTGTTGGTTCTAGTTCCAAAGCCCCAAAGGGCTTCGTATCTGGGAAGACTAAATAGGACAGGGAAGACCTTGAAGGCCCAGCTAGTCTCTAACCCTCCCCTTTAACAAGAACAAAAACCTAACAATAAAAACAAAGCAGCACCTAATATTTACCCAATGCTTTAAAAAATATTCTTTGTTTGGTCCCCACAATAATAAGTATTATTATCCCAATTTTGCAGATAAACTGAGGCTTAGGGAGGTCAAATAGAGAAGGTAAGATTCGAACCTAAGTCTTTCCTGCTCTACCACAATGTCTGCTTTTCTTAGCCCATACCACAGACAAGCACACACATACACACCTGGGATGCTGGCCCTGGGGATGATAGGAATGACTGGGGAGAGGGCCCTGTCCTCCTGCTCCTGCTGGCCTGATACCAGCTGGGGGAATCGAGGTGCCTCCTCCCCCAGGATACTCTCAGGTGAAGAAGCTGGGACGATGCTGTCAGGAGAGTCACTCTCCTCATCACTCTCCATCCTAGAGATGAGGGACACGACGCATGTTTGCACCCTCCTGTGGTCAGCCCACCCCACCCTCTTTAAGCCCCACCTGACATCCCCATGGCAGGGCAGCCAAGTAGCCCACCCCACTCCTCAGTTCATTTCCAACCTGACATCCTCAGTCTGGTTGTGAGGAGGAGTGGGAAGTGCTGCCAGCAGGTCCAAACTCTTCACTTCAGGGGCATCTGGGAGCAGAGGGAGAGAAGGGACATGGTGCTGAGGCTGGAACAGAGCCCCTCCTCCCCAACATTCTTAGGATCCTGATTCTGTTCTACTGCCAGTTTCCCCAGGCCATAGGGTCTGCCTGGGGCCTGAGAAACATGAAGCTTAACTCTGTCCCCACCACCACGTGCTTCCAAAGTCTGGGTTTTCAGATCCCCCAACCAGAGATAGTAAGGGAAAAGAAAAAACTCATTATGCTTTTGTTACAAGGAATTACTCTCTATAGGAGATGGGGAAGAGATGATAGAGATCTATTTCTTCTTTAAGGAAAAATCTACTACAGCCTTGGGTGCTGTCAGACCACCAAGCTGGTCCTTTCCAAAACTGAAGACCACTGCCATAGGAGGGAGCAGGAAGGAGGCAGTTAGGGGCCTCCCTCCCGGCCTTACCTCACCATCCCCTGCTTACCCCTTGGTCCCCCATCAGGCTCTCGGGCAGGGGCCGCATCTTTAGGTTGCTCCCCCAGGTCTTCAGAAGGAGTGACCCCATTCACCAGTTTCTGTTGCACTGATGGGGGTGGGGTAGGTGGCAATGAGGAAGGTGGTGTTGGCGGGTTACTCAGGTTATTCTATGGGGGCAAAAAGAAACAGCAAATCTGATGGTGAACAAGTCATCTTGATGCTCCTACCCTGTGTCAGGCTAAGAACTCCCTGGAACCCTCCCATCTCTGCATGGTACCACCTCTTCCAGACCTTTGTAAGAAGCTGGGAATAGTAGTCAGGGCCAGTGGGCAGTGCCCCACTGCCAAATGCTCCCCTTAACTGGCTCCGCCCGTTGATGAGGCAGCCACTGCCGAAGGGGGCAAAAAGGCTGAAGTTGTTGGTGATGCTGGGCTCTGTAAGTGGTAGCAAGGACAGCTCCTGGGTGGGGAGAGAGAATCAAAGCCATGAGAACACTACAATATTTAAGTTCCTATAGCTAAAGGGCTAGAGGAGGAACTCCCAAGGGACACACACCCCCCCGTCTCCTCCCATTCGCCCTGGGGGCTATGCAGTGGGACTCCCAGGGGTCACCTGCTTTAGTTGTTTCAGCAGGGCCTCGTTGGCTTTCACCCCATCTTCCTTTCGCAGCTTCTTTCGGGAGCTTGCTACCCTGTCTCCTGCCTTCTGTACCCTCTTGGGCTTGGGGGTCAGTGGTTTCTTGGCAGCAACATCCTGTGACAGACACATCTATTATAAGGGGTGCCCACCCACCTCCCCTCCAACCTTCTGGGATACCTCATCCCCAGCTTTATAAAGAACTCCGCTCCTCTAGATAGTGTCATGCATGTAGTACAAAAGTTTGAGAGGTATGTATGGAGGCAGGGCAGGCAGAGGTTAGACATGCCACTTAGCAGACACATGCTGGCCTCCAGACCAAGCAGAGGCTCCTTTCTAGCCCAGGTACTCACCTCCTTGCTGACTGGAGTGCCCTGGAGCTTCTGCTCCAATCCAGCCAGCTTGCTGTCAATGTGCCCATTGATCTCTGCTCGGAGCCCCTCAGGTCCATGCCCTGTGCTGAGCTGTACATTCTTTGCCCGAAGCAGCTTCTGCAAGAGCAGGTGCCCAGCCTCTGAGCGGCTGCCTGCCAGTAAGAGGTGGTTGCTGGTGCCTGGGGTGCCCACAGGCTCCCCATTAGCCTCCCGTTTCACCATCTGGGCACCCAGGGCACAAGGCTCCTCTCGAGGCTCCTGCTTGATCATGAGTCGGGGTGGCTCGGGCATCTCCTGCCCATTCACCTGTTCTACCTCTCCAGGCCTCATGTTGCTCTGTTCAGGCTTATGGGCCTCAGCCAGGTTGTCTGGGGTTTCCCAAGATCCTGGTCCCTTAGCAAAGAAAGCATCTGGAAGCTGGGAGGCAGCTGGTGAGGGGGGTGGGATGTCCCCTGAAGGTAGTTCCAAGGAGGATTCTTGGAGCTTTGGGGTCTCAGTCTGGGAAGGGGTGAGCTGAGCCTCAGCAGGAAGCTGAGGGCTAGGGGGCAGCAATCGTGGGGAAGGTCTCTTTGGCTCTTGGGGGCTAGATGGCAGCGGAGGGGGCTGTGCAAGGCCAAGGGTTGGCCCCGATGCTATGGCTCCTTGTGGGGTAGAGAGCCGGGAAGGGCCCTGGGGTCGGGGCACTGCCCCTAGCTCCTGTAGAGGCCCTGATGGAGCTCCCAGGAAGCCCCCAGGTTGGGGCTGGCGGCCCAGGAGGCCTTGCAAGGAAGAAGGCTGGGTCCCAGGCTCCAGGTAGGGCACTGTTTGCCTTAGCACCTGGCCTTGCTGCAGCTGCCTCTGCATAAGAAGGGCCTGCAGCTGCTGTTGCTGCTGAGGGCTTAGGTGCCGAAGTTGTGGGTTCTTGGCCAGGACACCCTGAAGCTGGGCCCGAAGCTGCCCCACTGTGGGCATTCCGGCATGCCCTGGCAGGCCCTGTCCAGGGTGGGGTAGAGGGCCTGGCTTGGGAGGCTGTGGCCTTGGGCTCCCTTTCAGGGGTTGATCCAGCCCAGAGGCCCGCTCCCCTATAGAACTAAGGGGCTGGGTCAGCAGATGGGACATGGAAGTAACTTCAGAGGGCTGCCCACCAGCCATTTGCCCATGACTCGCATTGCCTGCTGGATGGAGTAAGCTGATTTGCTTTTGCTGTTGCTGCTGCCCTGGGAGTCTTAGAGGTGCCTGTAACTGCAGGGAATTCATCTGAGGGGGCTGGGGCTGGGGCTGAGGCTGAGGCTGAGGCTGGGGTTGGGGCTGGGGCTGGGGCTGGGGCTGGGGCTGGGGCTGGGGCTGGGGCTGGGGCTGAGGCTGGGGCTGGGGCTGGAGCTGGGGCTGGGGCTGGGGATGGGGCTGGGGCTGGGGCTGGGGCTGGGGCTGGGGCTGGGGCTGGGGCTGGGGATGAGGCTGGGCCTGGGGTTGGGATAGGAGGATGTGAGAGTCCGCAGGGAGGGGTGGCTTCACCTCCACTGACTCTGGGGGCAGGGTTTCTGTTGGAGGACCCAATGCCAACGGTCCTCCTAGGTGCACTGAGGAGGCTTCTGTGCCCTCAGGTACTAGCACTGTCTCTGCTCCAGCTTGCTCCTTGCCTGGTAGGCCTGAGGGCAACCCCTGGCTCAGCAAGAGGGTTGGGCCCAAGGCTCCATGGCTGGGAAAGTGCTGGAGGGGTTTAGCAGGCAAGCCAGGCCCCAGGGCCACCTGCTGCTGTTGCTGCTGCTGCTGGGTAAGAGAGTTGGCTGGGGGTGGCAGCAACTGCTGCTGCTGCTGCTGGGGAGGCAATAAAGTTCGACCCTGGTTTAGGAGCCCCAGCTGCTGCTGCTGCTGCTGCTGCTGCTGCGTCCCCATGGACTGGGGGCCCAGCTTGGGCTGCCCACTGGGGGGCATCAATCCCTGCTGGAGATGGGAGAGACCCGTCAGGGGCTGCTGCTGCTGCGGCGGTGGCTGCTGCTGCTGCTGCTGGGCCATGACAAGTCGGTGGGCCATGAGGCCTTGTGCTTGCTGGGCCAGTTGAGGGGACCCCAGCATTCGGGGCTGGGCAAGGAGAACTTGTCTGTGAGGGCCTTGGGGCCCCAGCCCTCCTGGGTGCACCTGCTGCTGCTGCTGCTGCAACACTGCTACCTGGGCAGGGCCCAGCATGCCCTGGGGCCCTGGGGGTGGCTGGGGGGACAGCTGCTGGACCAAGAGGCCCTGATGGCTACCTGGAGGCAGGAGTCCCTGTGGCTTGGGTCCCAGGCCCTGCTGCTGCTGTTGCTGCTGCTGTAAAGCCACCTGTCCCAATAGATGCTGCTGCTGCTGCTGCTGCAGCTTCTGAGTCAGCTGCATCCGCTGCTGCTGCAGCTGGAGCTGTCGTTCCTGTAAGAGCCGTGCATCGGCACCCAGGCCTCGTAGAGCAAGATTCCCTGGGAAGAAGCCTGCTGAGGGGCCTGCTAAAGCCCCCGCTCCAGCTGGATGCTGCTGCTGCTGCTGGCCCAGGGCTGTGTTGAGGAAGGGGCCACTGGGCTGGCCAGTCAGTGCAACTCCCCCGGGGGGAAGGCGCAGGCTGCCTGCCTGCCCACCTGGAGGTCCCTGTGGAGGCTGCAGCCCGTGGCCTGGGAGCAGCTGCCCAGGGAGCTTGGCCAGCAGCCTGGGGCTCTGGGAGGGGCTCAAGGCTAGCACCGCGGAATGCTGCTGCTGCTGCTGTTGCTGCTGCTGCTGCTGTTGCTGCTGCTGCTTGTTCCGATACTCTGCCATGAGGTTTGTGTGCTCCTTCTGCTGTTTCCGAACCTAGGGGCCACAAGAACAGAGGGAAGATGTCCTGAGTGAAGGCCTCCACCTCAGCCCACACCGCCACCTTCTTAACCTTTCTCTGCCAGGGGCCTCTACCTGGTCCAGCTGCTTCTGGATCTTACTCTGCTGCTCCGTGACCAGCTTGAGCTTCTCGGCATCGGCTTCCGGGAACTCTCGGCCAGCCTTTTTAGCGGTTCGCTGCTTGGCGCACAGGGCCTTCCGGGACTTGCGGTGCACCCCGATCTGTTCCTCCAGCACCTTGAGCTGCATCTGTAGCAGCTGCTGGGTATGAAATAGCCACTCTTCGTACTGTCGCTGGTCGGCTTCATCTGGGCCAACAGGGAGAAGAGGAGGAGTCAAGATGCCCAGCTGCAACAGGCCCAAGTGGGACACCCGACTGCCCCTTTACCCACCCCCCATCTCCTTCAGGTCACACCATACTCACTGATTACACCATGGGCAAAAGTAGGTGGGTTTGGCCGAGGCTGAGAAGGGTCACTGCTGCTCCGCTCCTGTCGATGGAAAGGATGCTGTGGGTCACTGCACTCTCCTTCCCACTGGGTTCTTTTGATCAAACCCTACTTACTAGCTCTTATGAGGATATGAGTGTCACCTCTCCATACCTCTACCCGCTCACTCACCTGCGCACTCCCAGCTGCCACATGATTCTGTAGGTCAGAGCTGCCAGGAGCTCCAGAGAGCCGCTGGGCCAGCAAGGACACCTGTTGCCTAGAACCAGTCAGAGAAAAGATGGCCAAAGGTGAGAGAGAAGCAGAATGGGGAGGATGGAGGAAAAGGAGTCAGCAGAGGGGAGGACAAGTTACAGAGGCCTCTTCCCGCAGACACCTCACCTGTTCATGCCTGGTGCCACCCCAATGCTGCCCTGCGCCATCACCTTCTTGATGCCCTTCAGGGCAACCATCTTGGCCTTGGCAATGGGATCAATGATATCCTCTGCAGCAAACTTGTCCAAGTCTTTGAACAGAGTACCAGAGGGTAAGGGGAGATGTTGGAATTAGCTGTCCCTTTCCCATCCCATGCCTGCCACCCAGTGCCTGTCTGGCCCCTTGCCTTTCCTGTTCTCAAACAGCCCAGAGGCAATGACCTGTGCCAAATGCCATGATTCCACTCTGGACACCTTCTGGTACACCCCACCCACATCTCTGCCTGCTTTCCTAATGCACTGCTTTTGGTATGTCAAAAGAAGCCTTTAGGGGCTACCTGTTGCCTATAGAGAAAAAATTCAAATGACTTAGATTGGCATTAAGGGCTCTCCACTAACTGGTCCCAAATCTACTCTTCTATTACTTTTCTGCCCCTGCCCAAACTTTCCACTTTGGTCAAACTAATCTACTAATCACTCCCTGAATATTTACCTGCCTTCTTTAATACCATCCCTGGTACCTCAGAGTCCCAACACTTGTGAAACCTCCCACAACTGCTTCCGTATTCGATGTTCCCTCCCTCCCTTATGAACACTGGTCACACATTTAGCATTTCACTTGTGTTCCCCTGTGCTGGGAGTAATAATCCCTTAAGGTATCCAACCTGGCTCCCCAACTACAGAGCTGAAAGTTGTCAAAAACAGGGGCAAGTACTCAAAATGTCACAATTCAGTCACTTTAAGATGACAAGGAGGGCTACAGACCCCCACGCCCCCTTCCTGCATTAACAGGTACCTGTATCAGGGAAGAAGCTGTTGGCCAGCTGCTGCTGCATGGCCAGCTGCTGCGGCTTCATGCACATCGATGGTGGCACTGCCCCCATAGGCTTCTGGGCCAGAACCGGCTGTGGATTCTGCTGGGGCACCAAACTTGCCTGCCCCCCACTAAGCATATGCCCTTGGTTGGGCACCATGGCCATGGGAGGGACCAGGCGCTGCTGCAGGGCATGGGACGGTTGCTGGGTGGACATCATTGCTTGGGTAGACACTAGGCCAGGCTGCCGGGCCCCAAGCCCCAGTGCAAGCTGTTGTGGGGTTACAGCCAGGCCAGGAGAAGGACCTTCTTGGGGCAGAGGCATGGGCTGAGCAGTGCCTGAGGTGGCCAGCAAAAGATGCTGCTGCTGCTGTTGTGGTGGTGGGGGTGGCGGTGGAGGTGGTGGTGGCGGGGGTGGTGGGGGCGGAGGCGGTGGGGGCGGAGGTGGCGGTGGGGGCTGCTGTAGTTGGGCAGAGAGCTGTTGCTTTTTTTGGAGTTCTTTCTTCTCGTGCTCCAGGAGGTCCTCGATGAGCAGAGGCAGTTCACTGGCCACCAATGAGCTCTCCATCTTATCCAGCTCATCACCAGAAGGCGGAGGCCCACCAGGCAGGGTCAGGGCCCCACTCTCCAGGTCAAACTTCTCCAGCAAGGATGCTCCCCCTGGGCCACTCAGTGGGCTCGGAGTCAGTAGCTGGGGTGGGGCACCTGCTGAGCTTCCAAAGGGACTCTTCTCAGTGGTATGCATGTTGTTAGGGAAGGGACCCAAGCTCAGCCTGCCATCTCGTGGCCCCAGCAAGTTCTGCCCAGGTTTCAGCCCCAGCCCCAAAGTGCCAGGAGCCACTGGATCTGCCTTGGGGGTGGCCACAGTGAACTGGCAAGTAGAGGCCTGGTGTCCGGCCTCTTCTAATTTGGGCTTTACTTCAGGGGCCCCAGGGGTCAGACGGGAATCAGGTCCATCAGTGGTAGGGGGTGGGCGCTCCTCAGGGCCAGACAGGCTGGGCTCTGTGCCCCTCAGGAGTGCCTCACGCTCTGCCTTTTCATTGGCAGACTCTACCAGTCGCAAGTGTTCGTTGAATATGTCCTTCTTGTCACCAGTGTCCAGCTCAGGGTCTGTGTATGCTAAGAGGTCAAACTCGTCCCCATTCAGCAAGTCGTCCAGATGGGGGTCATTGGTCTCCAAGTTTCCCAGGGTACCTAGTTCATCATCACCCTTGGCCACATCTACCCCAAGCCCCAGGTGGGCCAGCTCCTCATCGTCTTCCAGTGCCTTGTGGGCATCAAAGTCATCATCCAGCTCGGGCTCCTCACAGGGCAATTTTCCAGATTCCAGAACCAGGGGTGGACGTCCTGCCTCTGTGCTAGAGGGAGAGCGGCCAACCAGCTCCAAGCTGGCAGGAAGGCTAGGACCCTTGGCATGTGGGAGGGGGTGGAGGCTGTTACTCAGTTCAGGCGGTGGGGGAGCTGAGGGCTTCTGTTGGGGTAGGGTGGGCACCGCCACAGGCCGAAGACTATCTGGAGCCAGGCGATGAGAGTCCTCAGCCACTGAGAAGAAGCGGGGTCTCTGAGGGTGGCCCTGGAGATGGTAAGGGGCGCCACCAGGCCCCGGCCCCTTTTGCACATTGTGGCGAAGCTCAATGAACTGAGCAGGGCCTGCCGGGCCAGGCAGTGGCTCCCCTGGGCCGGGGGGTCGGGTGGAAAGCCCACTCAGAGGAGGGCCCAGGATTGTCCGGCCAAGTTCAGGCCCAGGTGGTTGAGGGAACCTTGCAGGCATGGAAAGCCGCATGGAAGCCACGGTGGCCTGCTGCTGCTGCTGCTGCTGCTGCCAAAGCTGCTGCTGCTGTTGGGGGGGCAGAGGTCCAGAGAAGGGTCCCCGTGGAAAGAAGGCTTGGGCGCCCCCAACCAGTTGCCTGAAATTGTACACGACAGAATCAGAGAGTCAAGGTAAGGCAGGAAAGAGCCGCTGCAAGAGAGGGGTGGAGGAGGAAAGCAGGGGCAAGATGGCCTGGGTATCCACACTAACCAGAAGCTCCCTTCAGAGCGTGTCAAGGTTTACAAAGTGTTCTACACACATGGACCTCATATGGTCATTTCCACAGCTCTGTAAAATAGGTGATACGGACATCTTTATCCCTACCTTAAATTAGGAAGCTGAGGTGCAGGCAGCAAACCACTAATGTGTCTAAGGTAGGATTCGAACCCAGGGCTCTCCTGATTCTAAATCCAGTGCTCTTGTCAGCAGGTGGGATCACAAGTTAGAATTCAAAACGTCCCCCTGGCCTGTATTCACAGTGGCCCCTGGTGACTTACCGGCCATTCATGTCAATGGAAGAAGGGGTCGGGGGTGGTGGCGGCCGAGAGAGTCTCTCCTCTGCAGGGAAGGGGCCGGGTCCCAGAACTGAGCCACTTAGCTTGTTAGGGGGCAATCCTGTAAGGCCACTTTTGTCCTGGGGGGGCCGGCCGGAAAGAAAACAGGCATGTGAGGAGAATGAGAAGGCCACTGCTCAGCCTGCCATGGTCTACTACCCCCCTGCCAAGCCAATTACCTGTGCCCCAGGGTAGGAGGTGGGGCCTCGATTCAGCTGCTCAAAAGCAGGGTTGTTAGACTCAGCACCCCAGTTTCCTGGCCCCACAGCACTTGAGGCTGCTGCTGTTTCCTTCTCCTGCCGCAGAGTATTACGCTGAATCTGCTGTCGGATCAACAGCTCTCTCAAACGCTGGCGCTGCGTAGGGATAAAGGGAAGGAAGAGAAGGAAAAGTTGGTCACTTCTATCAGGCCAGGGCTGGCAAGAACCCGCAAGACTCAGAAAACTGGCTCTTCAGACACAGAGGCTGACCTATCCACACACTGGAGGCTCTCACCTGCCGCTGCTTCTCCAACTCTGTTTGGCTCAGATTGGTCATGCTAGGGTCCTGCGGACCTGGCAGCTCAGGACCCACCAGGGAGCTGGTCATCCCAGACACTGAGTCTTCTCGCTTATCAACTGGGGAAGTGATGCTCCCCCGCTGTGGGGCACCATGGGGCAAGTAGGCGAGGGGACCATCTGGTGCAGGCTGTGGTAAAACTGATGGTGGACGCAACGGAGACAGCCCGTAGCCTTCCCCTGGTGGCCCAGTGCCTGGCCCCAGGGGGCTGCCTCCTGGGTGGAAACTGCCTGCAGCTGTTGTATAATTTGTGCTTTGGGGCTTGCCCACAGTGGGTCCTGGCCCATAATGGCTGTTGATCCCATGGGGTGGAGGGAGACTGGGTTGAGAGACAGGGGGCTTCAGGGGTGGCTCTCCCACTGCCTGGGGAAAAGTGAAGCGCATAGAGGAAGGATTGCCCACAAACACATTGGCCCCAGGAGAGCGAACAAAAGACGGAGGCTGCCCACTAGAGCTCTTTGTGTGATGGTCACTAGACTGCCCAGAGGGCAGAGCTGCTGGAAAGCCCCCTACCCCCAGAGGAGTATGGGCCAGGGGCCCGGCCTTGAAGGCAACTTCGGGGGGCTGGGACCGGGGTGGCTTGTGGAGTGGGGCAAAAGGATCCCTGGACTGGGGCCGCGAAGGTGGACGAGAGTAGGGGTCAGGTGACTGGAAACAAGGGGTGACCGGTGACTGGCAGAAGGCTTCGGTGGACAGTGGGCGGGGTGTTAGGGGTGACTGAGAGCTGGACTGGGACTGGGGGCTGGCAGGTACTCGAGTGAAAGGGTCAGAGGGCAAGGAGCGAGGGGGCAGGGTACAGCAACTCTCAGGGGGTGGAGGTTGAGGCCGGGGTGTCAGTGGGGGCTGTGAATAGGTCTCAGGATAGGAGCCAGAAGGAGCCGATCGATACAGGTCTGCATGGCTAGGGGGTGAGGGGGCCACAGCATGGACAGAGGGAGGCTCCTGGGGCCTCAGGCCTATGCCCGGGCTCTGTGGCTCTACCTGAGATGCCCGAGGGGTCAGGGGGGCTTTGAAGACATCTGGTGCCTTGAGTTCCAGGCTGCCCAAGTGGGGCCCAGAGGAAGGTGAGTCTCCAAAACCAAGGTTGGGGGGGCCATAGCCAGGAGAAGCTGCCCCCAGCTCCTCCTTTTTTACTTCTAGGGCCTTCCGAGGCTCTCCAAAAGGTGGAGGGGACAGCAGTTGCTCAGAAGGCTTGGCCCCAACCACCCCTGGACTCTCTGGAACTGCCAAGTTGTCTAGTGAGGGGCAGCGGGGTTTGAGAAAAGGATCAGGTGTAGAAGGCTGGTGCCTCGGGGTGCCAGGTGGGGTGGACTGGAACTCTCCCGGCTGGCCAGCCCCAGGCCGAGGGGGAGCACTCAGCATCTGAGGTTTTGCAGGGGCCACTGCTGGTCCAGGATAGGGGGGATAGGCTGGTGGTGCTGTGGGGAAGCGAGACTCCAGAGTATAAGTGGGGGCCAGTCCAAAAGGGTCCTGCAAAGGCACTTGGGCGGGCACCTGGGGTGGGAGCTTGAGGAAGAGATCACCAGGCGAGTCAGGGCCAGGCACTGTGCCCGTTGGCGGCTTCAGGAACCCGTCCGCGGAGGTAGACAAGCCAGCTGGGGTAGGGGGACTGCCAATGAAGACAGTCGGAGCAGAAGCTGGAGGGGGACTGCCCAGCATCCCTGGCTGAGGGGGAATGCGTAGGTGTAGGGCGGGCCGATCTGTTTTGCGGGCTATCTCGCCCACCTTGGTCTGCTTACTGATCTGGCTCTCCGCCTGCTGTAGTGGCACAAGAAGAGAGGACGGGTAAGATCGGGGGATGGGGTGGCGGACTGGACCCTTGGAGTGTCCATCTGCTCCCGGGGTGCCACTGTCCAGTTAAGGGTGTGCCACCTACTCCAAATTCTGAGGCTTCTTTCCCAATTCCCCAAGAACCAGGATCTCACTCACCTTCTGCACCTTGTTGATGCGGTGAGCCGCCCGGTTATCTTTGGCCTTTTGCTGAGGGATAATCAGATCCAGAGCTTAGTCACGTGCTCTGATCCTCAAGCCCACCCTCACCTGGAAGCCTATTCCCTAAGTGAATGGAGTGGAGGTGAGAGCCCCCAGTGGACTGGAGAGACCACCAGTTCCAAGTGAACTCCCTGAATCCCACCCCCCCCGACTTCAGGTGGAGCTCTCTGGGGCCCTGGATCCCTCCAAGGGGAGCTCCCCTGTGGCCCTGGCCTCCCTTATTTTTCTCATCCTCACCAGGTAGGGGGCTTTGTCAGTGGCCGGGACTTTTCTCCACAGCTTCATGATCTGTTTGCAGCGACTGGCCCAGTCTGTAGGCCAAAGAGTCAGAAGTGAAAGGGGATGGGACAGAAGTGACATTGCCCCATACCAGATTTCAGCTCCCCTTTCTACACTGGCACATACCTGGATAATCCTGCTTGAGGTTGGGAAAGTTAATATTGGCGTAAAGCACAGGCGAGATTGTGGAAAGCTGGCCTAGCTCCTCATCTTTTTCCCAGCGCTGGAGGCTCCGCTGGTTGTAGGAGAGCCCATCGCCTTCACCCTCCGTGGTTGGGGTTGTAGGTGTGGAGGGCGTGGTGCCCCCTGAACCCGTCCAGGGGCTGTCAGGCTCACCGGGCTCTGGGCTGAAGAAGCCCCCGCGCTCCCTGGGGCGCAGGGGCAAGAGGTCACAGCGGGCCAATGGTTAAAAACCTAGACCCCTTCTCCCACCCCATGACAGGTGGGAGACCCCATGGAGACAAAGAGGGAAGGGACCCAGGAGTCAACTGAGGGAGGGAAGGTAGTGGCCAGGCTGTAACTTGAAAACTTAAGTCTATGTGTCTATACAAAGGGTAGAGAGGAAGGGAGAGGAAAGGGACCACAGGGATAATAGCAATCAATGAAGGGTATAGATACCTACCTACTGTCAAGGAAAGGAGACTGGCAAAGGCCCGGGTAGGAATCCATTGGGCTGCTGGTAGGGAGGTTGCCCAAAGGAAGCCCACCTGCAGAAGGTAGATAGTGGTCAAAGGCACTGCCAGCACAAAGAATAGGCTAGGATTCTCCATCCACAGCTTATAGGCTCCCCCAACCTATGGCCCCACCCCTGATTCTCAGCTAGCTCCTGACTATACTACCTTGTAGGAAGGGCCTCTGCTGCATTGGGGTGTGACTGCCATCCAGGTTGGGAGGTCCACAGCCAATCTGCTGCTCCCGTTCTGAGCCTAGGACATCCTTGAAAAGCTGCTGAAGGTCCTTTGATTCCATTTTGGGCAGCTCTATAAGGGGAAGGGAAGATGACTGGTAAGCACGGCTGAGAAACAGAACCAGGGAGTTAGCAAGGCCATTGTGAAGCCTGACTGGGAATGGAAGCTGCCAAGCAAAAAAAGCAAGGCCACAGACAATGACTACAACTGCTCTTTCTCTCATCGAGATCATCAACTCCAGTCTGCCTCAGCCCCTTCTCCTCGGAAGCAATCTTCACTGATCTGAGGCTCTGTAGAGACAAATACTCTCTCTCACCCTTCCCTTACGAGCTGCACCTTACATCCATGGGGAACACTCATTCCTTTTGAAACATCTCAGCTAGGAACTCGAAAGAAACCCTGGAAGGAGGGTTCTACTACAGCAACAACCTTCTGTGGGGATCTTGTCCAAGTCAGAGCTGAGCATTCCCTCGCCTGGGGTTCCTGGTTTCTCTGGGTCACTGGGCACAGGAGACGTCTTGATGCCTCCATCTTCAGGGCCTGTGGGAACAAGAACTACTATGTGGGGGTCAGGTGGCTTTGGAACAGCCTTGTAGTCCCCTACTCCCACCCATCCTATCTCCAGCTTCTCAAGAAGAAACGAGGCTAATAGGTACAAAGCCATTCCTGCCTCCCTGGAACCGTCTGAGCTACTGAGGCCCACAGCATCCCATAATGGAGTCTCTGAATTCTGTTGCTCGATGAAAATATGCCCAAGGAAGTCAAAGGCCAAAGAAAGGTCCCAGATAGATGAAAATATTCATAGCAGCACTTTTTGTAGTAGAAAGGAAGCGGGTTCCACTGATTAAAAAGTGGCTAAACAAATGGTGGAACATGAATATCAGAGTTTTGGGGTGTTTTTGCTGTAAGAAAAGACAAACATGAAGAATTCAGAGAAACCCAGGAAAACTTCTTGTAGGAAATGTACTGATACACACTTGAAGTAAGCATATCAGGAGGGTAATTTAATTTACACCATGACCACACTAACAAAGGAAGACAATGAAAGCCTCAGCACTCTAATCAATGTAATGACCAAGTGTGACTTCAGAGGTCTGATGGTGAAGCAGAAATTCTGTGGGTTAAGATTTGGATCATCAAACCTGTCCCCTGTGTTGATTTGTTCTACTAAGGGATGAGGGATGGAGGGGTGGAGAAGCAGGGTAGCAGGCATTAACAGTGATATTAAAAAAAAAGAAATCTATAAAACATTTAAAAAAGGAAAAAAATTTGGTTGCTCCCCCCAATATCCCTTACCTGGAGTCTCTGAATTGCCCTCAGGGCCTCTGGACTCTTCATCGGCAATGTCTGGTCCATCCTCCCCTATGAGAAGTAGCCACCATTCTCATCATTTCTCTACTAGTGCCTAGGCTGGGCACCCTACACCATGGTTAAATGCCCAGATTCACTGCACTCCACCCCCTAGTGTCTGCCCAACGGCTAAAATAACCAGCACGATCCTCTGCAAATCCACTGACCTTTCTGTGAGATGGAAGCCTCTTTTCTATCAGGACCTGGGTCCCCCTTGCCCCTGGGAGTGCCTGGCACAAAGCCTGGTCGTCCGTCCCCAGCCACCAGCAATGCCTTTCGGCTAAGATCCAGCAGTGCTTTCCCAAAGAAGGCTTCCTACATGGTGGGAGGGAGGAAAGGAGGCCGAGGACCAGAAGTTATTGTTCTCTGCCAGGCCCCTCAGCCCACCCTTCCCTTCTTGGCCACCCTGTTCTGGTGCCCACCTGCAGGTAGGCAGGGAACATGTCCTCCAGCTTGCTCTTCTTTCGGCCCCGACGCTTCTTCTTTTCATCGCCTTCGGCTGGGCTCTGCTCCACTGCACCCTCTGCAGGTGGGTCGACTGTCACAACTAGAAGAGAAGAACCATGGCTAATGCCCTTCCTCCCCAGAAAGCCGTGCCCTGCACCCCCCATCCCCTCTGTCCTGTCCAATTCACCCTCTGCTCTCCGACCCACACACCTCCTGCTGGTTTATATCCCCCTCGACCACCACCCCACTCACTCTGCCTACCTTGTGGTCTCCACTAACCCTGCTGACCCTAGTGTCCCAGTCCAACTCACCCTCATCAGGTTGGCCCTCCCCACTCAACACTTCCACCAACACAGCGGGCCCTTTCTTCAGACGAGCATGAGATTTGCGCTGTCGAACCATGAAGCCCCCTATGCCTAGAAGGAGGTGTGATCAGGATGAGGAGCAGCCAGGAGGGCAAGGCTCTTGCCTCACCTCTACTGTCACCCTCGCCCGAGACCTACCAGGCCTGTAGGGTTTTCGCTTGCGTTTTTTGCCCTCATCAGTCTCTTCTTTGCCAGGCTCCCCATCAGGGCTGGCAGGGGCCTCCAGCTTGATCTCACACTCCATGTGTTCCACACCGACCCCTGCAAGCAAGATTAAGGGGGCAAGGTCAGGGACGTGGGTGGGAGGGCACAATACTCCCCCAAAACTCACCTCCCTCAAACCCACAGTCCTAGGGCAGAGCCAGGAGTCTCCCCAGAGACATCCAGACAAGGCAAGTGGCTCCAGTGTGATCTGGGACAGATCCACATTCAACCACTCCATTTCTAGCCCAAACTCTGACCCTCAGCCAAACCTTCGCCCTTGAGCAACTCGTCAGCATCCAGGTCCCCATCTTTCTTGTCGTCGGGGCCGCCGGGGTCCGAGGGCTCCGGCCCCTCTAGCCCGCCCTCACCTAGGAGGCCGAGCCGCCCACGCCTCTGACGCCGCTTGTGAAGGGGGGACATGGACAGATTTCGAAGTACAGCCATGCCGGTCTCCGTCAGCCATACTCCCTCAAAGCGGAAGTACTGGGGCTCTGTGAGGGAGGGGAGGGAGATGGTGACTCCAGGGCAAAGGGGCTAGGAGAGTCATGGCTTCCAGGCAGGCCAACAGCAGCTAGCCCAGTCTGGGAACAGATGGAAGAATGGATGTAGGCAGAAACACACTAAACCAAAGCCCCCAAGACTGGGGCATTCTCAAGGAAAGCGAGGTGCCCTGCACACTTCCATCTGTTCCCAAGCACCGACAGAGACCTGGTTCTTTATGACTGAGTCAAGGGGAAATTCAAAGAAGAATTTCTCTGGCACTGGAGCAAACATTTGATTTCATTATAATGAACCCTCGGGTGCATTTACCTTGCTCTGCAGGGCCCAGGCGTGTGAAGGTCCCTACTCCCTGAATGCCAGCAACAAGTGCCCCAGATGACAAGCAACAGCACCCTTGTTCTAAGCTGCCTACCTGAACGGTGTGCTCTGCTGAGATTATCAAAGGGACAATAAAGTGGCAAAAAAAATTAAGCTAGCAATCGGTGGGTTAGGCCTTTGGTCCCAGCTCTGCCACTAACTAACTGAGCCATCTGGGACAAGCATCTTCACCTCTCTGGGCCTCGGTTTCCTCATCTGTAAAATGAGGAATTGGCCCAGATGGTCCTAGGGTCCCTTCCAGATCTAACAGTCCACAATTCACTACTCACCTGGCTCCTTCACCTTCACGGGCACGAGCTCTGGTGGCGCAATAGGCACTGGATGTGGAGGAACAGAGACAGAATCAGGGGCCTGTTCTCCAAGGGGCCCCCAAGTCCCTTTCCCCACCACTCCAGCTACTAACTCACCCACAGGCTTCACCACATAGGGCTGACAGGAGACACAGTCAAAGCCTTCATCCGCTGCTTGTTCCACCTCTTCCTCAGTGAACAGGCTCTCACAACCAGCATGCATCCACCTGGCATTGGGAGAGGAGAGAGAGACAGGCATGAAGCAAGCCTGAGAGGTAGGCCTGGGGGAGCAAGCCCGAGGGAGGGGGAGGAGAAGGTCCTCTCACCGGTCACAGTGACGGCACTGGATTAACAAATCTTCTTCTACATAAGGAGCACGACATGCTGGACAGGTCACCAGGCTGGCACAGGGCCCACAGTGCGTGTAACTGTTCTGCCACTCACAGTGGAAGCCTGGTGAAACGGCCCCGCACTGCATACAACTCACGCACCTGGCAGAGGAAACAGATGCTCACCACCAGCCTGTCAAATCTTGGCATCCCTCTGTCAAGCCCTGGGCACCAAACTCAGCCCCCTCAGCAGCACACCATGGTCATCAAAGGGTCTGCTGCCCTTGGTCATGCCAATCCCTTCCCCAACAGGCCCCGATTCCCACCTCCAACTGCTCCCACATGGACCCCTATCTCAATTACCATTTGCACTTCCAGCCCCCCTTGGGCACTGTGAGCAGTGGAGGATCCAGACAGTAGGTGTGGTAGCTGATGTCACAGTCGTCGCAGAGCAGAAGTCGAGAAGGGTCAGAGGCCTGGCCACACACCTCGCACACGATGCATTCCACACATCTCCAGCCCTTCAGCAGCATCACTTTGGTAATCTAGAGGATGGAAAATGACCTTCTCAGGAAGGAGCATGGACTAACACTACCCCAGCCCATCAGATCATCATTCACAGCTCTTCACACACTGGTGGACCATCTTTAGGGGGTGATGCTTAAACCCTCCATGATGAATCTCCATGGAAGAGTACAGCTGATTTAAAGACCTCTACAACAATATTCCACAACCACCAACCTCACCTAGGACAAGTAGGAACTTAATAAATGCTGGAATGATTGTTTGCAAAAATTTAGTTAAGATCAAAGATTCTTGTGCTTTTTAAAACCTATAAACTTAAAACCACCTAACATCTTCCTCTTCTCCCCCCCCCCCACCGAGTCCTGCTTTTCCAATCTCTGCTTCCCTTTTTCTCCTTATCTTTCAAAAGTCAACTATGAAGGCCTCTAAAGCCAACGAGAATGGGGTAGAAGCTGCGAACTTCTCCACCAAAAAGAATTCAGCTATTTTTCTAGCCTGAAGTACAGTTTAAAAGACTCAACCCAACAAGTCAGGTGAGCCTCCATCCCCCAATGTTTGTCCCCCCGTCCTCTCTGCTCTGGTCCCTGGACTCACCTTGCTGTTGACACAGTAAGGATGGTAGCACTGTGAACACTGAGAGCAGGCCAGGAGGTGGCCCTCTGCCCCTCGCCCAAAGCTACCACACACTACACACATGTCCTGGAAGAAGACACACAGACAGATGGACAAATGAGTTTTCTTCATCCCATTCCAAACCATCCTCCTACAGAAGAGCTTGGTGTTCCTTCTGAGCTGCCACCCAGCTAAGAAGTGTCGGTGACATTGGTGTCAGTAACTGCAATACCAGATCTCAGGCAAACCACTTGACCTCTGTGCCTTACTGGGATCTAAGGAACTTCAGGGATCGCCTGGGTCAAGGGTTCTTAACCTGGGATCCACGAATGTGGTTTTGTTTGTTTTTTTTTTAACACTGAGACTGCTGTATTTCCACATAACTGGTTTCCTTTGCAAGCCTATATATCTGGCTTTACATATTTAAAAGCATGACTCTGAGAAGGGTTTCTGGCCCACCAAAACAGTAATAACTTCTCCTCTGGTGTTAACTCCCTCATTTCAGGAGGGAGTGAGTGCCCAGGAATAGGAAGTACCAAAGGTCAGAAGCAGAGCAAGCATTCAAAATTCAGTTTCCTCATCTATAAAATGAGGGCATCAGACTAACCTTCCCTACCTTTGGGGCCTTTTCCCTAGTCACAACATGCTATTATTTATGTGGTTTTGTGGGGATCTGTTCTCATTTACTAGAAGCCATATTTCATCACAGACTCTACTTTTCTTTTACCGTCAACCCAATCTTCTTCCCCTTTACCCTTGCCAATCCCTGGTCCTCCTTCCCTTCTTACTACCCAATGGGACGACTCCCTTCTCCCCAGCTCACCTTGTCTATTTGTTTAAGTGGCTGGAATATTTAAAACCTGCTATCAGACAGCAAGGGTCTCATACAGAAGACCACATTGAGAATGTGCTCCAAAATGGTCATTTCTTCGCCACCATTCAGGCTCAAATGTAACAACTGAGGATGTGCCTCAAGGTGCTTATCTGTTCCTTTTCCCCCAGCCTAGAATGCCTCCCTGGGGACAGGCCCTGGGTCTTCCTTAAAACCTTTCCACCTGACCCCCACGTGTTTCGATGGTCACATACAGCACTGCTGACAATGGGACCATACAAAGTACAGTACCTGCATCAGAACAAATTTGTCGGTGTTGGAGAAGAGAACCACGGTATTCTGCATGGTATCATCATCTTCCTCCTCCTCTTCTTTGCTTGGAGAGCTATCAATGTCCGCAACCTGAGAGGCCAAGGGAGGAAAGGAGGGTGAGCCATACTAAGCACACCCCAACCAATTTTTCTCCTCCCTGGGGTGATGGGGAGTGAAGTTTGGGTCACTGCAGAAGGGACAGGCCAGAAGCTGGGACCAAGAAGGCTCTGTCTCTCAACCTTGAACTACAGTGAATTTTGTTCAGAGGTCACTGGCTTGGCTCCTCTAAAAGCCAAATGGCCTAAGGAAAGGGAGGGCAGAATGATGGAAGGCAAGCAGCCTTACTGCCTCTAAATCTAGCAAAAACAAATGGCTATGTAGGTGAGGAATCTAGGGATGGGGTATAGTCAGGGTGGCGGCCAGAAGGAGACCGCTCCTTACTACCAGAGTCTCCACAGAGGAAGTGGTTGACTTCAGCCGGGCACGTCCTCTCCCCCTTCCTCCATGGGCACCCCCCCGAGGTCGACGTCTTCCTGGGAAGCTACTGCTACGACCCTGGGCAAGAGAAGGAATGGGCAACATGGGTAGTTCAGGAGAGTTCAGGAGCTTATGCCCTGGACCCAAGAGTTTGGCAGGGAAAGGTCCTTAGAGCACTGCTACAAATGAGGGGAGAAAGGGCAAGAGGGACAGCTAGGGTCTTGGTGGCCTGACCAGGGGAAAGAGTAAGATCAACTCCAAAAACTCCACCCTGGGGAGGAAAGGGCAGTGCCAAGCTTCGCTCTAACCTTTTCTGGGTGTGGAATCTCCTAAGAGGCTAACGCCACTCAAGGGCAGCACCACGTTGTAGCTGTGAGCCTTCAGGAGGGAAGGTGGCTGCCCTGACCCCACTTCTCTCACCTGTTTGATACGGGAGCGGGCAGGGGAACTTCGTCGTCTCCCCTTATCGCCCTCAGCCTTGCCACCAGCTCCAGTTGCTCCAGAATCACAAAGTAAGGAGTCATCAGTCTCGGGTAGTGAATCGGTACAGAGCCGAAGGGAGCCCTCATCCCGTGCAGGGCTGACGTCGGTGGACACACCTAGCTCCATGGAGAGGGAGCCACCCCCCTCAGGGTCTGGGGAGCCCAGCAGAGGCTCAGAGCCTGGGAAGCTGGCACTGGCATCACCTTGGCTCAGGTTGGAGATCTCATTGACAATGTCTGATTTGATGAGGGTGGGAGGGGTATGCACTGGTGGGGCAACTGGCTCCTCAGGCTCTTCACAAGGTGAGCTCTGCCCAGCCTGCTTGCCATCAGAACTATAGACCTCCATAGGGGTCACAGGGGCTAGCTCCTCAGGGTCAAGGAGCAAGGGGGAGCCTTTAGGATCACTACCTGAACTGCCAGAGGTCTGTCCAGCCTCTGGCTCTGGACCAGTAGCCTCTGTGTCATCGAGACAGACTGTGTCCTCACCCAGGCTAGAAAAGACATCCAGGGCTGGAGCAGGGCTGGGGGCAGGACAGGAAAGGTCTCCTGTAGGACAGGCTGGGGGGCTGATACCACTAGGCTCCAGAGCTGGGCACTCTGGATCTGTGTCCATCTCCTGTGACTCAGACTCATCTAAGACTTCTGGTGCCTTTTCCAGGAAGCCCAGGGGAGAAGGGGCTAATGGCAGAGGAGAGCACTGTGGAGGAGGGGGCTCTAGAGGAATGGGAGAATTCAGTTCTCCCAGTTCTTCAGGGGAGGCTGGAGAAGGGGTCAAGTCAATGGGAGCTATGGGCTCTGGTTCAAAACAGCTGGCTTCTGGAGGGGGGCTGATGGGTGTGTCTAAGATAGGGACCTCTGGAGGGGTTCCTGGCTCACTGTCCCCTTTGGCATCAGGGAGCTCCTCTTGCTCCCCCAAGGGAGACAAGGATGGTGGGGCTACAGCAGTGGCAGGAGAGAGTGGAGGAGGTGGAGGATCTGGAGAAGAAAAAAATAAAGCAAGATTTTAGAGATGCAGGATCCCCAGGGAGAAGAATAATAAGAGTTCACACTGTACTTTGAGGTTTGCAAACCATTTTCTTGACAACAAGCCTATAAAATACCAAGCAAACTAATATTGGTCTCATTTTAAAATGATGAAATTCAGGTAAAAACAAATTCAGTGGCTTGCCTGACGTCACAGAGTTAGTGACTGTCCAGGGGCAGAATTTAAACCCAGGTTGTCTGAGTCTCGATCCTACACTCACTTTGCTATTATCACAATGTCTCCAGGGGACAGACTGTATCCAGGAAAAAGGACGCTTCCCCACTTCCTTACCCGTCGGTGGTAGCTGAGGTGACAAGAGTGGTTCCTCAGGCAGGAACAGGGGCTCCAGTGGCATCTCCTCGTCAAGGGGGGCAACCTCAGGTGGGGATGGGACCTCAGGTGAGGACTCAACCTGAGTCCCTACTTGCCCTGCAGACGTAAGAGGCCAAATTCCTACTGAGCTATGGCTTCAGATATCCTCCACAGGAAGTCCAAGATAGGGGCTATCAACCCCTGTATACTCCAGTATAAGTGGTATCCCAAAAGTCTTTATGCAGCTATCAGTTCTTAACACTTTAATAGCTGACAACCGAACTAGTTAAGCTTTAATTCTCAAACTCTGTTGATCTGGTGGGCCCCACTCACCTAGTGGTTTGGCTTCACACTGCTGTGGCCTTGGCTCCTCAGACTTTGTACAGTCTTCTTCCTCCCCTGCCTCCAGCTGTTCCTGGCATGCATTATCAAGATCAGCAGGTGTACCAATGGGGGCAATGCCAGCCTCTGGTGGTGGATATCTGCAAAAGGAACAGAGAAGCAGGCACTATAACCCTCTGTAGGGTCCCTTCCCTTGCCCAGATGCCACCTCTATGTGGGTATCAAGGAATCTTGTAAGCATGTTACATGGCTACGAGTGGCAATGTCTACCCCAGGGCACCATGAATATGCTTCCCAAATTCCACTTCATCTGGGGAGGCTCTGGACAATATTACATTTCCCTTTCCCCACTTGCCAAAGACCCTCTCTCCCACTTACTTGTTACAGACAGGGGGGTTCTGCTCGGTATCAGGGCTGCCCATCCTCCCGCCCTGGGTGTTCTGCTGCCCCTGGCACCGCTCACACAGTGAGTAATTCTCATACCACTGGCAGTCGGGATCCAGCTCTGCTGGGCACGCCCCACAGACTCGGCACACCCGGCACGTCTGTAGGGAGAGAGAGTATCTTGGGCATAGAGTCAGATTGGAGAGGTGAGAGAGGGTGCCCTGTCTGCCTCAGGGACACTCACCTTGCACTTCCACGAATCAGGGGGTAGGCTCTGAATGGCTGGCTTCAGGCAAAAGGTGTGGTAGCCCTTATCACATGCCTCGCAGACTAGCATCATGGAATCCTCACCAGGCTGCCTGCAGGGTAGAGGGCACAATACAGGATCTTCCCCAGTTCCCTGCCCTCCTCCCCATCTCCCAGCCTCTTCCTAACCCATACCCACCTGCAGGTTTGGCACACTTTGCAATCTGGGCACTGCCAACCAGCACGTTTTCGTGCTGTCAGGGCAGTGTCCAGACAGGCCCCATGATAGTGCTGTCCACAGCTGGTACAGAAGAGCAGGTCTTGAAGCTCACCCAGCCCATCACACACCACACACTTTTCCTCTAGTGGGGAGGAAAAGTCAAAAAGCAAAGACAAAAGTTAAAAAGTCATAGCCTTCAAGTGACCAAAAGCTCCTGAGTCCTAAATGTTTCCCTTTCCCAGGTACTCACCCAGATGTTCAGCCTCCTCGCCATGCTCCAGACACAAGAGCTGCAAAGTCTTCATAGACTGGAAGGAACCACTGGCAGCAGCACAGGGGAAGTGGTAGAGCCTTGGGCAGCCAGGCGATCGGCAGGGGATGGAGGCTCCCAGCCTGGAGCAATGGGAACAGCGCTGCCAAGGGAGAGACTTGGTTTCAGAGTTGCATGGGCCAAACTCATCACTCTGCTTAAAGCTAGTCCCCAGCCCCACATTTACCCACTTCCCACTGACCTCAGCAAGTGAGTGCCAGTACACAGATTAGAAACAAGGAAGTTGAATCACTCTCACCCTGTACTGTCTTTTCCCCCTTTCCCTACCTGAGAGATCCCTGAGAAGATGGCCTTGTCCACTCCATGCAACTCTAGCCCATCTTGGCCCTGTACTCCCACTGACCATGCTGCACACCAATGGTGAGCCCAGCAGGGTCCTATATGGGAGAGCAGAGGAGAAAAGGGAAATTAATTAGCAGCAGGAATTCATATCTTTCCAGATTATCTCCCGACGCCCCCTTTCCTCCCAAATTCCTCCTTTTCCATCACTGTCCCCTCCGCCCCCACTTTCTCCCATTCTTACCACCAGGCTTTCCCAGATGAGCAGGTGTCAAGCCCTCAGGGAAGCCAATCTGGGACAGATCATCACTGGGTGGTACTGCCTCTCCAGGTCCAGCCCCCCCAGGTGGCATTGCTGGACCCAGGGGCCAGTCTGGTGGAAGTTCAAAGCACCGCAGCTCCCGCTGCCCATGGAGACTCCATTCCCCACAGTTACAGAAGGCACAGCGCCGAAATGGGCCCTTGCTGCAGGCACACAATCATTAACACCCACACTAGGCAATCCTGTCCACCCTGGGTGGCAACACTCCCACCCCTCCTAAAGCAATCCTATCTTCTAGTCCCTTCCCAAATTCTCCTGAAACTCACAGACTCCAAATCCCTACTGCAAACTTAAAAAAAACAACACCCAAATCAGAGCCCCCCACTACCTCTAAGTCTCTATCCTTTACTTCCCATAAGTCAGTTACCTGCAGTCCTGGGGAAGGTCCTGGGACTTGGGGCTCCCTGGGCTGTGGACAGAGGCATCCCCCAAAGGTGGGTTGGGGGGGTCTGGCTCAGTGGGGCCTGACTCTTCAGAGGCTTCAGGCCCATCAGCTAGAAGGACAGAGGACAGGTATCAGGCACAGTCTAACATTCTGCCCACACCAGGTTCCTCTCTTGACCCCCCAAAATCATGGACACAACCTTTAATCTATCCTTACATCAAAAGAGTCCTTTGTACTGAGAGGAGAAAGGTCTAAGAAGGGTAGCCAGAGCCCCAGGAATAAAAGGTAACACGAGGCTGCCCTAAGGTCTATTACTGCTCCAAAGGATACTCACAGGCCTTGTCAGGTAGCTGTGCTCCCTATCACCAGGTATAGCTCTGTGTCCCTGTGCCAGGAAGAAGTCTTCAAGATACCACCCACCTGCCTTAAACTTCCTGTGCTCACCTGCCGGCTCTGAATCTTTATCTTCACCAGAGGGCTTCCGGTCGTCCATTCCTCTCTCCGACTGGGCAGTGCCCTCCCGGGGAGACCTAGCAGCACAAATATAAAAGCCCAAGATGTTACCCTTGGACACATTAGCACTCTTTTTATAGTGTTAGAGAAGGAAGGACAACTATGTACCGAGATACTGCAAGTACTTAACCATGCCCTGGAGTTCTGATCCCTCCTGCTAAAACAGGTCTCCAGGCCCTTCATCCCTGGAGACCTGCCCACAAAAAGGTATTTGGGTCAGAAGGACTCCAATCAGAAGTATATCAAACACCAAATGTGCCTCCCCTCCCATCCCCTTGTCTTTTGGCAAAGTTTTTGTTATCCTGCTCAATACCCTCAAACAGAACAAGCTTAAAGCCATATAGGAGTTTCACTTCATCCACCATCCAAAAGCTTGGCAGTGCCAGGCTCCCTGACACTGTCTCCCACACACACAGTTTCTCAGAAGAGAAAGCCCAACTGGAAGGGGGCAAACACCCATCCACCTCTTCTCTGGGGACAGACTAAGGCAGAACCTGGGGCCTTCCTTGACAAGGAAGAGAAGATAGGAGGGATTCAAGTGCTATAGCCCAGCCAAGGTATGGCCCCACAACAGATCCCCAGGTTTAAACTCGGGCTTCATTCTGAAGGGAGTTCCCCCCCCACCACCACTGGCTCCCTGCCAGAGAAGCTGCCCCTAATTCCTGTCCCCACTTCCCCTCCGATCCTAATGAATCAGCACAGTCCCCTCCTCCTTGCCCCACCAGGGGTTTCACCTAGCCTGGAGCCCCCAGGCTGTTGCCCCTAGCAACGACAACAGCCCTTCCTTCTTAGATGCCCCCAGAAGCAACAGAAAAGGGCCCTGAGAACTACTGAGCATGTGTAACCTGGCCTACCGCCAGGCATGCTGGGAGTTGTGGTCCTTGGAAACACATTGCCCCAACAGGAGTTCTAAAGCAGAGGACTGAGTAGTTTCCTTCCCCTTCAGCTAAGTGGGGTTTCCACATACTCAGTGGGGAGAAACAGGGGGTGGAGAAAAATGAATAAAGGTGGCACACACTTTAACGAAGGCCTGACTGACTGTTTCAGGGCCTGCACTACCTTACAACAGAAATACAATGCCCTTTCAAATGGGAGAAAGAAATCAGGAGAAGGATCTGTCCAATTCTTCTATATACTAAGCACTTTGCCCACTAGAAAACACTGTATAGGGGTACAGGCAATTTATATACTATGGGGTTTGCTCACGGCCCTCAAATAGAGTCTGTTCTATATGTAGGATCGCGGGAAAGGAGGTTAGGGAAGGGGCAGATGTCTGTAGTTCTTAGTGCTAAAATTTGGGGACTGAGTAGTCTAGATAAAAGTCTAGATAAAAATTTGAAAAGTGCTTTGAAAGGATGAAGTTCTCATTTTAATGGCAGATCTAAACTTGCTCAGCCATGTCTCACCCTCCCCATACCTCTGAACAGAAAGAGGGGTTGCATCAGCCTCAGGGCAGACCCCCCCAAGAATATACAAATTAAAGGCAGATAATCCATCTGGATCTTTTCAAGTGATGCTGGAACAAAAGAAATAACAGGACTCCTCCAAAAGTTCTCCTGATCAGAGAATAACCCAAAGACCTCAGTCCCTTCCCTAAGGTCCATGCCTCCAGAATCATGAGGATAGAGTCTCACTCCTGGGGTAATTCTCAGAAAAAAAAAAATCCTTTCAATCTCTACCCTCAAAATGGTGCATCATTCCACATCTCACACCCCTTCCAAAAAGTAGTTTTCAGGAGAAGACACCCAACTGACTACCACTCAATCAAAAGAGCATTTCTCTTCTCCAATGTCTCAATTCACCTATATCTGTGACTGCAGAGGGCAGGACAGAACAGCCACTTAATCATCCTATCTACCGGTCAGCTCCACAGAAAACATCCAAAGGATAGCTTTTGGAAGAGGAGTTGTAGAAACTGAGACTGTTCCAGAAGGATTAGAACATCTCTTGCTCCTTGGTCCATTTGATCATCCAAGCCCTAATCATATCTAGGAAGTTTGAGAGACTCTCAAAATTTCCTAAACAGAGGCAACAATATTCTGCTACCTCCTGTCCTCCCAAGCAGGGACTCCCTACCCCACTGACTCTCACCCAAAGTTTAGGCCAAAGGAATCACAACAGCAAGGCAGGAGTGGAGGGGACCAAAAACAGTGATAATTTTGTGGAGTGGGAGGAGAACCATCTAATACAAGGCCAGAGGGACAAATTCCTCTGTCCTCCCCCGAGCATAGCCCTCTCAAGCTGAATAGCCTGGCACTATTATGGAAGGAATGGCCACCCACCCCAGTAAAGACAGGGTAAGTGACATCAGCAATTACCCAAGCTATATCCTTAAGAACCTGAGTCCCCTAAAAAGTCTCAGAACCTTCAACCCCTACCTCCCCATCTCTACTCTGCAGAGATTAGCCAGAAGAAGTATCTGCCTGGCCAAGGCTAGCACCAATTCTCTTCTCTACACATCCCTCCTCTCTTGTTCAGTTCCAGGCATATATTCCTGGGCAGCAGTCATAGTCCTCAAGTTTCTAAAACCCACCTCCCTAATTCTAAATACTGAAGACTGGGTTTCTCATCCCAACACTCTCCTTTGCCTGTCAGCAATCAAGACCCTTCCTGTTCAATCCTTTCCCACAAGAAAAAGATATCCCAGACTACTATAAAAATATTATATGGCAGGATTTAGGCAAGGGAGAGTAAGGAGAAGACCTAGGAGGACCCCAGAAAGTGAGCAGAGAGAGACTAGGTGGTCTTGCTTACTTTCCCAAACAAAATGTCCTAAGGAAGAAAGGAAAAGGAACTAGTTTTATTTTAGCTCTATTCCCCCTCCCCACCCTTACCCCCCATCCATGCCAACTGCTCAAGCCTCCTTTTCCCAGAAAAGCGGGAAACAGGGGCCAAGGGAGGTGATGGGCCTAAGCAAGCCTTTGAGTGAACAGCTAGTTCTGCTGAAGGACTCAGGACTTCCTCGTTCCCAGCCTGAAGATCAGACCACACCTCTCTTCACCTTTATTTTGGGGGAAACCCTCTCAGAAAGGACCCTAAAGATAGCTGTCCCTATGGACTTCCAGGGTTGTCCCTGGTCTAGTCTGGGGTCAGCCACACCTTACCCGAGTAGTACTGGGGTGTGGAGAGCAGGGAGGAGTAAGGGTTTAGAGGGTAGGGGGCTCTTATCAATGAATAGGGCTGGGGCCTCCAAGGAAGAGATGGAAATACAGCTGCCACCTCATTTTATACCCCTACCAATGCCATCTCTCACTACAGGGTTAACACCAAGAAATACTTCAAGGACAGAGCCCATAGTTCCCTAGTTTCTAGGCTGGGAGTAGGGAAACCTGGAGTGGAGGGTGGGGAGGAGGGAGTGGGAAGTAGAGACTCTAGTAAAATCCCTTCTGGACAGCATGACAGGTGGGGGGGACTGAGAAGAAAGGCACCTGTCCCAGTACAAAGCAAGGAGAAGTGAGTATAATACTATATTCTGAACAAATGCCCAGAACCCTGGTCATACATAGGCCCTCTAGCAGAGTCAGCAGTGATCAGGCCACTTCCCCTCTGAGGAAGGCAAGGCCACCCTATTTGCCCAGGCGGGGCAAATCAGAGAACCAGGTTAAGTCCCCACTTGGGAAAGGGTTGGAGAGGTGTGGGAGGGGCCAAAAAGGGCAGGCGGGAATAGCCAGGGGCTCATGGGCAGCAGACCCTCCAGGCCAGACACGGAGAAAGCCACAAACAAAAGCCATTTTTTCCGGCCCACATTCGCAGGAAACAAATCTCTCCAGCCTCCTCTATAATCCTCTGGAGATTATGTCCATCCCAAAGGGAGCGAAAGCAACAGGACTGCGACAGCATTAGGCCTCAGGGTGGTCACTTTGCTTTACTGGATAGGGGCTAATTTTTTTTTTCTGGTTATGCTTCAGGGCCATCTCTGCTTCCTTCTAAACCTTGCCACCTCCTCCATCATGCAAGTCCGGCTTACAGGAACTCCTCCTATTACACGCACAGGAAGGGGGAATGGAGGTGAAGGCGGGAGGGGTCCCCTAGTCTATGGCGCCTATTAAAAGTATGTGTGGTGGGTTTAAGGTCAAACCAAAAGGTAGAGTTCTCCGTAGTCCCCACCTCCCCAAGACAGAGAAGCCTAAACAAGGCGGGAGAGGAAGCAGCCCCAGGGGCGTGTGCAGACTGCTGGGATAACTCTAGCCAGTCCTCATAGCCGATCATCCTCCCAGCACACACAAATAAAAACACACCTGGGCTTTGGAAACACTTAAGCCATCTTTCCCAGTTCTCAGGCACACCCCAACACACCAGGCCGCAAGGCAAGCCTCACTCCGGGTTCTGGTCTCTGCACGGACACTGCCAGGAAAGCCCTCCCCTAGGCTCTGACACCCTCGTTCCCCGACCAGAAGCTGGTCCCTGCTAGGGGACGTGATCTGGCTGCACCCATAAGTGGGCCTGGGCAGCGCGTATTTCACTCACCTCTTCACAGGGCGGTCCAGAAATCTTCACCCGAGAACATGGCCACAGCTCCGGCCGCTCCCCGACCTCCACCCGCCAGGACGATCACAACCGCCCCCCACAGGGGGGGGGCCAAAGAGGGGCCAAGAACGGTAAATCCAGGTCGGAGCGGGCTCCCCCACACACACTTCAAAAAAAATTTAAAGTGGCTGAAAACACCAAGGCGGGGAGTTGGTTCTCTGCCCTCGGTCCCAGCAGCTTAGGTTTCCCAAGCAAAGCCCCGGGGCGGCGAATCCAGAGCCGACACAAAGGGAGCACCGGTGGCTTTGATCTTCGGCCGAACAGTCTTCACATCCGACGAGCCTGTCCGCCTCCCAGCCCCGGGCCCGCCGGGCGCCCCCCCACCCCCACCCCCGAAGCCCAGCGCCCGGTTCCCGATGGACGGCTGAAATGCTCCCGATGGAACGCTGCAGGCTCCCCTTCGCCAGCCCGGATGGAACGCGGAGCCTCTTCCCCAGCTGGCCCGGATGGAACGTTGAGACTTCGGATGGAACGTTGAGGCTCTCCCCGCCTTGGGCCCCCTGAGGCCGTGCTAGCTTAGCTACATTGAAGCGAAGCCGGCAGGGCCTCAGGAGTGAAACTGACACACACGCTCGGGCCCCGCTGCCTCCGCCCCAACCTCTCTCTCCTTCCGCGGCTTCGGACCCCGCACTTTCGACTCCTCCCGGGGAAGGGAGGGTTGGGTGAGGAAGGAGCGGGCGGTCGGAACCCTCTGCCCGCTCCTCTCCGGCCGCTCCGGGCCCAGCTCTCGCCTCCCTTCCCCTCTCGCTCTGAGGGCTGCCCCGACTCCGATCTGGCCGGATCAGACTGGCTTGCACTCCACTATCGTGTGCAGGGTAAGACCACCGGGGATCTAAAGGTTCATGGCCCAGCCCCGGCTCCCGGCGCCGGGGGTCAGGAAACTGAGCGGAAAGTGGGGACCAAGGCAGCCATTTGCAACCGGAGAGGAAAGTAGTGCAGCGAAGACACAGCTCCGCCTCCCCCCTCCGCCTCCTGCGCGGCCGGGAGGGTGGATCCTGCGAACCGGGCTGCTCCCTGGCCCGAGATGTCGACGACGGGCGTAGAGATTCAGGTAGCCTCCTGCGGAAGAATCGTGTGGAGCTTGGTGCCAGAGGACCCAGCTCGAAAAGGGGAGAAAGGAGAGGACGAGGCCCTATTTTGTGTTGGACCTGAGCAGCGGAGGGACACAGTTCTTTCGGGGAAAGGCTGTGACTCTGCAGTTCTGCGCACACGCTGAAGAATCCCTCCGCTTGAGGTTAACCCCGACGGCGCCGGTCAGACGATACGCAGACACGTGGGAATGAAGTTCCCTTAAGCTCTTGTCTTTCCCCCCCATTTTCCAGAACGGCCTAAGCTCTAACTGGAGCCCAGAACCCAGAAGCCCCCATTTCCTCTGCCTTTTTTCTCAGTGCATTCTCCTCGGGATCAGCAGGACCTGAAACTCTAGTTCCCCCCACCCCCACCCGGTCCTGGGGCATTCTTGCTTAAGGAGGGGGATGGAAGAAGAGGAGAGGAGACTGGGGATTGGCTACTGCTCTGCATCCTGGGAACTGGAGTCCCCAAACGGAGAAAGTAAGGAATAGGCTCCCAGCTCTCACAGGAAGGGTTTTCTCTGCGTTCTGGACACAGTAGAAAACCAGAGCAAAAGCCCCAGCTTCACCTAGGAGAAAAATGAGTATGGGGAGGAGTGGAAAGAACTGTGTACCCCCTCATTACCTCCCGATAGAAAGGCTGCAAAGGCAAAAGAAACTCTCACAGGCTTGCTCCTGTTTCCTGGCCCAAGTATAGTCACCCAGGTCAATAAAATCCCCTTGAAACAATCCTTGCAAACCTGGGTAAGAGATTCTCATTTATTAGAGCAGCAGAGCTTCCTTTGGCCCATAATCCTGGTTGTGGGCCTTTCCAAAGCCACAGTTGGGGGGGTGGGGGGCGCTCCTCCTGGACCTAAGTTCAAAGTTATTGGAGGACTGGGTATATATGGAAGTCAGGGTGAAGTGCCGGTATTTTCAGCCCCCTCTTCCAGCTTCAGTTTCTCTCCTCAGCTCTTGAACCATTCCCACAAATCAAAAAAATGCCTTTTTCAGGAAAAAAGGCTTCTGCAGAAGCCCAGGTTACTCTTTTTAAACAGACATACTAATCCCAGGGAAGAGAGAGTAGATGGAATGACACAATGGCTACAAAAGACAACATTCTTCCAGGAAACAGTCCTCAAGTTCATTGAGGCTGCTCCATATTTACACAATTTTTAGGGATTTCTAGTGTTTGCTATTCTGCCCAGAGGCACCACAAAAAACAGAGGGTAAATACTGTACTGCAAGTGGGTCAGGTCTCAGCTAAAAGGGAATTGGTTTTTAATTGCCTTTTTACCCCAGTCTGTCCAGGAATGGGAGAGGCCTACACTACAGAGGTTCCTATGACTTTGGAGTCAGTTGGGGGGTAGAATGAGAAAAAAGAGGCAGCTTAACAGTACTGCCCCCTTTCCCCAAGCTATGCTAGAGATCAACTCTGTGGGCCCTAGAGCCAAGACAACCCAAGAGTCATATAGTGGGACTGTCCTTGAGGGAAGGTGGAAACTGAACAGGATTCTAGATTTCAAGTAGGAGCCTTTGACCCTTTGATGGGAGGCTGAACAGGCCTAAAAGACACTTTGATATGTCAATTGTGAGTTTTCTGATTCTGCTATTTATCCCTAATTTATCCCTATTTATCCAGCTTCAGCTGGAAATAAAGGCTATAGGAGGGTCCAGCCAAGTCAGGTAGCAGGGCTGTGGGCTTCTGTTCCTACTTGGAACAATGCAGTCTTCCCAGCTTAGCTCTGTAGTTCATTCAGGTCTACTTCTGCCCTAATTGAACAATTACATGTATACCTGACAACCATAAGGCTTTTCTTAAAGTTGTACCCAGTGAGGGGGCAGCTTAAATCCAGTGAGGGAACAGCTAGGTGGTGCAGTCAATAGAGCACCAGCACTGAAGTCAGGAGGACCTGAGTTCAAATCCAACCCCAGACACTTAACTGTGTGACCTTGGGCAAGTCACTTAACCAAATTTGCCTTGTCATCCTCCCTCCAAAAAAAAAAAATACAGCAAGGTCGAGAAGGATAGGTGTACTCTCAACATAGGAGTCATATAAACCAACTTGGTATTTATCTATCTAAAAAATAGAGAAAATTAATTGCTTGGGCTTACAACCCAGGGAATTGGGACAGCAGCATTTTGCATTTAAAGAATAGTATCTGTGGGGCCCAAAAGAAGATTTAAAGTGGAAAATGGTTTGGTGGGGGTAATGTCCAGGAGCTTCTTCTCCAGTGTGGAAAAAAATCTCTCTAGCCACTACTTCCAGTCTAATCTCCACAATTTCCTTCCAACTACCTTATCTCCACCCTAGCCTCTATTTCAAAGTCTAGCTGTTGCCCACCCCCCTCCACTCCCCTCACCAGTTCTCTTCTCCCCTCCACCCCCACCCCCATTTGCCCTAAATTCCCCTACAAGTTCTACTTCAACATAAAACTCAGCTGGGACAAAACTCGTGGGACAAAGGTGTTGACAGTGTTGCTCACTAGAGGGCAGTATTTCAATAGTAAAAAAGCAACCCCGGGATTTAAACTATAAAACATCATAGCATGCTCATTCCACCCTACCCACCACCCAGCTCAGGAGAGAATAAAGGCCTTAAACCCAAGTAACTGGCTCAGCCCACACAGAGAGTCCAGGGAGAGAAAAAAAAAGCAAAGAAAATAATAACTTATTTATACAGTGCTTTATGGTTTACATCCCTCACAAAAACCCTGTTAAGGTCAGTTTTTATTCAACTTTTATATGTAGGGCAGATGGGCTAAAAGAGGTTGCCTTATCTATCATACAAATAGTAAGTGTAGTCAGCAGACTTCTAACAAAAAAGGTATATAGGTGGGAAATAAAGGGCAGAATATAATCGTGGACTAGGACAGGACTTCTTAAACTTTTTTCCACTCTCAAAGCCTTCAGCACTTCTTAAACTACAGGTGGTGACCGGTCTTGACCCAAAGTTCAAAATGTGCTGGACTGATATATATGTAAGCTGAGAAACAGCAACTGGGGCAGGGGTTGGGGCAAAGGAAGAAAGTGAAGCATAAGAGTTCAGAGTACTGATACACCCGCCCGTGCTTACATCGAACAAGAAAGCCCACATCCCACAATGAAAAGATATGTACCCTTTTCCCACATACAGAGGGTTTTACTGGCAAATAGAAACCAGGCAGATGAAGAGCTTGTTCCACTGCAAAGGCTCCCAGATTTCCCTAGCTTGCCATACCCCCCAAAAAAAAAAAAAACCAACTCTGGCCTTTGCCTTAGTCTTAAATGACCTCTGAACAGAAATCCGGGAGTCAGAAATGGAACAAATCTCAATAACTGCAACAGAGTTCCTTAATAGAAGTAAACTAGTGTCCATTTGTCTTCCTGGCCTCTCTGTAAACACTGGTAGCCAGGTAGTCAAGGCCCAGAGGCTCTAGGAAAATAAAGAAATATGTATCTGAAGGACTTAGTGGCACAAACACCAGTAGAGCTTTGGGCACTTTTTCTAGAAACAGTCCTGGCCTATCACCCCTAAGAATCTGCCATTTGCCAGGAATATCAAGTTAGCTAACACTGCTTTGTGTTTCACATGTGACAAATCACACTCCTGCCTATAAGAGTTCTTCACTCAGGCAATCTCTTTAATAATTTTTGTACAGATGCTCTGAGTCACCTGAAAGGGGCAGGGATACAAGGGAGAAAGTGCCATATGCCAATACTCTAACACTCTCTACCAAAAAGACCTTTTACAGTTAATGAGATGTGCCCTATCCTGCCTCCTAGGGCAATGCCTGTGCCATTCTCACAAGTCTAGCCACAAAGAGTTGATGATTCTAAGAAGGTGGTTCCCCAGGCCTCACTAGCTTCTTCCCTTTTATTATCTGAACTTCCCTGGAAGCAGATTTGGGGCATAGCGTCAAGAGTGACATCTATCCCCAAGATTTCCTGCAAGGTCTGCTACTCTGCTAAGCTCTCCTGATTTAGATCTCTAGACATAATCCCTAAATTGGGGAAGGAAAGGAGAGGAGAAAAATGAAGTTTCATGGCTGAATGTAAGGCTAGAGTTTAAAGTATGAAGTTATAGCCTTTTGGAAATGAAAGGGATGTTAGAAATTATGTAATAAGAGATCAACTCTCATTTTACACATGAGGAAACTGAGGCACGGAGCCATTAAATTATTTGCCCAAAGTCATACAACCAATGAGTGACAGTCTTGGATTCAAACTCAGGTACTTGGATTCCAAATTGACAAATATGAATACAGCGTCAAAGGTTAAAATTACATGCCCAAATTCACATAGTTCATCAGTGTCAGAGCTAGAACCATAACACATCCAACTCCCAGTCCAGCATTCTTTCCAACCCACAAAGTTGATGTGGTTCATTTACCACATCATGAAGAAAAATCTGCCTTGTTTTCCCCTTCCCCAGCACTCTACAAGTGAAAAACTGTCACTTTTCTAGACCTCAAGCACCTGTTTCCTTTCAACTAGCCTGAGTCCATCTAAGCTACCTCTCCTTCACTGGGAATAATCTGGCTCAGGGGTGGGGAAGCTTTAGCCTCAAGGCCACACGTGGCTCTCTAGGTTCTCAAGTACAGCCCTTTGATGGAATCCAAATTTTACAGAACAAATCCCCTGTACCCTATGGCTAGCACTTTTCCCTACCAGAACAGTCCATAATATAATCTACTTTGTGGCTACCTGACTAAACTACAGTCCCTTAGGGAAACTTGCCTTTCCTACAACAGTGATAAAGCATTTTGGCTTAATCTTTCATGGATCATTCACTGGATTTTCCCATGTATGTAGTTTGTGATGCAGATTCTTGATGTCTTAAAAGCCTCAGAGGCAAGAAGTTGCTGTAACATTAGCCCTCAGGTCAATCCAGAGCCCTTCTGCCCTTCCTCCCTTCTTCATCCTAGTCACTTACCTTAGCAGAGAGATGACAGAGAACTTCAGCACGTAGCAGTGGACCTCAATGATGAAGGAATGGGGCAGCATGATATACTCATTATGACAGGAAACAGAGAGTCCATCACCCCACCCACTGATGGGGATGGACACTCTATCCAAACCTCCTCAGCCAATTCAGTGCTGGTAGAACTACATTATGGGGGCCTCCCCACCCAAGCTACTTCAAATTAAGAAGGTTTTTGGTTTCTCAAGGAGCAGATGAAAGAGAAATAGAAAGTCCAGAAATGGTTTAGCACTTTTAATCAATCAATAAACAAGCATTTATTAAGTGACAACTATGCAATATGTACTGTTAGGCTCTGGGAGTGCAAAAATAAAAATTCCTCAAGAAATTTGCATTTCATAAGAAGAGGGCAGAGGGAAATAAAATATATACAAATATAATTATGTACAAAATAAATACGAGGTAATTTTTAGGGACACTTTTATTTTTTCATTCTTCTCAACTGAACAGGCAGAAAAGCTGTAACACATTACCTCCCCAGGGACAGAGCTCAGTACCTCCCTCTCCAAATGGTACCTGCCCTGCTGTGTCCACAAAGTGTAGATGAAACTTATTCTTGACAGTAGTCAGGGACTTGCTGTAAACTGAGGGGATTGATGGGTGACTAAGGACTCTACTACACACAAAACAGTACTTTGAGTCTCCCAAGAAATATTTTTAATGAATGGTGATGCATCTGTGAGTGTTTAGGGGAGAAGGGAAGGAGTGTCTAAAGAGCAGAAAAAGTTGGGAGGGAGAGGAGGGGTTGTGTTAGCCACAGAGCCTGGAGCCCCAATCCATCAGCCCTTTTCCAAAGCTCTAATTCCCACTTCCAACGCTGAACAAAAAAAGGTGGGAGACTGCGGTTAAGGTCCATCAAGATCAGTCCACAGCACGAAAGAATTCAGATAAATCAGTGGGACCCAGAAGAATCTACTGCACATCTACCAACACACTCTAAACAGCCCTGCCCCTGAGAAACGCCCCAATTCACTGCTTTGTACTGTGGGGTCGTAGCCTTCGAAGAAATGGGCTTCCACAAATTGATGAGCCAAGGATGTTGTCCCTGACGGAAATAGTCATTTGGAGGTGCAAAATATTCCTCTCTCCCATTCCCCGACTGAGCTCCAGTACTCCTTGGCACAGGCGTGGGGGAAGGGCTTTAATTCCCAAAGTCCCCCGGGAGAAGGAGGGGGTGGGGGGGAAGAGCCGTCTCTTCAGCGTAAGGCATAACGGATCCAGTGACAGGAAGCCAACAGCCTAGGTATGCAATGCTGGATCCAGTGGTCCAACCCCACCCTGCCTCTCCCCACCTAGTTCTCTTCGGGGCATTTCGAATGGCAGCTTAAGCGTTTTAGGCACTCCGCGGATGGATGTTGCGCACTCCCGGGAAGCTTAACCCCCAGCGCACCTGAGGCAGCTCACATTCCACGAGTGAGTCACCATCTTGGTTACTAACCCCTGCGTGCCCGCGCTTGGTGCCCCGTAAGCCCCTGGGGACACCCTCCCACAAACCCCAACTGCATTAGGCTCCCGGGGGCAGCCGGGCGTCCTACAGCTCCATGCGCGCTGCAGTAACTCACCTACCAAGCGCCATCCTAGGAGCGCCACCTTCCTGAAGCGGAGGAGCCGCATGGCGCGAGCCGTCTCCGAAGGAACAGGGACGCTAGGGGTGGGTGCCTGGCGTGCAGACCGGGACCCAAGGCGGGGGCAGGAAAGCAGCCCACCCAGCACGCACCTGCCCCGCGGGCCCAAAGAGCCAGCGAGAAACCAAAACAAGCGCCGCGCCCAGAGCCAGAGCCGGCCACGTGACCACAACACAGCGAGTGTAAGCGAAGGAACCAGGAGAATGCCCCTGACGCCCTCCCTCAGGCCCCGCCTCCAGGCCTGCCACCTATTGGCCTACTAGGGGTCAGGGGCGGAGCCGCTCAGCAGGAGCAAGCGTTGGGTCTCTAGCTGAGGTCAGGACTGAAGAATTGCGCGTGCGCATTCGTGAGTCGTTCCATTCTTAAATGGCAAAAGAAAACTCCTTGGGGTTTAATAAGGTGAGGGGGGAAGGGATGTGTGGGTGTGAGTGTGGGCATGAAGAGGGTGTGGGGACGGGAGTGTGACTGTGATTTAGACTTCTCTGTGAGATGCTTGACTTTCCTTTTTGTAAAGACCTGTGCAACTGAAACGTGAAGTTGGCTCACTTATCCATTCCCTCAATAGGCAGGGTCTTCAGTGATTTAAGCAGAGAAGAGGAGGATCAAGGGTTTTGATCTATGGGGAGAGAGTTCTTTATCTCTAGTCCAGGCTTCCTTTTCTGGAATCTGATACTGAATTGTCCTCCCCACTCCCTGCTAGAACTTATAAAGTGTGCTAGTAGCTTTCCTGTGTTATACTGAAGAAGGTTCTTGTGGAAAAAATGATCACAGAATGGGTTTATAACGGACAGTCTGAGCTACTTAAGGTTCTTCCCAGAGCCATAGGACTTAACTTGATGTTGCTTGAGAATTGAGTTGAAGTGGGAAATTTAGAATTTGAACGCCTAGTTGAAGGAACTGCCATGAGATAGTTATACTTCATCAGGCTTTGGAAACAAACAAATGAGTTCCCTGGATTCCCACCTGGAATGGGAGTTTGTTGAATAGCTAAACCAAGTTGGAGTCTGAGAGAGTGGGGGAGTGGAAAGAACAATGGGCTTGCAAGCAGAAGATCTAAATCTTCAAGTTAGCGATTCCACGATGGAAAGAATACTACACTTGGTGTTAGAGCACCTGGGTTTGATTCCAAACTCTGCTGTGTACACAGTATTCTGTTTTAACTGTTGAAAGCCATTTAACTTCTCCAGACCTTTGCTTCCTCTTCTGTAAAGTGTAAAGGTTCAACCAAATTACCACTGAGTTTTTTTGCCTTAGTTTTATGATTCTATGATGGGAGTGTTTTCCAACCAATGTTCCTTGACAGAATTTTTACCAGTCTGAAAAAACTTTTCTATTGTAGCAGAGGTTAAATTGACCTATCCCATGAAACATTCCTAGAGTTGCCATTTGGGGTTGTGGTCAACTTTGTGGGAGCTTTAGGACCTTCTCCCAACAACATGTGACTCAGGATTAAAGGACTTGCACTTTGAAATGATAAAAAGTCAAAGGCTGACTGTCTGATGATTCAATGGATGTTTAGATGGAGCAACCTTTACCTGGAGTGATTCTTCCTTTCCAGCTTCAAATAATGTCAGGAGTGCCTGGAGCCACTTTCCAAGAGTAGGATGGTGAAAGAGGCAGCTTGCTGTGTCCCTTACCTTAGTTTCCATGGAGCCATGAGGATATAGTGTTTAAAATACATACCCTGCATGTTTTACCAGCACATATATAATGGGAATTGTTTGAACAGTGCAGAGATGAGGTAAAATATAAAAAATTTAAATAAATCTCACCTGCAATAGGTGAGATTTAAGTATCAGCCTACTAGAAGATTGTAACAGTAGTCATAAGTTAAGCTTTTAAATCCTGTTCTGTTACTTCATGCTGTAAGTCATTTATATTCAGCATTTCTTTTATGTGTGGGCATAAAAGACCTGTACAGTGCTTGAATCATTATATATTGAGTAACTTTTTACTTACTCTTTTGGAGGAAATCCTAGATATGAGCCATAAGCTAAGCTAATTAGTAATGGAGGTGGGTGGGTTAAGGAGTGAGAGAGAGGAGCCTATCCACTCTCATTAGAAACCCATTTCCCTGAGGACTGAACCTAGTCCAAATGAATGCTTGGAAGGACCTATTTGTACAAAAATTTATAGCAGCTCCTTTTGTGGTAGCAAAGAATAGGAAACTGAGGGGATGTCCATCAACTGGAGAATTGATGAACGAGTTGTGGTATATGAGTGTAATGGAATACTATTGTGCTATAAGAAATGATAAGCAGGATAATTTCAGAAAAACCTGGAAGGACTTACACAAATTGATGTAAAGTGAAGTAAGCAGAACCAGGAGAACATTTACCCAGTAACAGCAATATTAGACAATAATCAACTATGAATGACTTCGCTCTTCTCAGCAATTCAGTGATCCAAAACAATTCCAAAGGACTCATGATGAAAAATACTATCTACTTCCAGAGAAAGAACTGATAGAGTCTAAATGCAGATTGAAACATACTATTTTTCACTTTATTTTGGGGGGGGTTAGTCTGTGTCTTTCACAACATGCCTAATATGGACATATGTTTTACATGATTACACATGGATAACCTATATCAATTTGCTTACTGTATCAAAGAGGGAAGAGGAGAGAGAGAGGGAAAGAGGATTTGGAACTCAGATTTTTTAAAATGAGTGTTCAAAGTTGTTTTTACATGTAATTGGGGAAAAAATGTCATCCAAATAAATGTTTGGGTCTCATTGTTATACTATAACCATGCCATGTTTTAATCCATGTAGAGCTTTACTTCTTAAAACTTAAAAACATTCTTTCTGTCTTGTACCTTCAATTTTTACCCTTTCTAGAGTGCTACTCTACTCAAACTGTAAGAGACCTATGATATTACCTGTGATGTTAGATCTGTGATTTAATCTATTTGGATATTCTCTCTGGCAGCCTAGGTCACAAACCATCTATACCTTATTCTGTTCATGACCTCCCATAGATTCTTCCCAGGGGCTTTACCCTCCATACTCAGGCCTTCCTTTAGATCTCTTGATGTTGCACAGATAACAAAGAAGTACATGGGAGGTCCATTGATCATCCTCTCTGAATATATGATTAGCCCACTTCCTTTTCCAAGCATACATTTCTTTAATAATATTTTATAATTGTGCTTCTCTTGTGCAGTCCTTCATTGTGCAGCCCATTCACAGCCATCATGTATCCCTCGATTGCTCTTAAGGTGACCTGAAGACAGTATGGTTCAAAATTTAGTTGTTGTTCAGTTGCTTTTGTCATGTCTGACTTTTCCTGACCTCATTTGGGGGTTTCTTGGCAAAGATACTGGAGTAGCTTACCATTTCCTTCTCCAGTTCATTTTACAGATGAGGAATTGAGGCAAACAGTGCTAAGTGACTTCCCTAGGGTCACACAGCTAGTAAGCGTCTGGGGCCAGATTCAAACTCAGGAAGACTAGTCTTGCTGACTCCAGTCCTGGTATTCTATCCACTGCACCACCCTTAGATATTAGAGCTAAATTGGCATTGTTGGGGTTGGAAAATGCCAGCTTAGTTAAGAAACCTACCTAAGGTCATAATGCTAATAAGTGACAAAGCTGAAACTAACTAGAATTAACATCTCCTGGCTCCTATCTGAGAAGGTTCTTTCTACTAATACTATATTGTCTCCTAGGGATTTTAGGAGAGAGACAAACCTAGGGAAAATCTGAAAGCTGAGAAGAGCATGTGGAGGAAATGGGATTTATTCTATCCTGAATGATGGGTAAAATTTCATCATTGTCACTGGTGCTTCTTCCTGAGTAGTTCCCACCTTAAATTCTGAATATGAGCTAATAGTTGCACCTTTACCTTGTTTCACAGCTTATCTCTAAGGGCAATATTGATTCTGAGCCCTCAAAATCAAAAGAGACTAGAATTGGACCCCATCACCACCACCATTCTATGTACCTCCTCTGGGATCATGAAACTTTTAATACTGTGATTGATTCCTAGGTCATGGGAAGAGAAACTTACAAGAAAGATTAGTACAGTGTAACACCAACTTCTCTAGCCTCTCTCAAAAAGATTCTAGAGATACAGTTACTGTGTCATTTAGAGGTAACAGGATCTTAAAAAGTAAGTTTGACATTCTATGAAGATTCTGTGAAAAAAAGTTAACTTATTTTGGATGAATCATGCTTGCTGAAAAGAGTATAAAGGAAAAGGACTAAGAGAACTTATTTCCTGAGAGAATTGAGCTTTTAACTCGTATCTTTCAGAAAAACATGAAGATGATAACAGAAAAAAAAAAACTTTCATTGATACCCTGAATGGTGGTACTATGTTTCCAGAATTAAAGAGTCAGTAGTTGCAACGATCATTAAAAGTGACTTTTGGGGGGCAGCTAAGTGGCGCACGCAGTGAGTAGAGTGTCGGCCCTGGAGTCAGAAGGACCTGAGTTCAGATCCGGCCTCAGACACTTAACGGCACACACAAACAAAAACCTAGCCGTGTGACCTTAGGCAAGTTACCTAAACCCAATTGCCCTCCAAAAAGAAAAAAAAAAGTGACTTTCGAAGTGATCCTCACAGTGAATTGTAAATAGTTATTTAAGTCTTTGTTTTATTGTTTGTTACAATGTTAACAAATGGTATAGAAATGGTATAATGTTTATTTAAATCTCAGAGAATAAAGGGTTCTATATGAATAGATATAGATTAGCTGTAGATATAGATAAGCAAATGCTTAGGAGAAAGGGGGTTTCTCTACTTTATCAAGGGGGATGGGGGTTCAGAGCCAATTTTTTAATTAAAAAGAAGAGATTCTTCCTGAGAACTTATTTGCACATCCCCTTTTGAGGAGTTGCTTAGGAGAGTAGAAGCTTTAATGAGAAAAGGAAGTCTAACAACAAGGAGATTGAAAGGAGTTCTTATGACAGAAAGAAACAACACAACTTTGAGAAGGGTAGGAACTAGGGGACACAACTAACTCACATGCAGGCTAAGGATGGGCAAGATCCCCTGAGTAGAACAGGAATGCAATGCATCTGGGAAAGGCTGAAATTAGATACATCGTTTACAGAGGGACATTTTAGATTTGCATTAGGAAACATTTCTGGGGAAGTATCATGTCTTTCTACGGAACAAACATGGGAGATTTGGTCATCAAGGTGACAGAATTGCTAAAAATACAAGTATCTGAAATGGAAAAAAAGATAGAAACTTAATAGGATGGCTCAGAAGATCACTTTTTGTACTAACACAAACTTAGACATCCAGAATAGATGCCTAGAACAAACCTGTTTGCAAAAATTGGAGAGATGATTTGATGTAGATGGAAGGAAAAAGAAAGAATGATTTATTGAAGTACTTAATAAGTACCTAATGATTTATGAGCTAGGTTCTACAGGATAGAGTGCCAGGTCTGGAGTCAGTAAGATTTAATTTCCTGAGTTCAAATCTGGCCTTAGACACTTTACTAGCTGTGTGGCCCTGGTCAAGTCACTTAACACTGTTTGCCTCAGTTCCTCATCTTAAAATGAGCTATAGAAGGAAATGGCAAACCACTCCAAAAAGATTCTATTCATTTGCAATAAAAAACAAAAAACAAAATCCTCATGGGGTCACAAAGAATTAGACATGACTGAAAAACAGCTGAATAACAACTTCTCAGGTACCTGATATATGCACCAGGCATTGTGCTAAGCATTTTACAAATACTATCTTATTCATTCCTCACAACAGTCCTTTCAGGTAGATTCTATTATCCCCATTTTTACAGTTGAGGAAACTGAGGCAGGGGTTAAGTGACTTGCCCAGATTTCAGTGATAGGGTCACAAGCTTGTAAGTGCCTGAGGCCATATTTGAACTCAGATCTTCCTGACTCTAGACCGAGTGCTCTATCCATTGTACCACCTAGCTGACCCTAGAGAAGCCATGACAAGGATTTCTTTTTGTTAATTTAACTTTTAATCAAATTCAGTGTATAACCAGGTTCTGACATACTATATTACTAAAGAATTACTTTGGCAGAAAAAAATAATAATGAATCTTGTCTGGGTGAACAAAGGGTCAAGAATTTCAAGGAAAATAATGGGGAAAAAAATGGAAAGGAAGGGAGCCTGATAGTACTAGATCTCAAACTATATGACACAGTAGTAATCACCAAAAGAATTTGGTGCTGGTTAAAAAATGGAGAGGTTAATTAGTTAGTTATACAATATATAGAAAGAAACAAGCACAGTAGCCTAATGTTTGATAAACCCAAAGACCCTTGCTAATTCGGTAAGAATTCACTATTCAACAAAAATTGCTAGAAAAACTGGGGAAAGAATACAAAAGCTAAATATAGACCAACCTCTCACATCATATACCACTATAAGCTCCAATTATTTAGACATAAAGAGTGATATCATGAACAAATTAAGGCAGCAAGGAAGAAATTAGCTATTAGATCTACGGATAGGGGAAGAGTTCATGACAAAACAGACTAGACAGGAGGTTCACAGAACATAAAAATAGATAATTTTTGGTTACACAAAGTTAATAAAGGTTTTACACCAAAAAAAAAATCAGGTGGAGGTGGAGTAGGGAGTCTGCAGCAAATTCCTCTGATAGTTATTATTTCTAATATAGAGATAACAGATTCAAATCTATAAGAATAAGAGTCATTCCCCAATTGATAAATGGTCAGAGGATTTGAACAAATAGTGCTCAAAGGAAGAAATTCAAGTTATCAAGTCATATTTTTATCTGTAACTCTTTTTTTATTAGTATTTTATTTTCCCACCAAATACATATCAAGAAAATTTTTAGCATTCATTTTTACAAGATTTCTCATTCCAAATTTTTCTCCCTCCCTGTTCTGAAAATGGTTTTCAATTTGATGTAGTTCATACATGTGCTATCATATAAAACATTTCCATATTAGTCACAGTTGAAGAAGAAGAAACAAAAAATGCGAAAGAATAAAGTAAATGAAAAAGATATGATTTGCTCTGCATCCGTGTCCATTAGTTCTTTATCTGGATATGGATAGCATTTTCCTTTGTGAGTCCTTTCTCTTGGATCAGTGTGTTGCTGAGAAGAGCTAAGTCATTCATAGTTGATCATCACACATGTTGTTGATACTGTGTACAATGTTTTTCTGGTTCTGCTCCTCTCACTTTGTTTCAGTTCATACATATCTTTCCAGGTTTTTCTGAATTCTGCCTATTCACCATTTCTTCTTGTACGATAGAGGGTCATCTCCAGACATCCTGATCTATATCTTGCCACTGGATCCAGATGATTCCTGTGGGAAAACTGAGGCTGGTGACTTTGCATAGCTCTTCTTCACTTTAATGAAATTCACTTGCATATCATGGCATCACCTCCCTGATGTCATGGTCCTCTTCAAGAAAGGACAATACAACAACAACTATTGCACAATAGTATTCCATTATATTCATACACTCTAGCTTGTTCAAGTATTCTCCAATTGATGGGCATTCTTCAATGTCCGATATTTTGCTACCATGAAAAAGACTGCTCTAAATATTTTTTGCACATACAGGCCCTTTTCCCTTTTTTATGACCTTTTTTTTTTTTTTTGATACAGACCTAATAATGGTATTGCTGGATTAAAGGTTCTGCAAGTTTGGTTGCCCTTTGGGCATAGTTCCAAATTGCTCTCAAAAATAGTTGGATCAGTTCACAATTACACTAACGGTGGATGTGTCACAATTTTCCCACATCCTCTCCAACAATTATCATTTTCCTTTTTTGTCAGGGAACGCTATCTTGCTTTTAAAAAAGTACAGGAGACAACAAAGTAATACCAGTACTAAACACTTATATACCAAATGATATAGCATCTAAATTTTTTTCTTTCTTTTTTTTTTAATTAAACAAATGCTTTTTTAACTTCTGGTTTACATCATTCATTTCCACCAGATTATGAGTTACATTTTTCCCCCATTTTTCCCTACCCATCACCCCAGCATAGCAGTCCTACTAGATATCCCCTCATCCAATCTGCTCCCTCCCATATCTTCTCCCATACCCCCTTCAACTTTGCCATTAGGGCAAGGTGAATCTCTGAGCCCCAATGCCTGGACATCTTATGAAGCATTTAATTTTAAAACTTCGATTTTCAGATCCATTCCCTTCCTCCCTTGTCACCCACTCCCTCTGAGAAGATAAGCAATTCAGTATGTGTTGTACATGTATAGCTATGCAAAACATTACCATAGTAGATATATTGTAAAAGACTGCTTATATTTCCCTCCCACCTGTCTCACCTCCCACCTGGTCCATTCCCTACTTTGATCCTGTCCCTCTTTGATAGTGGGTACTCTAACCTCCCCTCTCCCCAGAATGCCCTCCCCTCCATTATCCCCCCTCTCATCCCCCTTTCCCCTACTCAGGAGAGTGAGTGAGGGTAAGATATTCCATTTAGTATGTATGTGATTCTCTCCTTGAGCCAACTTCAGTGAGAATATGGTTTTGCCTTTTTGCCTTCCTGTTCTTCCCCTCCCCTGCAACTACTTCCCCTTGCCTCTTCTACATGGGATAGTTTACCCTACCCTGTTTCTCTCCATCTCCTCTTGCCACTTTCCTCTCTCACCTCTTGACTTCACCCCTTAAGAATGATCCCTTCCTTGGGGTGGCTAGATGGCGCAGCGAGCAGTGCGCCGGCCCCGGAGCCAGAAGGACTCGAGCTCAGATCCGGCCCCAGACACCCAACACACAAACAAAAACCCAGCCGCTCGACCCCGGGCAAGTCACCCAACCCCAATTGCCCTCCAAAAAAAAAGAATCATCCCTTCCCATCAAATTCAACCTGTGCCCTCTATCCATTTATACCTGTGAACATATGCCATGTACCCTTCTTCAATTATTTTCATAATGAGAAAGGTTTCATCAAACACAGTTATTGTTTTTCCATGTAGGAATGTAAATAGTCCAACTTTGATAAGTTCCTTTTGATTTCTTTTCCTTGATTACCTTCTCAAGCATCTCTTGCTTCTTGTGTCTGAATGTCAAATTTTCTATTCAACTCTGGTTTTTTCATCAAGATTGCTTGAAAGTCCTCTATTCCACTGAATGACCATATTTTCCCCTGAAACAAGATACTCAGTTTTGCTGGGTAAGTGACCCTTGGCTTCAATCCCAGCTCTTTTGCCCTCTGGAATATCATATTCCATGCTCTTTGATCCCTCAGTGTAGAAGCTGCCAGGTCCTAGGCTATTCTGATTGTGTTTCCACAATATTGAAATTGTTTCTTCCTGGCTGCTTGGAATATTTTCTCCTTGATCTGGCAGTTCTGGAGCCTGGCTATAATATTCCTAGGAGTTTTGTTTTTGGGATCTTTTTCAGGAGGTGATCTGTGGATTCTTTCAACCTCTATTTCCCCCACTGGGTCTAAAACATCAGGGCAATTTTCCTTAAGAATTTCTTTAAGGATGATTTCTAGGTTCTTTCTTTGATTGTGGCTTTCAGGTAGTCCAATAATTTTTTAATTATCTCTCCTGGATCTATTTTCCAGGTCAATGGTTTTTCCCATGAGATATGTTTGGATCTGTTTAATAATATCTTGATTTCTCATAAAGTCACTAGCTTCCATTTGCTCCAGTCTAACTCTGAAGGAATGAATCTCCTCAGTGAGCTTTTGAGATTCTTTTTCCATCTGGCAAATTCGACTTTTTAAGGCATTCTTCTCCTCATTGCCTTTCTGAGCCTCTTTTGCCATTTGAGTTAGTCTATTTTTTAAGGTGTTATTTTCCTCAGTCAGGGTGTTGACTGTCATTTCATACTTTTCTTGCATCTTTTTCATTTTTCTTCCCAAATTTTCCCCCACTTCTCTTATCTGCTTCTTAAGGTCCTCTATGGCCTGTAGCCAGCTTGTATTTTCATTTGGGGCAGGAGTTCTGACCTCACAGTCCTCTTCTATGCTTTGAGCCTCTTTGCCCCTAAAATAGGAGTCCAATGTTGAACTTTTCTGTTTATTTTGTTTCATTTGCCTAGGCATGTTGCCACTTAATTACTTGATTTTTGGGCTTGTTGCCACAGTAGGACTCTGCCACCAGACAGGGGAGTTTCCGCCCAGACATGGGGTCTTCACAACTTCCGACAGTTGGATGGCCTCTGTAAAGCCTCCACCCACTCTGGCAAATTGGATACCCACCCCAAACTTCCCCCCCAGACCACAATCTAGATCCAGGCAGTTTAAAGCAAGAGCGATTAACCCCCAGACTGATTGCTGGATCTCCCTACAGTTCGAAGACCAGGAGCTAGAGCCACTACTGAAGCTGCAAAATGGCTTCTGTGCAGCTGTTTCTTCAGCAGCTTTTCGCCCCCAGGGGAGGAAGCCAAATACTGGTCCCAAGGTCCATAGGGCACTAACCTCTCACTTTGTCCTACGCATATCTGTGCTGATAATTCTGGAATCGCCACAATTGCTGGTGTTCTGGGGTCCCTCCAGCCGGCTGAAGGCCCGGCCACCCTGGGGCTAAAACCTCGGACCTGGGCTCGGCTCTGCGAGCTGCGCTGTTGGTTCCCAGCTCCCTGCGCTGCCTGCTCTCAGAGCACTGCGCTGGCTGCTCCCTGCAGGGCTGCTGGGCTGTCCTCAGCAGGAGGTTAGCTTCTCTGTGCCATTCTGTGGGTGCTGTGACTCCAGAAGTTGTTCGGAGTCCCCTTTCACATTGTTTGAAATTTGTGTGGGGCAGAGCACGTTGGAAATGCTGTTTCTACTCCGACATCTTGGCTCTGCCCCCCCTCAAGTCATATTTTTAAATGCTCTAATTTGCTAATAATTAGAGAAACAAATGAAAACAGACCCATCAGATTGGCAAAGAAGGAGAAGGAAGAGAAGGCCTGTGGGAGAACAGGTACATCATCTGGCACAATTCATGGAACTGCAAAGTAGTCTAGCCATTCTGAACCATTATGGAAAACAATTTGGAACTACAGTCCAACAGTTATTAAACTGCACACCCTGTGACCTAGCAAACCACTACTAGATCTATATGGCACTGAGATCAGAGAAAGAAGAGACCCATATATACAAAAATATTGTATGGAAACTTTTTTGTGTGGTGGCAAAGAATTGGAATCTGAGGGAATCATCAAATGGAGAATGACTGAACCAATTATGGTAAATGAAGATTATAGAATGTTATTGTACAGTAAGAAATAATCAAGGGGATAGTTTCAAAGAAACCTAGGAAGACTTATATGGACTGAAATCAACAGAAACAGAACAATTTATATAACAACAATATTGTAAAGACAAGCAACTTTGAAAGACTTGGGAAATCTGATCAATAAAATGGGCATCTAGATTCCAGAAGATTCCTGAAGAAACATGCTGCCCATTTCCTGATGGAGAGATGGTGGACTCAAAGTATAGACAGACATTTCTTTCCCAGATGTGGCAGTGCCAGAATTAGTTTGCTTGACTATAAATGTTTCTAACAGGAGTTTTATTGTTCTTTCTCAATAGAAAGGGAGGGCAGGAGGAAGAGAAGGCAGATTTTAATTGATTGAAAACAAAATAGTAACCAGATTCTGGACTTAATTCTCCCATATCACAATGTACTTCCTAAATCATGTGTGCACTTGCATGTTGAATCTTCAGAGTGAGGCTACCCATATCACCCCTCAGGGTTCTAGGTGTACCCCTAAGAAGCTAAAGTGTTTAAACACTATCAATTCAATGCTATCAATTCAAAATCCCATTCCTGTGTGTTCTCTCCATCATCAATGGACAGTGACAGTTATTATATCCTTCATATTATCAATACCATTGATTAGTGCTCCACTATTGATTTAATTAGTTAATATCAATTAATAAATAGCAAAAGGCTATTTTTTACAGAAAAGATATAATTAGAATAGAAGTTAAAAAAAAATCCAAAAACATCCCATTGGACCCAGGGCAGGTTCTTCCCTCTACCACTTAGATCCCTTCGGGGAAGAGGATCAGACTTAAAGTGGTTGCTACAAAGCATTTTCCCCACCAAGTCCACTTCTAAATATGGCATCCCTGATGGCTCCCTTGCTTGCCAGACAGTCACATGTCTTGACACACTCCCTTGTCTTGACTGTCACATCAACTCGGTACTGGGTTTGATCCTGAAGTTCACTGCAGTCCTAACAAAACTCAGTTGCTGGCAAACTCTCATGGGTCTTCTGACCTTTCAAGATCTCAGACAGTCCATCAATCAACAAACATCTATTAGGCAGTCAGTCTAGCTTTGAGGAAACAAAGAAAAGTAAAAACAATCCTAGTCTAAAGTGCTCACATTCTAATGAGGGAGATAACAGGCAAACTACTACTGGAAAGATGTGTACTGAGTAAAATGAAGGTGTGGCTGAGGAAACAGAGGTTCAAGCTTCTGATTATATAAATTTGTTAAGCAACAATGTCTGTTGCCCAACAAAGGCAGCCCACAACTCCTCGGTTTAGACCTGGACCCCAAATACAACTGGAGACAAATTTTTATACATTAAAAAAAAACTAATCAAACAAGGTCAATTAATTAAAAGGAGACAAATCAGGTGATCTGATTTCTAACTGGAGGAAAGATTAGGGACTTTCCAAGTTGGGAGTGGTAGAGTAAACAGGTGAAATTCTCTGAAATCAGAAAGTGTCTCTCACCCCTCCCCCATCAAGTCTCTGTATAGAATCAAGGGAACATGGAAATAATAACTGATTAATTAGTATAGGACCAATTTTCAAATAAGACATATGGGTTGCTTTGAGATGTACAATTGTGAGAAAACTCCGTGCACCAATCTTTGGGTCTGAGTTTATGGTCAGCATAACCTAGGTCCTCAGTTAAGAGTCTCTAAGCAATAGGTAGAGGTGGTTCAGCTTCCTAGCCCCAAGTTCAATCAATGCAACAAAGTCCTCTTCCAATTTCCACAATTTAATAAAGTTTTCTCACAAGACATAAATTGAACTAGAACCATAATTGACTGGAAAGGGAACTGAGCTAGCTCCAGAACTGAGTCACAAGATGGAGTCACATGGGTTTTACTCAATTACCACAATTAACCACTCGACCTAATCCTCTTAATTCCCTCAAAGATAATTTAAGAAGGAAGATGGTGACGTGGAGACTATGAAACTTCTAGTAGAAGATGAGATTTGGAGCTGAGTCATGAAGGAAGCTAGGGAAGTCAAGAAGCAGAGATGAGGACAACCATTATAGGCATGGGGGATGGCCATTGAAAATGCATAGAGTAGCTGAGAGTGGTTGTGCATACCTGTAGTCTCTTGTTCTGGGTCAGAGAAAGACTAAGAGACAGAGAGACAAAGAGAGAGCCCTTGAGAGAGTATAATTTCTTAAAATGCAATAATATTCCATTACATTTATATGCCATGGTTTTTTTTCCCAGACATTTTCCAGATGTTGACTAACACCCAGTTTATGTCTTGTTCTTTGCTCTAACAAAAAGTGCTACAATGAATACTTTTATACACATAAGTCCTTTCCCTGTCTAGGATCTCTTTGGGGTATATGTCTAGTATTGGTATTGATAGATCAAAAGAATACGTACAGTTTGGCATCTTTTTTAAATTATAGTTCCAAATTACTTTCCAGGATTGGATTAGTTCATAAAAGCAGATGAGCGATGATATGAATTGATACAAAGCCCAAAGATAAAATGGCACTTAGTTTACATTAATCTGTGCCAGCTTCCATTGAATTTTGAAAAGTTGATAGACGTAGTATATAAAATGAAGTAGGAGTGCAAATCTTCCCAGGAACACTTGCTTTTGAAAGACTTAATTTCACCAGTTCTAGAGTATCCTCTCATGTATGGGCTTTTAAAAGCAGAAAAAGATAGGGGTGGCTAGGTGGCACAGTGCACCTGAGTTCAAATCTGGCCTCAGACACTTAACACTAGTCATGTGACCTTGAGCAAATCACTTAATCCTAATTGCCCTGCCCTCCCCCCTCCAAAAAAAAAAAAGCACAATAAGAGATTGGCACTGATAGCCCAAATCTAAAGGCAAAGATAAAGATTCTCTGAAAAGATAATCTGTCGTAAAATGAGACATGGACAAATTTGTCTGTGTTCTCTTTGTGAAGATGAAAGACCAAGGGAACAGAGGTCATACATTCTGATAAAAAATCATCACTGAACAATACACAAACAGAAGCAGAATTGTCATCTGTAATACCTGTGACCTACCTGGACTCATAAATGATTAATGCATCTGAGAAAGGAATGCAGAGTTGGTATGAGAAGGTGAATTCCAATGAATGAGCATTAGGAAACAAAGATGGTCAGAGATGGTAGTTGAAACAAATGCCCAAAACAACATGACACCACCATCAGTTGTTTATGGACTTATCAAATCTGGACTCTCTGGACACTGTACAGAAAAGATGGTAAAAATTGAGAATGTGGCTTGGACTGGATACATGGATCCCAATGAGTTACATAGAATGTGCCCAGAGACTCCCTACTTCCAGTTGACCATATATTTACTGACTCAGAATTCAGAGAGCTTTGTGCTTTGAGGTGATTGACCACTAATCAAGAATTGATGACTCAGCAGATATTTAAGCCTCAATGCTCTCTTTCTTCCAGATTCAAATTATTTCAAGATTACTTCAAGTCCCTTCCCATGAGGGGTGAGAAAGAGATGCCTTTCCCTATCGCCAATCCAAGTCACCATCTAGCCATAAGCACAGGGCAAATAAAGTATATATCCTGCTTAGGCAACCCTGAGCCTGAGTTCAGTATGCCCCTTTTGAAAAAATGTCTTCTTTATACCTCTTTAGTGAGTATCCTGTATTGAATATGTAAATATCTACTTCCTAGGAGAATGTAAAGTACTGAACCCTATTTTAATTTGTTCTGTGAGTGTTGTGATCCTCTTCTGTCCTTTATATGTATATATAGGAAATCAATACTTGTCCCATGACTGATTCATATTAAACATTGAATATCTTTCTACTCTGCCCCTTTGTGGAGACCCTAGACATGAGCTACAGCCTAAATTTTTAAATAATTTGTTCCTAGGGGACTGGAAAGGGTAATTTATGAGTGGAAGAATGTGAGCCTTTTCATTAGAAGCCAAGTTCTCCCAGGAATAAACCCAGACCAAATTACATGCCTGGACCCAGAGCATAAGGTCCCCTTAGGGTCTCTCTTGGGCCCAGGATCAGTTCTTTAATGTTCAACTATGAAGTGACCTCTTAGTAGAAGGAGTAAAAAGAGTGCTCATATTTGGGAATCTTGAGATTTCCTGCCTGCTTGCTGTCAAGGGAAAGATGAACTTCAATTTGTCCAGATCTACCTACTATTCCTGGAAAGTTGATATTAATGAGGACTAATTCCAGAGTATTTCAAGAATTAGCAGAACTGTATAAGCAAAAATCTGGGATCTACCATCTGTATACAATACCTTTTTATACAGTATTCACAGAACTAGTAGTTACATTGTGAAAGCACTAGCATTTCAAACTAAGAAGTGGATTTGGAAAAATTTAACTTTTGTGACTCTTCAATGCAAAAAGAATGGAAGAATCAGTTGAGACAGATGCTTATAAGGGTAGTCATTCTCCAACAGATAAATGATCTAAGGATATAAACCAGCAGTATTCAAAGGAAGAAATTCAAACTCTCAAAAGCCATGTGAAGGACTCTTCTCAGCAATGCAGTGATATAAGTCAATCCTGAAAGACTCATGAAAGAAAGAAATGCGACATCCAGAGATATAACTAGAAAGAACTGAGCCTGAATCCTGATGGAAGCAAACTAATTGATCTTTTTCTTTTCATTGTTTGGTTTTATTTCTTCTTTACCATTTTCCATCCCACCTAGTACAATACGCCTTTGTAATTGGACTAATGTTTAATATGAATGTATTTGCAGATCCTATACTGAATTATATCATAGGGTGTGAGGGGAGGGAGGTAAAGGAAATTTGAAAATCAAGGAACTATGGAATTGAATCTTGTTAACTAAAACTAAACTAATAAATTAATTTTTAAAAAAGCCATGTGAAAAAATGTTCCAAATCACTAACAATAAGAAAAAAGAAAATAGCTCAGAGGTTCTATCTCATATCCCTCATTTTGGTGAAGGTGACAAAAATGGAAAGTGACAGTTATTGGAGGGTCTATAGGAAGAGAGGCACATTGTTGATGGAACAATGAATTGGTCCAACCATTCTTGAAGGCAATTTGCAAAAATACCCCAAAGCTAACTGCCATCAATACCACTATTAGACATATCTTTTCCCCTTCCCCCACCCCATATACCCCACCAAGAAATCCAAGAAAAATACTCTTACATACAAAATATTCATAGTAGCACATTTTACTGTAGCAAAGAACTAGAGACAGTATGAGTGCATGTTGTGGAATGGCTGACCAAATTATGAAAGTAACAGAATGTTATTGCACCATGAGAAATTTAAAAAGGGGTAAATTCAGAAAAAGCTAGGAAGACATAAGAATTGATGTAGAATAAAAGAAGAACCAGAACTAATATAGACAATATTACAGAGAAAAACAACTTTTAAATATTTAAGGACGATAATCAAAGTGCAATGACCAACTCCTTCTCCAGATTAAACATGTTTCCTACCATTTATCAAAGAGGTAAGGGTACTCAAGGGGCAGATTGAGGTGTATATTTTTTAATACAACTAATGCTTGGACTTATTCATTTGACTGTGCTTATTTATAAAATGGGAAAATTTGTTTTGTTTCCATGGGGGTAGGGCAGGATTTGGAAGAAAGAGGACTAGGAACATGAATGGCAAAAAAGAAAAGAAAAAAAAATAGAATCATCATTATATTAAAAGAAATTCTACCCAACAAACACAGTCACAGCAGGTTTGAAATACATTAAATTTATTGTATTCTTGGGGATGGCTAGGTGGTGCATTGAGTAGAGCGTGGGCCATGGAGTCAGAAGGACTGGAGTTTGAATCTGGCTTCAGACATGTAAGGTATACACAAACAAACAAACAAAAAAAACTAGCCGTATGACCTTGGGCAAGTTACTTAACTCCAATTGCCCCCAAAAAGCAAAAAAAAATTATTGTATTCTTTTTAAAAATGAAAGCTGTGCAAAATGGAAATTCATCATTTCATGTATAATCCTCTTTTTTCTGTTCTGAATATATGAAAATGGTCCTATTTTATAAAGACTGTCAAGTGCAGAGAGAAAGAATGTTCTCATTTGCAGGAGTATGATGTGAGATGTGTGATGTGTTCAGGAAACAATTTATAGCATATACCTTACAGACTCCCAACACTTTAGAAAATGTAAGAAGATTCCTTTATCTATAATGGAAGCTCTCAGAAAGCATGTTAAATAACTATTGGTTAGAGTTCATCATCACAGTCTAATTTTGTTGGTAGAAATGGTTTTCTAGTAACTTGTATGTCTCACATATAGTGGTGGTATAAAACAGAAGTAGGAAGAGATGGATGTTATGAATTCAACTCTGAACTAAAGTGGACCAATACACAATGCCAAGAATTCAAGATGCTCTAGATTATTTGTTAAGTTACTAGTGGTTTTCAATACTGGATTCATGCAGTGGTTACTATCCTATTTCTATGTCAGAAAAAGCCAAGATGACAGTTTTCATCTGATCAGCTGGTGAAGAAAATGGCTGCTGAGCATGCATGAGCTCAGCATGAGCTCATTTGATTTCCCTTTTTCCTCTTGGTAGCAACTAAGGGCTACTATAAGCCTCAAAGTGGAGAAATAGAGAAAGTGAATTGCCTACTGTCCTCACTTTGGTCAAATGAAGCTGTAAGTACATGAAGAAAAATAAATCATGACTGTAGTCTCTGTTGTGTTTTATTCTTTCCCATTCTTAAGAAAATAAGTGTTGGTGATGGAATGGAGTTTCAGAAGGTTAAAAGAGCCAGGTATCCAGGTATCCAAGGTATCCAAGCACTGAAATACATACTAGCTTTCCAGTAGTGGAGAACACAGCCCCACTGTGCAACCTCTGAGTCTTAACCCAACAGTGCTACATGTCTTGCAGTAAGAGAACAACTATGCTACATTTGGAAGTGAATTTGGTAGGGGTGAAGACATTGTAACAACTGCTTTAAGTCTGGACAGACATTCCCTAGGAACAAAATTTGTAGAAAGGAGAATATCCATTAGGGACATTTTTTATCCTTTCATCATTGCTATATCTTTTCAGTAAATTTCCCATTGTAAAAGCTAGCTGATGTTAATTGCTTGTCAATATTGAAGAGATGTTGATTGATAATTGACACTGAGGGAAATACACTGGAATGGGGGCTCAAACTGATAGTATTAGATAAAATTTCATAGTCCCTTAGAATTGCCCTTGCTGGGGGGGCGGGGGGGGGAAGCCAAGATGGCGGAGTAGAAACAGCTCATCCAAGCCACTCTGCCCCCAGATTCCTCCCAAACTGTGTAAAAGGGGACTCTGAACAACTTTTGGAGCCCCAGTGCCCACAGAACGACACAGAAAAGCTAACCTCCTGCTGAGGACAGCCCAGCAGCCCTGCAGGAAGGACCAGCGCAGCACTCTGGGAGCCGGCAGCACACAGCGAACAGAGCGCTGGGAGCGGAGCCGAGGTTTTAGCCCCAGGGCGGCAGGGCCAGCAACTAGCTGGAGAGACCCCAGAACACCAGCATCTGTGGCGACTCCAGAATTATCAACATAGACATGCCTAGGACAAAATAAGAGGTTAGTGTCCTATGGACTTTGGGACCAGTATTTGGGGAATGCGTCAGCTCCCTCCCCTGGGGGCTAGAAGCCATTGAGGAGACATGCCATTTTGTAGTTTTCAGAGGCAGCTCCAGCTCCTGGCCTGCGAATTGTAGGGAGATACAGCGATCAGTCTTGGGGGGGTAATCACTCTTGCTTTAACCTCCCTGGATCTGGATTGTGATCTAGGGTGGAAGTCATGGGTGGGTTTACAGCTTGCCAGAAACGGAAGTTGCCCCCCACACGTCCGGACGAAAATTCCTCTATCTGGCCTTAAAGCCATAGTGTGGCAACAAGCCCAAAAGTCAAGCAATTAAGTGGCAACATGCCAAGGCAAAGGAAACAGAAAAAATGCAACCCTAGACTCCTATTTTGGGGGCATAGAGCAGGAAAAGGACTGTGAGGTCAGAAGTCCTGCTCCAAAAGCCCCAGGGGAAAACATGAGCGGGTTGCAGGCCATAGAGGACCTTAACAAGGACTTTAAAAATCAAATAAGAGAAGTGGAGGAAAAATTGGAAAGAGAAATGAGAAGGATGCAGGAAAAGTATGAAATGAGGGTCAACAGCCTGACTGAGGAAAACAACACCTTAAAAAATAGACTAACTCAAATGGCAAAGGAGGCCCAAAAGGACAATGAGGAGAAGAATGCCTTAAAAAGTCAATTTGCCAGATGGAAAAAGAATCTCAAAAGTTCACTGAGGAGATTCATTCCTTCAGAGTTAGACTGGAGCAAATGGAAGCTAATGACTTTATGAGAAATCAAGATGCTGTTAAGCAGATCCAAACAAATGAAAGATTAGAAGGCAATGTGAAATATCTCATGGGAAAAACCACTGACCTGGAAAATATATCCAGGAGAGACAATTTAAAAATTATTGGACTACCTGAAAGCCATGATCAAGGAATAGAAAATTTGACATCCAGACACAAGAAGGAAGAGATGCCTGAGAAGGTAATCAGGGAAAAGAAATCAAAAGGAACTTATCAAAGTTGAACTATTTACATTCCTATATGGAAAAGCAATAACTGTGACTGATGATATCTTTCTCACTATGAAAATAATGGAAGAAGGGTGTGTGGTCATATGAATACATGTGAATGTGTGTGTATATGGTTACAGTTATATATGGATAGAGGGCATAGGTTGAATTTGTTGGGAAGGGAGAATACTCAAGGGATGAAATTATGAGGTGAGAGAGGAAAGTAGCAAGAGGAGATGGGGAGAGACAGGGTAGGGTAAACTATCCCATGTAGAAGAAGCAAGGGGAAGTGGTTGCAAGGGAGGGGGAGAATAGGAAGGCAAAAAAGGCAAAACCACATTCACATTGAATTTGGTTCAGGGAGAGAATGACATACATACTAAATGGGATATCTTAACCTGCAGCAGGATAGGGGGAAGGGGGATGAGAGGAGGGATGATGGATGGGAGGGCATCCTTGGGGAGGGGAGGTTGGAAGTACCCACTATAGAAGAGGGACAGGATCATGTAGGGAATGGACCAGGTGGGGGGTGGGATGAGTGGGAGGGAATTATAAGAAGCCTTGTACAATATATCTACTATGATAATGTTTTGCATAGCTAGACATGTACAACATATACTGAATTACTTATCTCCCCAGAGGGAATGGGTGACAAGGAGGAAGGAAATGGATCTGAAATTCGAGGTCTTAACATTAAATGTTTCAAATATATATAAATACTATTATTAATACTCTTTTGCTTATAATTGGGAGATAAGATGTGCAGGCATTGGGACACAAAGATTCACCTTCTTCTAATGGAAAAGTCAAAGGGGGTATGGGAGAAGGTATGGGAGAGAGCAGATTGGAGGAAGCGATATCTTGTGGGACTGCTATTCTGGGAGGTTGGGTAGGGGAATAACGGGGGCGGGGGGAAATGATTGTAACTCAAAATCTGGCGGAAATGAATGATGTAAAACAGAAGTTAATAAAGCATTTGTTTATTAAAAAAAAAAAAAGAATTGCCCTTAGAATCCTGGGGAATATATAGGTAGCTTCACTCTAAGGATCCAACCTGCTAGTGTACATGTGGGTTGGGACAGTAAGTCTAGAGTCTATAAAGGATATGCCAATTCTGCCAACTTTGTATATTTGGACATACATAGATTTATTTTTCTTCAGCCCTATTTCTGATACAGGAAGAAACAACTTTATGCTTTAACTTAGACTGTAGTCATCACATAGATTAAAACATGCAGTAAATAAATAGGAAATCAGATAAAGCAGATTTTAGATATAGATAGAAACATTTTTTTCTCAGTACATTCTAAACCCTTTGAAGTCATGTGAAGATTATTTGATAGAAAATGTGAGTAAGCTTTAAAGATTTGACAAGTTGCTTCATTATATGAACTGGTACTGGCATATACAGATCCAAATAAAGCTTTTGTAATCTGAATGGTTTAAGAGCAATCTCATCATAACAATGATGGTCATCAGAAGCCATTTTACCTTTGTCAGTAAAGGGCTTAGTGACAGTGAAACTCACTATTCTATAAATAAATTGAAGTCCTTAGCTTTGAAATGGACTGTCACTGAAAAATTCCAAAACTATGTATATGAAACTAAATTTCAAGTGTGGGCTGACAAAAAGCCAGTGACATTTTGACTAGTGCCAAATGAGATGTAGTTTGTCAGAGAGAGATGACAATATTAGCCAGTTATGAATTCTGCATAACACAATTGACGGGGGAAAATTAATGTGAATTCTGAAGCTTTTGTGTAAAAGGGTATGTTTTAAAGGCCAAAATTAAGTGTTCTACACTTTGGTGAGGCTCTAACCCAACACTCTCTTAGTTCAGATTTGACATTAGAAATGAGGCACTTGGTGGCTCAGTGAATAGAGCACTGGCCCTGAAGGCAGGAGGACCTGAGTTTAAATCCAGCCTCAGACACTTACACACACACACACACACACACACACACACACACACACACACACACACACACACACAACTAGTCGTGTGACCTTGGGCAAGTCACTTAACCCCAATTGCCCTACCTTCCCCCCTACCAAATAAATAAATAAATAAATAAAAATAACAAAAAGAAATGAGGCATTTATGTGTCATTGAACAAAGGTAGTATACTTCACTAAATGTAGCAAAAATATACAGCAAGAATACATTGATACTTTGCTTCCCTGGATGTTCGAACCTCCATCTTCAAGAGGAAACTCATCTGGTCAGTACTTCGTTAGGGTATGGTGACTCTCCACAAGATGATTTCAGGTACCCCCCAAGTCTAAGAGTTGGATCTTTTATGCCTTTAGGACAGGAAACTGGGGCGAATCAGGTTACATGGTGGGAGGAAGTCAGGGAAGCTGTGTCAGGAAACACTAAATCCTATCACACTAAGAAAGGAGTAAGGGTTTATATGATACTCAGGGATCTAGGTCATAAACAAATTGGAGTATAGCTGCAAGTTTGGGACTTGTACCAGACAGCATCCCAGTAAGGTATGTGACCTTTGTTTCATTTAGACCCTTACCCACTTAGTTGTCTGTGGGACTGGAGGAGAAAGATAATGACTAATTAAGGATTTAAAAAACTAATATAATCCAAGAACTGAAGCAGTGATGCTGGCACTCAAGTCCTGAGAAGCCATCCTATTGTTGGGATAATCACAAAATATTGTTCTGCACCTTCAGCTGATCCCACACTTGCTATCAGGGAGCAACTGGCACTACACAGAGTTTATAGTTCTATGGTCATACAAGTTTTGTAAAAATGACTTAGTCAAGAGAGGACCCTAGAGCTAAAGAGGAAGAGATTTGGGCATTTTTCTTCTTACCTTCTCTGCAGCCTTTGACACCAACAATGACCCTCTTCTCCCTGATACCTTCTTCTTTCTAGGTTTTCTCTCCTGGTTCTCTTCCTACCCATCTGATCACTCTTTCTCAGTCTCTCCTTTGTTGGATCTTCCTCTAGGTCACAACCAATAACTGTGGATGTCCCACAGGGCTATGTGCTCGGCCCTCTGCCATTCTTCTTTCATACTATTTTGCTTAGTGAACTCATCATGGATTCAATCATCATCTTTATGCTGGTGATTCTCAAATCTATTTATCCAGCCCTAACCTCTATGCTGACCTTCAGTCTCACATCTACAAGTGCCTATTAGGCATCTTCAACTGGATGTCCTATAGACATCTCATACTCAGTATATCTAAAACTGAACTCATTTCCCCCTCAAAGCTTTCCCCACCCTTCCAAATTTATTAATTACTATATAAAACACCACAATCCTCCTGGTCCCCTAGGCTCAAAACCTAGATGTCATTCTCACCTTCTCACATCTCTCACCTCTCATATCTTCTCTTTTGCTGAAGCCTGTTGATTTCACCTTCACAATATCTTTTGAATATTTCCCCTTCTCTCTTCAATCACTTCGACCACTGCAGTATAAGCCCAGATCTCCTATTGCAATAACTTAGTGGTTCACTTGCCTGAAACTAGTCCCTCCCCCACTCCAATACATCCTCCATTCAGCTATTAAAGTGATTTTCCTAAAGCACAAGTGATCATGTCACCTCTCTCCCTTCCCTCCTCTTTAATAAATGCCCATGGCTCCAGTCACCTCCTGGATCAAATATAAAATCATGTTTGGCATTCAAAGGCATTCATAATGTAGTTCCCACCACACCTTACACCCTACCCCACTCCTCATGTATTCTGCAATCTAGTGACATTGGCTTCCTTGCTGTTCCTCAAACAAGACCATCCATGTCCTGACTCTGGACATTTTCACTGGCTGTTGCCCATGCCCCAAATTGTCTCTTTCCTCATTTCACCTTCTGGCTTCCTTCCAAATTGAAATCCCACCTTCTAGGGGAAGCCTTTCCTAATCCCTCTTAATCCTAATGCCTTCTCTATGTTAATCATTTCCTATTTATCAGGTATATAGCTTGTTTGTACATAATTGTGTGTTGTCTACCCCACTGGAGTGTGAACTACTCCAGGACTGAGAGTATCTTTTTCCTTTCTTTGTACCTCCACCACTCAGCACAGTACCTAACAAATAGTGGATGATTAATAAATACCTATTGACTGACTCTAACTGATTTTACTGACTCACAGCCACTGTCTTTACCACTGTCATACCAAATCACATAGTATGAGATTTGTGCTTATCAAGTACAAGGAAAGATAGCATAAATTTTGGAATTTTTCTATAGTGACTTTCTGTCTTCAGAATGATAATTTATAAGCTTTGACTAAGAAAAGTATTAGCAACCTTAGATCAATGATTCTCAACTTTGGTTGCCCAAGAGTCATATATGCCTTTAACAGGTTTCAACAAGATGTTGCAAGGGCTCTTCAGTAGCTTTATAAACTCCTTAAGGACAGGGAGTGTTTTGGGGGTTTGGGGTTTGGCATCTCAAATACCTAAAACCCTATTTTGCACATAGTAGGTACTTAATAAATCCTTATCAAATTAGATTAGTAAAATCTAATTTGTTTTAATGTCTTACAATACAGTAATTTTAAAGAAAGAGTTCTTAATCTGGAGTCCATTAACTTGTTTAATAATGTTTTTAAATAACAATATTTTCAGCATAATTGTCTTTCTTTGCAATCCTATGTGTTATGTTTTATGCATTTAAAACCATGATTCTGAGGAGTTCAGAGGCTTAACCAGACTGCCAAAGGAGACTATTACATAAAAAGGTAAAGATTCCCTGATCTAAAAGAAGGTAGGGGAGTGTGTTGCAAAAACCACAATTTTGGGACCTGGTAAATCAATTCCCAAAAGGTTTGGCATCTCTAACTTAAGCTATTTTCCTTTCCTTCTCCTTGGTATTTTTTGTTTCATTTTTATTATGAACCAAAGAAATACAAACATAAATATAAGCATTTTAAAATACATATACTATGCATATTGTATGTATTTATTGTGTGTATATTACAATATATATGTGTTTATATGATATTATATATCATATGTTATATATTATCTAGTATATAAAACATATTTTTTAAAAAGCATATTAAATTGAACATGATGGTGTTTAGAACTACCCTGCTTTTGTGTGGCCTCTTCCATATGTGGCTTCTTTATGTGGCTTACTCCATGTAGCTTTTATTACTTCATTGACATTCTTTTTTTTTATGTAACTATCCCTACCCACCCACTCCCTACCACAGTTCTCCCCTCACCACCACCTCAAATAAAACCTTTCCTAGTAACAATAAATATTGGCTTAGATTATTTTTAGGGATGAATGGTGAGGAGTGGAAGCCCACTTTCAAGGGAGGAGAGAAGGGTCATTATAGTTGGAAGATATAATAAATACACTGGGTATGCAATCACTTGGAGAAATTTACTTATGTAGACAGACAAAAGGAACTGAGGGACCAAGTAAATGTGCTAGTCTGCTTTGAGAAATTCCATTCTACTGCAATTTATGCATTTTGGAGGATTGTGGGTTCCTTGAACACAGGAACTGTCTTGCCTCTTTTTTTTTTTATCCCCAGCATTCAACATCACAATAGGTTAGTAAATATTTATTGACTGACAAATGGACCAATATGTTGTAGAATGGTATAAAGACAGATAAAAAGAGTGATAGTCCTATCAGAAAGCTCAAAGAATTCAGGACCAAGGACCAGGACTGGGCCAGAACAATATAAAAAAGGTAGCTTCCTTCTTCAGAGGTGCCTATGTGATGTTATAGGAGGAATACTCCATATTTTTTTTCTGACTAGCCCGAAATGATCTCTCTTGAGTTGGTTGATTGTTGTCCTTGTTCTCAAAGAGAACCAGAATGACATTTCTATCATGGGGCCAAGGTACTGCATATCCAACTGTGACTGATCAGACCAATATGAGCTCAGGAGGCTGTACCACAGGTCAGGCACAAATAGTCCATATGAACATTTGGAGTGAAGATGTCTCTAAATTTGTGCATCTCATGTTTCTTTTGAGCTACTTCAATTCTGCTTTACCCATAGAGTATGGTGCATTCTGTGATATGGGGTACGACATACTGGACAGTCCTGTGCTAGTGTCTCCCATGTCTCAAAAACAATTCCAAAGTTCTTCAGATTGATTCTTGATGTCTCATAGAGTCATTAGCTTCCATTTACCCAATTCTAACTTTTAAGGTTTTGTTTTCCTTAATTAGTTTTTGTACTTTCTTTTTCCACTTGGAGTTGTTTTCTTTAGAGGATTTTTGTATCTCCCTTTCCATTTGACCAGTTCTACTTTTAAAGCAGTTTTCTGAGCTGTTGACTTTTTTTCATAATTCTCTTCCTTCACTCTCATTTCTTTTCCCAATTTTTCTTCAACCTCTTATATGATTTTTAAGCTCCTTTTTGAGCTCTTCCATGAGTTCTTTCCAGGCTTGAGATTACTTCCCTTGTGAGGTTTGGGTGTGTATGTGTGTGTGTGTGTGTGTGTGTGTGCCCATAAGGTGTTTTGACATTGTTGTTCTCTTCTGAGTTTGTTTATTTTGGCCTTTCCTCTCACCATAATAACTTTCTATGGTCTTTCTTTTTTTGTCCAATCTTTTTTTTTCTTTTGACCTCCTTCCTTTCTTTTAAATCACTGCTCACTTTCATGCACATTATGATCCAACTAGACTTCACTCTTCCCTAAATGTATTCTGAACTTCCTAGCCCTTCTGAATTCACACAAGCCATCTATCATGTCTGGAAAACACTTCCTTCTCATACTGCCAGTTATAATCCCTTCATTCAAGCCTCAACTTAGGTTCTACATCCAGTTAAAAGTTTTCCCTGATTCCCCCAGGTGAAAGTGGTTTCTCCCTCCTTAAATTTCCTAGAAATTTTTGTCTGGATATCCTTTTTGCTCCTGTCATATTCTGGGCAGCTAGGTGGAATAGTTGATAGAGCACCAAGCCTGGAGTCCACTTCTTGAGTTCAAATTTGACCTTGGACACTTACTAGCTATGTGACCTGAGCAAGTCACTTAACCCTGTTTGCTTCAGTTTCCTAATTTGTAAAATGAGCAGGAGGAAGAAACAGAACTGAACAAATCACACTCTGCCTTGTGTTATATTTATTTGTACTCCAGTAGAATGTAAGTTTCTTGAAGGCAGGAACCATTAGGATTTCTGTATTGGTATTCCCAGCTGTTCCTAGCACAATGCGTTTCATACAATAGTGTAACCTAAGGCCCAGGAGAGCCTATTCCCACAAAGATACTCAAATGAATCAGAATTTATCTCAGGGTCTGACTTCAAAGGGGTAGAAAGAGATGGTCAGGCTTTTCCTTCTCTGACTCAACCCTCATCCCAGACTAAAACTCCAGGGAAATTTAGAAACAAAACTTAAGTATGATTTATGCCTAGGAGCTCCGCAAAATGTGGGTAACAGAGTTCCTTCTAGTAAAGGTACTCAATATACAAGGTGTCTAATAAAGTAAAGAACAGTTGTTTATTTCCTCCACCACAGAATATGCTTAAGACAAAAAAGATCAGCATTAACAAATGGAAAAACAAAGCATTAACAAATAAAGAAACAAAACATCTTAAATAGCCCACTACACTCAGTATTCTCTCCTTTTCGAGCAACTCACAAGATCCAGATATTCTAGTCAGCTAAGAATGCTTTTCCTTAGTCCTTCAGCTTAGGATTCTCCTGTCATGGTGCTCTTCTCCAAAAAGCATGCTATTATGCTTTCATCTCCTTTTGGGCAGCCAGCACCCAAGCCTAACAACTGGTGATAGCACAAGGTTATTGCCAAAGCTAGAAATGTCCATTTCTCAGAATCCATAATCCCTGACTTATGCTCAGGGAAAGAAATAGAAAGACAGAAGAAAGATACCAGGAATATAAGGTGCTGCCTTAGACAAGCTTAAGCTTAAACTTAGCCCTTAGGGTTGGGGGAAGAGAAATCCCCCCTCCCCCCTCCCCATGACACTCACCTCTAGCTGGAAGTCTAGGGAGAAATGGTGGAAGAGGCCCTAAAAGAGATACATCCAAAAGATATTGGCTTTCCTTAGTTCTTATAATCCAGCTAAGATCCTTCTTCTTTGCCCCTTGGCCAATCATCTTTCAAGCTATCTCTTAGGTATGGGGACCAATCAGGACTTGCTGTGATTCATGTCTTTCAGAATGGAGCCAAAGGTCATGTTTGGCTCCATGAGAGGTTCCCCTTCCTGATAAAGGTCTTTCCCTTTAATTTTATCAAGTTTAATGGGGAGAATTGGCTTGATTCAAGCTCCCTGATTAACACCCTGTTGCAGTAGGCATTTGGTAAATATGTGTAGATTTAAGATGAAGACAAACTTCTTCTATTTTGAAATCTTGCCTTTGACTACAAGGGACCCCAAGTCAGGTGAAGACAATAAGTATTTATTAAGTGCCTATTAAGTGTCAGGCACTGGTGCTAAGTGATAGGGATGGAGAAAAAGGCAAAAAAAAAATAATAATCCCTGCCCTCAAGGAGTTCATGGTCTGATGGGGGAAATAACATGCAGATAACTATGTACAAACTATAAACAGGATGAGGTGGAGATAATCAACAGATGGAAGGCACTAGCATTAAGAGGAATCAAGAAAGGTTTCTTGCAGAAGATGGGATTTTAGGTGAGTCTTGAAGGAAGCTAGGAAGACAGGTCATAGAGATGAGGAGGAAGATAATTCCAGGTATGGGGGACAGCCAGAAAAAAATGCCCAGAGCCATGGATGGAGCACCTTGTTTGAGGAAGAGTAAAGAAGCCAATGTCACTGGATCACAGAGTATGTAATAAGGATAAGCCATAATAAGATTGGATATGTAGGAAGGAGCCTTTAAATGTCCAAACAGAGGATTTTATATTTGATCCTGGAGGTGATTGACAGCCACTGGAGTTTATTGAATGGAGTTGACATGGCCTATGTTTTTCCTTCCTATGCTTTAGGAAGATCAGTTTCATAGCTGAGTGGAAGATGGACTAGAGTTGGGAGAGACTCAACAAAAGAAGAATAACCATCAGCTAGTGAAATAGGATAGCCATGAGTAGATTAGTGCCTTCACCACAGTGGTGGAAATATCAGAAGAGAGAAAGGGGTATTAGAAGAGAAATGGTGAGAAGGTACAATCAACAGTACTTGGCAACTCATTTGATGGGGATGGGCAGTGGTGAGAGGGAGTGAGAAGTCAAGGATGATAACTATATTTAAAGCCTAAGATCACTGGGAAGAATCCTGAAAAGCAGTAATGATGTTGGGAAGAGGGGAAGATTTTTTTTTCCAATGGTGGTGGGGAAGGACAAGAAAATGAATTCAGCTTTGGCCATATGGAATTAGAGGTATCTACAACATCCAGTTTGAGAGGTTCAGCTGAGCATGTGAGACTGGAGGTCAGGAGAAAGGTTGTTGTTGTTCAGTTGTGTCCAACTCTTTGTGACCCTTTGGACCATAGCAATCCAATACTGTCCATGGGGTTTTCTTGGCAAAGATACTGGAGTGGTTTGCCATTTCCTTCTCCAGTGAATTAAGGCAAACAGGGTTAAGTGATTTGCCTAGGGTCACCCAGCTAGTAAGGGTCTCGTCTTCCTGACTACAGTCCTTGGAGAGAAGTTAGGACTGAATAAATAGATCTGAGAATCATCTGCATAAATATAATTGAATCCATGGGAGCTGATGAAATCACCAAATGAAACAATATAGAGGGAGAAAAGGGCTCAAGCCCAGCCTTGGGGGATCTACCCACTATTAGCTGCCACCTGGATGAAGATTCAAGAAAGAATCTGAGAAGGAATAGTCAGACAAGGAAAGAAAAGAACCAGGAAGAGAAGCAAGTACATACAGCAGAGTCAAGAAAACCTAGAAAAAAAGAAAAGCATCAAGAAGTGGGTGGTTAATAGTTTCAAAGGCTATGAGGATTAAAAAGGACAAGAATTGGGAAAAAATAGCTAAGACACACAACTCAACACATAGGTGAATGATACTGAAGAGCCTGAATAGAAAAAAAAAACCTGATTATCCCAGTTTTCTCTTTTCTCACTGTTTCCATCTCCTAAGGAAAACAGGGTTGTGGACTGATTGAGGCTAGAAAGGATAAAGACATAGACTAAATTTGCCCCATAAAAAGTAACTTTACTTGCTCTTAGTATCTATAGTTAAGCTCTGGCCACCTGCTCTGCAAGGACTCTTCTAGATTGAAACCCTAACAATGCAGTTCTTTGCAGAAACTCAACAAATACCTTTTCCCTGCTCAGTCCTACCTCTCACTTTGAAATGTGGTACAGTCTCCCTTTTCTTTTGACTCTGGTAAGAATATACCATCATTTTTTAAAAGGGGGTAGACTGCTAGAAAAGAGTTTTCATTATAGCCACCAGAGGGTGGCACACACCAGAGTCCTATGGCCTTGGGGAGTACACACAAAACCGAGGGGTTTGCCCTCTGCCTCTTCCTCACCAGAACTAAACTTGGCATTTTTATGACCTCTTAGCCCAACCTAGTGTTCAATCTTTCCTAAGATGAAGGTGTGAATCTTTGGTGCTAGAACCCAAAGACTCAGAAAGAGCCCCAAGTTCAGGTCATGTTCCTTATAAGTCTCCTAGGCCTGAGTGGGGACTCATTAACCGGGCAAGCCTCAGTATCTTCCCTCTCCCTCCCCCACTTATGTTAGGGTTGGGGGAGCTAATCTTCAGAGTTTATGATGAGGAAGAGAGTTGATTTGAGAGGCCTGCATACCCCCATGTGTCTACTCTCTCTCTCTCTCACACACACACACACACACACACACACACACACACACACACACACACACACACACACATCACTGTCCTAATTCCAGCTTGGAGTATCTAGGAGATAAGGAAGAGGGTGATTTTCAAGGCACCATCCCCCTCATCCTGACCTTCATTATTCAAATCACTGGGATAGGAATTCAAGGTGGTTAGGGACAGGAGACAAGGAGGTGGAAACTGGGGGCAGGAAAGGGAAGAGGCAGACAGCCTGAGAGAGTAGAAGATCCCCAGCCTTCCAACTTGATACTCATTGAATATATTCCTCAGGTGGGCTGATGATCCCTAGTGTAGGTGGGCTAGAGGTTCAAGTTTGGGCCCCTGCTAGTATTGTGCTGAAACTAGAACTTCCCTGAGTTGGGGAGGGGGGAGGGTTGTGGTAGCGAAAACAGGGCATTTCAGAGCTGACATCTCATACCTGGATTGTTCCTTTTATTAGATCACATAGAGAAAAAAGGACTGTGACAGTATTAGTTGATCACGGCTCTTCCTAGTGCCTGACTGGGCATAGAACAGGGGTAAGAGTTGGAAGATTATATTACCATTTATAAATAGAAAAATAAAATTATCAGTCAGGAACTAGGGCACTCAAAAGGGGGCAAGATGGTTATAAGCTCCATGAGGGCAGGGACTATAACACCTTTATCTTTGCATCTCCCTTCACATCTAGTAAAGTGCCCTGCATACAGTATATACTTAATAAATGTTTGTTGAATTTAAGCAAATTAAATTGAATTTGTAGAGGCCGAGGAGAGAATGGTGGCTAAGGGAAATAATGCTTCCATCAATGCACAACCTCCTTATCCCTCCTTAGAACACCTTGCCAAACTCCCCTCATCCTTAGCCCCTCACCCAACCCTTCTTCCTTTGTCCTTATCCTTCTCTCTGTTCCTCCTTCCCAACATTTCATATTCTGTCCGTATCCTCCGGTCTCCACGTGCCCACGTCTCTGCCCCCGCTCAGGCGTTTCCACCCAGAAATCTCAGCCCAGTAGTTCCTCTGCCAGACGGTAGAGGAGTCGGGAGTACCAGTGCATACCAATGGACTGGGTGGTCCCACCAGGTAGCAGAGCCCCTAGCGCGTGGAGCAGACGCAAGGGCGCGAAGGCACGATGAGCCCACTGGTGACTCTCCAGGACAGCGTAGCAGGAGGCCAGGACGTCGTTCACCAGCACAGTCCCGTGCGCAGTAAGAGGTGCAAACACACCCACAGCCTCCTCCCGCGCCACACGAGCCACTCGTGCAGGTCGAAGCGCGTCCCCACCTGGGGCAAGTACCGAGTCCCCAGCTCGCAATCGCCGAGCAAACACTGGCTCGAAGTCAGCTGGGGCGGGCGCCGGGCCGCGGGCAGCAAAGACCAGGTGCCAGGGTGTGAGGAGCAGTTTGCGTGGGGGCCTCTCGGTCTCCACCGCTACAAAAGAGGCCCGGCGTTGCAAGTCTCGGTCCAGGAAGAGTAGCACGGGCGTGGGTACTACCCGGCCGGCTGCATCTGCAGCTAGCACCCAGTCTCCGTGATGCAATTCACGTAGTCCCTTTCGTTCCCCGCTCCGCAGACGTACCGTGGCATTTCCTGGGAAGCAGCCACCTGCCCGCACCGCCAGAGAGTTGTCTGCGGTGGGAGCAAGGGGAGAAAGCTGAAACAGCGGTGACACAAGCCCTTTTCCCACTCACCCCACTCCCACGTCACGTTCCAGCTTTGTTTTCTTGCTGTCCCCTAGAAGAGGGATATTCGCAGTGATTTACAATGGCATCCATCCCCTTGGACTCATTTTCAGGCAGAAGGCCGGTACGGTGTAAGTTTCGCCCCCCCTAGCAAACGATGCTCTCTGGCTCCGCCTTACCCAGCCCAAGCCTTACTCTTACCAGCTTTGACAGACACGTGCACATGGTTGCGGGACTCGTAGTGTACCCAGTCGAAGCCAGCTTCTACGGCCAGGCGTGCCAATAGCCCGTATTTATTGCGGTCGCGGTCCGACGTAGTTATGTCCAAGGCCCGGCCTTCGTAGTGTAGTGAGTCCTGGGCATGGTGTCCGTCCTCGTCCCAGCCTTCGGTTACCCGCAGGCGCACTCCTGGCCACATGTTCATCACCGCAATAGCCAACGCGTTCACTCGTTCCTTACAGCGCTGGGGTGGAACAGAGGTGGGTTGGGGTTGGAGGAGTGGAATCAGCGTTTTGAATTGGAGTAGAGGAGAGGAGGAAGAGTAGTCCACTTTCTCCCTTTTCCTCCCCACCCCGCCCCCCGCCCAAATCCATTACCTTTGAACATTCGCCCTTTGAAAATCATTATCTTACTTCACTTATGATTCCCCTTTCCCCTCCAGAAGTGCTGGAATTTCGACACAGTTTAGGGTCTAGATGATGCACCCCCACCCCCACCCCAATGCAGTTTGCTCTACATAGAAAGACGGGGTGTGGCTCCACCGGGGAACCGTAAGAGGAGGCTGGGTCGACTCCCCCAAGAAGAGTCCCTATTTAAGCCATCTGGGCCTCAGCTTAGGCCCAGACCTCCCTCCGCCTGATTCAGCTTTTGTTTCTTTGCCTCCCCTGGCACTGGGCACTGTTTCCTTCCTTCCTTCCTTCCTCCTCCTCCTCCAGTCATCCGACTCACCACCACCTCACCCCCCCAGCATTAACCCCTTCAGTCACTATAAGCCTGGAGAAGAGGGAGTGGGCGTGAGGAACCTAGGGGGCGCCCAGAGGGGCCGAGACTACAGGAAAGGTTAGAGTGGCGGGGGCTGCGGAAAGCACAATGGCCATTCTCCGGGATGACTTAACCGGGTGAGAATCCCAGGCCGGGGCCGGGGCCGGGGCAGTGGCGGGAGAAGCGAACTCAGCAGCTCTAGCCACAAAGACTCTTTTCAGCCGCCCCAGCGCGGGGAGAATAAAGGGCAGTGAGCCGCGCCCCCCTCTCCCAGAGGAGTGCCACAGCCCCCTCCCCCAGCTCTGCCAACTCTTCGTCGGCCCAGTCTCAGCCAGGGATCTCCAAGCGCAATGAAACTCCACCTTTCACTCTTCCAGGCTACTGCCTAGAAAGGCAGGGCTGCAGTACCTGGGAATAAGGGGTGTTCTGCCCAGTCCGGACCCAGGAATGAGAAGATCCCTGACCTGAGGTGAAAGTTGCGGGTGGGTGGAGACGGGAGGCGAAGGTCCACAGCTCGGCTCTGGGGGAGTGAGCCTGCGATTATCGCTCATAGTTACAGTCTAGGAGCAAGAGACCTTGGCCTGACTCATAACGGGGAGAAGGGAGGGGTTGGAAAGGGACCCCTGGAGGAGGCGGGGAGCGGACAGCCAGCCTCCTTTTCTCCCCAGCCCCACCCACTCACCTTTAGCTTTGGTTCTACTCATCACAAGGCGTGTGGGGGGGATACTCTTTCCGGTCCCCTACCCCCAACCTCTACACCTCCAACAAGTTCCACACAATGAAGGAGAGCAAGAAAAGTGGCTGCGCCGCTGGGGCCAATGGGCTAAGAGGAGGCCTTGACCTGCGGGGGTAGGACCGAGGAGAGCTGGGTCCAGTTCAATGGAGCCATTTTGCTGCCAAGCAATGGGAGGTGAGGGTCTCAAGAACTACATCATATTCTGCAGGGAGGTGGGGCAGGCTTCCCTGTATTCCCATACAATGTACGGTTCCGTTTCAATTCTGCCTGGTACAGGTGTCATTGAGGAATATGATCAGGTAGCATAGGCACAGGAGTTCGGAGGGAAGCCCCTGACTGGAAGTGGAAGGCACAGAAGGAAGCGGAATGACTACTGAGCAGAAATGTGTTGGGGGTGTAGATTTGAGGTCTCCTGGGTTTGAATAGGGAAAGAGGATGAATCTCTGTCCCCAGAGTAGGAATAGCTAGCACTTAAATAAGATTAAGGGTGTCAAAGCAGTATCTCATTTAATTTTCATAACTACCAAGTGAAGTAGTTACTATTATTGTTCCCATTGTACAGGTGAGCAAACTGAGGCAGTCAGAAGTTGTGATTTAGCTGGGTCACACAGCTAGTTTGAAGAATGGAGAATTAATTTATCCAGAGGAAATAGCTTGCTTCTTCCTTTCTACTCCCCTTAAATGTTGTATCTCGACAAAAACAAAAGAAAACAAAACCCTCTACTAAAGTCCAATTCCAATTGGCCAAAGAGGATAGAGATAATCCTGGATTCTCAAAAGACCAGGGCAGAAAAGTGCAAGACTTGGTAGGCCCCACCAAAATGAAAAGAGTAGAGTTTAAGTGCAGCCACCTGAATACTTGTGCTCTCTAAACTTGAAGCGTTTATGGCTAGAAGGCTGTCCATCAGGTGATAATTTTTCCCACTGGTGAAAACAAAGGATCCTGGAAGTGAAATTGGAAATCCAAGGTGTGGGCTCTAGTCCTAACTCTGCTCCTAATGAACTGAACGATCTTATACAAATTACTTTTCTCTGGGCTTCAGTACCTTAACCTAGAAAACAAGAGGATTGGACTGAGTCCTGAGTTACCTTCCTGGTTTTAACATTCCATTATTCTATCTAGACAATTTGCTCCAATATTTTTTGAGCATTTGATTGTGGAAAATTGGTATCATCTTCCAGATATCCAGTATACATCTCCAAGTAGCCTGAAGTGGGCTCCTTAATTCAATAGGATTATGAGGTTTAAGTGCCCTTGACTCTCATATTAACTTTCTGAGCTGGCCACTACCTAGAACCCAAGTGGGAAGGAGACACCCAGGTTCCAGAGATGTTAGACATAGTGGTCCTTAACAAACTGGGGTTTAGATTTAGAAAACTAAGACATACAGACACAGGGGGTTGTTAGGACAACTCTCTCAGCAAGGGCCCTGACTCTAATCTCAGAGCTTCTCAAGGTGGGAAACGATTTTGGAGACAAGGACCTTTTGCAGGAATTTTCTACTAATACATCCTCAGAAATAGTAATAGAAATAGAAAATGTTACTGGAGGGGGGTGTGTGTGTGTGTGTGTGTGTGTGTGTGTGTGTGTGTGTGTGTGTGTGTTCGCTCGAGAGCGCGCCCCAGAATCTTCCAACTAGCTGGGTATCCTGAAATGGGATGGAGCTCCTAAATGCCCCAGCATGGGTACCTCCACCCTGTGGCTCCAGAATTCCTTTCTCCACCTCCTCAGCCACAGTCTTGAGCAGACCTGAAAAGAGCCTGGCACACGAGGGTCAGCTATTGAAGCTCTGTCCCTTATTCCTCAGGAGACTCCCTGATCACCCCAGGGCCTTGCTGGCCCCAGGCTCACCTCAGCCCTTCCTGCCTAGCTCGGTGACTGACCCCTGGTCCACGCCTCAGTCATTTCCCGTCTCGCCTGCCGCCATTCCACAACCCCTCCCCCACCTTCTCAGCTTCTCCCTTTCACTCTCATCAGTCCTCTCCAACTACCCTCTCTCCCGCACCAGCTTATTCCTCTGTGATCCTCCAAGCCATTCTTTCTATTGAGATGTCTCCTTCTAAGATGAGGCTTGCCCTATCTAGGCTGCAATAATTGCAGAGTAGGGCTGGTGGTGAGGGAGGTGTCCTAGGTTTCGTGGAAACCCCATCCCATAGCGCTACAGAGAAGGGCGAGTGGGCAGCGGGTATGTCCAGTACAGGTAGCGGCAGACACCTGTGGAACAGGGCGAGGGCTGGGAATGGCTTTCTTACCTCGGTCATAAGACGGTCAGCCCCACTGTTCTCCTCATCCTTGAAGATGATGTCAGGATTGTAGTTGGGCACCAGGTCTCGAAAGCGCTCCGACCCCCGGACCACTCTACCCTCGGGCTGTCCGCTGGCACCCAGGGTTCGCTCTGGCACGCTGGGTACAAACTGCTTGTAGAGCAGAGGTATAAGTTGCTTTCGCACATAGCGGCGTCTGCCCACAGGTCCCCGGCCGGGTCCACAGCTCCTGGTAGGCAGTGTTAGCAGAGCCAGGAGTGCCAGGCAGCACACGGGCACCAGGCTCGCCCGCAGCGCCATGGCACCAGCCCCTAGGGGAAGGAATATCTGTCCTCACGGGGGCTTCTAGTCAGTTGGACATTTCTTTTCTGATGAGCAGGTGATTTATCCTCGGAGCGCAGGGCTCACACTGATGTCCGTAGCTGAACAAAACGGTAACGGTACAGAGGCACTTCCTTCATGCCCCCGGAGTTTGTGACCCGTCACTAAGGGACTATAACATAATACTCTAGGAATGGGGCAATGGGTACCAGCCTCATACCCGGCTCTACTTACTACCCAGGACGGTGTTGCCGAACTCCGCCTTAAGTGGCTATACGCCCCGCCCACTCTCCTGCCCCACCCCCGGGTGGGCCCAACCCGCCCCCAGTGGCTCAAGCATCAGAAGCAACCCTCCCACCCAGTTTCCAAGCAGCCGGCTTTCAGTCACTAACTAGTCAGCAGCCGGCGCATGGTTCTAATCGAGGGTTGGGAGGTGGAAAGGTCCGGGGACACTCAGCTAGGCAGAAATGGTATCCGCTTTGTCACCATGCTGTCCTAGTTCACTATAGGGCTGGTTCAATCTCAAAGCCTGATGAAAGGCTGGAGATAATACCCCATATTGTGTAGACCCCCTCCCAAGTGCCAGTTGTAGACTGTAGTGCCCTCTGGAGGGTTCAAATATCTGACCCAAGGATACCAATCCCCCAAATTCGAAAGGTTTCCCACCCCTCCAGATATCGCTGCTCTCATTCCCTCACACTCCCTATGGTTCATCTGCAGCTAGGTGGTGCTTTGGATAGTGACATAGGGAGTCAAGGAGACCCGAGTTCGAATCCTGCCTTCCCTACTTGCTGGGTGACCCTCAACCTCCTGGCCTATTTCAATAGAAGTCAAATGTCGGTAATAATTTGAGAATCACACAAAATAACATGAAAGTGCTTCCACAAACCTCAAAGGGTTATTATAAATGCTAGTCTGCCTTACACTGGAGACTGATAGTCAACAGTCCTTGCTTTGGAGTGGATAGAACTTAGCTTGGTGCAGAGCAAACTTGCCCCAGCGTCCACCTTCCCTTTACTCCTACTGTCAGACCAAAAGAGACGACCTCCCACACGACTGAGACTGAGCCCTTAAGATTTCATTCTGGGAAGAAAAAGCTTCTTAAGGACAGAAACAGCACATACCTGGCACAGCTTTACTGTGAGGGGCAGATCTGCCTCAGATCTGAATTGGAAAACGAAGCTTAGGCAATAAAAAGTAGCCATTAGGGATAGGATCTTTTCCTCAGCCTAAGGGCTGAAGATACAGAAACTGGGAATGGGTGAGGGGATGGTATAGATAGTCTTGAGTCTGGTTGAAAGGTATGGGGAGGGGAGGGGGCAGCAGGGAGGGTGAAGTGGGTTAACCTAAACTGAAAAAAAAAAAATATATATATATATATATATATATCTGGTTTGACACAGGGAGGATTTCTGAGATCACCTCCCTTGCAATTTCCAACCTGCCCATTCCAAACCCTCAGACAACCAAGAGTTAGTGGTACTGTTTCTCCCCATATCCTTCAATGTGAAACGTTTGGTGGAAGATAAATTCCTTGATAGAGATGGCTCCACTTTTATATTCGCATCCCCAAGGCCCATTGTTGGCGTTTAGTAAATGTTTGTGAAATACATTCTCCTTGTAAAGACATACTGAGAACAGTCTTTTTTTTTTTTTAAGAACCCAAGAGAACAACTTTATTTGGGGGGAGGGAAGAAAAGGGAGAGAGAAAGAAGAGGACAGGGAAGGATCTTTATCTTGAGAGAAAACAAACCTTCTTGACCTCATCCCATTCCAGGACCCAGATAGTTGAAAGAGGCCCTAGGGAGGAATCTGTTCTGCTACGAGCAGGACAACAGAGGGCTAAGGCCAAGTCTCCCCAGGAAAATGGTCTGTCTCCCCATTCTTTTCCCACTTCCCAATTCCTTCCCTCCCCTATTGCACATCATATCATGTAAACATGGCTGGGGCAGTGCCCAGGACTATAATGAGGCAGATTAATATGTAAACGGAGATGAGGCTAGGAGTTAGTTGCAGGTACCCAGACTCTAGCCAGAGGCCCACAGTTTTCTAAAAAGGGTTGGTAAAAGGGGGAGGGGGAATGAAAAGAAATGGGCCCCAAACTTTGGCTCAGATTATACAGCAGTGCAAAGGTCTTTAGCTACCCTCCAACTCCTTCCCCCACACAAAAAACTTCCAGTCCTTGAAGAGTACCCAGTCCCTCCAGGACTCTGCTCCAAGCCTGGCAGTATCCAGTCTTCTTTCACCAGACTCTCTAAAATCAAGGTCACTGGAGCTGAGTCTTGCTGTGCTGCCGTGGAAATCCAGAGACAGGTAGTGGTAATCTATCAAGGCCTGGGGGAAAAGAGAGGCAGCCAGAGGTAAAGCTCTCTGGGTAGTAAAGTCACTCAGTAAGATACTTTGGTTCATATAGATAATCCATAGCCCTGTTAATCATGAGTTCCTCCATTCAACCTCAGGGACCTATACCTTCCTTATCCCATCCCCCCAATTCCAATTCCAATGCCTCCCCCTCTCACCAAAGGCCCGGATGAGCTCAGCCCGAACTGCTCCAGTGACAGTCTTGACCAGGCAAAGGGTAGTGAGGCCAGCAAAGGCTGCATTATACAGGAATACAATATAGAAATTTCCCAGCCAATTGAAACTCCCAAAGTCACCCAGCAAGTCAAAACGGGTAAGCCCTGTGAATAGAGAAAACTAAACAGTTTAAAAAAGGAACCAATTCTTAACCCCCCTCAGATTAGAAGTGATTCCTTTAGCCCCTAAATCAACTCAGAAACTGGCTCTCTGCTACCCCCACGTGGCCACAGCTTAGCACTGCAACCACTAGTACTGAAGACACCACCCCTTCTGCTGCCAACCAGTCATTTCTATCTCCCATTTCCACAGATCATTAAGAAATGCACAGTCTAAAAATATTAGTCAAGGAAGGATCCAAAATCCGAAGGAATGGAGTGAAAAACACCAAACCAATAATTCCCCCAGTAAGGAAGAGGGCAAAGACAAAATATTCAGTCCCTGGCAGGCGCTCCTGGTACAATAACCAGTTACCTCCATCCTACCAAACTTTCCTTTATTCCCATAGTGGAACCCATCCTCACCTCTTACTTCACTCCAAATACTCAGTCCAGAAGTACTGTTGGGGGAAGCCTTTGCTTAGCACTAAATAACCCTCCTAGGCTTCTCCTATTCCCAAGGAGAATTTCCAACACCCCCACAAAGTCAATGGTACTCACCTAGTGTACGAGAGAAAATAGGCAGGGCTGAGCTCAGCACCAGGAGACAGACGCAGTTCCCAATGATCTAAGAATGGGGGAAGGGAAAGAGGACAGAAGAGAGAAATGTCCCTTGAGCAGCTGCCAATATCCTGCGTTAACCCTTGACCCCAATAAAATCCTAGTCCCTTCTTCCCCCAATACCTGGGTCATGGCTGTATCTTGCCATTTAGGCTGAAGGCCTCGGAACAATGGAGAGCTATAGAAGCCCACAACAGAGGACAGCATCAGATAACTACTGATGACTTAAGGAAGAAATGGCATTGAAATGGTTATCATCAACCCCTCTAACCATCTCCTTTCTCCCCCTCCTTTCTTGGGTTGGAATACAACCTGCCACCCCCAATCCAGCTTTGCATAGGAGACAGAGCTGAGGGGTAGAAAAGACAGGGGATAAAGTTTCTTCAGAAGGATACAGGATGAGGATGACCTGGATGACAGCACCAAAGGAGCCCAACTTGGAGAATGACACCTGGCCCAAGGAGGTCCCCTGGATAGGGAAAGAGGTGATGTCATTACCTGTGGCACTCCCCCTCTTCTTTGGGATCCCTCTCCCAAACTACTCCCTACCTCCCAGCCTTTGGCAAACCAAGGATGTTATGAGCCAATGGGAAACTAGTCTTGAACAAAACAAAACAAACAAAAAACCATACAAGGAATCACAAGCCCTATTTTCAAGGGTCAAGGCCTTGGGGCCGTTTGTGGGGGAAGGGAAGACTGGTACCTGCATGCCACGGGGCATGGCTGCCTCATCAATTAGCAACTCCAGGATGTGGATGGCAACAATAAGCACAGAGAGGCCCTGGTTTGGGGAAGGGAGAGGGAGGGAGAGGAAGAGAGAGGAAACTAGTTTTATCAACTCCTATCCTGGTCCCAGGAGAGATAGAACATCCTGCCCCCAACAGGTCCCTCCCAGAAATCTCTTTCCCCATTTTGTAGCAATGGAACATCTCTTTTCCCTCTCATATGCCCCACCCCAGCCTGTCCTGGGCATGGTGCCACACTTCACTCAGTGGACTTACCCCAACCCACTGAGCCCCACACCCACCGTCAGCAACAGCAGACATAGCATGGCCAGTGGGTAACCCAGGTTTCGCTGCCAAGCAGAGGCCTTCTGTCGTTTCTCTGAGCAAGGACAGAGAGGCAAAATCAGTAAGGAGCTGGTTGAAATGGAAGGGGAGCTCCTAATCAGCTCCCTTCCTCCTCCTCCTCTTCCATTCAAGGTCACCTCCCCACCTCTTTAGCCTGCCCACTGCAGTCTTTCTAAATCCATACCCAACAAGAGCCTCTGTGTCTGCAGGGTCATGACCTGTCTGTGCAGCAGCTTCATGTCCAGGGGCAGCCAGCATGATGTGGGGTCTAAGGCAGAAGAAGAGTGCTGAGGGGAGGTCTGTGACTTTGTCCTAATCATTTCCCTACCCCTCACTTCCAAGTTACCAACCAGCCCTCCCATCCTGCCTCCTCTCTAACACACTATCCCAGAGCCTAAGCTTCCCTGAGGGGTAAGGCCACTCACTACACATCCTTCGGGTCAGAGCTGCCTCCTCAAAGGCTGAGCAATGCAGCTGTTCTTCCAGGTCTTCCAGCAGCTAGGCAGGGGGAAGAGGGGTAGGGGATTTTTAGTAGCTGCACAGTCTTGGAGTTCTGACCTACCCTGGAGTACCCCTGTCCTGCCCACCCCCACCCAAGAGGCTAGCAACAAGCTGAATAGGAAACAACCCAATGAGGGTAGTAACATGAGAGCTGAAATCACCAGGAAGATATGACATTGACCTTACAGACCCTTCCCTATAGGCAGGTTTTGAGCAAGAAGTATACAGACCCCTAAAATGAAGGTAGGAAGGGAACCAAGAAAACCAAGAAAAGGAAGCCCGAAGGAAAAGGGGACAAAACTCCATCTATCTCTGCCTGAGGATCTCCCCGCAAAGCACAACGGAGAGTGGACACTACATACCCTAGGCTTGACCAGCAGTTTCCCAGTGACAGAGAACATTTGGGCTAGGCCCAGTGGTGTACACACTGGAAAGCAGAAGAAGTCCATATTTAGTTTACCTCTCCCCTTTCTTCCTCTTTTATAGACACAGGAGCTGTAGGCCAGGTTTCTTACCCACTCTCCCAACCTCTGCCTGGTCCCATGCCCCTTTGTTCCAGCAAAAGTTCCACACAAACCATGAACAAGAACTCACCTAAAAGAAGCAACACACCGAGAAAAGAGATGCAAGAATAGAGGTAGGGAAGGTAGTATTCCCAGAGATCTGGTGTGGAAAGAGACAAAAATGGTTAGGAAAGTCACAGGATTTCCTCTATTCCCTTTCCCCTCCCACCTCTATCCCCCTGTGCCAGAGGACATCTCAAGATGAAAAGTCTAGAGGGAAGAATCCTCCCAGTGAGCTCCTCCCCAGCAGAATGCCAGTGAAGGAGTCTGGGGCCATCTGGAATCACTCACCATACAGAGACTCCTGGCTGGTCTTGCTGTTGTCCACAATGGCAGAGGCCACCCAAACCATGCCTAGCACCAGCAGTGACAAGAGCAGCAGCATCACCACTGTCTCATAAACCCTGCCCAGGACCCCCTTTAGGATGGGAATGAGTGGGGGGAAATGATTAGTAGACGATTAGGGAGGAGATGGCAGGATCAGGGGAGATTGGAGTGGGTGGCATATTGGGAGGAGATGAGGGAATCAGGGGAGGTGGAGTTGGGGAGGGGATATTTGGGACCAGATTTAGGGACTGGAATGAAGGGATACCTGGTAACTCCCATCCCCTTCTCTGATTTGCTCACCTTCTTGGAGCCAGCAAAGCCTTCGGACTCAGTGAAAAAGTAGGCAAAGGGCATGAGGAAGACAAGGGACAGATTAGAGAAGAGAAAGACAAGGTTCCAGAGTCCTAGGGTAGAAGGGAAGACAAAAAGACTGGATTAAAATAGGAGGGATCGGAGAGGGAAGAAAAGGGGCAGGAAACTGGACTGACTGGCCTTCAGCCTGAAGAAATCACTGGGGACAAGGCATAGCACAAAGCCCACCTGAAAGGTCAGCCCACCCCTGGGGGAGAGGTCCTTACCATGGATGAGAGAGCCATTGAGCCACTGGATATAGTAGTTTCGGGGAAGGGAAAGCAGCACTTCATTGCTGAGGATGGAAAAGGGCAGGAGCAGGACTGCAGCTAGTGCCACCGCCAAGGTAAAGGTGCAGAGTTCAAGCCTAAGGACACATGGAATTGGTATCTGGATCAGTCCAGAGAACACTTCAGGATCCCTTTCAATGCTAACCCATTCTCCCTGCAAGATGAGCTATCCTACCTTGGGGAAGTGAGGAAGTACTTGGGGAAGACCTAGCCAAGGGAACAGCCAGCTCTCCTAGGACCAGGTGTTCTTAACTTGGGGCCAGTGTGATAGATTTCAAGATATATACATATATATATATATATATATATATATATATATATATATATATCTATATATATATAACTTTGGATGGGAAAAAATTAACCTCTAGCTGAAATTTCACATTTTCTTCAATTATTTAAAAAGATTCTTCTGAGAAGAAGTGCATAGGCTTCAGCAGACTACCAAAGAAAGGTACACAAAAGGTTAAGAATACCTGTCCCAGATGCATACCAGGATGATAGCTACCTTAAAAACTCCTAGCCTCATCAGCTGCCACCTGCTTCTCTAAGAATGTGGGCCCCTGGGCACATGCTGTCTCAGGCAGGAGACATTCCCAGGCCGGTTTCTCTTCCCCTCCTAATTAAATATCTGAATATTCCTCTCCTATCTCTCTCTTCCCAGGGGACCAGAACATTCCTCCATCCCAAATGAAGGCTTAGTTCTACCACTCTTGAAGTCCTGAGGAGCTCCCAGACTCTGGGCACAGAGCAAAGGAGCCAAACTATCTGCATTTCTGGTGACTCAGGCCGCCAGGGAGACTGGAATGACAGCTTTTGCCTCTCCAGAGTACATCAAGGCAAGGAACAGGCTGGGGATGGGTGTAGGTATTTGTGGAAAAAAAAAAAATTCTCCCCACCCCCAAATCACCTACCACTCCAACTAGCTAGCCAGCTAAGATCCCTACTCCAGGGGAACGTCTGAGGCATGGTTCTCTCTAGCCAAATGGGCCCTTGGTGTTGGGACAGGAGAATCAGTGGCAGCAACACTTACGCAATCTTGTTGACTGTGGCATCCTCATCATCAACTGTCAGAATCAGAGACACGGAAGGAAAGACAGATGTCAGCTAATGATTCCTGTAGGGCTATTGTATTAGGACTTAGTTTACAGGGATGAGGAAACAGTACAGGTACACTGTGACAGGGGGCTGAGTATGCCTAGGGTTCTGGTCCCAGGAAGCAAAGGGTACTGTCTACCCATTGCTATCTTCCTTCCTCCTCCACTGTCCCCACCACAATTTGCTCCTCCCTTCCTAGAAATATTACTGTCACAGTTCCCCTTTGGACACCAAGAAGACCATAAACAAGTGGCTAGTAAAGCCAGTTATGTTACAGGTTGGGTTCATTGAAGAGGGCCAAGAAAGGATGGGGCAGTAGATTCTGGAATGTCTTGGTCACCTGGGGAGCTTTAAGGACTGGCTACTTTCTGAGATAGAGGACACGATGGTTTGGCTGCTGTGCCCTTAAAGTAGCCCTGGGACAGAGACAGGTCTGGCTAAAAAAAGAACACTGGATATACTGGGGCTGGGGGAAAGAGCTGGTACTTCTAGGCAGCCAGGGCTAGTCAGTTAGTGATGGGTATAGTCCTAACAGTACCTGACAGACAGGCCAAGGTACCTGGTTCCCAACCCTACTATCACAAGATAACAGAAGGGCTCCTACACTGCCCTTCCTCCCCAAAGCACATGCTACAGAGGACTTACTTGCCCCATTAGCCCTATAGGCAGATCAGCTCCTAGATACTCTCCACAGAGCAGAAAGATGAATAGAGAACTGGCAGAGTTCCTGGCAAGGGGTCTAGGCAGTCCAGGGAGAGGGAATAACAAAGGCATCTGTGCCCACAAGGAAGGGAGAAGTCAATGGAACAGACACTTCAGCACACTTCAGCCCTCTCCCTTCCCAGGGAATTTCTGGGAATTTCTCAATTTCTGCACAGCCACCAGCACCAGGACAGCTGGAGAGGCCTACAGAAGCTGCTCACCCATACCTGTAGTAAAATCAGCTGGCTTCTTGAATCGGGTCAGAGTGACATGGCAGAAGATATAAAGCGTTGCAAACAGCAGTGTGGAGATCTGAAGGGGAGGGGAAGATCATAGGAATGGCAGCTCTAGTGCTGGAAGGGCCACTGAGACCATCAAGCCCAACCCTCTCAGTCTGGGGCCTTGACAGGAGAGGTGACTTGCACAAGGTCACACAGGCAGTAAGCATGGGAGGTGGGCCTGCAACACCAGGGTCTTCAGTCTTTCCATTTTACCAGGTGCCTCTTTGGGGCTTCCTAATCTTAACCCCCAAACCATTCCCTACCTACATCACTCTAATGAAATCCTCCCTCCCTTCTAACCCCAAAGTACATCTTTTTCCAGTGTCTACTGCCAGTGCCAAACCTCTCAGATTAGCCCTTTCCCCTGCTGGGTGGGATGAGGATACACTCCCAGGGCTCACACTCCCACTTCATAGGCCTCAGCCCCACACCCATCTTTATGTGGCTAGAAGCCCAGGGGCTGAGAAGAGGAAGAAGGATGAAATTTTCTATACCACCTACCACTCAAGTGGGAGAAAGGGGCTTTGAGTATCCTTTCTTCAGTTCCCAACACTGAAGGCTACTGCTTTCAAGTATTAAAATAAGGGAGTCAGCTAATCACTAAGCTTCCTTCCACCTTCAATAACTAAAATTTCTAGCTTTAATATTTTTAAATCTAAGAACAAAGGATTGGCACCAGTCACTGCCCCCCCCCCGTTAAATAAACTTAGATGCAGCATTTGAAGAGCTAAAAGGGCTTTTAAAGATCACCCCGACTCAACTGCTTATATTGCCAGAAAGGACAGTGAGGTCCTGAGAATGGAGAGAACCAGACAGAGCCTGGTAGCAACATGATATAGTGGCCAGAAGACCAGGATTTTTCTGAGTCCTAGCTCTGCTCTGTCACCAAATTATTTCATCTCTGAATCTCGGTTTGCTCATCCATAAAATAGGGAAAACACTTGTACTACCTACCTCACAAGGTTATTATAAGGGGAGCTGTTTGTAAACATTAAAGCATCTGAGTAATTACTAATTATAATAACTCAGTCTCCTGACTCCTAGGCACAAGGTTCTCTTCAATACATATTATGGCATTATATGCAAACTACAAGTCAGACTCTAATAGGTTTCTGGCCATGCTAGGAACATATGCTATCCTTACTCTCCTAGAGACAACCAGGAGAAAAAATCAGCCTCATAGGGCTGAACTCAGTTGAGGTCCAGAGGGGCAGGACAGGTTGGAGGAAGTAGAGGTGGCGATGCTTAACCAGGAGTCTCTAAACTTGTTTCATTTAAAAATATATATATTTTTTCATTGTATTTTGGGATAGTTGGTTTCTTTGCAATCCTATGTATTTTATGCATTTTAAAAACATTACTTTGAGGAGTGCTTATTAGGATTTACCAAAGGGATCTCTGGCACAAAAAAAAAAGTTAATAATTCTTGTTCTTGAAGTTGGTAAAGAGAACGGAGAGCAGACTATGGTACACTGCAGGGTCAAGGCAGCAGGCAATCTAGGCTGAGAACATCTCTAAAGGTAAAGAGTTACCTCCAAAGGTAAAGTAACAACCTTCTAGAAGTTCTGCAGTTTTACAGCCCAAGCCTCAAACTCCTGGCTTGCATCATACCCAAGAAGGTAGGAGAGCTCAAAAGGTCAGCCTGGAGTTCCACGAAGTCCTTGCTGGGCTGAGGTTAAGCTGCTCCCAAAGAAGCCTTTTACCTCACAGGTGAAACAGCTAGGCAGACTCCTCCCTGCCACAGGTCACTACAGAGAACTAAAGGGCAGGGGAGTGGGGGACATCCAAGAGCCTTCACTCTTTCAGGTCAGCAGAAAGCAGGAATGGTAATAATAGCTCACATTGATATGGCACTCAACAATTCACCAGCTGCTTTCCTCCCAACAACCTTATGAAGTTTAGATAATATATGCAGTTACCTCCATTTACTGAAGAAGAAAATGAGGCTCAGAAATTTGCAAATAGTCACATATCTAGAACTAAAACAACTATTTACTCAAGCTAGTTTCCTGAAGAGAGAAAACTCCAAGTCATTATAAATCAACTGTTCTCCTAATCTTTACTCTTCCCTCACCAATTTCCTGTTCTCGTCAGCATATCCCTAGTAAGCTCACTCCTCTGATTCTGAGGTTACAGAGGGATGAGTGGGAAGGACCCCAGCCCAGAAGGAAGTTAAAAATAAGCCACCCCCCTCCAACTTCTGCTCCTCCCTTTCTTCTTCTATCCACATGATATGAAGTAAAAAAATACCTACAGATAACAAAAGAGATAAAGGATGGGGGAGGGCCACTGGGGGGTGCCGAGATATCCTGGAGTTCAAGATGTGAAGCCCCGAAGCTCAACTTAGCTCACAGGGCGCAGAGAGTTTCAACATCAGCCAGAGAACCATATTATTGAGTGGCTAATGAATTACCCTGTTGTTGCTCTAGGGACACCTGCATGGCAAACAGGAAGCAATAACCAAGCTGGGGAAGGGAGGGGAGTAGAAAGTGTCTCTCTAGACACTGGGAAAATAGTCGGGAAATCCTGCATCCATTTCTGGAGACATTTCTACTGGGGCTGAGGGTGAGGAAATGGGTAGACTCTAGGTCTCTACCCCCATGGCAACGGAACCTGACGCAGGGCAACCACAGGGGAGCCTCAGCGCCAAAGCAGACCCCTCTCTCTCCCCGGGAGGCAACCTCACTGCCCTACCCCCTCCATCTTCCCTCCAAACAGGCTAGCCCAGGGGTTTCTTCTGCTTAGGATAACTAGGGTCTGGAGGCTTCTCCCTAAGTTTTGGGGAGAATGCAAACCCTTCCAGGCACTCACTCCCAAAGAGCACAGACCCACCAGCTCCTAACATCCCCTAACATCCCCAGCAAACAAACATCCCCGAGGACCCCTGGAGAGAGGGTGGGCTTTCTTCCTCGCCTCCTCCTCCACTCCTCCCCGCCCCGCCCTCTCCACGCAGCTCCAGCCGCACGCGGGCGAACGCCACCACTCCACCGCTCCCGCGTCCCGCACTCACTAGGCACTCCCGGACTCGTTCATGGAATAGTTGCTCCCGCACCAACAACACCTCGTAGTCAGCCGCTTCCATGCTCTGATCAGCATGGCTGGGACCGGGTTTCTCCGGGGTCCGGAGAGGACAAGCGGGGGAAAAAATCCACCGCCGCCGAGCACCCGGACCCAACTCAGGCTCCCCGCCGGGGCCTCGACCTGGACACCGGGCGAACTCCAGTCCCTGATGCGCCCGCCCCTCTCCGTCCCTCCCTCCGCAGCTCCGCCCTTAAAGGGACAGTGCCGCCGCTCCGCCGAGATCCGCGACCCGGCCCCAGCTCGCGCCGGGCCCTTTAAGGGAGAGTCGCCGCCACGTTCGGAACGAAAAGCGTAGGAGCCGTTGGCTTCACTACAAAATAAGGGAAGCGGCGTTCCGCGTTCCATTTTAAAGCCACAGCGTGACGACACAAGGGGTGGGCGGGATCCCCGCTGAATGGGCATTTTTCATTGGTGGTTATAATCCCTGGAAGCTGTTTTTCCCCACAGGACGTGCAGCGATAGGCTTGCCCCGCGGAAGGAGGCGGGATGTTTCTGTGCCACGGCTAGACTTGGCTGCAGTCTGTTTGTCTCTTACAAGACTGATCTGGAGAGGCCGGCACGCTGGGGGGCAAACACCTCCCGGCCCTCCGAGGAGGGCAGTTTGGTAGAAAAGCCTGGGAGACAGTAGTTTAGTAAACATTTATTAACCTGCTAAATAAGAAAAAGAAAGACAGGCCTGCCCTCCGGGAGCTTGCAGTCTACCAGAGGTTGGAGGGGTGGGATGGGAACACCATGAATTCATCACAATTCCAAGACCACCACTGAGAACAGCGAGGTTACTTAAAGGAGCGGAAATCCACGTTTAAATCCACATTGGAATGTACATTTCCCCCGGGATCCCAGGTCCCTACTATTACTTACTTTCTTGTGGCATGTTTCTTATTCCATATCTCCCCAAGTTCATTCCTTTCCTACACAGTCAACCACGTTTTTTCAATGGCCAGCAAAACTCTTTGAAGGAATACAGAACTATGCACATTCAATTGGGACCTCCCACTGCCGGACAAGCCTATTATTCAGGTCCGATGGACTCCTTGTGACATTCCCCACAACACAGCTGCTATTCCACCCCTACCTTAAGACTCCAACCCTCTCCCCCTCACTTTCTGAACAGATGATTGCACCCCCTTCTTTACTGAGAAGATTGAGGACTTAGAAAATATTGGGTCTCCCGCTCTTTTGCCTGGACTCTTGTAATAGATGCCTAACTGATCTCCTGGTCTTTCGACTCTCCAGTGCATCCTCTGCTTTTAATAAATTGTACTTTCGATGTAACTTGCCAAAATAGTCTTTCTAAGCACAGGTCTGACTATCAGTGGCTCCCTATTACCTCTAGGATAAAATACAAACTTCTCAGTCTATTGGTTTTAAACCTATCTCTAATCTACATAACCCCGCCCCTAGGATAAAGCTTCCCACCTTCACCCCTAAGTGAAAAATAAAGAAAAGAAAAAGAAGACCTTTGTAAGATCAAGAAGGCTGCCTGAAACTGAATCAGGTTGTTCAGATTCCTAGCATCTTCTCCAGCAAAAACTTGAAATTCCCCATTCTGTAGGGACTCAGCCTAACAATAACTGAGCAGTAATCTGAAAGATGCCAAATTTCAATATAAACTTTGTAGGACCAATACTATTATAGAAAACACACTGTCTGAAACTATTCTCCCAAAGAACAGAGGAGGTATTAATGAGATACAGAACTTTGAATCTTACCATGTGATAGGAAGGAACCCTGCACCTCTACATTTTTATGGTGGCCTTCATTTTTATGATTCCCTGATACTGGGAAATACTGCTAATCTAAAGCTCTTCTCCAGATGGGACTGGAAGGTACATAACCCTCTTTCTCTTCTTGCTCTCCAAGTACCTTGGAGGTGTTTTTTTTTTTTTTGATGTGTAGTTTTTGTGTTTTTTTGGGCCTGACCTCTCAGGTCCCATTAGGTCAGACAGCTAGGAAGCTGTTTGGTTATGTTGGAGAACGTGGACCTAGATGAAACTTCTGAAGAATGTAGGACAAGACAGACATCCCATCCTGAAGTGTAAGCCAGATTCTTTCAATTCTCTTGGCCCTAGGGAACTGGGAAAACTTCAGGTACTTTTTTGTAGTTTTGTTTTGTTTTTTGTCTTGTTTCCTTTTGTTTGCTTTTTGAGGCTTACTCCCAAACCTTCCTTTATGGAGGAAGGGACTTCCAGGCCCTATTCCTGTAGCTCCCAAAAGTTCACCTTTGGGTTGTCTTTTACAATACTGGGAAAATTTTAGTTTCTCTAGAAAACTTAAAAAGGGAAGGTTAATGTTTTGTTTTTTTTTTTCAAAACTGTTTGACCTCAATATCACCTAGAGGACCATGAATTGTGGCCTGTTTTAGGGAATTTAAAAGATAATACTCTCTTGAAGTTAGAATTATACTGTCACAGAGAAGGGAGATGGATAGAACTTGCCTCCTTAATGGCCTTTGTTGAACTTTCTCAGCTCAGGAAAGATTGTGAGATGCTTGCAGCTGGAGCCCCTCAACAAAGGGGCAATGGGGACCAATTAAATGACCCCCTTCCTTCAGGCCCAGGCCCTCCACCCTCAGCAACTCCTGCTCAGGTCCCAGTCACTGGTCTCACTGAGGCAGCTCCCCCAGCCCCTTCTGCTGTACTCCAACCCTTTCCCTTCCCTTTTTCTCTAGCCCAACACCCCTCATTTCCTGTCTCCTACACCATCCCTATCTCCTACCCTGTATCTCCCAGAATGGCCCCTCCCCCCTCAGGGACCCCTATTCAGGTCCCAGCCACTGGTCTTGCTGAGGTGCCTCCCTCTGTGGCCCTTCCCCCTGAGGCAACACCCACTTAGGCCTCAGGCCCTACCCTCAAGGGAGTCATAGAGGTATCTCCTCTTCTCACCCCTTCCACTCCTCATGTGCTGGCTGACCTATCCCCTTGCCAGCCAGATCCCACCGTCTTGCCATCTGATCCAGTACAGCACCCCCCAGTCACTCCCTCGCAGGAAGTGGGTCTTCCAGTCTCTATTCCCAAGCTCCTGTCCCCACAGCACCTTCAGGACTTTTTCCCTTAAGGGAAGTGGTTCTATAGTCTGGTAGGACAACTAGAGTGCATGCTCCATTCTCCATTTCAGATCTCAATCAAATTAAAGAAAAATGGGGGAAGTTCTCTGAAACTCCAACAAAGTTTACTGAAGGCTTTGGGGACATATCTCTACAATTTGAGCTTTCTTGGGGGCGATTTGCATAGCCTCTTCTCTCCCTGTTGTTCCACTGAGGAGAAGAGGAGACTCTGGGAACAAGCCTAAAAATTTGGGGATCATTTGGCTAGCAATGACCCCAGAAAATACCCCCCAGAAGCAGCTGCTGTTCCCACTAGTGACCAGGAGAGGATTACCAAACTCAGGAAGATAAGGGAGAAAAGAGACCATACGGTACTTTGCCTGTTAGAAGGCCTAAGAACTACATTTCAAAAGCAAGTAAATTATCAGAAAATTAGGGAAATTACTCAGACAGGTAAGGAAAACCCTGCCCTTTTCCTAGATAGACTTGCAGAAGCTATTAAAAGGTATACAAATTTAGATCCTGACTCTATAGAAGGGACAGCAATCCTTAACATGTATTTCATTAATCAGTCTACCCCAGATATTAGGAGGAAACTGCAGAAATTATCAATGGGACCCCAAACACTTCAGGCCCAATTACTGGAGATGGTCTTTGGAGTCTTTAATAATAGAGACTGGATTGCAGCAGAGGAGAAAGAACACAGGGAACAAACAAGAGACAGAGTACAGAGAGATTCTTGGCTGCTGCCCTGGCCAGGAAAAGCCCCTCCAGGGGATCTCCTTGAAGGAAGCCCAGTCACTTGGGGAAGCCTGCTTTCCATACCACAAGAAGGGTCACTGGTCCGAGGAGTGCTCCTCCAGGGCATCTCCCCAGAGGGAGCCCCAGGCTCTAGAACCGTGCCCATATGATCAGGAGGGACATTGGAGGAAAGATTGTCCCAGAGGTTGGAAAAGTGGTAGAGCCACTTCCCAGTACCCTATCCTCCAGTCTTCTCAAGACTTGGAGTGACAGGGAAACATGGGGGTTGGCAGTGCTCCCACTTTCTCCCACATCTCTCACTGAACTCTGGGCAAGCATCAAGGCTAAAGGTAAGGTAACCCACTTTATAATGACTAAGTTCTCTGTTCTAACCAATTGGTTCTACCCTCCCCTTGACCAGTCAGGTCAGAGGCATGGAAGGGGAAACTAAGGGATGTCTCCAGACACACCCAGGCCCCTGCCTACTTGAGGATCTGTTTGAACACCCCTTCCTTATGCTTTCCTCTTATCCTGCCCCCTTTTTGGGAAGGGACCTGTTGGTGAAATTGGGGAGCCAATTTTCTCTAGCTAAGCCTCCCAGATTGACCTATGTTCCCTCAGGAGTGTGGGAGACAGTTGAGTCAATTGTTTGGGATCAGGAAATTCCTGGGTGAGCTATTTATGCCATCCCAGCATTTGTTTTTTACTCCTAGATCCTAAAGTGTCCCCCCATCGAGGTTTATATGCAATTAAACTCAAGGCCTGGGAGGGACTGCAACCATTAATTGCTGCTCAAGGCCCTGACTCATTCTGTCTAGAGTGGGGCCCAGACCACCAGGTGAAAGCTTTTGAGACTTTGAAAACAAAATTGGCTACCACTCCAGCTTTACCCAATCTAGGAAAAACCTGTTCCTCTCTATGATGATGGAAGGAGAAAACAGGCTTTGGGAGTTGTTGCCTGTTTTTGAAAACTATTAGATTCTGTGGCTGCTATTGCTTTCCATGTGCTAAATGACCATGGAGCAATTTGGAAAGGAAAGGGATATCTGACAGTGTTTTGGCCTTGCCATATCATCTTTAATTCCAACCAGGGAAATTGTCCTTTATGCTTTTTTTGTGTCTGTTTGGTCTTCATTTGCTTAACCTCCTTGCCAGGTTTGTCTCCTCCAGGGTTCAAGCCATCAACCTCCAGATGACCACTCAGGCTATACCAACCTTTGGCTGAACCCAAGCTCTCCAGCCCATTGGACCTGGCATCATCCACGTTCTGGAGTCTGACCCCTTGAATGTGAAGTCTGATCCCCTTGAACAGGATCCAGAGAGGCACCCTTGACAGCAGGAAGCACTTTCAGAAGTCATGTTTATGTTAGAGTGGCCTTGGACTTTATTATGTATCTTAGATGTTATAACATAAAGACATTTCCTCACCTTTCCATCTGTGGTGATTGCAGGAAATAGGCAGCTATTCCTACCGGTGAGGAAGGAAGGAAGACACTAGCATCATCAGCGTCCTCCCTGAGTGACATTGGGCAAGTCATATCATCTCTCTAGGCACCAGTGTCTTTCCTGATCCATCCAGTTGTTAACACTCTCTCCCAACCCCATATATTTTATGTTTATTTGTCTTCATACTTGCCCTTCCACCAATCCTTCCACTCCCAGTAGAACATAACTTCCTTAAGTGTCCAGAGTCTTCTTGTGTTTATCTTTTAGTCTCTAGCACTCAGGACAGTACCTATCTCAGAGAAGGTGCTTAACAAATATGCCTGTTGAATTTAACCTAGGGGATTGGGCTAGATAATCTCTAAAGTCCCTTCTAACTCTAAATCTGTCATATAGATCCGTACACCCAGGTTATGGACTTTGTATGCCTATTTATATTCTATTAAGGTGACACCAACCTGTTCCTAACCTGTCCTTTACCATCAATAAATAATAGGCCCTAGGCTAGTGTTACATCTTGAGGTAAATCCTGGAGAGACTAGGGAAATTCTAAAAGTGTCTGATAGCTTGAGGGATCACCAGTTTGGCACACACAAATCTCATACAAAATGGAAATGAATGAATAAGGAAGTTATGAAGCACAATGTGCAAGGTACTTTGCTAAGTGCTGGAAATACAAATACAAAGGAAAGAGAGACAGACAGAGAGAGACAGAGACAGAGAGAGAAGAGGAAGAGGATGGAGGGAGAGTCTCACCCTCTAGGACCTCCTATCATATATATATATATATATGTATATATATATATATATGTATATATATATATATGTATATATATATATATATGTATATATATATATACACACATGTACATATATAATTTTTTGAGGGGGGAGGGCAGGGCAATTGGGGTTAAGTGACTTGCCCAAGGTCACATGGCTAGTAAGTGTTCCATGTCTGAGGTTGGATTTGAACTCAGGTCCTCCTGACTTCAGGGCTGGTACTCTATTCACTGTAGCACCTAGCTTCTCTGAAGTCCTATTCTAATAGGGAAAAACTACAGATATAGGGGATGACAATCAGGGAAGGGAGTTTTGATCTGGCAAATCATAGGATGGCAGAATTGCCTTATAATGCAATTGTTTCACTTTTCCTTTCCAGGAGTAAGGGTGTTGCTGTTAAGTCACTTTAGTCATGTCCAGCTCTTTGTGACTCCATTTGGAGTTTTCTTGGCAAAGATACTGAAGTGGTTTGCCATTTCCTTCTCAAGTTCATTTGATGGATGAGGAAACTGAGGCAAACAGGATTAAGTGACTTGCCCAGGGCCACCCACCTAGTTAGAGTCTGAGGTTGGATTTGAACTCAGGTCTTCCTGACTCCAGGCCCTCTGCTCTATCCACTATGCCACCTAGCAACCCAAGAAACCCTTTACAGAAGCAAGGGTACTGTGGATTTAAAGAAAGTGGGCTGGAAAGCTGGACTTGGAGGTTTAGGAGAGGGGCATGGCAGACAAAGGGCAAGATAGCTTGGGTGGATTCGATCAATCAAACAACAGTATCTATTAAGCCCCTACTATGTATCAGGATGTAAAGGTGAAGCATAGTCTGGGATCTGAGTCTGGGGCCAGCTAGATACTGTGGGTTAATGGGACTAGATGGTACTCAGTCACCAATTAAGATAGCTTCCCCACCTTTCAAAGGAATCCAAAGATGTTGGAGCCCTTTAAGACTCTACCCAAACTCTGAGAACCCACGGAAAACTCAGGCAAATGACAGAGCAACTCAGACTAGGGTTAGAGGCACCTGAGCGTATGTCCTGCCCCGTGATTTCGGGGTATTGAGCATATGCTGCTAACAGGGGAGCACTCCCCTGCCATGAGAAGCCTGCTACTGCTGAGGCACGTGGGGGAACAGAGTTGGGGGAGGGGAAAGGAGATAAAAGGACGGAGGCAAGGTGAAAGGAGGGGGAGAAAGAGAAGAGGGGATTGTGAATGAGAAAGAGATTAAACGGCAAGATACATCACATCTTGGTGTCAGGACTCCTTTGTTTGGGAGGAGCAGGCTCCCCCGAGAGGTTCGTGGGGGTGAACCAGAGGTCACAGTGGGGCGACCAGGAAAGGAACTCTCTGAGGGGTTGTGATGGGGCAACCACAAGGGTCGTAATAGGGCGACCAGAATCTCGGAAGGCAATTGGAGTGCCGCAGAGGTGGCTGGAGAGGTGAGTTTGGCGTCAGCCCAGTAAGGCAGGCCCTTACACAAAGATGAAAAGATATTTGTCTAGATGGGGAGAAATGGGTGAGAGGTAGATGACAAAATGGTGGACCATTGGCACTCCAGCTTCCATCACATTGTGCTAGGCTAGGCCTGATTCAGACCAGTCTTCTTGATCAGAATCAGGAGTGGAAAGAAACAAGACACTCTGAGTACAGTATCAAATACTTAAAAGAAAAGTTTACTTAGTAATAGCATGGAAAGGATATTTAACAAAGATGTGAGCGTTCAGGTAGATGCACCATCCCCTTGTCTCCACGACGAAACTTATCTGTTCAGAAGTTTACATTGGATCAGAATGGGACAGTGAGCAAGTCTCAAGGGACTGACCCTTTATAGGTTGTTCTTTTTATTCCCTAGGCCAGAGATGTCAAACCTGAGGTTCATTTGGAACCAGATTAAAAAAAGTAATTGGGGCATATGTAACAAAATAAATAAAAATACAATAAGACATGGTAATTTGTGATTTTCTAAGTCAATATGCAGCCCACCTGTATTGGTTTCTATTTGAGTTTGTCCTACCCTAGGCAACTTAGAAATCTGGCTAAGGCTTGAACCTTAGTTCCCTAGCAGGGACTGAGTCCAAGTTTTACTGACATGTGACCTTCTAGGACCTCAAGTGTGACCCTTTGACCCAATCTAAACTTTACAGAATAAATCCCCTTAATAAAACGATTTGTTCAGTAAAACTTGGACTCAGTCAAAAGGCCAAACCCAAGGACCTAGAAGGCCACAGTTTCCCCACAGACCAATAAAATCCTAGGAGTAGCTTTCCTGCCTTTTGGCTTTCCCAGGACCTCTGGAATACTGGGCTCTAAACTCCCAGAGAAATCAATCTATTCATCTTTGGAACTCTTGTCCAGAGGGGCTGCAATCTCAATTAGAGACTGACAGAGTATAAACTAAATGAGCACTCTAATCTAGCTAGCCCCAAACTCTGGATCCCAGCTCATGCCTCACCTTCACATTCTGGCACATGGTAGGAGCTTAAGAGATACTGTTGATTAATTGAAACATCACTTTATCAATCAAACCTAAGCCAGGCCTGCACAACTCGAAGCCTGTGGGTCACTTAAGGCCTCTACATACAAAGAATATTTTCCTCCACATTTTTCAAGGGCTGCCCAAAATCCTTTGGCATGCTGCAAGCAGCCCGAGGGTAGTAAGCCCAGCCCCAAATTGTGCAGGCCTGACTAAGCCATCTTGACTGCTGCCTGCCATTCCTGTCTCCTAAACCCCCAAGCCTTGCTTTCTATCTCTCTTTCTGGTTTTGGTCATTACATCAAGAGGGGAAAAACTAGCATACATTATGCATCAGAAACGCTAGTAGAAATTGCTCCTACACACCCATTGACTTGTGGGTTCAAATTCATTCCACTTTTTCTTATAGCCTTGAGAGCTGCTGCATACTCTGGGAAAATTGCTCTTGAATATTAAATCTGGGAAATGAATTAATGAATTAAATCTGGGAAATTGAATATTAAAATCTGGGAAAATTGCTCTTGAATATTAAAATCAGCTGAGGTGATTTTAGAGCATTGTGATTAATGTGTTCCAAAGCAAATTTCCCTATAACCAGTTATCCTAGTTATGTGATCCAGAGACCCTTATGAGTTTCTTCTATTATCAATTCTATTGTTGAAACATCTTTTGTATATACTACTTTCTCTGACATTGCTACCACTATAGTGTAGGCCCTTAACACTCCTGGACCATTGTAATAGTAAGATGATTGATCTTCCTTCAAGGTGCTGTCCACCTCAGCATTCATCCTCCATCCAGCTATCAAAGTGATCTTTTTTTTTCCTGGAACACTTTTTATTGTAGGTGGAATGGGACACAGCTGGCCACAGTAAGTTAGATGATTCCAATTTTGGTGGCAACATCTAACATCGCAGTCTGGAGCAAGTTGGACATAGGCCTTCTTCACTCCATCAGGCTGGCTCAGTGTGTTGACCTCTGCCACACTGATGTCATATGGCTTCTTTAGGATCTGCTTGATCTGATGCTTGTTGGCCTTGATGTCCACAGTGAAGACTAGGGTGTTGTTGTCCTCAAACTTCTTCATAGCAGACTCAGTGGTCAACAGAAACTTAATGATGGCATAGCGATCAAGCTTGTTTCTCTGAGGGGCACTTTTCCGAGGGTATTTGGGCTGCCTTCGTAGTCTTAGTGTCTTGGGTTGCTGGAAGGTGGGGGATATTCAGATCTTCTTTTGGTGACTATGAACACCCTTCAGCACCACCTTCTTGGCCATCAAGGCCTTGGACCTGGCTTCTGTCTTGGGGGGACAACGGCTTCCTTCTTCACCTTTGGCTCCATCTTGGGGGAAAGGCCAAAGTGATCTTCTTAAAATGCATACCAAACCTCAGTATGAATTTCTACTGGCACCCTATGCTTCCATGGTCAAATGTAAAATCCTCTGTTTGGCTTTTAAAGCACTTCACATCCTGACCCATTTCTGCCTTACAGTTTATTCCTCTTTATATATACTGTGATCCAGTGACACCAGCCTCCTTGCTGTTCCTCAAACATCACATTCCATCTCCCAATTCTAGGCATCTTTACTAGTTGATCCCTACTAGAATTCTCTCCCTCCTGATCTCTGACACTTGGTTTCCTTCAAGTTTCAGCTAAAATACCATTTTCTGAAAGGAGCCTTTCCTGATCCCCCTTAATGTTAGTGTCTGACTTTTGAGATTATCTCCAATTCGTCCTGTATATATCTTGTTTATACATAGTTGTTTGTTTCTTTTCTCCCCTACTAGACTGTGAACTCTTTAAAAGCAGGGTTATTTTCTTGGTAGTTATTTTGTTTTTTTATATCCCCAGTGCTTAGCACAGGGCCTGTCACACAGAAGGCACTTAATAAATGTTTTTTTTTTTTTAAAGCAATTGGGGTTAAGTAACTTGCTCAAGGTTACACGGCTAGTCATTATTTGTGTGTGGGTGCTCATTTTCTGAGGCCGGATTTGATCTCGGTCATCCCAACTCCGAGGCCGGCGCTCTTACTCACTGCGCCACCTAGCCGCCCCTTTAGGGCAATTGGGGTTAAGTAACTTGCCCAAGGTTACACGGCTAGGTTTTTGTTTGTGCGGATTAAGTGTCTGAGGCCGCTCAGAACTCAGGTCCTTCTGACTCCAGGGCCAGTGCTCTATTCACTGCGCCACATAGCCGCCCCCATAAATGTTTGTTAACAGCTTGAAAATGACCCTTAAAGGCTTCTGCCACAAGCTTCATTTCCACATTTCCATTTTCTACACTGATTTATATCTTCTATCAAGGCTGCATTAACGTTGATTTTGGTTTATAGATTTCCATTGTTTTTGTTTTTGTTTTCGCTTTCTGAGTAGCACAATGCCAAAGCACTTTGAACGAACCCCACAATCCCAACAGATATTCCTAGTTATATTTCTATTCCCCAACTTAGCTTCTTAATTAGGCCTTATTAAGGTTGAAGGAGAGTTGCAACATCCAGAAGCACCCAATGGAAAGGTATTAGTCCCAAAGCCATGGTTCCCTGAGAAGACCACTTGAGACCAATGGAAAATTCTGACTTTCTATGAAAACTGACAAGTATGTAAACTGTAGGGGTACCAGGCCAGTCCCATTCTGTTTGTGGGTTCTCTCCTACAGGCCACAGTGCTAAGGTAACAAGGTCAGAGTGCGGAAATCACAGTGCAGAGGCCCGCTTAGCTTGGCAGGGAATTCCTTGTCGGTAGCACCATCTGCAGGCTGATAAGGAGTTAGCCAAGAGACTGATGCAGATGGGAAGTGAAAATGACATCATCCCTGAGACACTCCTCCCCTTTTCTTAGCACAAGCCTATTCCAAGTGGTCATAAAAACTATGGCCACAGTATGGCTGAAAGAAACCTGTGATCAATGAGTTCTAGGAAACTTTCCTTTAGTTCTTTTCCTAGGCTGCCATTTCAACCAGCAGGGGGCTGGTGCCAACTACAATATCTTGGCTCTACCACAGACTGTGGCTTTAGGCAAGTAATTTCTCTTTGCAGGCCAATTTTCTTATCTGAAAACATTGTTTCTCCTCCCTGCTATTATCCATACCTCAAAAAAGAGATTATAAAATGTTATTTGTGAAGGGAGCATCGTGTTGCAGAGTTTGAGTAGGGAGCTTGTGTTTTATTCCTGGCTCTGTTTCTTACAATCTGGGTGACCCTGTCTGACCTGCTTAATCTCTCTGGGCCTCAATTTCTACATATATGAAATAAGGGGCTGGATAGAGTCTTCCTGTTCTAAATTTCTGTTACTAAAAGTTTCACCTCTTTTCTTTTCTTTTGTTTTATTTTTTTTGGAGGGGGAAAGGCAGGGCAGTTGGGGTTAAATGATTTGCCCAAGGTCACACAGCTAGTGAGTATTAAGTGTCTGAGGCTGGATTTGAACTCAGGTCCTCCTGGCCCCAGGGTTGGTGCTCTGTTCACTGTACCACCTCACTGCCCCTAGATCTCACCTCTTTAAAAGAAAAAAAGATACAGAAAACTCAAAGTGTTATTGGTGTCAATCATTATTTGTAATTAATATTTGTTTGGATACTCCTTTGTTTATTTCTGCTTGGTAGCCTGAGAAACGGCTCCATACCCATTTGACGGGGTCTCAGAGTCTTGAAAGCAGCAATAACCTAGACAGCTGGGAATGATAGTGGAGTTCTGAGGTATAAAGCAGGTGGTGCAAGCACATGGTGTTGTCATTTTAGATGAGTAGTTATACATTCAGATCAGAGTTACCTATTATTCTCCTCAAAGCTCAGGTTCAAATCCAGCCTCAGATACTTGCTAGCTGTGTGACCCTAGGCAAGTTACTTAATCCCATTTGCCTCAGTTTTCTTTTCTCTAAAATGAAATGGAGAAGGAAATGGCAAAACACTCCAGTATACAGTGACTCCAAATGGGATAACAAAGAGTTGGACATGACTGAAACTACTCAACAACAAACAAATATCTTCAGATATATTAACCAAATCTGTTTAACCACTTCAAGTGTAGATACCAGGTTTATAGAATTGATGTATAACACTGATATGTTGTATCAGTGTTGCATTTAGGTGTATATATGATACTTGCAAAAAAAAAAAAAACAAATCAAGGTAACATTGATAGTAATATTAGACACCTATAATTGAGAGAACCAAGGAAATGCCTACTGTAAAAGGTGGTTCTTGGTGAATCTTTAAAAAGCATTTTAAAAAAATTTTTGTTGATCTTTTTTATATCAATAGAATTTCTGCTGGTATCTCCCTCTTTCCTCCTTCCTTAGAGCCATCCCATATGACTAATAATATTGACCTGAGTCTTGAAGAAGACCATGGATCCTAAGAGGTGGAGGTGAGGAGATAAAGCATCCTAGGCATGGTCATGAAAATGGGAGATGGAGTGAGTGTGTGTGTGTGTGTGTGTGTGTGTGTGTGTGTGTGTGTGTGTGTAATAGCAAGTAAGTCAGTAAGGCTGGATAGTAGAGTCCATGTCATTGGGGTGAGGTGGGGAGTGGAGGGGTTAAGGTGTAAGAAGACTGGAGGAGGAGAAAGCTAATATATTGGGAAGAACTTTAAAGGTCAAACACTCCTATTTAATTCTTCTTAGAGAAAAAAGGAAACCATTGCAATTCATTGAGTAGTTAGGTAACATGGTCAAACATATGCTTTAGGAATATCACTTGGTCAGCTGTGTTGAGGATGGATTGGACTGGGGATGTGGAGAGATAGGGACAGAATGGGGAGAGAGATGTGAATCAAGAAGACCTATCAGGAAGCCATTTGTGATAATTCAGGTGAGAGAGGTGATGAGGGCCTGAATTAGGGTAGGGATTGCATGAGTAAAGAGAATGGGGTATGTTGGTCTGGCCTTGACCCAAGTCAGTCCTGTAATAGCTTAGGTTCCCCATTGGAACAAAAAAGATATCGAGTGGAAGTTGTGAAGAAGAAAATTTAAGCTTGAAAATTTTAGACTAGTAAAATTTCCAATAATTAGAGCTGCTAAAAAGTAGAATGGGCAATGCTGGGAGGTAGTGAGGTTTGCCTTCTTTGGAGATCTCCAAACAGAAGCTGAATGAGTATTGTCAGTGATGTTGTAATTTCAGGTATGGTTGACATAAACCACGTAAACCACTAAGGACCCTTCCAGCTCTAAAATTCTGTAATTCAGTGACAATTCAATTTGATATGTTACCTAATGTTTACATTGCACTTTACAATTTACACAGAATTTTCCTCTCAGTTCTGATAGGTGACACAAGCACTCTTTTTTAACCTACAAGGAAACTGAGGCTTAACTTACTTGTAGATCATAAAACTCATACCACACTTTCTCAGAGCCCAAGAGCCATGTCAAAGGCACAATAATAAATTGTCATTTGTTTTTAGGTTCCAGTGTGTATCACTTCCACCCTCCTCTTCCTTTCCTGATTTCTCACAGGGAGTGAGTAGATAGATGATCAGTGATCAGTGATCAGCTGACTAAAAAAACCCCAAAACACATTCGAACAAATTCCTTAACTCAGTAAGGAGTAGTTAGGGGACAGAAAGAAGGAACAGTTCCAGATATGGGACAGTAAGTAGGATGAAGTAGCAGGAACTGAGAAATTTGGGATTTGCAGGGGATAAAAAAGGAATAATGTACTCAGAATACTCAGTAGCTCAAGCATCTAGGAGTGGTTTTCAAAATTTAGGTCCTGGAGCTCTGCTAGGAGCTCTGCTACTCACTCAACCTTGATGGTGTGTTTGGGTAAGCAATTCTTTTCTTAAATAAGGCCTCCTTTTATTCCCCCTTCTCCCTTTAAAACAACCAGTTTGCTTTCTTATCCTCTCCACCCACTTGAACTCTGCCCCCTGGGACTCTAAGCTCTAAGAGATGACAGGTTTTAGTTCCCTGAACCAGGCTTTGCCATGACTTCCTGGCCATTTCCAAACCGTGCTGAGGTGCACCCTCTCCCTGTACTCTCCACTTTATGTATTGTCTTTCTATATCGAAATGTAAGCTCCTAGAAAATGGGTGCTCTCTCTCTAGCTTGTATCTGTATCCCCAATGTTTAGCACAGTGTCTAGAACATTGTAAGATCTTAATTCTCATTCATTAATTCATTGATTCTTCCTAGCAGTCCCAAGGAAAGTCACTTTGGGAAACTTACTCTGCTTTGCATATGGATACTCAGGATTAATTGACCCAGGGCACTGATAACCAGGGCTACAGACTACTGCTAGGCTTGGCCTAGTCTCCCCTAGATTCTTTAGACTGCCCTTTGTTTTAGGGTGCTATGCTCCAAAGGGGCATGAGGAAAGGCAAACAGAAAATTCTCTCAGGATCTCTTTCCTCACTGAGCCCTGCACTAAGCCAAAACTTTTAATCCTCACTTGGCCTTTGGCTTAGCTGGGGGCCTCTCAAAGCTGTTTTTGTCCCCTCAGTCATCATCACTTTGCATTTACAATCTGTTTCTTAAGCAGACATGCTAAGCCTTTATAATCAGCCCCAGTTTCTGCCTCTATAGTTTGTAGTCTAAGAGCCCAGTCAGATCCAAAGCCTCACTTTATAATCACAGAATTCTAGGGCTGGTTGCAACCTAGAAAAAAATGTAGTTTCTTCTGATTACAGGCAAAAGCATTTGGTCTTTTAAAATATATAAGAACAATGTATTAAAAGTTAATTGTTACTTTTTGTTTTGACACCACAATAATTTCCCCGCTTAAAATGCCCTGTATTGAGTGCTTTCTTGTTACAAAGAAAAATACTTAAATAAAGCCAAGTGACACAGAAATGTGTCTGATTCTGTATATTCAAGGAATCAAACGGATCCTTGGTCTCATTGATTTGGGGGTTTCCTCCAATAATGCCGTTTGCAACATGTTGGTGTCTGTCCAACTACAGAGAATTCTTGTCTGGTCTGCTTATAAATCCACCCAAGATGGAGAATGGAGGATGCCTTCTTTACCTTTTCCTAACATTGTGCTTAGCACAGAGCTTAGAACATAGTAGGGAAGATGGTCGAGTAAAAAGCAGGGACTTACTTGAGCTTACCCCCAAACCCCTCCAAATACCTGTAGAAAATGTCTCTAAACAAAGTCCAGAGCTGCAGAACCCACGAAATGATAGAGTGAAACACATCTCCAGCCCAAGACAACTTGGAAGGCCAACAGAAAGGGCATATGGCCCCAGGCTGGGAGTAGAACGAAGTCTGGTGCATCCCACCTAGCACAGACCACACCTGAGCAGGCCTCAGAGCACTGAACCCCAGGAAAATCAGTGGGGAACCTCTGTGAGACCTGGCTGAAAGATGAACACAAAGTCTGGCCCCAGCCTTGGGGTGGCAGAGGTAGCAGTGGTGGCAGCAGCAGCAGTTGCTTCTGGAGCTCTGGGTCCATAGATGGTGGGGGATCCAGCCGCTGATTCGAAGCCTGGGACAGCACACCCACCCCTACCCTCATGCCCACTGGAAACAGAGTCCTGCCTCTGTAGGGAGTTAGAAAATCAAGTATTTGCCTGGGAAGATGAATAAACTGTGTTTTTAAAAAACACCTCAGATTATAGAATCTTACTTTGGTGACAAAGATCAAAACATAAAACCAGAAGAAGACAACAAAGTCAAAGCTCCAAGAACATAGTAGATCCTTAGTAAAGGTTTGTTGACTCACTGAGAGTTCCAATGATCCTATCTACCAAGTAACTCTTTGTTCTCATCAAATGACCAACACATCTTATCCTCTCATTCAATTATTTGATGGGTGGAGTCTTTTATCATAAAGCTCCTGTTCTTAAAAAAAAACAACTCAATATTGCAATAACTTTGCTGTTGAATGGTATCCAACTCTTCATCATCCTGTGGACCGTACCATGCCAATACTGTCCATGACATATTCTCAGCAAAGATACTAGAGTAATTTGCCATTTCCTTCTCCAGTAAATTGAGGCAAACAGAAGGTAATCCATTTGCCCAGTCATACAGCTAGTAAGTGTCTGCGGTAAGATTTGAACTCAGGTCTTCCTGACTCCAGGTTCAGAGCTCTATCTTCTAATTTGAAGCCAGGTTACCAGTGGCCACAATAAGGAAAACAAATACACTAGAAAGTATTAGGAGGTAATGGTAAAATAAACTTTGCTGTAACTCTGTACAGTCAGCAGAGGAAAGGATGAATTTTGTTACTCTTATTCTTTAGGGTTGCTTATTAGCTATACATAATAGCCTGTTCAGACTTCCCATTGGAGACACTCTTATTAAGTTCCCTAATCATTTTCTTGGTCTAATAAAGTCACACGTGGAAGTTGCACATTAGATCATGATTCTGCCTGGTGCTAATTTAGGATTTTGCCATAGTAGGGATATGAAAGTTGGGTTGTGTGCCTCAGTTAGCCCTCTTGGCCAGAGAACATCCTAACAAGGTTTAAATCTCAACATCATAGCAGAGTTTAAATAGCAGTTAGCAATGTTTCTTGTTTTTGTAGGGAGCAGAAGGGTTGCAATGAGGCTGAGAGCCCTATACATTAGCTCTTACCAAGCCTGTTATTAATTTTCTTGGTATAATAAAAATGTGTGTGGATAGCTTACAGAATAAAATGGAATATAGAGGTAGCAAGGCAGGGCAAGTGGGGAAGTTATTGTGGTAACTGAAGTTTAAATGGGTAAAGTTACTATGCTGTAATAACAGAAGACAACAATTAAACTTTTAAAAAACTATATGCTTTGTATCTAACATTACTTTCTATATGACACTTAACTTTTTAATGCTCCAGAGGCAGTTGGTTAGCACAGTTACAGGAGCATTGTTGTTCAGTCATGTCTAACTCTTCATGACCCCATTTGGGGTTATCCTGGCAGAGATACTGAAGTGGTTTGCCATTTACTTCTTCAACTCATTTTACAGATGAGGAAATTGAGGCAAACAGGGTTGAGTGACTTGCCCAGGGTCACAGAGTTAATAAATGTGTGAGGGCAGATTTGAACTCAAGAAGAAGAGTCTTCCTGACTTCAGGCCTAGCAGTCTATTAATTTTGACACCTAGCTGCCCTCCCAGAAGCGTAACAGGCACTTAAATACATTTCTTTCCCTTACTTATGTCTCATTAGTCATATGGCAATAAAGGTAAAATATTAGAACTAAGAAGATAGAGTTTAGCTTTCATGGGAAGTTTGAGGGTCTATGTCTAACCCTACCCCTAACCCCTATTACCTTATAGTTTTTCTAGACTTAAATTGTTCCTTATAATTCATCAGAGCTTAAAAATTAAGTGTGAGCTAGGTGTTTGTTATACTGACAAAACTACCCTATCTACCTGACTTGTTTCCCTGCTTTCTCCAATGCTCCAGAAAAGCTGGCTATTGATTAATTAACCAACAAGGGAATTTAATATGTAATCTGTCTACTAGGCAGAGCTCTACTTTAGTCACTGACTAAAAGGGAGTTCTCCAATGAGCTCCATCTAATGCAAGAGATTCCTTTTTCCCTCCTACTATGCAAGTGGGCTAGATTTAAAAATCCGCTCCAGACCTATTTGCATAAAAATATTTGTTCAAAGCTCTTTTTGTGGTGGCTAAGAATTGGCAATCAAAAGGGAGCCCATCAATTGGGGAATGCCTAAATAGGCTATGGTGTATGGTTGTAATGGAATATTACTGTGCTATAAGAAATGACAAGCAGTATGATTTCCAAAAAAAACATGAAAAGATCTACGTGAACTGATGTAAAGTGAAATGAACAGAACCAGGAGAACATTATACACAGTAACAGCAATATTGTATGATGATCTACTATGAATAACTTAGCTATTCTCAGCAATACAACAATCCAAGACAATTCCAAAGGACTAATGAAGAAGCATACTATTCACCTCCTGAGAAAGAAGTGATATTATCTGAATACAGACTGAAGCATGCTATTTTTCACTTTCTCTTCATTCTTTTTTTTATTCGAATCTTTTTGTACAAAATGATTAATATAGAACTGTTTTGCATGACTGCACATGTATAAACTATATCTGATTGTTTACTGTCTCAGGGAGGGAGGAGTGAAAGAGTTGGAACTCAAAACTTAAAAAAATGTTAAAAATTGTTTTAACATGTAATTGGAGAAAAAATAAAAGATTATATATTTTTAAAAAATATAATCCAGAATTGAACAAGAAACTAGTCAGAATCCCATGGGCAATAGAAAAGGAGGCCCTAGAAAAAGCAGCCCCTGTGCTCAGGCAAATTAGTAGCAGCCTCCCAGCTAGAACAGAGACTGGTCAAAGATACATATGACTTTTGAAGTGCTGTATCTGGAGGTAAAAAGAAAGTAAGCAGAGCAGCTAGGTGATGCAGTGAATAGAGCACTGGCCCTGGAGTCAGGAGGACCTGAGTTCAAATTTGACCTCAGAAACTTAACTCCAACTGCCCTGTCCTCCCCCCTCCAAAAAGCAAAAAGAAATAAAAATTTAAAATTAAAAGAAGGTAAGCTCCCATGAGAAAGCCCCATGGTATTCAGAAAGCCAATGTGGACTTTGGAAGCAACCAGGAACAGTAGCTACCAGGGCAGGACAGCTGCATGTGAAGCAATGATCAGACATGGACACCCTTAGACCCATGGGTTCGCTAGGTCCCTGGCACTCTGTCCTGGGATGGCCCTAATTCAAGCTAATCCCCTGGTAGTTTGGGTTCAATATTACAACAAAATAAGATACTCTTAAGGTCATCCAACAGTTAACAAAAAGAGATTTATTTAGTCAAAGCAGAAGAAGGTTTATGCTTAAAGGACAGACATTGAGAATACCTTGAACTGATTCAGTTGAGCAAAATTCCTTTTCCTGAGTCTACCACCATGAGCATCTAGATCAGGCCTGCATATATTGTGTAGGCCAGATCTAGATGTACCTGGAGCTCCTTTGTGGTTGCTTGTACTCACTTAATGAGGTAGTGATGTCAATAGTGTGAGCCTCCTGAGTCAACCAAGTTTAGAAGAAGGTCTTAATACCTTTTAAGGAAAAACTAGCCTAACTTGCATGGAGGGAGAAGCTAATATATTGCTCCTACTATACCCCACTCCTTAGAATTAAAGTTTCCCAGAAGATTATTCACCAGGGTTGTTACTGGTCAACACTGACCTCTAGTATTCAAGAAGCTGGAGACAGGCAATACTAAAGGAGGAAGAGAAAACTTAAAAGGGAACTATACAAAAACAAAATAATAGAATGTAACAGTTCCTTGAAGGAGAAACTGAATCTGGGAGAAGTCCTGGGAAGGACCAAGTCCTGGGCTAAATGATCAGGTTGATGTGGTGGGTGATGACAAATCTTTGTTAGCAATGGTTGTCTCAATGTCAAAAGGGGACCCTAAGCAGGAGCAGCACCAGGAATATCTAGGGGTATAGCAAACATGATGACAATCATTGCATAATCTTTGATACTTATTACAAGTTAAGGAGACTCACCCTTTACTGACAACCCTGCCCCAGAAGCCAGGGCTTCTCCCTCCCTTAGAGTTCCATAGAGTGGAAATAGAAAATTTTTCTCCAGGGAGAGGCCTCTGATAGAATGTCCTCTTTCTTGTATGGGAACTAGTTAGACACTTTTTATCACATCCTTGTTATCAGAAACCAAGCCCCCTCCCAGTAATAATACCCCTTGGTCCTCCAAACCTTCTCTGGGGAAGAGATACATAATGATCACTGTATGTTGTATTGACAGCAATGTTGAGGGCTGATTTTTTTTGTTGTTGGATTTTTTTTTAAGGTAATTAGGGTTAAGTGACTTGCCCAGGGTCATACAGCTAATACATGTCTGAGTTCAGATTTGAACTTGAGTCCTCCTGATTCTAGGGCCAGTGCTGTATCCACTGTGCCGCCTAGCTGCCCCTGAGGGCCAATATTTTTATGCTATTGTTCACAATGGTCTACAGTGTGCTTGCCTTTTACATGATTGTGCCCACTCTTTGGCCACTGCCATTGCTTCTGGAAGCAAAACATCTGTCTATTGCCAGTGGGGCCCACATCTTTGCCCACTCTCGCCTGCTGTCTGCTGATGCTGAGGCCTCCATCTGTGCAGGGCGTGAGTTCTTCTGCCCTATGCTGGAATAGCATATAGCCACAGATTGTTGCTGTAGCCCTGAGCAGTCTTTCATGGCTGCTGGGGGTCTGACTCTGTTCCTCCATAGAGAAGGTTAGTGAGGGCCTGTCTTGCCATGGCTGTTCTGTATTTGGAAGAGTGATGTGGGTCCTGCTACTGTAGTGCATGACTGCCTTCTTATACCAGAAGAGTCACAAAGCAATGCAAAAAGCAACAGTCAGAAATTCCTCTATGGCAGTGCATATGCTCGATTTCCCATATGTAAGCAGTAGGCATTTCTACAGAAGCAAGAGAAGTGCTCCTGGGCCTGAGTTTTGTGCTCTTGAGGGGATTCTTATTAGAAGCTCCAAAGCGGGGGGCAGGGATGAAGAGAGAGAGAGAATTCATTATAATTATAGTTGTGGGGTAAGAGTGGAGACTTAAAAAACTGATTCAACACCCCTGCCTATGTCTAATTAACTAAATGGGGGTGCAGGTAGCACATTTACCTTACCCCAATTCCAAAAATGTCTCTGGGCCTTCTGGGAAAATTAACACTACACTGAAGAATTACAACAAAATCCATGTGGTAAAGTTGCAGTTGGTTCTTCAAATTCCAAATTTTAAAAAATCAAATAATTTCTTTATCACAGTTGTTAGACAATCCTAAAATTCCATGGATCTGCTTTGCTTTGTGTTCTCTAACTGTAAGGGTCCCTCATGTACTATAGGTATCAGAGTCTCTCTGGCACAAAGCTCTAATTCAAGAAATAAGACTGAAAATTTGAATAACAAGAAGAAAATGACTACTATAAAGAATTATTATATATCTAGAGATGCCTCCAAATCCAGCCTAGAAGGAATCAGTAATGCTATAACAACTGCAAGCAAAAGACACAAAAGAAAAAACGGATTTTCCATAGGAGCTTCATGGACACTTAGAAGGAAGCAAAAGATATAAATAAAATAAAAGCTCTTAAGGAAGGAATTGAAAGGAAAATAACTCAGAATAGAAAGTGGTAAGCTTTATCTCAGTAATTAGAATAGAGCAAGCAGAAATCATTGACTCTGAGACAGCAAGAAATATTAAAACAAAAAATTTTTAAAATAGAAGAAAATACAATGTATCTGCTTTTAAAAACAATTGTTCTAGAAAACAAGTCAAGGAAAGATAATTTAAGAGTCACTGGACTACCTGAAAACCATGATTTGGGGAAAAAAATAAAACAACAAAGGTCCAGCACTATGTTTTAAGAATCCCAGATCCATTAGAGCTAGAGGACAGTGAAAATAGAAAAATCTATCAATTCGTACCTGATAGAGGAAGCTAGGTGATACAGTGAATCAAACTATGGGCCTGAAGTCAGGAAGATCTGAGTCAAATATAGCCTCATTCACAAACTATATGACCCTGGGCAAATCACTTAACTTCTGTCTGCCTCAATTTCCTCAATTATAAAATGAGGCTAATAATAGTACTTACCTCACAAGGTTGTTGTGAAGATCAAATAATTGTAAAACAATTAGAACAATGCCTTGCATATAGTAGGTGCACATTTCTTTCGTTCTTTGAAATCTCAGGAATTCCATAGCCAAAATCTAGAGCTTCCATGTCAAATAAAAATATTACAAACAGTAAGTAAGAAAGAATTTGAGTACTAAGAAAAAATAGTATGGAGCACATAAGACCTAGGAATTTCAACTGGAAGGGGAGGAGATCTTAAAATACACTATTTTTAAGAGGCAAAAGATATAGAGACAGGCAATAGTAACTTACTTTGCAAAGTCCAATCCTAGAGGAAAAAAAATAGATCTTTAGTGAAATTATCGTTAAGTTGCTTCAGTTGTATCTGACTCTGTAACCCCATTTTGGGGTTTCCTTGGCAAAGATACTGGAGTGGTTTGCAATTTCCTTCTCCAGCTCATTTTACAGATGGAATAGAAGACTTTTAAGCATTCCTGATGAAAAGATCTGAGCTGAGTAGGAATTTTAGAGTGCAAATACAAGACTCAAGAGAAATCTAAAAAAGGCGAATTTATTTGAGCACTCAGAAAGGGCTGTATGATTATATAACACTAATATTCCAATAGGGTCAGAACAAAAAGTATCTTTTCAGAGACTTAATGTCTTCAAATGGAATTGAGGGAGATATTAAGAAAAACAGGGAAAGCAGTAGATTGCTCTTGTTTTGAGGATTTTAAATGAGGAAAGTGAAGGAAAACTAAAAGGATCACGCTGTTGTAGGAAGAAAGAAAATAGAAGTGGAGCTTGTATTTCTCACAATTTTTTTTTTTTTTTTTTTTTTGCTTTTTGGAAGGGCAATTGGAGTTAAGTGACTTGCCCAAGGCCACAATGCTAGTAAGTATTAAGTGTCTGAACTCAGGTCCTCCTGACTCCAGGGCTGGTGCTCTATTCACTGTGCCACCTAGTGGACCCTTATAATTCTTATATACACAAAAAGCATACAAACTTGAAGGAAGAAGTGAAGGGTGAATGGGCATAACTCATGTGCAAAAAACTAAGGATGGTTGAATACACCCATAATTTGGTGTAATAATAATATAGTAGTTAGTATTTATATATCATTTTAAGGTTTGTAAAGTATTTTTATTTTATTTTTCTGTTTTTAATTGGAGAGAAGATACTAGCAATGATGATGCAAAAAAGAAAAAGAAAAAAGTTGAGGGCCATTGAAACATTAAAAAAAACTGTACACAGGAAGATAGAAGAAAGTAGAATCAGGAGGGTTAGAAGTTGTATGTTGAATTTATTATCTATTTAAAAAATAATCAATACAAAAAAGAGATTCATGTCTTCATAGGCAACCATCTTTATGTGTTCAGCTGATAAAAATGCTCATTTTGGGATGGCTAGGTGGCGCAATGAGTAGAGTGTCGGCCCTGGAGTCAGAAGGACCTGAGTTCAGATCCGGCCTCAGACACTTAACGCACACACAAACAAAAAAAACCTAGCCGTATGACCTTGGGCAAGTTACTTAATCCCAACTGCCCTCCAAAACAAAAATGCTCATCTTTGTTTGGGTTATTTGTTAAATTCATAATTTTAAAAAATTTTAAAAGAAAACAAAAAGATGCATGGTATAGCATTTCTAATACAGTTGATTTCTGTTGTTGGTTTACAGTTGATTTCTGTTGTTGGTTTTGTGATTTCCCCTACTGTTTCTAATGATCTCAAGTAAAATTTTAAATATGAAACCATAAGTATACTTCATTTGATTTTGGGGGACTGCTGAATAGGCATTGTTACATTTTACCTATTCTCTGCATTATTTGTCTCCCATTAGATATCTTCTGGCAAACTGAACCGGTGGGGGGGGGGGGGGGCTTCATCGTCCTGTTAGTCACTTTTTTTTTTTAAAGCAATTGGGGTTAAATAACTTGCTCAAGGTTACACGGCTAGTCATTATTTGTGTGTGGGTGCTCATTTTCTGAGGCCAGATTCGATCTCGGGTCATCCCAACTCCGGGGCCAGCGCTCTTACTCACTGTGCCACCTAGCCACCCCTATTAGTCACTTTTTAAAAGAACTGCTAAAGTAGTTGTTGAAAGCTTGTCTCCTGCCACCAGTTAGCCCCAACTAAAGGATCTAGGATTTCTAAATCTCTAGTGGATCCACAAAGTGACCTTCAAGCCTGAACTTCTTTATTTTTGGATTAATGCTCATTCACATTAGAAGAAAAACAAAATAGATAATCTAATACTCAGGATCAGCACCCCCTAGTTAGGAAATGGGTTTTAGCTGCCATGTGTTCATAGCCACATGGAAGCCAGGGTAGGGAACGGGACAAGCTGTATTTCTACCATCTCCACAACAGGTCCCATTGCTATATGATGTCACCTGGAAGGTTGAAGGAAGGGACTTTTTTTTAAAGGGTCACTGAGTCATCTGGTTTTCTTGTTCAGTAACCAAAAATAAAGGGGTTGTCATTTCAAAGCACCAAGGCTGCTCAGTGATGAGTCATAAAGATGATTGGCTAGAAGCAGGAAAGGCAAAATTGAATATACTTGATTCAAACTCCATATATTATATTTTTGGCTCTGCTTTCTGCACATAGCAGTATTCTTAAGTCATTCTAAATAAATAAGGAAAGATTATCTTTTTCAAGCTTTCCAGGAAAAGATCCTACAGTTTCTCTATAACTATGAATGAAGTCTTTACCTCTGACTAAAATTCACACTGTAACTTAGGATCATTTCTTCTTTTGGGAGTGAAGGAAGATAAAAACAGAATTTTAAAAAACCCAAATTATTTATTTAACATTCTTAAAAAAAAATTTTAGTTCCAAATTTTCTCCCTTCCTCCTACCTCTCCCCACCCACTGAGCAAACATAATGCTATCCATTATACATGTGAAATCATGCAAAACATATTTTTGTATTAGCCATATCACAAAAAAAAGAAAAATAAAGTGAAAAATTATTCTTTAATTTGCACTAAGAATTCATAAGTTCTTTCTCTGGAAGTGGATAGCATTTTTTTTTTTTCAAATCATGACTCCTTTGAAATTGTCTTGGATCATTGTATTGATCAGAGAAGTTAAGTCTTTCACAGATGATCATCATTACAATATTTCTGTTATTGTATACAGTGATCTCCTGGTTGGGCTCATTTCACTATGTATCAGTTCATATAAATCTTCCCATGTTTTTCTGAAGCCATCTTCCTTGTCATTTCTTATAGCACAATAGTACTCCACAATCAGGTTGTAAGGGGTGTTCAGGGAGTACTAGCACCTCAGGTGTGAGGGCTTGCTGAGCCCTTTTTATCAGAGTTGCTCATTCACCTTTGGTGTACATGAAGTACTCAACTCTCACCTGAGGTTCCAAGAAGTTGCAACATGCACAGTGGACACACCCATCTAAACCCAGATGGGCTAACCAAGGTTGACATAACCAAAGGACCTAAAATACATCCATGAGTTATCGAAATGTCTATGCCAAGCTTCTGAAGACTTCCCTCAAGGTGGAATGGGAAAATAAGAACAATTTGTTCCAATTGCTATGAAGGTGACTGAAGCAGACACTATGGAGTGCTCAGAACTGGATCAGACATCAAAGACACCAAGGCCATCCACTGCATCTTAGGCCATTGCCAGTCAACCTGACTTTTGTCTTGTCACTGGATTTTGATGACCCTGGAAGTAAGAGGAGGCTGATGACTTTGGGCACCTCTGCCTCATTTAAATCCAATTCATGCACAAGTCATCACTCATGATATCATTAGTCCTCTTTGAACATGAAGGACAAAGCAAAACAACAACTCCATCACAATCATTTTTGTTTAGCCATTCTCAAACTAATGAGTATCTCCTCAATTTCCATTTCTTTGCCACAACAAAAAGAACTGCTATAAATATGTTGTGCATATAGGTCCTTTTTGTTTTTCTTTGATCTTTTTGGGGTATAGACTTAGTACCAGTATTGTTGGGACAAGGGGTATGCATAGTTTTAGAGCCCTTTCATATAGTTCCAAAATGTTCTCCAGAATGGTTGGACTAGGTCACAACTTTATCAATGATATATTACTACACCTATTTTTCCTAATCCACTCCAGCATTTGTCATTTTTTTTTTTTTTGGATAGCAATTGGGGTTAAGTAACTTGCCCAAGGTCACATGGCTAGGTTTTTGTTTGTGTGCATTAAGTGTCTGAGGCCAGATCCGAACTCAGGTCCTTCTGACTCCAGGGCTGGTGCTCTACTCACTGAGCCACCTAGCCACCCTGAGCATTTGTCATTTCTGATAGGTGTGAGGTGTTACCTCAGAATTATTTTAATTTGCATTTCTCTAGTCAATAGTGATTTAAAGCATTTCCCCCCGACAAGACTACAGATAGCTTTGATTTCTTCTTCTGGCCTGGCCACATCACTTGACTATTTATCAATTGGGAAATGACTCTTATTTTTTTTTTTTTATAAATTTGACTCTTTTCCATATATATTTGAAAGATGAGGTCTTCATCAGAGAAACTTTTTACGTTACTTCATTTTTATAGTACCTTTTAAAAATATAGTTTCCCTGATTATCTCTTTTAATTAGGTCTCGTTTGACCTTTGCTTGTCTGAGATCATGATTGCTACCCCTTCCTTTTTTTGCTTCAACTAAAGCATAATAGATTCTACTCTAGCCCCTTATTTAATTCTATATTTGTCTTTCTGTTTCAGAAACAAACATATTGTTGAATTCTGGTTTCTCTTCCTTCCTTCCTTTCTTCCTTTTTTTCCTTTCTTTCTTTTTGGAGGGGGGAAGATAGGGCAGTTGGGATTAAGTGACTTGCCCAAGGTCACATGGTTATTTTTTTTGTGTTAAGTGTCTGAGGTTGGATTTGAACTCAGGTCCTCCTGACTCCAGGGCCGGTGCTCTATTCACTGCACCACCTAGCTGCCCCTGGATTTTTGTTTCTAATCCATTCTGCTACCTACTTCTGCTTTATGAGTTTAGCTCATTCCATTCACCTTCATGATTACTGTGTATTTCCCTCCATTCCATTTTCTTCTGTTTATCGTTTTTCTTTCTTTTTATCCTGTTTCTCCTTAAAAATCTGTTTTGTTTCTGACTATTGCCTCCCTTAATTTGTCCATTAAAAAAAAAACATTCCTCACCCCCTTTTTTTATACCTCCCCCCAGCCCATTTTCCTGTTAGGCAAGATAGATTTCTATACCCAACTGAGTTTGTTTGTATATATGTATGTATGTACCTATGTATGTATGTGTGTATCCATCCATCTATATACATATATGTGTATATCTGCATGCTTGATTAAATTCACTTCTAAATCTATCTGATACTGTTCCCTACTACATTCCTCTTCCCCTTCGCAAATTTCTTGATGGCTTATTCAATTCTTTTTCTGATATTGGGATATTTACATCCCAATGGACAGTTTTCTCTTAAGTTATTAAATTATCTTATCTCCTTTTGTCCTCTCACATGATAATATTGTTATTCAGTCAGGTCTGACTCTTCATGATCCTATTTAGGTTTTCTTGGCAAAGATACTGGAAGAGCTTGCCATTTCCTTCTCCAGTTTACTTTACAGATGAGGAAACTAAGGCAAACAGGGTTAAATGACTTGCTTGCCTAGGGTCACAGAGCTAGTGTCTGAGGTTGGATTTGAACCCCAAAAAGATGAGTGTTCCTGACTCCAGACCTGGTGCTCTATCTACTGTACCACCTAGCTACCCAGTAAGAAATAAAAATGTCATTTACACAATGAGACAGTAGGGTAGAACAATAAGTAAGGTCCACAACTAATTGTTCTACCCTACTGCTTCATTGTGTAGAAGTGTCCCTGAAGTATTCATACACTTTGTCAGCAAAGGTTGGGGACAGACCTTTTATGTTAAAAGAATAGGGTTTGTTTGTGGGGTTTTTTTTGTTGTTTGTTTTGTTTTATTTTGTTTTTTTGCTTTTTGGAGGGGGGAAAGCAGAACAATTGGGATTAAGTGACTTGCCCAAGGTCACAGGTAAGTGTTAAGTGTCTGAGGCCCTATTTGAACTCAGGTCCTCCTGACTCCAGGGCTGGTGCTCTGTTCACTGAACCATCTAGCTGCCCCCTGAAGAATAGTTTAATTGAAGTTTGGAAAGGCTATCTAAGGATTAGTCAATAAGAGATTTTTTTTCTGGTCATATAAACTCATTACAAAATCATGAAACCAGTTTCAGTCTGAATTAGGGGAAGCATCCATGTTGATTCTTGGAAGTATACAGAAAAGTATTGTACTTTTCTTCTTCATCAGCTATGTTCTCTTGATCAGAATCAATATTAGGGAACATTCATTTTTCTTAGAGATCACAGATCCATGAAGATTAGTATTTGTATTAAACCTCCCACATTTCTATTGGATTTCAATTCAATCGGGCAAACAATTATTAAACTCTTAATATGTACAAGCTATTGTTATCATGAAACAGGGAAACAAAGTAAAAATTAACAGCAATTCCTGTCCTCAAGGAGCTCTATTCTACTGAGGGCCACAGGTAAGTAATTACAAGGTAATTTCAGGAAGGAGAACACTAACAACTAAGGGGAGAAGGAAAGGGTTCCCTTAGAAGACTTCTTAGAAGTGGAGATGAGCTGGGGAAATACTTGAGAAATGGGAAATAAAAAACCTATAGAAAGGCCAGGAGGTGAACAATGGGAACAGTTCTGGGTCAATAACTAGGAAAGTATAGTGTGTGGAATCAAGTAATTTAATTTAAAAGTTTGGAAAAGTATTCAAGAACCAGACAATGAAATGATATAAATGCCAAGCAAACAGGAGGTTATATTTTATCCTGTCACTGAAGATTCTTGAAGATGGCAGGGATATGGTCAAATGGGAATTTTAAGGGTGACTATTTAGGCAATTATGTGGAAAGTGAGTTAGAGAGAGACTAAAAGGAAGGAATCTGATTGGGAGCCATTGCTATATTCCAGGTGAAAAGTGATGAAGGCCTGAATTGGGATTGTGTCCATGAGAGTTGAGAGAAGGGAACACATGAGATATGGAAGCAGAATCACTTAGTTAGTAAGTGACTGCATATGGAGAGTGGAGAGTTGAATGACTGAGGTTGCCAAAGTGGATGACTGGAAGAATAGTGGTGCATTCAAAGGAAATTGGTAAGTTTGGGGAAGAGGTGAGAGAGTATGATGAGTCACATTTTAATCATGTCATATTTGAGATGCCTGTGGGACCTGTAGGTGGAGATATCTTACAGCCAGTTGGAGGTATCTAGTGCTGGGAAAACTGGAAAGTGGTCTCGAAGAAACTATGTATACACCAATATCTTATACCATTTATCCAGATAAAGTCAAAATGGATACATGACCTAGACAGAAAGGGAGATATTATAAGTAAATTAAAAGAACAAGAACACATTACTCATCAGATATATGGATAGGAGAATTTACTAATAAATAAGAGGAAAAAAACATCGTGGGAAATAAAATAGATAATTTTGATTAAATTAAATTAAGAGTTTTATCCAAATAAAACCAATGTAGCCAAGATTAGAAGGAAAGCAGAAAACTGGGGATTTTTATAGACAATTTCTCAGATAAAGGCTTCATATCTCAAATATATAGAGTACTAAGTCAAATTTATAAGAACATTAGTCATTCCCCAATTGATAAATGGTCAAAGGATATGAACAGGTAGTTTGTGGAAGAAATCAAAGCTATATGTAATCATATTTTAAAATGCTCTATAACTATTGATTAGAGAAATGCAAATTAAAGCAAGTCTGAAGTACCACCTCACACCTATCAGATTGGTTAAAATGATAGAAGAGAAAACATGTTGAAGGATATGTGGAAAAACTGGAACACTAATACACTGTTGGTGGAACTGATCCAACCGTTGTGGAGAACAACTTGGAATTATGCCCAAAGAATTATACAACTACGTATAAACTTTGACCCAGCAATGCCACTATTAAGTCTGTTTCCCAAGGAGATCAGGGAAAAAGGAAAAGCACCAGTATATTCTAAAATATTTATAGCAGCTCTCTTTGTGGTGGCAAAGAACTGAAAATTAAGGGGAATGGCTGAATAAGTTGTGCTATGTGATTGTGATAGAATACTATTGTGCTGTAAGAAATGACAAGCAGGTTGATTTTCCTCTTTGAGAATAAAGGACCAAAAACAACAGAAACATGGAAAGACATGCATGAAATAACGAAGAAATAACAAGCAGAACCAAAAGAACGTTGTATATACAGTAGCAGCAATATTGTTCGAAGAGTAACTGTGAATGACTGAGCTATTCTAAGTAATGTGAACATTCAAATCAATTACCAAGTACTTATGAAGGAAAATGCTATCCAACTCCAGAGAAGGAACTATGTATCTACATTAAATGTAGGTCTTTTCTAATATGGTGTTAGAAGGGAGGGAGGGAGACAGACAACTCCGGACTCAAAAAACAACAACAAAAAAACAACCCAGACTTGGACGAGAAAGATTAAGATAGTATGTACATAGAAATAAATGAATCCATGTGATCAACTACAGAGTGGAGACATGGGTTATTTGTTGGTCCTTTGTTCTCTGAGGACCAATGACAAGGATGATGTCTTGACGTTCACATAAATTAGACTTAAGTGAGGGAGAGTTGTGCAAAGTGGTCAGCTTCACTCTCCAGAGTAATCAAAGTCCTATAGCAAGACAAAGGCAAGATGGTGATGGTCCAGGATGCAGTGGATGACCTTAGCCTTTCTAAATTAAGGCTGCTCCCCTGCCTCAGTTTGTCTGAAACACCACCCATTCAACAATTAAGAAACAGGTAGGAATTGAGACAACAGATGGAATGTTTGGTTGTTTGTATTTTATAAGATATTTGGGGTCTTGGGAGCTAGGATTTTTTCCTGAAGGCTGGAACAATATACTTTTTGTCTTGTGCAGTTTTCATTTGATTTCTTGAAAAATAGCTCTGGGAAACGGGTTTAAAAAAAAATAACAGTGGGGCTGGCTAGGTGGCACAGTGAATATAGCACCGGCCCTGGAGTCAAGAGACTTGAGTTCAAATCCAGTCTCTGATAATTAACACTTACTAGTTGTGTGACCTTGGGCAAGTCACTTGACCCCAATTGTCCTGCCTTTCCCCCTGAAAAAAAAATTTAAAATAATAGTGGAGACATGGGAAGATAAGGTAAAGGAGTGGTCAGGAAGGTGAGGATTATCAGAAAACCAATGGAGGGGGAATACTAGAGAAAGGGATCATTGAATGTCAAGTTTCATAGGTCAAAAATGAAGAGTGAGAAAAGGCCATCCCACTCAGCAATTGTTATTACTGAAAACCTTGGCTGAAGTTTGTTGATGTTGGGGTTGGAAGTCAGCACATAAGGGTTGAAGTAGGAAGTGCAATTAAGATTTCTTTAAAAAGATTGAAAGGAAAGGGAAATAATGGGTGTTAGCTTGAGGGGTTAAATATAAGGGAGAGAAATGTTTGTAAAAGGTAGTAGTCATTGGATAAGGAGTTTGAAGAGGGAAGATCCCAGAGATGGAAGACATCATCAAGGGCACAAGTAGAGTTTGGCTTCAAGGGCCACCTCTCAACAGATTGTGATGGTGTGAAGTAAAGAAGGACCCATTGCCTATGTCTTAGCAGTACAAATCCCCTTCTCAATAAGATCAAAGAATTTAAGGAACCTCAAGAGTTCATCTAGTTCAATGCTTGTTTTGTAAAAAGAGAAACTGAAGAGTGATAGGTGACTCTCATGGCCCCAGATAGTTCATGGCAGAAATAGGACTTGTCTAGTTTTCCTTTAACTATATCCCATGGTCATCTCAAGTAATAAGCCCACCAGAGAGCACTATCTTCCACCTAAGAACCAGGCACGAAACCTGTAACACCAGTATCACAAGTTAAACTGGTAGGAGCATTCAGGGAATAGGGAATAGCACAGTACACTTCAGGACTCGGACATGTCATTTAAAAGACTAGACAGAAGTCAAGACTACATTTTTCCATAAAGCCTTTAATTCCATAGACACGATGGAAAATTTTTTACAGAGACACATGGAAAACTTAGACATGATCAGTTTTGATAGTGTAGACAAACTAACCAGATAGCTAGCTGTTCTATCAAAGCTGCCTTCATACCAACACTGTACCTTCAACAGTTGCCTAGGTAACAGGTAAGCTAAGTGTGTTTAAGCTGATGAGTTTTGGATGTGACATGCTGCAGAGCTGTATGGAAGGGGTAATTAATACTCTTCTCCTTCCTCTTCACCCTCTCCTTCAACAGAATCCACACCAACCTCCTCATAATCCTTCTCCAGAGCAGCCATATCCTCCCGTGCCTCAGAGAACTCTCCTTCCTCCATGCCCTCCCCCACATACCAATGCACAAAGGCACGCTTGGCATACATCAGATCAAATTTGTGGTCCAGGCGGGCCCAGGCCTCAGCAATGGCTGTGGTGTTGCTCAACATGCACACAGCCCGCTGTACTTTGGCCAGGTCGCCACCAGGAACCACAGTGGGAGGCTGGTAATTGATGCCAACCTTGAAGCCGGTTGGGCACCAATCCACAAACTGGATGCTACGCTTTGTCTTGATGGTGGCAATAGCAGCATTGACATCTTTGGGAACCACATCACCACGGTAGAGCAGGCAGCAAGCCATGTATTTACCGTGACGAGGGTCACATTTCACCATCTGGTTTGCAGGCTCAAAGCAAGCATTGGTGATCTCTGCTACAGAAAGTTGCTCATGGTAGGCTTTCTCAGCAGAGATGACTGGGGCATATGTGGCCAGAGGGAAATGGATACGGGGATAGGGCACCAGGTTGGTCTGGAATTCTGTCAGATCAACATTCAGGGCACCATCAAATCGGAGAGAGGCAGTGATGGAGGACACAATTTGGCTAATAAGGCGATTCAGATTAGTGTATGTTGGGCGTTCAATGTCAAGGTTTCTGCGACAGATATCATAGATGGCCTCATTGTCTACCATGAAGGCACAATCTGAGTGCTCCAGGGTGGTGTGAGTGGTCAGAATGGAGTTGTAGGGTTCCACTACAGCTGTGGAAACCTGAGGAGCTGGGTAAATGGAGAACTCTAGCTTGGACTTCTTGCCATAATCAACAGACAGACGTTCCATCAGCAGAGAGGTGAAACCTGAGCCAGTCCCACCACCAAAGCTGTGGAAAACCAAGAAGCCTTGAAGACCTGTGCACTGATCAGCCTGTTGGAAAAGAAAATAACAGCAAGTCAGTTTAGTTGCTACAGTATCTTCTTACCCTATATGTTGCACACATTTACTTCATTTTTATTTCCTGCTACCAAAATTGTATCTTTGGATTGTAGACTACAAAGAAATATCTCAATCCATACTGAGCTAGAAAAAGCTGCACCCAGTCTACTGAGGCAGGTCCATATCACCAGCTGACCTAAACTGATCTATATCTATTGAGTTTATTAAACGAACAAGTATTAGCTCCAAATGAAACAATGTCTCTAGTTTCCTTCAGAGAAGTGTCAGAAGCACAGCTATCACTAGGTACAACCACATCTGCCTAGGTATGGGGAAGAATCCTAGGCATCTAAAGGTAGATATAAGAGATGTTGCTTCCTTGGTCTCAGACAATAGGTCACAATACTGAAAGATATTCCCTCTTCCTAAGGCAACCTCAAAGGATTCTTGTTTAATTTGTAGCTACATCAGGTCTAATGCTCACTTCAGAATAATCAGGATTTCACAAGGCCCTAGCTATAAAAACTGACCAGTTTAGCAATATTTCTAAACTAAAAGATGTCAAACCAATATGGATAGTATTATGGATATTTTAAGACTCATTCCCAACTACTGGGATTTACAATTGTGCAATTATCTTAATAGAATTAGAATTTTTCAGGAACAAGAAGAAAGGACTTCAGAAGTCTTTAGGCTTCTACAGGAGAGGATATAGTTGTCAGGAATATTTGACAAAAGATCAAAGTCCTATCTCTAAAGAAAGCTGGCTTTCAGGTTACCTGTTCTAGAGAGATTTGAAATCTTCTGTTCAGTCTGACTGTTGAATGATTATTCTAAGAATTCACTTATGTACAACCACAAATAATTCCTAAGATTGCCAAGTTTCTCTATTTTTGACCCATCACAACTATTAGGATTAAAATTTGTTATTCTATTATCTTTATATTTACCAGCTTTCGAATCCTGTCTAGAACCAAGTCGATGATTTCCTTGCCAATAGTGTAGTGCCCACGGGCGTAGTTATTGGCAGCATCTTCCTTTCCAGTGATCAGCTGTTCAGGATGGAAGAGCTGGCGGTAGGTTCCAGTACGAACTTCATCTGGGGGAAGAAAGATATAAACAGTTATGATCATGGGAAGGAAAAATAATTGACATCTCAGGGAGATCTTTACTGCTAATGGCTAGACTCACCAATGACAGTTGGTTCCAGATCTACAAACACTGCTCTGGGGACATGTTTGCCAGCTCCTGTTTCACTGAAGAAGGTGTTGAAGGAGTCATCTCCACCCCCAATGGTCTTGTCACTTGGCATCTGCCCATCAGGCTGGATACCATGTTCCAAGCAGTACAGCTCCCAGCAGGCATTGCCAATTTGGACACCAGCTTGGCCAACGTGGATTGAGATACACTCACGCTGTGGGAGAAGAGTAGAGAAAGCCAACTTTGTAACAGGTCTCATATCACAGAAAAACCTGCAGGGTTCTTGGTACTAACTGTAGGATCTCCAAAGTTCTCCTCATAACAAAATGAATTTATAAAACATTTTAGCTTTCCAAAGGCTTAAAAAACTAAAAATAGGTACTAAAGAGTTCTAGGAAATAAATATTTAAAAATTCGTTTTATAGGAGTTTATATGGCAGGGAAGGGGAAGAAAAAATTGTCAGAGATATCAAATTTTGGTTTCATTTCACCAAATTTGAGTTCCCTGGAGCCACCTACTTTCTCATCAATAAGATACCTATATTACAACCCTTCCTGGGGGCTTAGTACTACCCTTTCTCTTTTTTACCAAGTAGTGGATTTTCTTTTGACTCCATATTGGAATCAGTATCCCCTCTCCTTCCTCATACAATTAATTCTTTTTGGTAGGTGACAATATACTGCCATTTTCTCTACACCATTCTGTAACTTGGCCCAACCCTTTCCTGCTGGCCAAGAAGTTTCATATCTCTGCAGTAGGCAGCCTTAAAGATGGAGCTTAGTCACTGCTTCCTGCCTGTGCACATGTCCAGCCTCCCACCTCTGCAAAGGAAGGCCAGATTAGTTAGCAGCAACCAGCACAGACAGGAAGCAAGGATAGAATTGCAAAGAGGAAATGTCTGGCCCTCAGATGGGGGTGGGGAGGGAGAGAAAAGAATGAAGGCGCTTTTCAGACCACAGCAGCAATTGCACCTCCCTCCTCCCCATACTGGCAACTAAACAACCCTGGCTGTCCACGTCAGCAGAGGCTTCGGCCTCAGCCCCTCCCACTTCTCTGGGAGGTTCTGCTCAGCTCAGCCCTTCCACATCTGTCCAGGGCACAGCAGGGGATTATCTTCGGCCCAGATCTGGAGCCAGATCCGATTTCTGCTCTCTTAAAATCCCCCACTCCTGCCTCTGCCCTCTCCTCCCACCACCTGCTCCCACTCACATTCCTAGCACAGTGGAAGCTAGGGAGGCTGGGTCAGGGAGGAACAGATGGCCTTCCAGCCATTAGATGCTATTGTCTTTCCAAGGGGTGGCCTGGATTGGCAGCAATGAACCTAATCCGGCCTGGGCCCAGGGGCACACAGGTAGGGAGGGGCCTTGCCATGCCACCTATGCTATTTTTCATTAGATTACGCTCTTTAAACGTTGAAAAAAAAGCTGGGCACCACCCCTACGCCATGGGCGGATCTTCCCCTCCCCCGGACTGCGGCTAGACTGCAGCACTGCAGTCCGGGGGAGGGGAGTCCGGTACCCAGGCGGGAGCGCGCTTTACGCAGATGGATGGCGTGCTCCAGGGCGCGCTACTGGTTTTGTCTGTTTGGCTCTTCCCGCCCCCGCCAGAAAGCGCGGGGAGAGGCTGCGGAAGCCAGAGTGGAGGCGCAAAGACTACGCCCGCAGGCGTGCACGTCGGAGGGAGGGGAGGGGGAGGGGGAGATGGGGAAGGTGGCGGAGAGGAGGGTGGCGGCCTGGGCGCGCGCGGGAAAAGACACCGCAGCCAGTGGCCAGGGGGGAAAGAGCGCGCGCCCCACCTATCCATCCAAGTCTGGGGGTGGCGGATTGCACGCCGCATTGCAGTCCCTAGCATGGGTCTGAGCATGGAAATGGGGCCGCCCTCCTTCTCTAGCCCTAAGTCCAACCCGACCTTTTGCCCAGCTCTAGCCAGAAACCCCCGCCTAACATTCTTCAGCCTAATTCCTTCCGCCATTCGCTGTCCCCACCCCCCAGTCTTTCTTCCTCCAGGCTCCAGCTTTGAAGGAGCAGGAGGCCCTCCAGACCTAACTCCCAGCCCCAGTGCTTCCCGTCCGACCTAGAACCCAGCCCCAACCCAGCCCTGGCCACTCACCATGATGGTTAGTGGGTTAAGCAGCGACTAAGACGGCAGGAGGAGGGATACCCGGGTTCTCGTTACAACCCCCGACAAGCTAAGAGTCGAGGTAAGTAACACACTGAGACGGGGGAGGTGCAGGAGCCGCTTATATACTAGCCCCGGGAAGGGGCGGGGATAAAACGGCCAGACTGCAGCTCCTCTTTCTATGGGCTAGGCCTATGCTCCAGTCTTCCACCCAGACTAATGCGCTGCTGCGGCAAAGGCGGGGGACCCCGCCCCAAGCCCTGGAGCTGGAGTCATAATCCAACCCCCCACTCTAGCTTTGATGGAGGGAGGCACCCTCCCTTTCAGTTCCTGATGAGCTCGAATCCTTTATACCTCAGAGACCTGGACATTTTAAAAGATGCACCAAATTAAAAGTACGGAACACTCAGTGGAAATCCTGAATTTATAATAATTCAATAAGCACACTACCCTCAGACACTAAAGCTCTTAATTCAGTAATGCCTAACCCTCAACCATCAGAAAAGCCTAGACTGAAGGGAAAATAAGGCTGCAAAGCAAAAGATATATATGAATATAGCCCTTTCCCTATAGTGTAGTTCATCTATTGTATCCCATTTCCACAGTTTCTCTCTTATCTTGCATAATATCTAACACTTTTCCCCTAATCCCCCTCCCCCAAACTGAGGTCTCAGATAAAGGCTTACTTCCATCCTGAAATATGAATTTTATTTTTTAATGTTTTGCATAGCTACACATATACAAATGAAATATGAATTTTAGAAAATATGCCTAGTGCTGAAAGAACTTCATCCTTAGGCAGAAGGCTAGTCTCAGAGCCAAGAACCAAGTGATTTTGCTAAATCACAGGTCTCTGCAGCCTGTCCATCTAACTTCCACTCAGTAAACTCCAGGGATTATTAACTTCAAGATGAAATGTAAAGTCTTTTATTTGTTATTTAACTTTTTCCCCATGCTAATTCCTTATCTTTCTGGTGTTTTTGTGCTTTATTTCCTTCAGACTTTCTATGATCCAGCCATATTGGCCAACTTGCTGGTCCTCACATATAACACTCCCATCCCCCATCTCAACGTCTCACTGCAAAACTGGCCATTCTCTGTGCAGGGGATGTTTTTCCTCCTTCCCTCCACCTTTAGATTCCCTGACTTCCTTCAAGATTCATCTCAAACACCACCCTCTATCTCTGTTTTCCCACCCAATTGCCTTTCTTAGTTTATTTTCCATTTACTCTTCTGTGTACCTAATTATTTACTTGCTGCCTCCCACTTTAGGGTGTGAGCTCCTTGAAGGCAGGGGCTTTTTAAACATTTCTTTGTATTTCCAGCACTTACCCTAATGCTTGGCACATAGTATGAGCTTAATAAATTCCTCTCTCTCTCTCTCTCTTGCTTTTTTGGAAGGCAATTGGGGTTAAGTGACTTACCCAAGGTCACACAGCTAGTTTTTTTTGTGTTAAGCGTCTGAGGCCAGATTTGAACTCAAGGTCCACCTGACTCCTATTCACTGCGCCACCTAGCGGCCTCTAAGCTTAATAAATTCTTACTGATTGACGTTCATACTCCATGTGTGGATGGATATCTTCTGGGTGTAATGGATGTTCAATGCGTGAGATCTTCTCCGTATATCTCATCATCTCTTATTCTAGAACATTGCTATGAAGCTGTTGGCATGTTTGAATTTAGTGAAGTTTCTGGGTTGCTAGATTTCTGGTCGGGACACTCCTATTTTGTTCACCTTTATGTCCTCAGTGTCTGGAGTTAGAATACAGCCAACTTTACATAATCATAGGACCATAGAGGGCAGAAACCCCAAATTAGTGGTATTTCTCTGGGCATAATAGTTAGCAAATTTGCGTCTATTTTTCTGAGCCTCATAATTCAGAGTTGTTGCCCCCTGAGGTGAAAACTAATGTTCCCATATTCTCATCTCCAGTTAGCTTTGTCCTAGCTCTCCTCAATACCTTTCCCCTTTTGCCCTCCTTTGCATTGTGTTCTCTGAAACCTCTACTGATAAACAATTTTCCTTTCCTCCTAGATTTCTTATTTCACTCTTTCCATTTGGGTCTCACGGAAACCTGCATTTTTTTAGAAGACTGATTCTTGGCTACTGTTTCCAATACTGGTTGTTTTTTCTCCTGTGCTACCTACCATGTTGGGCCAGGAGGAGAAGTTGTCATTTTCATTGCTCTCCATGGCTACTAGCAGATCTTTTTTCTCCTATAATTCAGTAAGAATTTTTTTTTCCTTTTAAATCCATTGCATCTGTTTGTATTATCCCATCCAGAGCTTGATTGATGGGATCTACCAGCCTCCAGGTCACTTTCCTTTCTTTCTCAAGTGTTTGGATCATCATTATTGGTTGCACCCCAACCTCTGCCCTTATATTTTGATATAGGTGTTGATGTCCTCTCAAATCCCTGCTATCCTGTTCATCAGTGACCCTCAGTGGAAGCCCTGGATCTACATCTTTCCACCATAGCCAGCCATAGAGAGGGTCATATCTTAGCTCCCACCATCAACCATAATGGTACCATCTCCATGATTCTGAACTCTAGCATTCTATTCTCTGATTATAATTTTCTATCTTTTTGAAGTAGGTATTTTTACAATGGCTTTACCACTGTGGGGAGTGGAGGAGGCCCCCAAAATTCCTTATAGGAGGAAGAGATTGATGGAACAATGGGAAATGACAAAATCTACATGCAGATACACAGATTTCAAGGTTCCTTATTTCCTTTTCCTTTAATCTTGAGAAATACTTTCAGTCTGTTATTTCAAAGCAGAAAGATTCATAGCATTCACATTGGGCCTCCCAGTTTGACAAACAAATATAGTAGTAGATTTTGGTAGTCAGATTCCAGGGTTGCTACTTGTAGAAATCCACCCTTTAACCTGTGGTGATTGTGACCACAATCAAAACCAGCACCAGTGGGTGTAACACTTGTCCCAAGGCCATTGGTGTGAGACTCTCTCCTTACTGGTGGTAAAGAATGACTTCTGGAGTTCATGGGATGTAAGATGGAGGAGGCCAACCCCACTTCAGGTTGCTGAATAAAAAGACTGGGAGGACCTGAGAGGAGCAGGCAGTCTCGGTCATGTTTCTGTTTCCAGCTTGCTACTCTAGAGACTTTGGGGAGTTTCCTCTTGGATGAGATCCAGGACCATCTCTCTTGAGTTACCTTATTCCCAATGGGAGAGCTCTGTCATTCTGTGTTATCTGGTACACAGACAGTTGCTGCATTACTACTGTTCTGCAGATCTCTGTAAAGCCATCTTTTTTATGTAATGTGAATGAAACGAAAGCAGGAGGAGGAACATGCAGGCAGGGGCCAGCCATGTGAGGGCCTGGCCAGGATTAAAAGGAAGAAGGGGGTGGGGCAGGAAGACAAATGGGGTTTGATGGGGACACAGACAGGAGAGGAGGGGTGGGGACAGACAGGCAGTACCAGAATACTGATAGACAGAAGACAGGTGGTGTTGAGGAGGGGCAGCAGGGCAGTGGTCTCCTCTCTCAGCTCTAGAAGTCTCAAGCCAAGCCCCAGATCTCACTGCCACTGTGGCAGTAGCAGTGGCAGTCTCTCTTAATGTCCATTCTTCTGCTTTCACTTGGAGGGTTTTTTGTTTTTTGTTTGGAAGGGGTTGGAAGGCTGCAGCAGTGGATACTGTCCGGTATCCACTGAAAGTTATATTATCTAATTTTATTGCTGTGCACCAATCTTTTTATTCTTCCTCAATTCACTTTTTCTGTCTTATTCTCCTGAGTATTCCAGACTCCTATACTCTTCTCTCTTCAAGCCTTCAACATCATACCTGTTTTCCCTCTCAGCAAATGTTTTTGTTACTTTTTTTCTGTGAAAACTGAGTTCATTTTTATGAGTTCCCTCATTTTTTTCCTTCCCTTCCTGCCCACATAATACAACTTCACTCTTCCTGTTCTCCACTTTCTGAGATAGAAGTGGTTAAGTACAATCCCTCTTACTTGTGCCAGAAATCCCATCCCTTTCTATCTGCTCCAGAATCTTGCCCAAACATTCTTTCCCTTTAAACTTTAACACTTCTTTGTCTACTGGTACCTCCCTGATTCCCCACAACCATAGTCAGGTCTGTCCCTCTCCTGTTTGAATGAAATACACAATTGGAAAGGTGATGTTTGTCCAGGGCAAAACATTTCTTTAATTTTGTAAAAAATTATGAAGAAGAACATCAAAAAGGTAATATTTCCATATGTGAAGATGGCCAGAAAAATGATTGTCCATGAAATCATGAACATGTCATTTTTTTTAAGCAATTGGGGTTAAGTAACTTGCTCAAGATTACAAGGTTATTTTTGTGTGGGTGTTAAGTATCTGAGGCCAGAATCCTGGGTCCTCCTGACTCCTTCTCTGGGGCTGGCAGTCTTACTCACTGAGCCACCAGCCTCCCCTCGAACATGTCATTTTTAATACTTTCTAATCAAAAACTCCCATCCACTCTCCCTCCACCCCCAATAAGAAAGCAAGAAATGCAAAATCCCCTGTTACAAACATGTATAGTCAAGCAAAACAAATTCCTTAATTATCCATGTCCAAAAAAAAAGTATCAGTTTTCACTCTGAATAAAGAATTACCTCTTTATCAGGATGTGGGTAGCCTGTTTTATCATGAGACCTCTGAAGTTGTGACTGGATATTGTGTTAATCAGAGTTCCTAAGACTTTCAAAGTTGATATAAACATATTGTTTATTGAAATATAATAAATTTGTTTTCTATCTCTATGACTATCTCACTTCTCATCTACACATTTCCCTCTATTCAAAAGTAATCTTTCCCTTATAACAAGTGAGTATACTCAAGCAAAACAAATTAGATTGTATCTGAAAATATCCTGTACCTATAGTATATCATCTCTGTACTTAGAGTACATTGTTATTCAGTCAATCAATAAGGATTTAATAATCTGCTGCTGTGTGCTAGTCACTAATAGCACTGATGATACAAAGAAAGGCAGCAAACAGTTCTTGCTGTCAGGGAGCTCATATCCTAATGGGGGGAGTACCATGAAAACAGCTATACACAGGAGTGTGCTGGAGCCAGCTTGTAACAGTTCTTGAGAGTTAATTGTTTACTTTTTAGGGTGAACATTTATACCTTGGAATTCAGCAAACACTACAATTAGTGCTTGATTTATTGGCAATTTTTTTGTATTACAAATTTATTTTATTTTCAATTCATAGAACAAAGCAAGCATTTCTATAATGCAGTACAACAAAAAAGATGATTGCACGTGAAATTACAAATCTATCACTTGATTTATTTTTTGTTGCTTGTCTAGACTTGAGAAATTGATGGAGAAAATATTTAAAATGTAGATCAAACTTAAAAGTGGATCCTGTGTACATTTTTGGGGAGAGCCAATTGTTTTTATTCCACCATCTTGGCTCCGCCCCCTGGGAGAGTCAATTGCTAAATATTGATCAGCCCACCCCCTGACTGTGCACAAACAAGATGCATACACAATAAATTAGAGCTAATCTACAGAATGAAGGCACTGGTATTAAGGGGGAATAAACTTAAAAAGTATGTCATACGCATCTTTTTTTTGGAAGGGGGAGGTAGAACTGGTTGTTAAATATTTACCAGCATGATAGTGTCCCCTAAGATAGCAATGTAACAAGAAGCAGTGTGATGAGCTCCATTCTATAAATCTCCCCAAACATCTATCAAATGCTCCTTATTAGGAAATTTTTTAAAAAGTCATAGATCATCATTTGCTGGAGCACTGAAAGCTTGCAAGTCCTCAGCCTATCCCTAGGATCCTGGAATGATACAATACTCAATACCCACAAGAAAGCACCCACAAGACCACCTAGATCCCCCCAGATGTATGGCAGAGTCCAGCCCAAACATCAAGTCTGAAATTAGAAAAATGGGCACACAAACAAACAAAAGAACCCCACCACAATGAGCTTTTACAATGGTAAGAATGCTTAAAACACAAACCCAGAAGAGAATGAGTGCATAATATCTATAAACAATGTGTTGGGGAAAAACACAGCATGGGCACAAACTTAATTAGAATTCTTGGGAAAAATGAAGTGAGAGGATTTTTTTAAAGAGTTAAAAATGTTTTTATAAATGGAATGAGTGTGCACAAGAAATAAAATGGAAAGGAAAGGTGAACTGTGGAAGAAAGAATGAAACAAATTAATGACTTGGTACAAAAGGTACAAAACCTTGCCCAAGCAACAATCTCCCTGATAGTTAGAATGGAGCAAAAAGAAGTCAATCACTCTATGAGACAACAAAAAATATTAAGACAAAGTCAAAATGTTCAACAAAATAGTAGAAAATATAAGGCATCTCATAGCAAAAACAACTGACTTGGAAAACAGATTGAGGAAAAAACATTGAGAATCAATGGACTATTAGAAAACCATGACCAAGACCAGATATATTTCAAGAAGTCTAAAAAGAAAACTGCACAGATCTCTTAGAACAAGAGAACAAAGTAGAAAGAAAAGGAATTTATTGGTTACCTCCTAAAAGAAAATAAATAATAAAATGAAAGCTTCCAGGAACATTATAACCAAATCCAGAGCTTCCAAGGTCCCCCCCCCCCACCCCGCTTCTCCCTCAAGAAAAAAAATTACTCCACACAGCCAAAAAGAAAAAAATTCAAGAACTGAGAAGTCTTAGTCAGGTTCACACAGAATTTAGCAGCCACCACTATAAAGGAACTGAGAGTTGGGACCATGATATTTCAAAAGGCAAAAGATATGCATTTACAGCCAAGAATAACTTACCCAGCAAAACTGAGCATAAAGCTGTACCAGGAAAATAATGGATGTTTAACAAAGTAGAGAACTTCCAAGCATTCCTGATGATGGAAAGACTAGTGGAGAAACTCCAAGTTCAAATATAGAAGTGAAGAGAAATATTAAAAGGGAAACATGAATGGAAAGTGATAAAGGACTAAATAAGAATAAAATACTCACATTCAAATATTGAAAGATGATACATTTATTGCTTCTGAACCCTGTCCTCATCAGGGTTCATAGAGGGAGTCCAGTTAGACAATGTCTGGGAGTTCATAGTTCAGTTTTGTCTTGATTATCTTATAATTTTTTTTGGAGGTGGAAAGGCAGGGCAATTGGGGTTAAGTGACTTGCCCAATGTCACACAGCTTGTATATGTTAAGTGTCTGAGGTCAGATTTGAACTCAGGTCCTCCTGACTCCAGGTCTGGTACTCTATTCACTGTACCACCTAGCTACCCCTCTTCTTGATTATATTAAGAGAAAAATGGAAAGAGAGGGGAAGAGGAATACAGTAAGGGGAGGATGTTTAGGGGAAATTATTTAACAGAGTGTTACAAGTAGATATCTGTACAAACAAGGAAGAAGAGGGACAAGGGGAACAGCTGACACTTGAACCTCACTATACTCTGAATTGGTCAAAAGAAATAATACATTTGCTTACATACTGAGTTGAATACAGAAATACATTTTATTAAAAGGCAAATGAGGGGGAGAAAGGAGAAGGAATAGGGGAAATTAGGAGGATAGATTAAAGGAGGGATTAGTCCTAAGCAAAACAAACTCTAAGAATGCACAAAATATTTATAATTCTTTTTAAGATGGCAAAGAATAGGAATCTGAAGGGGTACTCATAAATGGATGGATTATTATTTATCTATTTTTGTCTATTCATCTGAATGCTATTGTGCTGGATTCATATTAAGGCAATGAATGACTAGGACTAATGAAGGAACTTGCTACCTACCCACCTCTTAACAGAGAGATGAAAGACTCAGAATGTAGAATGAGACCATTTTTTTTTTGACGTGGCCAATGTAGAAATTTGTTTTTATCGACTATATGTGTTTTTAATGGGTTTTGCTTTGCTTAGGTTTTCAGTTGTGAGTAGAAGTGTTGGAGTAGGGCTGTGATTTGTTGGATCTTGACTGATTACAACAAATAAAATATTTTTTAAAATTTACCAGAATACCCCTGACTATGCACAAACAAGATATATACAAGATGAACCATCAAAAGAAGGAAGGGACTGTTATTAAGGGGAATGACTCTCTTTTAGAAGGTGGGATTTTACCTGGGATGTGATGAAAAACCAAGGGAAGCCAAGAGAGAGAGATGAAGAGTGAAAGAATACCAGGTATGGAGGGAAGTCACCGAAAATGCAATCTGCACACACACACACACACACACACACACACACACACACACACACACACACACAAAATATGCACACAATAATTAATTATCTTCTATCTTTAAGGATAGTTTCCCTGCTTATTTCTTTTAACAATAATTATTTTTAATATTGCCTGTCTGGTATCATAATTGTTAAAATTCTCCCGAAGTATAATGTTTCCTCTAAGCCCCTCATTTTAATTCTGTGTAAACTTCTCTATTTCAAATGTTTTTCTTATAAACAACATATTGTTGATTCTGTTTTCTAATCTGTTCTTTCATCCTCTTCCCTTTAATGGATGAGTTCATCTCATTCATATTCATGACTATGATTGTTAATGGTGTATTTTGCTTCATCATATTCTCTCATAGTTTTTCCTCCATTTTGTTCACTTTGCAAAGAAGAAAGGGGTTAAGAAAGAGGATACACACACACACACACACACACACACACACACACACACACACACACACACACACACACACACACACACACACACACACCCCCTAATATAATCGAAGTGGTCTGCTGCCTCCTCTCTTCACCTAATCCAGATAGGGATAACTGGCTCTTTCTTTCTCTTCTTTTGATTCCCCACTCCATAACTGCTTATCATCTGCCCACCAAAGTTAAAGTATGGTTTGCTTGCGGTTGTTCTCAATTCTGTTTTCCTATTTTCCCCCCTTAATCCCTTTCTGCATTTCATTGTCCTTGGTTCTTTGTTGAGTTTAGTGTTACACCAAACTTGTGTTTGTGTATTCGATCTTCTTTCCCCCTCCTCCCCAAAGAGGAAGATACTTCTCCAAAGGCATACTGAAATAGGAGAAGCTCACAGTATTTTGTCTTGTTTTTAAAGCATTGGATTGCAGAGTCATGTTTGATATTAACCAACAGGGATAGGCCTGTCAAAAAATGAAGCCAAGTCCAGTTCAGACCAGAATAAATAAGATGAGGTTCCCAGAGATGATCAGTAGGAAAGGAGAAAGCTCCACAGCTGGATCCAGGCATAACTGCTGGGAAAAACTGTGATAGCTTTTTCTCCTTGGGGGAATGGGGGTTTACAGTTAGGGCAGGAAATAAATCAGATGGTACAAAAATCTGTTGATACTGTCTGAACTGGGCCTGCCTTCTGCAATCATTGTTAAAATATTAATTTGTGCCTTTTTATCCTCTCATTGTTATCCTCAATTCCCAAACCACATATATCCACTATATGGACTGGCCTATTATTTTTCTATGTACTATCCTTAAAGGCACAGTGATAGTTTCTGGTCATTTCATTCACTGGCTGCATATTCATATTTCTGGCTACAGCAGTGGCATCAGGCCACAGCCAATGACCAAGTCATTTTTCTCAATTTCATGGAAGCCATAGCAATCAGAATCCAAAGAGCCACTTACTCTGATTGCTTTCATAGCAACCAGGAAGTCCCAATCCAAGGTCAATGAAAGGAAGAGAGGATACATACTTTGCATGCTGAATCATACAGATTGCTTCCTTTTTTATTTTCCAAAACTTCCTACCCCAGATCCCACATTTGTTGTTGGGTCCAACTCTTCATGACCCCATAGACTATACTGTCCATGAAGTTTTCTACTGGTGTGGTTGATTTGCCATTTCCTTCTCCAGTGGATTAAGGCAAACAGAGGTTAAGTGACTTGTCCATGGTCACGCAGCTAGTAAGGTTCTGAGGCCAGATTTGAACTAAGGCTTTTCTGATTCCAGACCCATAGCTCTATCCACTGAGCCATCTAGCTCTCTCCATAGGGAAGTACAATTTCCTTTGTCCTCTCTTTGTCTTATAGGAAAGTGGGCACAGTCATCTTGTCTTTGGTGGTGTGTCTCCAATTCTTTTCTGTTAGTCTCCCTCTGTGGAAATTTTCTGGGCCTTTTGGTCTCCACAGATGAAAGTGAGACGCAGAGTTATTGACTACTTTTTAGCTAGACTGGGTCTGACTGGGGCCAGTACTTTGGTAGTTAATATTTGATCTTGAAACAAAATGTTGCTAGATGATTCAGCAGTTAGAGAAAAGATTGCTTTAGCCATAGCAGGAGAATATTCAATAAGGAAACCCCATGGTGATTCAGCTGGGCAAAGCTGCCAATTATTGAAGAAGGCCTTGAACTCTTCCTTGTTTTGTACTCAGAGAGCCAGGAAATAACATCAACAGCCTGGGTGTTAGAGCCCCTGAGTCAAGTTAGGCTGAGGATGGCTTCCATAAGTATTAAGGAAAAATTAGCCTTACTTTCATGGGAGCAGGAGTTAGGATGTTGTTTTTACCATAATTGTCCTTCATTATCTTTTTCCTGACTTTTTGTGACTTACCTTGTCAGGCTAGAAATGAATGAATGAAAAAGTATTTTTAAAGAACTAAGACGAGGAATGCACTACGTTAAGTATTGGAGATGCAAATACAGAATGAAGGCATCTCTTGCTCTCAAGGAGCTCACATACAAAAAAGGGTACATAACACATATTGGGAGGTTTCAACTACAAGTCAGATGGAAATACTCAGTGGTCCTTAGGGTATAGCATCAAGGCAGAGGGTAATACATTTTTTAATTAGTTTCATTAACTTTAATTCATTTAATTAATTAATTTCATTAGTTTCTGGTATTGAACCATTTGATTGTGCCAAGGACTTTGGTGTTCAGAACTTTATTTTCTGGAGTAGTAGTAACTATAGCTACCAGGGTGGGGGTGGGTGAGTGGTGGGGTAGAAGGGGGTGCTACAGTACCTGAGGAGTCAAGTTGTAAGGTTACGCCTCCATAAGTGTTGCTTTCCAAGATAAAGGCTGGAAGCAAGTTTGGTCATACAGGGCATAGATCAGCTGATGTTTCTAGGGCTTTTGGGCCAGAATCCAAAGCAGTTGACTGACTGTTGGTTGTGCTGGGGATGGAGGGCCTTTCACCACAGAAGCTGCTTCCTTGAAGGAAGATGACTTCAGGGGCCAGGCTAAAAGCAGAGTTGGTGATTTGGAGACATTTTGCAATGACTGGGGACATTAAAAGACTATTTTAATCCTGAACCATTTTTCTCTTTTCCTTATTCTGATTTTTCATCTACTTTTTAAAAAAACTATTTACTTCTATATTTCTCCTTTTTCTTATTTGTTTTTTTTTCTTCCTCTATGTGTTTTGTTGTTTTTCTGGCTTATCGATTTCTTTTTTTTTTCTTTTTAGGGGGTTGATTAAGAGAGTGCTCTGATTAAGTTGATAAATATATAGGGAGTGAGCTTTTGTAGCTTCTGAGAGCATATACCTACAGAGGGTGTGGGTATACCTACTGGTACTATATTCAGAAGACTAGGGTATTTCTATGATGACTCTATTAGTTTGAACTCCTAGGAGATTGATATAGTGGGAAGAACCAAACCTTGTCCTGGGTTGTAAAAAAAATGGTCTCCATCAGAGATTTTCATCTTGTTTAGGAGATCCTGAGGGTATGTCAGAACTAGAGAGAATATGGGGCTTATATAACTGATTTGGCCTTATTATAATTATAAGAAGCATTAATATTAGTTGCTCTGGTGCAAGGTTAGTGGGAGTCTAGCAGAAATTCTCCAAGACTTAGTATCAGGAGATAGGTCAAATAGGTACCATTCCTCTAACACCTTTCCCATCAAAGTCCCCTAGGTCTGCTCTTGGCTAGACTTGCTATATCTTGAGGATAAATTAAAATAGTAAAAAGAATGCTGAGTTCCTAGTGGAGACTCCCTTGTGCAGGCTAGCACAAAGGATCATCTCACAGTCTTTCCCATAGAAATCTGAATCTTTCAGTTCATCTTGAGGATTATTCCAGACATAGATTTAATCAGGAGATATCCTTAATCTTTTCATCAAGATGCCAACATCTTATCTTATGGATGGTGTCCACACCATCCATAGGTAGATATTCTGAAAAGTTCTAAAGAGAGCTTACATTTCTCTCAGTTCATTTGGGTTGTTCAGACGATATCCTTGATCAACCCCCTATACACTTTTAAAATCTTAATATATATGTCATCCTCTTTGCATATGGTTGTGACATGACCAGCCCTGTCTTACCCTCCCTGTTCTGTAGTAGTAGTGATAATGTCAGAACCAGAAAAACAGCAGAAACTTATGGAACCGAACACATTTTTTATGTAGCTGTTTTCACTGGAGGCCAATATTGACTCTCTCAAAATAGATATTTTACATTTATATTTTATATTTCTTTTTTTTTTTTTTTGCTTTTTTGGAGGGGGGAAGGTAGGGCAATTGGTGTTAAGTGACCTGCCCAAGGTCACATGGCTAGTTTATGTGTTAAGTGTCTGAGGTCGGATTTGAACTCAGGTCCTCCTGACTCCAAGGCCAGAGCTCTATTCACTGTGCCACCTTAGCTGCTCCTTATATTTTACATTTCTTAATGATCCTACTCTGGAATCTATGTACTGGACCCTTCTATTTCACATATTTAGTTTCCCTAATTTCCTTGGCTAATAGGAAGCAGGACCTTCAGACTTGACCTCAAAGGATAAAGGAAATGTGAATTTTGGCTCTATAACAAGTTAGTTTTTAGAGTAAGAATAGGGATCTACTCTCTCCCATTTTAGGGAGAAATTCTTCAGAAATTTAAGGCAAGTCATTATAAGTACATAGGTTTCAGATACATGATTTTGGTAATTCATTCAATTCCTACACTATACACAGAAAGAACTCTAGCATATATGAGCAATAAAAAGCATTATTTTCTACTGGACATTTTCACATAAATCTCTCTCTCTGAAATTCAACATGTCCTAGCTCTGCCATTAACTCAGCAAATGTTGAGTCACTTAACCTTTCTGGACTTCATTTAAACCATCTAGAAATATGTTGGGACTGCATGATCTTTTCCCACTTCCAGTTCTGAAATTCAAAACAAGCTCTTCCTTCTGATTTCTCTATTGATGCTAATGGTACTAAGATATTAGTATCTTAGTAACCAAGATCAAAACCTTGGAGTGACTCCATGGGCTAATTTCCCTGACCGTACTAGCTGCAGATTATCACTTCCTCAGCTGAATTCCTATGGCATTTATTGTATGTATAACTTATTTGACATTTATTGCTGTATGTTGTTGTTGTTATCTTTTCACATCTCTTACAAAATGTAAAATCCCTCTTTAGTACCCTGAGATCTTTCCCTCCTTCTGATTGGATGAGAGCTCCTTTCAGATGCTCCCTTCAGGAGGGGAGCACTCTGCAGCTATCTCATTGTTTCCCACCCAACTTCAGGTCTTTTCTCTTCCATATACACACCCCCCACCCTTAACTCTTTCCAGCTTCTTTTTATGTATTGTCTTCCTTTGAAGGCACAAGCTCTCTTTTGTTTTTCTTTGTAGAGTGCTTGGCGCATAGTAGGCACTTAATAAATGTCTATTCTATTGTACTATGTATAGATTGCAAGCTCTTTGAGGGCAATGTCAGCACTTTGTAAAGTGTTTCACATAGTGGGCACTCAATAAACATTTGCTTCATGGTTAGTCTTTGATTCCTCCCTTCCCTTCCCTTCTCTTTCTCTATTCAATCAGTCACTTTAAAGGTCATGTTTAAATTGATTTTATGATGTTTTTCTTATCTATTCCTTCCATTCTATCCTCATTGCCATCATTATTCTAGTTCAAACCTTCATTATTCAACATTCAATTATTGAAATAACCACTCAACTTGTCTCCCTGCCACTGGTCTGTTTCCTTTCCTATCTACCTGGTATCCATGTGTCAAGTAAATCTTCTTAAAGCAATAATTTCATAATGTCCTTCCTAATTAAAAAATTTTCAATAACTTCTCAAAAAAATCAAAATTCAAACTCTTGTCTGGTGTTTAGGGGCCTCCACTATTTGTTTCTGACCTATTTTTCCAACTACCTCCAAGGCCATATCATTTGTACCAGTTAGGTTGATTTACCCATTATCTCCCAAATTCATTATATTCGTTCCCTCCTTTGTTGTCACCATTCCCGCCTGCTTTCGATGACTTCCTAAGGTATAAATGTGAGCATGGGTATAGTAGATAGAGTGTTAGACTTGAAGTCAAGAAGGCCTGGGTTTAAATTCCACCTCAAACGACAATTCCATTTAATTCCTTCTTTAATTCATTTGGTTCTTTCTTTAAACAGCATTTTATAGTTGCATTTATATTTCCTGTGTGTGATTTAGTAGCTAAATTCTTTCTCTGTTTATCTCTCTGTCTCTCTTATTCTGTGTTTGTGTGTGTGTGTGTGTGTGTGTGTGTGTGTGTGTGTGTGTGTGTGTGTGTAAGAATCTCTTTTTTTCTCTTTCTTTTGACTGGGGTCTCACTATCTCATTCAGGCAGGAAGGTTAGAGACTAAATCTTGCCAGTTTTCATTACTGGTCAGCCCAACTCTCAGGAACTCACCATATTGATGCTGATCTTTGAGTCGACACTGACTAGGCATAGTGTATTGTAACAGTGCTCTGGAGCACGAGAGATCTGTCAGCCTCCCACTCTCAGGCTTTTTCATGTCTTCTTTCTGGGTTTTGTTGGTAACATACAGAAAGGCCAGGAACTTTTGTGTGTTTGTTTTATATCCTGTGACTTTACAGAATTTTTTACTTGTTTCAATTAATTTTTAGTTGAGTCTATAGGGTTCTCTAAAGTAAACCATCTTAGGGATGGAGGTAGGGATTGGACTTGTGATTTCATTGGTATAGGAAACTCTTCCTATGAGTTTCCTAACCCTAACCCTGAATGCTCAAGTTGTTAAATTCGCCCTCAGATTGATACCTTTTCTTCAATATGTTGTCTTAACTGCCTAAAGACCGAAAGGTTAATGGCTTGCCTAAGGTCACACAGCTAGTACCCATCAGAGGTGAGACTTGAAGCCCTGTCTTTCTGACTGTGAGTCCAGCTCTTTATCTGATCTACCAAAATGTCAAACTTGAACCCACATGAATTAAATTAAATTGAGAAATGTGTAACAAAATAAACAAAAACTCAGTACAACATAGATGATGCTAGTATATGGTTTTATTTCCTTTTCCATTTGATACCACTGCTATACCATGTTGAAAAAAGTTATGATTGGTTTCTTTGCTTGTGTTTCAATTAGTCAACATTTATTAAGTACTTACTATGTGCCGGGCACTATGCTAAGCACTAGAGATACAAAAGGAGGCAAAAGGCAGCCCCTGCCCTCAAGGAGCTAACATGGAGGAACTGGGGAGAGAGCTTGCAGACAAACATGTACAATGTAAACTATATATGGGATAAATAGGAAATTATTAACAGAGGGAAGGCACTAGAATTAAGAGGAGTTAGGGAAGGCTTCCAGTAAAAGATAGGGACTTAAAGGAAACCATTTCCTTCTTTTTTTTTTCTTTTTTTTAATAAGCAATTGGGGTTAAGTAACTTGCTCAAGGTTACACGGCTAGTCATGATTTATGTGTGGGGGCTCATTTTCTGAGGCTGTACCCGATCCCGGGTCATCCCAACTCCGGGGCTGGCACTCTTACTCACTGCACCACCTAGCCGCCCCTCCTTATTTTCTTTTTTCAGTCATTGCTACAGCTACATTTTAAGAACTAGATCAAAATTAAAATGGTGACATTGGACACCCTTGTTCTATTCCTTGGTATCATTAGAAAGTCCTTAGGTAAAGGGAGGGATCAGAGCTAAGCAAACCAAACTCTAAATATTTATTGCTCTTTTTATGGTGGTCAAGATTTGGAAACTGAGGGAGAAAGGAAGATCAACTTGGGAAAGACTGAACAAATTATATAACCCTCACCCAAAGGGCCAATTGTATGGGACTTTCTCCTCATTAGTGAAGATTAATTACTTAATACCCTGTACCTGTGGAATTGACAAGAGTTAGAAGAGAAATGCAGGCTTTTGAGTCTCTTTAGATTCTTCTAGCTTCCAGTGCTGAGAGAGAAGATGGGGATTCTAACCTTTCTCTGAAGGTAGAAAGATTGGGAAGAAAACTGACATATAGAGCTTCTATCACATCCTTATTTCAGCTTGCTACACTAGAGGATTAGAGGAATTTCTTCTGGGTGAGATCTGGCACTCTCTCTTTTGGTTGAACTGAGTTATCTCACTTCCAATGGGAGAGTTCCTTGAATCTGTATTGCCTGGCATATTTTCTTGTATGTAAATGTTCTCTGATTTCTGTTTTGTTATCAACTTGAGTAAATGCGTTTCTTTACTATTTGCTATATATGTTCATTGTAGAATTCCTATTTCATGGGAAGGAAGCCAAGTATTGGATATAAAGCTTAGGGTCACCTCTATGAAATAGCAATTAAATTCACCATTATGAAATAGCAATTAAACCTAAAAATTACATCCATTACATTAATAATATTTAGGGTAGCAGGTAGATATACTTTCAGTCTGGTACTTCTGCTCTCTGAGGACAGCACTGTGGCCAACCTTTGGCCCAAACCTCATGCTTCCCCTCTTGGCAGGAATTAATATCTCCCTTGGAGAAGAGTCTGGGGAGGAAATGTTAGAAATGTCTATTCTTACCTTCCTTCATATTACTTTTAGACAGCCACATTACTCATATATGTGAAGGAATACTATAGATCTGTAAGAAATGATGAAGAGGTGGTTTCAGAGAAACCTAGAAAGACTTGTATGATCTGATGAACAGTGAACTGAGCAGAACCAAGAGAACAATTTTTACCAAGACTACAATATGGTAAAGTAAAACAACTTTGAAACTGATTGATTGTGTAATAACTGACAACCATTCCAGAGAATTAATGATGATATACACCATCCACATTCAGACAGAGAGGTGAGGGACTCAGAGAACAGAATGAGACTTTTTCTCCCTAGATAGAGCCAATGTAAAAATTTGTTTTGCTTGACTATGCACATTTTAAATTTTTAATAATTTCTTTCTCAGTTAGAGGTGGGAGGGAGAGAAGAAGGATTTTTGCTGATTAAAATTTTTTTTAATTTAAAAAATGTCTCTAACATTTCTCCAGTATAAGTAACACTCTTGGTTTTAGAAAATATTATTTTCCCTACTAAGGAACAATTCACTTATCTGTATGCTTTTAAATATTTTCAACATAAAGGGAATGGGTTGTGGTAGCACACATTTGCAATCACTATTACTGTGAAGACTGAGGCTGGCAGGTCTCTTGAGCCTGGGAATTCTCAGCTGCAGTGTGCTAAGCCAATAGTGTGTTTGTGTTAAGTTTAACATTAATATGGTGAACCCTAGGAATCCTGGTTTAGGTAGCAAGCCATATTTTTTTTTTTATAGGAGTTTGGTGGGATGCCATTACTCCCAATTTTTGCAAGTTTATGTACTATTAGAGTGGATTGTTCTTTGAATTTTTTTTATAGTATTCATGTGCAGTTGCTGTAGACTTGGGTTTTTTTCTTTGAGGGTTCCTTTTGTGACTAGTTCAGCTTTTTCTAAGGTTGGGTTATTTAAATTTTCTTGTTCTGTTAATTTGGGCATTTGTAAATTCACGTCTGCTTTGTCACTTTTTGGCATATAAGCAGGCAAAACAATTTCTAATAGTTCATGAAGTCTCTTTTTCCCTCTTTATTAGCAATTTGATGTTTCTCTTTTTATCAGCTTAGCTAATATTTTATATATTTTATTAGTTTAAAAAAAGCAGCCTCAACCAGCCCTGGAGTCAGGAGGACCTGAGTTCAAATGCAACCTCAGACACTTAACACTTACTAGCCACTTGACCTTGGGTGACTCAACCCCAATTGCTCTGCCCTCCCCCCTCCAAAAAGAAAAAAAAAACAGCCCCTAGTTTTATAAAGTAATTTCTAGCTTTCGATTTAATCTTTTTTATTTTTAGAATTTCTGTGTTCATAGGTTTTTTAAATTTGGTTTTTAATTTGTTTATTACTATGTTATTGTTATTAGTTTTTGGAAGGGTTGTCCATGGTATAGCGAGGACGTTTTGTTTTGCTGTTTAGATTCTCCTATTTGCTCTCTACCCTATTACTAATTCATTGCCTAATTAGATTTCCTGGTTTGAACATTTTCCTCTCTGAGAAGTTATAACAAAAGGATCTGCAATTCTCTCTATTTTTAGCTCCAAATTCTCAGCCCAAGACAGTGCTCTGGAAAAATTCCTCAGTGTTAAATCCCTCTCTCTTTTTCAGGATTGCTAACCCTACAGTTGCCTCCTCCCAACTACAACCCTAAAAAGTACATTCAGACTAAGAAATGGCTATGGTTAACACTAGTTTTAAAGAAGAGCAAAGATTCCAAACAAACAAACAAAAAAGACATATTTTCCCTAGGTTTAAGGATCCCATAAGAGAGCCCTAGGAAGAAAAGAGATGCAGAATTACCACCCTGGGGTCTGTAGTCTAGGCAAAACAGCATTTGTCCTATGGTTCTCCTGTTGGTTTGACCCCTATGAGTCTTGGACCCTGTGGAGTACTGGTCCCCAACTTCTTATAGTGGCTACCTCTTCCTTCTTCTAAGTCCTTGAAGATCATTTTCTTGCAGACTTTTCTTCTCCATCTTCTGTATACCTCATTAGGGTTTCCCTTCAAGTCTGTACTAACTTCAACTCTGGAACTTCCTCAACTATTGGTAGGCTTAACTATACAGGGTGGATGATTTTCACGGTTTTCTTTGACTAGGATCCCAGTAATTCCATCAAAGAAAGGTGTTCACACCTTGTAAAGGCATAACTGGGTGTTAATATCTTGTTAATGCATTATCTTTTAGTTGTCTGTAATTTCTCTTGTGACCATAACAACTCATTAAATTGGACTTTACACATTTCCCCCATTTAAAAGGTTTGCTGCCCACAGCAAGCCAGCTTTGGGTGTTTTGTCAAAGTTCATATGTTACAGCTTTCAGACAATCCAGAAATTAACATTGTTTTGTAAGGATGAATGCCTGTCTTTGTTTGGGGACCTAGAGATTATACCTAGTCTCAAACTTACAATTGTATAATGTAGCAAACAGGCCTTACTTATGATAGTCCTTGCAAAGATTTCTCCCAATCCAAACACACACACACACACACACACACACACACACACACACACACACACACACACACACACACACCACCACCACCACCACACACAGAAAGGAAAGCAAACCTCATGTTATGGAAAATCTGTTCCCTACAAAACTCCCCAAAAGGATAGAGAATGGGGGTTAATTAGATGGTTCAGGTAAGAAACCAAATTGGGTGAAAATTCCTCTGGATCCCTGCAACACAAAGGGTAATTTAACTGGAGGTTTATTAAAAAAAAATTTGGTGGATGCCTATAACATGTTGTTCAGTCACGTGCTATTTGCCTCAGTTTCCTCATCTGTAAAATGAGCTGGAGAAGAAAATGGCAAACCACTCCAGTATCTCTGCCAAGAAAACTCTAAATGGGGTCATGAAGAGTCAGGCATGACTAAAAAAAATGACAATAACTGGGCATTTACTTTGTTTCAGTTTCTTTATGGCAAAAAGTACTGCTACATTTACACATATTTTTACATATGTAGCCTTTCTATTTGTCACTGACCTTGGTGAATATGCTTAGCATTAAAATCTATGAGTCAAGGGTATGGACTTTTCAGTAAATTGATTTACATAGTTGGAAACTGCTTTCCAGAATGGTTGTACTAATTCACAGTTCCAGCATCAACACGTTAGTGTGCCTGTCTTTTCACTGCCCCTTTCACATTAAATATTCCAATCTTTTATTATTATTATTATTATTATTGCCAATTTGCTGGGCATGACATGAACCCTCAGGGTTTGTTTTAATTTGCATTTATCTTATTAGTGATTTGGACTGAAGTCTTTTGATGTTGTTTTCCTTTATATTGTTGTTGTCATTGTGTAAATTACCCTCCTGATTCTGCTTATTTTGCTCATCAGTTCATGCAAGTCTTCCCAAGTTTCTTGGAATTCATTAACATCACTTTTCTAAAATAGCACAGTTTATTCAACCACTGTCCAGAATATGGGCATTTGCTTTCTCTTCTCCTTCCTTTTGGGAAAAGCAAAAGGAATCAGATACTGACACTTCCTTCTGAGTAGGAACACAAGCTGGAGAGAAGTCTTCCAGAATTTTTAGTGGGGATTGGATTGGAGTACAGCCCAGGGAATATGTATGAAGATGGACCTGCAGGAGATATCCCATGGATGGTATACAGAGTTATCCAGCTTCTGTATGTATATCAGCAGTAAACTCTCTTTGGTTCTTTTGTCCTCCTTATGCTATTACTGTAGCAGTATGACAGGTCAATGCCTCAGTTAAAAAGAAGTGACAGTTTTTATTCTTATTCTCCCTTTCTCTCTAAAATGTGTAGTGTGTAACAGTCTTCTTCTCTATAAAATCCCAAAAAGTATAGATAAGGGGAAGGTGACCTTTTTCACCTGGACAGAAAGGTAAACTGCTCAACAGTAGTAGATGAGCTTGAAAATAGATCTCAAAGCCCAAACTTTCTCTTTCTTTTTGTGTGCCTTAGCTGAGAATATATTATGGAACCATGATGCCCATATGAATGCTTGCAGCTTTGGAGGTAGCACTGTGAATTCAAGAGGTTGAAGGATCTTGGGTATCTCTATTGGAGCTGATTGGGAATGGGAGGAATGTTCCAGAACTACTCCCTTTTCAGAAATGACCACTAGCAGAAGCACTAAGCCCTAGAAATGAACCTAGAGGGAAGTTGTTTGAACAGCATAGAGTTGAGGTAGAAGACAATAAAGTGCTGGTTCAGCAGTCCTGAAAAAATGCTTCACCTTTTTTTTTCAAGTCTCAGCCTCCCAGAAAAGTATAACAATAGCTGTTAGTTACTGCTTGCTTAAGTCAATGTGCATTTGAAAGTTTTTTTGTTTAGTGTTTCTTTGGTGTACTAGAAATAAGATACACACACACATACATATTCCCATAGATGTCTACATTGTGCACTTTGTACCTTTCTACTGCCTCATTTTGGGGGCAGACTTGAATCAAACTTAAGCTTTAATTAATTTTACCCTGAGAACCTCATATGGAAGCATGAAGAAGAGTTTGAGAAAAAAGAACTTGATCCCTCTTTTTTTTTTTTTTGAGGGCAATTGGGGTTAATAACTTGCCCAAGGTCACACAGCTAGGTTGTTTTTTGTTGTTGTTGTTTGTGTGTGGTAAGTGTCTGAGGCCGGATCCGAATTCAGGTCCTTCTGACTCCAGGGCTAGTGCTCTACTCACTGAGCCACCTAGCCTCCCCTTGATCCCTCTTTCTGGAGGGCTGGACTCCCTGGCCTTGAACTGTGTGGACTTACTTTGGATCAGAGCTGAGGGAGACCTCTTAGAGAGAGTAAGCACTTTGGTCCCCAGGGCCCAGCAGTGGTTTGGTGTCATGCCTGAGGACCTTGTCTGAAATCTGAGGGGATAATTCCAACCTACCCTGAATATTTAAGTACTTTTGGGGAGTCCTATATGTGTTCAGAGATCATCTAAGTTTGTTTACTTTCTTTTTGAACTGTCTATTTATGTTAGTAACTTTGGACCCCAGTTTGAGGTACTCTATATGTTGCAGAGAAACCAGGGGAGATTTTTTCCTGAATCTTCATTTAGATTACCCTTTACATTACAATCTGATGTGGAAATGTGTGGGTTGTCCTATGTGCTGTAGGGCCCTACGGGGCAGTTTTTACCCAGGACAATTCAATTTCTCACCTCTAGGTGACTTCTAGTTTACCCCAGTTCCTTAACCCCTATAGGGAGAGTTACAAGTGTACAAGTGTGCTTAGAGTTCATTTGAGACTATGGTTTCTCTCTGAGAGAAGTTTTTTTCTTTTCTCTATTTTTCACTTTTGTTAGTTGTTTGTTTTATTCAGTCACTCAACAAATATTTATTAAATACTGTTTTATCAGACACTATGCTCAGTGCTAGGTGAAAAGAACAACTCTTTCCTGAAGTAATAGAGGGGGGAAAACCATGTAAATAGCTAGGTTCATACAGATAGATGCAGAACTGATGTAGGTAATATGAAAGGGGAAGGAATTAACAGTTTGAGGGACTGAGAAAGGCCTACGGAAGGTAGGTTTTGAATGAACCTTGGAGGAAGCCAAATAATTTAAGAGTGGAGGTAAGAGATCAGAGCATTCCAGGAATGGGGGACAGGGAATGTAGATGGGAGATGGAGTATCGAATTTTAATTTTCAGCATTTTTTTAGTTGCTTAATTTGGGTAAAATCTTTATAGTGACCAAACAGGCAATAATCTGTGTTATGCTTTAGCTTTTTTAATGTTGTTTGTCAAATTTGCATAACTTTGGGAATGATTATGAGCCCACCAGCTAGCAGGCCTGAACCTTCCTTTAAAACTTAATCTTGTAATTTTCTAAAGACTGCTTAAATGAACTGTTTGAGACTCTTTTTTAAAAATGAACTCCAATTTTGGATTATTTATTTATTTTTCTTTTTAAAAAAATTAATTTATTTTAAACTTAAATACAAAATAAAGGGGAAAAAGTATTGCCATGTGCACTGCAGAGCATGAGAGAGTGTTCAAAATATACAGCAATAAATTTCCATTTCAAGAAAGTATGATAAATTTGATAAATACTATACGTTGTGTTCAGAACTGTCCACCTTTTCTTTTTTCCTTGTAAGTTTTCTTTTGTTCTCTGTTGTGCACTTTGTTTTTTTCTCTCTTTTACTCCCCCTCTCCCTAGCCCCCCAAGAAAGCAACAACTAAGTGAGGATACAGATACACACATATCTACACATATACATATGCACGAACACATATACATACATATACACATGCATACATAAACACATATATACATACATGTTACATATACTTAAATATTTATAATCATACTAATATATAGACATATACTTTCACATACATCTACGTAAAACTATACTATACTTGCTTGTCCTCTGTTTCTCTGAAGGTGGATAACTTCTTCCTTTAGAGGTCCAAGTCTTTCCATAATTTTCTAACTCTGCTAACTCATTGTTTCCTATACCACAGCAATATTCCAACCCTATACTGTCCAGTTATTTTAAATGGTCTAAAACAATGTTGATTAATATGGCTAACATATAGTGTGGTTTCCCTATTTTTTTCTTTTGATTAAATCCATTTTAGCTTTATCTTTGTCTGAGATCATGATTACTATCCCTACTTTTTTTCCTAATAAATTCTATTCCTGATCTTTATTTTATGTTTGAGTATATCTTCATTTTCCTATTCCTCCTCACTCCTCCATTTTACTTCTACCTGCTACTTTGCCCTCCTATTAATTAACCTACCCCCCCCACCAGAGTTCCCTCCCTTATTCTCTCCCCTATCCCTATCTCATTAGCCTTTTATTTCTTTCTGAATTTAGAAGACTTTTATGCTCATATACACATATATATGTACATATATATATACAGACAGACACATACATACATATATATGTATTGTCATTCCTGATGAGAGTGGGGTTCCAGAGCTACCAGCCTTCCTCCCCCATTTAATTCTTCTGTATCAGTTCTTCCTCTCAAACCTCATCTGTATAATTACTCTTTTTACCTTTTCCTATTAGTATTGCATCACACTCAGCTCTCTCCCAAACTTTCTTTCAAACTACCCAATTACTAATAACAATCTTAGACATACAACTTATATTTCCTTGTATAAAAAGTCTTTCCTTATTGAGTCCCTTGTGATTAGTCCCTTTGATGTTTACTTTATATTTCTCTTGGATCTCGTATGTTCAATTTTCTATTGATTTTTGAGACTCTTTTTTTTTTCTTTTTGGAGGGCAATTGGGGGTAAGTAACTTGCCCAAGGTCACACGGCTAGGTTTTTTTTTTTTTTTAAAGCAGTTGGGGTTAAGTAACTTGCTCAAGGTTACACGGCTAGTCATTATTTATGTGTGGGTGCTCATTTTCTGAGGCCGGTTTCGATCTCAAGTCATCCCAACTCCGAGGCCGGTGCTCTTACTCACTGCGCCACTTAGCCGCCCTGACATGGCTAGGTTTTGTTTGTGTGTGTATTAAGTGTCTGAGGCCGGATCCGAACTCAGGTCCTTCTGACTCCAGGGCCAACGCTCTATTCACTGCGCCACCTAGCTGCCCCAATTTTTGAGACTCTTTATATGGAATTTGGAGGCCATTGATAACTATGCCACATGGACATTATTGAGCCTCTTTAGTGCAAGGCACTGGGGGAGGAATTAAAAGGACTATGCATGTCCTTCCCAGCACCTCAGACACTTTTCCAGAATTGGGGATATTAACAAATGAATTAATTGTACCCAATTTTATTTATTGAGGGCAGCAAATACTGAATCTGTGTAAGAGTTTGGTGAGAGTTGGCTTAGAATATCCTCCATGGCACATGCATGGTGATGGACCCACAATACATAAAACTCCTCTGGCAGCTTTCAAGGATATGTGTGACTCAGCATTAGAGGGATTGGCACTTTGGGATGAGCCAAATCTTTGGCTGTTTCTTGGTCTGCCTCCCCAAACTGTGACAGCAGCAGGGCTGTAGATAATAATGAGACAATATTTCCAATCTTGCTTTCTGTGGATTCAAAAACTCACTCTTTGGGAAGCCCAATTATGGATGAAGGATAGGAGTAGGGATGTGCTAGAGCCAACTCTAACTGTGTTGTAGTTGCTGTTGTTGTTTGGTGTGAGCATGTGTACCTTAGAAATCACTACAGATCAGGGCTTGATTTGTTATTGTTGTTTGTCCTTTGCTTTCCAAGAGGACTGATGACATCTTGGGTGATATCTTGTGCATAAATTGGAGTTAAGGGAGGCAGAATTGCACAGTCATCAGCTTCACTCTCTTTTCCCAATCATTGAAGTCCAGTGGCAGGAAAAAGTCAGGAGGACTGGTGATAACCTTGGTGTCTTTGATGTCTGACCATGCTCTACATACTCTATAGTGCCTATTTCAGTTGCCTTCATGGCTGTTGGAACAAATTGTTCTCATCCACCCATTCTGCCAGGGGGAAGTCTTCACATGTTTGAGTATACACCCCAGTGCCCTCAACTCACCAGTGGGTTTGTGGTCTATCAGTTATTCTCAACCTAGTTTAGCCCATCTGCCAAAATAGCTTACCAGATTGTGGCTACTGAGAATTCTATGGCTTCTTGGAGCCACAGTTGAGAGTTGAGTGCCAGATAAACACCAAAGATGTGTGAGCAGCCCTGAAAAGGGTTCAACAGCCCTCTTACCAGAGGTGCTAGTCCTCCTTGAACAAACATTCACAGGAGAGTAGGAGAAGGCTCAGGGAATGAAGTCATTATCAGACTACACCTGAGCCAAACTTCAGCTTTAATATAATTTTCCTCAAAGATCTAGTGTAAAGGTATAAAAAGTCATAGTGTTGGGGTGAAGCCATGATGGTGGAGTAGAAGCAGGAAATTGTATGAACTCCTGCCCCAACCACCTCCAATACCTGTTAAATTCTACTCTACACAAATTTTATAGCTACAGAACCCACAAAGTGATAGAGAGAAACAAATCTCCCACTGATGGCAGCCCGACAGGCGGATAGGAAGGGTCTATCACACTGAGCTGGGAGCTGAGCACAGTCCTGTATGAGCCACAGAGTCCCAGACCAGGGCAGCCTAGACCAGAGTGGCCCAGAGCTGCTGGAGCAGACTTCAGGAGAGTGAATCACTGGCAGCTGTGGTGGTTTCCAGACTTCTCCACCCATAAACACCAAAGAAAAAGTAAAAGGACAGTGGGGAACTCTGTTGGAAGTGGGTGACAGAAGAGTAGGGTCTGGCCCCTGCCCCTGGGGCTAGAGGTGGCAGAGGCTGCTGTGGCTGCCTCAGGAGCTCCTGGCCTGCAGGTTGTAGGGGGACCAAGCAACCATTCAGAGGGTAATCTTTCTTGCTTTGACATGCTTGGATCTGGGTTGCAATCTTGGGTAGTGGTCCTAGGGAAATACCAGTGGGCCAGAGCTTGTAGTGGCTGTAAAGAGGGTCGCCTCTTCAGGCCTCTGACAACATTTGCAGAAAACCCCAGTGATTTGGGACAAAACTCTCTCCACTCTGGAAGTAGAGTTCTACAAAGCAAAGAGCTCAAATGAGAATGATGCAAGAAAATAATGAAAAGCAAGTTAACAGCCTGCTAAAGGAGACCCCCCAAAATACTGAAGAAAATAGCACCTTAAAAACAGACTAACTCAAATGGCAAAAGAGGCCCAAAAAGCCAATGAGAAGAAGAATGCCTTAAAAAGTGAAATTGGCCAGATGGAAAAGGAATTTCAAAAACTCACTAAAGAGAATAATTCCTTCAAAATTAGATTGGAGCAAATGGAAGCTAATGACTTTATGAGAAATCAAGATTCTATAAAACAAATGCAAACAAATTAAAAAATAGAAGGCAATGTGAAATATCTCATTGGAGAAACCACTGACCTGGAAAATAAATCCAGGAGAGATCATTTAGAAATTATTGGACTACCTGAAAGTCATGATAAAAAAAGAGCCTAGAAATCATCCTTCAAGAAATTCAGGAAAATTACCCTGATATTCTAGAACCAGAGGGAAAAATAGAAATTGAAAAAATTCACCAATCACCTCTTGAAAAAGATCCCAAAAAGAAAACTCCTAGGAATATCATAGACAGATTCCAGAGCTCCCAGATCAAGAAGAAAATATCACAAGCTGTTAGGAAGAAAAAATTTGAGTATTGTGGAAATATAATCAGTATAACACAAGATCTAGCAGCTTCTATGTTAAGGGATTGAAGGGCTTAGAATATGATATTCTGGAGGTCAAAAGAGCTAGGATTAAAACCAAGTATCACCTACCCAGCAAAACTAAGTATAATGCTTCAGGGAAAAAGATGGTCATTCAATGAAATAGAGGACTTTCAAGTATTCTTCATGAAAAAAAAAACAGAGCTGAACAGAAAATTTGACTTTCAAATACAAGAAACAAGAGAAGCATGAGAAAGTAAATAGGAAAAAGAAATCATAAGGAACTTATGCCTACATGAAAAAATGATAATTGTAACTCATGAGACTTTTCTCAGTATGAGGATAGTTGAAGGGAATATATATATATATATATATATATATATATATATATATATATATGCATACATACATATACGTGAGTGTGTGTATATGTGTATACATGTATACAGAGACAGGGGGCACAGGATCAGTTGAATAGGAAGGGATGATATCTAAAAAATAAAATTAAGAGGTGAGAGGAATATAATGAGAGAAGGAGAAAGGGAGAGATAGAATAAGGTAAATTATCTCATATAAAAGGGGCAAAAGAAAACTGTTACAATGGAGGGGAAGAACAGGAAGGTGAAAGGGAATGGGTCAACCTTACTCTCATTGAATTTGGCTTAAGGAGGGAATAAACATACACACTCAATTGGGTATCTTACCCTACAGGAAAGTAGGGGGGGAAGGGGACAAGAGGAGGGATGATAGAAGGGAGGGCAAATTGGGGGAGAGGGTAGTTAGAAGAACACACTTTTGAAAAGTGACATGGTCAAAGTAGAAAACAGAATAAATGGGGGACAGAATAGGATGGAGGGAAATATAGTTAGTCTTTCACAATATATCTACTATGGAAATGTTTTGTGTAACTACACATGTACAACCTATATTGAATTGCTTATCTTCCCAGTGGGGGTGGGCGAGGAGGGGAGAAGGGAAAGAATCTGGAAATCAAGGTTTTAAAAACAAATGATAAAAAATTGTTTTTTATATGCAACTGGGAAATAAGATATACAGGCACTGGGGTATAGAAATCCATCTTGCCCTCCTAGAAAGTTAGAGGGGGGATGGGAGAGGATATAAGAGAGAGTAGATTGGGGGAAGGGGTATTCAGTAGGCTCACTATCTTGGGGTGGGGAGAGGGGAAAGACGGGGAGAAAATTTGTAACTCAAACTATTGTGGAAATGAATGTTGAAAACTAAAAATAAACAAATAAAAAAATTTTTTTTAAATCAGAGTGTTTGAGATAGAGCTGATCTCTCTTTTAGAAGCCATATTCCTCCAGGACTGAACCCAGTACACATAAATAAATGACTCCACAGCTAGGGATTCTATGGTAGAGAAGGAGAAGGTGAACACTGTAGCTCTGGGTTCAGCAGCAGCAATTTTTTATTATTATATTTGTATTTAGGTCCGTATGTCGGAGGAGACCCAGTGACACTAGGGGTACATTGGTAACATGCTCTGTCTACACCCACCATGCATATTTCTTTTGCCCTTGGGATCCCCATCAACTTTTATTCCTCTGATATTGTGGTATTTGGTCATTTGTAGCCATGTGGCATTTTTAGGAGAAGGATTGATGGACGTCAACTGACAGGTCATTTACTCTGCCCCACCCCTTCCAGTTTTTCTGATTCCTGATAAGATATGAGCTAAAACCTTAGGGTATTATTTCTTCTTGAAGAATAAACAATCTTTGCAACATAGAGGTCTTTCAGATGGTAGAATTCCAGGCACTCCAACAGGTGGTAGAACAGATATATTTGGTAACCCAGGCATACATAGTCATAAACAGCTGCCACATACTTGTCAGTCCAACTGGTCCCACCCTTTGTCCTTAGACCACACTATAATAGAGATAAATAGTGCTTTGGAAATATCAGTGTCTCGCTACTGCCCATGACTTTAAACACTGAAGAGTCTCTTATTTTCTTTTTTCTTTTTTTTTTTTTTGGAGGGCAATTGGGGTTAAGTAACCTGCCCAAGGTCACATGGCTAGGTTTTTGTTTGTGTGTGAAGTGTCTGAGGCCGGATCCGAACTCAGGTCCTTCTGACTCCAGGGCCAGCGCTCTACTCACTGCGCCACCTAGCTGCCCCTGAAGAGTCTCTTATAAAAGAAAAAAAGATGCTATTTTGTACTTCAGCTTTCTGCCCTTCTCTTCCATTTTTCCTGGCTGCTGTCCATTTGCCCTGTGAGGACAGGCCAAGTTTCTTATTTATGTTTCATCTTACATTGCCCTGAATCGACATTATTCCATGTACCATATACTGCACGACATATTGTTACTCATCAGGAACCCTTCCTTCACTCGTGATGGCTTGATGTATTTATCATAATATTCAGAAAAATTTTTTCTAACACTTATTAAAAGATGTAAAATCACATTCTGCTGCTATAATTACAGACCAGGGAGCCCCTTCCAGAGGGATGCTTAAATGGGGCAAGGAAAGTTTTTACTTCTTTGAAAAAAGAACTATTGAAAAGATTTTAAAGAAAATCATGAGTATTTGTTACTATTATTTTTACCTTCAAATCTAGATGTTTACAATATGGACAATTTAAATACAGTATAATCTCCTTCCTGATCCAGTAGATATCTCTACAGAGAGGAAGAATATGGAGCCATTCTCCACATATTATCATATGAGTACATTTAATTGGAGGTTCGGAAAGTGCCAATATCTTTCTCACACAACCAGAAAGTAGCATATGTTTTTAATATTTGTTCATTCATACATTTAATAGGGATTAAAGAGTGAAGTGGTTGATAGGTGTTTTTAGCTCTTTGCTCACAAAAAAGTGTATTAAAGCAGCTGACCTTGTTCCTAGATTCTCTTCCTTCATAACAGCTAGCTACTATTTATAGAATACTTTAAAATTTGCAAAGTGCCATACATCTATTATTTAATCCTTGCAATGACCTTGTAAGATAGGGGATAATTATCTCTGTTTTACAGATGACTAAAAGAGATTAATCAATTGTCCTGGCGTCATATAGCTAGTAAGTGTCTGAGGAGGAATTTGAACTTATCTTTCTGACTTCCACATCCTGTGTGTTTGCCTACTTTTGCCAACTTGAATAAAAAACATGTTTAGCACATATCTGGGCATTTAAAATAGTTTATCCTTCATATATAATAAAGTAAGTGAAATCAATATTCTTTACTTTTCATCTAACATATCCTTATAGATAAGATGCAGACTGTGGGCTGGATGATAAATGGTTTCAGAATTGTTTAAATGACTGGATTCAAGGAAATAAAATAAACCTGAAAGCAGGTCTCTAGTGGTGGACCACAGGGCCCTTTGTTCGGTCCCTGTTCACATTTTTATCAGTGACTTGAATGAAGATAAAGGTGGTATGCTTATCACATTTGTGACACAAAGCTTGTGTCAGTAGGTTAGTATTCAGGACCAGGCCTAACTAAGGCCTAACTAACTAACAATAGCTGAGATCATGATAAAACGAGTCATTCATGGGCCATGGAACTTTTTAAAAAGAGAAGTATACCCAGAGATGAAAATGGGATTCAATGAGGGTACCACATTGACTCGAGATGACGCAGCTTTACTATGCCTCTGTGTCCATCAGGGTCCAATCATAAAGAGAGAAGAAAAGAAACAAGCATTTTTTGCCAGACACTGTGTTAAGTTTTTATAAATATTAGCTTTACAAACAGTATGTAATTTGATCCTCACAACAACCCAGGGAAGGGGGTGCTGTTATTATCCCCATTTTACAGTTGAGGAAACTGAAGCAGATAGAGGGTAAATGACTTGCCTAGAGACACACAACTAGTAAGTATCTGAGGCGAGGTTTGAACTGAGGTTTTCCTACTGCAGGTCCAGTGCAGTCATAAAACTATGCTGATTCATAAGGCAATGGGGATTTTGTCAGGCCTAAGGACCCTTGACTTCTTGTGCCTCAAGGGGATACTTTCATCATCATCATCACCAGCAGCAGCAGCAGTGACAGCAACAGCAGCATATTATATTATTAAGAATTTATGGGGCAGGTAGGTGGCTCAGCACCAGCCCTGGAGTCAGGAGGACCTTAGTTCTAATCTAGCTTCAAACACTTTCAGACCCTGGACAAGTCACACAATCCCAATTACCTCTCAAGGAAAAAAAAAGAATTTATTTAGCACTTACTATGTGGAAGTCACTGTGCTAAGTGCTAGGGACAGGCAAAAAACACTTTCTCTTCTCTTGAGGAGCTCACATTCTAATAGCTGAGACATGAAAACAACCATATACATAAAAGATATATACAATGCAAATGGGAGGTAATCTCGAAGGGAAGACTATAGGTATGTATGGGGGAATTGGGTGGGGAAAAAGTCTTTTACAGAAGGAGGACTTTGAGCTGAAGCTTGAAGGAAGGCAGGGAAGACAGGAGGAAGAGCATTGGTATGGGGGACAGCAACTAAAATGCCTGGAGTTTAGAGATGGAATGTCATGTGGAAGGAACCAAAGAAAACCAGTGTCACTGGCTTATTGGGTAAATAGAAGGAAATAAGGTCCAAGAATACTGAAAAGGTAGGAAAGGACCAGGCTGTGAAGGGCTTTGAAAGCCAAACAGGATTTAATATTTAACTCATCATTTCCCATTTGACAGCTTTGCTTCATGCTCTCAAGAAATCCGTTATTCTGTAAGATGACATCAACTGGGAAACTCTTACCTCCTCGGATAATTCCTTGCTTCGGGGTAAGACTACATGAAGCTGGATAACTTCCTCCTCCTCTACCTTTCCCCCACCCCTTTTCAGCTTCTTTTTAAGTATTGCCTTCCTTCATTGGATTATAAACTCCTTCAGGAGAGGGGCTGTCTTAGGTATTTCTCCTTATTCCAAGTACATAGCCTAACATAGTAGGTACTTAATAAATGCTTATTGATTCTGTTGATAATGGGGAGATACTGAAGCTCGTTGAGTTGGGGGCAGGGCGACATGGTCAAACTTGCAATTTGAAAATCCTTTTGGCAACTGAATAGGAGATAGGTTGGAATGAGGAGAGGTTTGGGGCAGGAAGGCCAGCCAGAAGGCTATTTGTAGTAATCTAGGTATGAGGTGATGAGGGCCTGCACTAGGGTGGTGGCAGTATCAAAGGAGAGAAGGGCACACAGGAGAGACTTTGCAAAGGTAAAACCAACAGAACTTGGAAACTGATTGGATGTGAAGGGTGAGAGAGAAAGTGAGGAGGTAAGGACCCCACCTAGGTTATAAGCCTGGATGACTGGGAGGATTGTGGTACCCTGGAAAGTAATAGGGGAATTAGGAAGAGGAAAGGATGTGTGAAGAAAGGATACGTGAGTTTAGTGTTGGACATGAGAGGTTTAAGATGTCTGTAGGACACACAGTTCAAAGATGTTCAGTAAACAATTGGGGATGTGAGACTCAGGTCAGGAAAGAGTGTAAGGCTGGTTCAATAGATCTGAGAATCATTCACACAAGGATGAATCAAATCTGTGGCTGTTGATCCAATAGTCAAGTGAATTGGTATAGAAGAGACACACCCTCGGGGGCCACCCATAGTCAGTGGGAGTAACCTAGATGGAGATACAGCAAAGGAGACTGAGTGGTCAGACAGGTAGATTTAGGACGAGAAAAGTCAATTAGATTGGATAGTTAATGAGATCACTATTAACTGGAGAGAGCAGTTTCAGCTAAATGAAGTCAGATTGCAGAGAGAATGAGAGGCACTGATTGTGAGAATGAGAGAAGTGGAGGCACTGATTGTAGCGGGTTTTCTCGTGGTGTTTAGTCATGAGAAAGAGGAGAAAAAGAATAATAGCTAGCAGAGATTGAGATCAAGTGAGGCTTACTTTAGGATGAGATATACTTCAGGTATGTAGATAGCAAGGAAACAACTGTCAAATTGTGAGTGACTGGTGGGGGGGGACAGGGAGAGACAAATTGTACAAGGGAATCCTTGCTGCATATTAACTTAGAATCACATATTAACATTACCAATGTTCTATTTTTATTTTTATTTGGAGATAGTAAGGCCACTCCAAAGGCTTGATCCTTAGTCCCCTGGATCAATCAGATCTCAAAGACAGCCCTTTCTTTCCCCACCTTTAAAAAGAAACCAGCCTCACCTATATAAAACAGAGGCCACACTAATCAATTTTTGAGACTAATTTGTATATTATTTGGTACAAATTATTCTTTAAAAATTTGATAATATTATTCTCTGAATCTGTCAGGATCAGTTTCTTTGCCACTAGTTCTATTTTTTTTTCTGAAATTGGATTATTTAAGATCTCTGGTCTTCTATTAGTTTGTGTATTTTTTATATTTTTGAAAGTATTCCTCTATTTTCTTTGTGTTCTCAGTTTTGTTAGCACCATAGATTCTGATAATTCTTTTTATTTCTTCTGGTTTTATCTTGATTTCATGTTATTTGTTATTTTGATTTGAGTTTCTGCTCCCTTCTTTTTAATCAGATTGCCTAAAGACTATCAATTCAATTACTCTTTTCAAAGAAGCAGTTTATAGTTTTACTTATTATTTCTATAGCTTTTTTGTTTCCAGTTTATCTATTGTGCCTCTAATTTTTAATATCTCCTCTTTTGTGCTTATATTAGGTTTATTTGTGAGCTTTCTCATTTTTAAAATGTATATTCAATTCATTGATCCCCACTTTTCCTATTATGTTAATATATGTTTGTAGGGATATAATTTTCCCCTTGAGGACTGTGTCAGCTATATTCAGAGTTTTTGGTATGTTGTTTCATCCTTATCACTTTTCTTGAATATAATTATTAATTTTTTCTTTTTTTTCTTTTTTTTGGGGAGAAGAGGGGAAGATAGGGCAGTTGGGGTTAAGTGACTTGCCCAAGGTCACTCAGATAGTAAGTGTTGTGTCTGAAGTCAGATTTGAACTCCTGACTTCAGGGCTGGTTCTCTATTCACTGTGCCACCTAGTTGCCCCCCATTAATTTTTTCTATGATTTTTTTCTTTGATCCACTCATTGGGTCTGTATCTTTTGTTTGTGTTCTCTGAACTCATTACTATTTTAATTGTGTTATATTCTGTAAAGTATGTGTTTAATGTTTCTGCCTTTTTATGTTTACTTGCATTATCTCTGTGCCCTAGTACAATGTTAATTTTTGTAAGAATCTCATGTTGTACTGAGAAATGTACTTTAGTAGTCTCATTTAGAAGATGCCACAAGTCTTTTAGCTCTAATTTATGCAGCAATTTGTTCAATTCTCTATTTTCCCTTTTGTTTATCTTTCTGTTAGACTTTTCAAAAACTGATATTGAAATCTCCTGCTATTATTCTATCATTGTCAATGTCTTCTTGTAGTTCAGTTTTTATTTCTTTTATGAATTTAAATGCTGTCATTTGGAGCACATACATTTAATATTGATATTGGTTTGCTGTCCAAAGTTCCTTTTAGCATAATATGGTCTCCATGTGATTTCTGGGGAGACAACTAGCTCACGGTAGATACTGGGCCCTTTGCTTCAGGCATCTGTAGTGGCTCTATATATATTCAGAAATCCTTCTCAGGCATCCTGCTTACTTCCTTCTATTTCTTAGTTCTCTAGCTGAGTATAGTAGAAGTAAACTTCTTCCTGCCTTTTGGTTTATCTGTGGCAGTGGGGGCAAGTGGGGCAACAGTAGAACTGGATTCTGTTGCAAGCCTATGAGTCATACTGTGAAGTCATAGGTGGTCATGGAGGGCTTGCCCAGGGGTTAGGGATTAGCTTTCCCAGCTGTTAATTCAGTGAGATTTTATTTCCTTGGGCTTCTTGATTCACTAGACCTTGGAGACAGCTGAAATTGCTTTATCCCTTGTACATTATCCCAGTTTTGGAGAGGTCTGAGAGGTCATGAGAATTGGAGAAAATGTCTAGTCATGCATCTTGCTAGTACCTCAAATCTATCAACTTTTTTTTTTGAGGCAATTGAGGTTAAGTGACTTGCCCAGGATCATACAGCTAGTAAGATCAAACTTGAACTCAGATCCTCTTTATTCCAGTGCTCTATCAACTGCACCACCTACTTGTCTCAAATCCATCAACTTTTGAGGAAGCCCATTCCTCTTCTAGACAGGTCTAATTATTAACAAGTTTTTCTTGACATTAAGCCTAAATTTGTTTCTTTGAAATTTCCATTTGGTATTCTTGGTTCTGCCTTTTGGGGTCAACAGAGTAAAGTCTAATTCTTCCCCCATGTGACAGCCCTTCAGGTACTTGAAGGTAACTATAATATCACTCCCAAGTATTCTCTTCAGTTTTTTCAATCAATCCTTATTTGGCATGTACTCAAGGCGTATCCAGATTGTCTGTCTCTGGAACCTACAATTTATTAATATCCTAAAACTGTGGTACTGTATACAATTAGAGATGAAGGAGGCCTGACCAGGATAGAGAACAGTGGGATTATCACTTCACTATTCCTGGGAACTGTGCCTTCCTCTTCACCAAACCACGATCACATTAGATCCTTATTCCTGGAAATCATAACTGGAGGACCTGAAAGACCATGTTATAAATTTTATAGAGGTGATTTTTCTATTGGTACAGGTACAAGGCAGTAGGAAAAAGAATGCTGGCCTTGGGATCAGAGGACACAAGTTCATGTACTGAGTCAAAATTCTGCCTTGCTGCAATTTCTTAATTTGATTAATAAAATTTTAAAAAATAATTTTTGAGGGTCTAGACCTATGACTTCATAGATAATGGGAATGCTTGTGAAGAAGCTTCCTCTATTGGCACAGATCTATACTGTATTATGACTAAAGTTCCTGGGTGTGGGGAGGACACCAAAAGAGCCAAACAGCAGTTGTTGGTCCTTCATTCTTGAAGAGAACCAGTCACATCAAGAGCATGATGTCTTGACTTGTGAGTGAGTTGGATTTGAGTGAGGCAGGGCTGTGCAAAGCCATCAGCCTCCCCTTGTCCTGCAGAGTCATTGGAGTTTAGAAAAAGCAATAATCCAGAGTTGCACCGATAGCATGTGTCAGAAGTGGCACTTGAACACTTGAATTTCTAGACCAATTTTCTACTCATTGAACCATAGTCTAAAATTAAATTTGATAACTTTGCTAAATTAACATTTAGTAGAATTAAAAATAAATGGAAAATACAATGATAACCTAAAATCGTATTTGCCTGTGGAGAACTTTTAAAGGTCAGACAGTTGAAGGCCATTGGTTTTTGTGTTATGGACCCCTTCAGCAATCTGGTTCTAAGAGGGGATATAATGGCTTGTTTTGCTCCCACAAACGTTACTGGAAGATAATCAATAGCTGTGAGGAATTTCTCTGTTACTTTACTTTACTAAAACCTTGGCCTTCCTGGAATTATGACAATGATCAGAGGGAACTAGAAAGGTGGGGGTGTGGCACACAGCTCTGACCTTAGAAGAAGTCAAGTCACAAATATCCTCACTACCATGCCTATGTAATCTGCATATATAGAGGGGATATAGAATATATGAAGAGAGAAAGAGAGAGAGAGAGAGAGGAATTTGACTAACCCTAAGTCCACCAGGAAGGACAGAATTTGTAGACCCTCACTTCTGTTTCTGTATTCTGTATCAGTGTGTCCCTACCCACTTCCTTGCTGGAAGTCTAATAAACACCTTCCTCTGTACACTCTGTTTCTGAGTTCTTCCAGTAAGAAAGGGTTTGCCATTTTAAGGGCAACATCATGTGGATCTTCCTAAGGATTCCCAAAGGGAAGTAGTAGGCAGCAGAAGCTCATCCCAGGCTAACTCCCTGACCCTGTCTGGGAACCCTGTGATTCCCAAAAGAGTGTGTTTCACATGGTGAAGCCTATGGTCCCTTTCTCAGAATGTTTTTAAATACATAAAATAAAATACATAAGATGACAAAAGAAATCACTTGAATTCAAATGTAGCTACCAAATATTTAGAAAAACAAATGCATGACCCCTAGTTTGGTTTTTTAAAGTCAATTTAATTTTATTTTCAATTTCAAATCTCTCTCTCTCCCACTCCTTGGGTCCCCCCACCTGTTGAGAAGAAAAGCAAAGTTCATTACAAATATGTATAATCATGAAAAACCAATTCCTGCATTAGCCATATATAAACCCTGGGTTAAGAATCCCTGTTTTAGGAGGTTTACTGGACTAGAGGGAGTCAGTCCTAAAAGGAGTTATGATGCTGCCTTGGAATCTATTATCCCTTTGATGAGGTGTTAGGGTTGCCAAACTATGACTGTTGGAGAGCATTCCCTAGTGTTTGTACCTGCCATGTTCCTTTTTCATAATATATATGAGGATATGTTTGCTACTTAGGGTTTTTGTAACTACATGTATCACCTCTTCTTGTGAATGCAAATGAAACTATGTTGATTGTTAGAGAATATATCCATGTATACACATATCTATGCATAGTCATATTGATAAATTGAGTCTCCTTCCTCCCTGTTTTAGGATGCTGCTAAAGTTTTTGCATCCTATAATCTAGACTAGCAGTTACACATAGAAATTTCAAAGGAAAAGATGTAACACTTTAAAGCAAAGACTCTATTGTCCTTTCCTCAAAGAACATGCCTCAAGGCCATTCCTCTTGGCAACGGTCAAAGCCATTTAGAGAAAATGTAGTATTTAAAAGAGTTCTTTGTTTAGAATTAATACTAATTGTTTATTCTCCTGCTTACCTCTGTACTTTGTTATCCTTTCCTATTTTGCCTTACCACACAGATCTCTCCATTTCTAATGATTTTAGGATTGTAGATTTAGATCTGAAAGGGGTTTTACATACTGTCTGGTAAGCTTATCTCATTTTACTGCTAAGAATACTGAGAAAAGTAAAACAACATGGTCAAAAACACATGGGTAGTTAAGTGGCAAGAGTTAGGGTTTGACCCAGGGCTTCTGATTCCCCAATCCAGGGTTCTTCCCAATGTGTATCTCAGTCCAAATGAAGTGGTTATTTTTGTTGCACTCTTAAGTCCTAGAGGTAACAAATTTCCACATCCTAAGGGAAGATAAGAAAGATATGTATTCTGGGGGGCGTCATCGCTCTGGAGTCAACATCGCCCTGGAGTCAGGAGAACCTGACTCAAATGCGGCCTCAGATACTTAACACTTACTAGCCGTGTGACCTTGGGCAAGTCATTTAACCTCAATTGCCCCTCCAAAAAGCAAAACAACAACAACAACAAAGATGTATTCTGTCTGGTCTCATGTCCACCATCTAGTCAATTACTATGCTATTCTATTCTTGGGAACTGGAAAACATGGTATCCTCATTGACTTCATATGTATAATAGGCATATTTCTTGCCTTCTCTGTGGGCGAGAAGGGTGTTGGGGAGGGGGGGAGGGAAAGAATTTGGAACTGAAAATGAAAATTAACAAAATTGCTCTCTCCGAACCAGCTTGTTGATTGATTTGTCCGTAACATGCGTCACTTTTCTAAATAAAAAGGAAAACTTAGAGACCCATCTTTGGTGCTGCTATCACATTTGGGGTGCTTATGTGTTACTCATTGTAGTGCTAAAACCCTAACAACTGTCTGGGAACTGCTACTTGCCCCTTCTCCAAGCTGATCTGAGACCAGAGGCTTTGCAGTGCCCAGATACCTAGTGGAAGACCAACTCAAGACCCAGAAGAACCATAGCAGTTTGGTCCTGTCTCCAGTCCTCCTGAGACCTCTGCTGGCTACAAAGGATATCCTTTTGAAAGGGAAAAAAACCCTCAGGATACAAAAGTTCTGTGCATGGCTTATGTTTCTTTCCTCTTTGGGTATGACAGTTACTTATTTTTTTTATCACAAACCCATTTAGAGTGCAATTGTCACTAAATATAGGAAATGGGGAAGGGAAGGAAACAAGAATGTGTTAAGTGCCTACTGTGTGCCAGGCACTATGCTTTACAAATATTATTTGGACAGGAGAATCCATCAATTCCACCCCTCATTTATTTCCTATAGACCTACCCAAAAAATCCTTTAGGATTATGTTTTAACATGAGTGCAGCATATTCAGCCTGCACATTTTACTTATGAGGGGCTCCGCAGAAAGTGATAAAGATAATTTTAAAAGGAATGAGCAATCAGTTTTAAGCTAGCTGATTTCTTTTAAAGAGAAGAGGGGGGAAAATCAGCAAAACCAATCAACACATCAAAAATATCTGAAAACATATGCAATGTTCCATACCCTCGGACTACTATTTCTACAAAGGTATCTTAGGGGCTAAGTTTTTTCTTTGTAATTTTACTACATTCATTTTTGATTGTTTTCATTTATGTTATTGTAGTCATTATGTATAGTTTGCATTTTTACCAAGTTCATGTAAGTCTAGCCATGTTTCTCTATGTTCATCATATTTGTTGTTTCTTCCAGCATAGTAATATTTCATTGCATTCACGTACCACAGTTTGTTTAACCAATTCCCTACATGATGGTAAATGCCCATATGCTTTAATTTTGCTATTGTTGTTTAGTTGTTTTTAATAGTGTTTTCATGACCACATTCGGGATTTTCTTGCAGTGGTTTGCCATTTCCTTCTCCAGATCATTTTACAGATGAGTAAATTAAGGCAAAACAGGGTTGAGTGACTTGCCCAAGGTCACCCTGCTGGTAAGTGTCTGATGAGTTTAACTGGCTTCAGGCCTGATGCTCTATACACTATTCCATTTAGCTACCCATATACTTTAATAACAATTTCAAATAGCACAGGGATGTAAAACAAGCATTAAATAAAATAGCAAACTACAATATGAATTTCAGAATGGGGGGGTGTAGAACTGTTGAATCTCTCCCTTTCCACCCCTTATTCCACTGGTCAGATGGAGAACAGGAAGTGAAGTTTTTAGAAAGGTGAAGGGAGCTTCTGCAGTGTGACATCTAGAGAATTAGAGGGGCCAAAAGAAATTGTAAGTTGGACTTCAGTCATCTCACCAAACACAATCTGCTGGCTTGGCCCAGTCTGTTCTCCACTCAAGTCTATCGGCATCTTCCCTTGCCTCTCTCTACATCCATGAACAGTCTACCACCCTGAGACCTCCTTTTACTCCTAGCTGCACAGGAGAGGCATGAGGATCAATCAGGACTCAGTCCTACTATTTCTAGGAGTTCCCACCCAGCCCCAAAGCCCAAGAAACTTTGAAAACTCTGGGTAACATCTGTGTGTTTACATTCTCACCCTCTAGGTCTTGATGGCCTCTGTGAAGGAGGAGTTACATTGAAATGGAATTCTCTTACGCATTAAATCTCTTTGAAAAGGAAATGTATTTGGTGGGTTAAGAATGACTTTGCTTTACTTTTTTCCTACCTTGCCAGGGGCCTTATCTACGGCACCGGCGGTGGGTTGATCTGTAACTATTATATCCCCGTCCTCTCTACTCACCTATCCCCATGGCGAGTCTTCGATCGTCACCGGCCTCCAAAGAGGAATTAACCCAGACAGAGCACCCGAGGTTTCAGGGGTTGTTTATTCACGGCTGGTCACATCCCGAGAGAGAGATGCTTCCGCATACAGCATCTTATATACATTAAACCACGCCCTCATATGGAAATTAGCACAGTAAAAGCAAAGCCTATCCCCGCCCCCAACACTACCTGTGAAAAACTAGCTCTTTCTGGAACCTTTTGAAATGTCATAACTTCTCAAATTAACTATATACACACATGTACTGTTTTAAACCAAGGTTGTTCACTACTTTGGAAAACTTTTGTTCACTTGTTTTTCTGGGAAAAAGTGTCTCTTATTGATATAGAGAAAAGAATAGGTTTCATAATCATTTCTACACATTGCAATATCCAAGTATAGGCAATTGATATCTTATGTGTTGTCATCCAAAAATTCTTTTATAAGGCTGTTGCTTGGAACATAACGTTTCCCCACAGAGGCAGTTTTATAAATGGTGGTCAGGTCAGGCCAGTCCATAGAAAAGCTTTAAAGGCTAGATTTTAGTTCTAATGATACTAGCTGGATGCAGTAAGACAAATGGTGAAGGAGGGAAGGAGGAAGAGGAATTTCCTTTCCCTTCCTGGGTGCAAGGCCAACTCATTGGTAGAATTTCAAAATGGGGCAGCTAGGTGAAAGAATGGATAGAGCCCTAGATTTGGAATCAGCAAGATTTGAGTTAAAATTTGGCCTCAGGCTCTTACTAGCTATGTGACCCTGTGCACATCATTTAACCTTTGCCTCAGTTTCCTCAACTGGGTCTAATAATAGCATCTACCTTCCAGGGTTGTTGTGAGGATCAAATGAGATATTTGTAGTGTTTAGGACAGTACCTTGCACATTGTGTCCATTCAATATATACTTGTTTCCTTCCTTCCTTCCTTCTTCCCTTTCCCCTTTTCCCGGATCCAAAGATCTGGGTAAGTGCTGTAATTGATAGAGTACTGGACTTGGAGACAGGAAGACCTGCATTCAAAGCTGCCTTCACACATTTACTATCTGTGTGACCTGAAGAAATCACTTAACCTCTCTTAGATTGTTTCCTCATCTCTTAAATGGGGATAATGATAACACCTTCCTCACAGTGTTGGTGTAAGGTTCAAGAGAGATTAATACCTGTAAAGCATTTTGCAAACTTTAAAGTCCTACATAAAGGCTCCTTCTTTTTATTAAGGGAGTATCCCTTGTGTGTCACTGTCTGTTGGAAACTTTGAGTCTTTTCTATAAGACGGGCACCTGACATCGCAAAATGCCAACATTTAATGGAAAGTAGGATTTTTTCTGGTGCTGAAAATGTATACACTTATAAAGAGTAATATTAAGTGCTTTTCCTCTTTGCCACTCCCTGACTCTCTGCCCTATGTTATTCTCTAGGTGTTGGCCAATTTTGTCTATCCCCTAGATCAGGTTTTGCTCAGGTTCCTGGGAGCCCAGACTTAGCTTATTGCCTCCTACTGTGTGTGGCGTCCCATTCAGGTCTTCCTAACCCTGAAGTGGATTCATCTTTTCCTTTCCTGCTCAAAAATCCTATTTCTTCAAACCAGACCACAAGTCTAGGTGAGAGGAAGAATGTATTCTGCTTGAACTCCATTCTGATGTGTGAATCACTTGCTAGCCCTTTAGTCCTTCCTAGGATATTTGTATTTTTTGAAAGAGTATTTCTTAGGGGCAGCTAGGTGGCGCAGTGAATAGAGCGTCAGCCCTGGAGTCAGAAGGACCTGAGTTCAGATCCGGCCTCAGACACTTAACCCACACAAACAAAAACCTAGCCGTGTGACCTTGGGCAAGTTACTTAACCCCAATTGCCCTAAAAAGGGGCGGCTAGGTGACGCAGTGAGTAAGAGCACCGGCCTCGGAGTTGGGATGACCCGAGATCAGATCCGGCCTCAGAAAATGAGCACCCACACATAAATAATGACTAGCCGTGTAACCTTGAGCAAGTTACTTAACCCCAATTGCTTAAAAAAAAAAAAAAAGAAAGAAAGAGTATTTCTTCACTGTGTAATCATAATGACCAAATCTGACCCTGAAGAAGAGAGGAGAGAATGCTCCTCCCATCTTTGCAGAATTGGGGGAGTGTGGGTGTACAACATGGCCTATGCTGTCAGACTTGGGCGACGTGTTGGTTATTTTTTGCTGAGCTGCTTTTTTTCCTTCTTTGTTAAAAAAGATGGATTGTTGGCTAGGGGAGGGAGAGAAATGTATCCAGAAATAAAGATGACAGAAATATCAATAAAAATTAAAAAGAAATACATAAATATTGTGAAATGTAACCACAAAAGTATGCTTTTTTCTTTTTAAAAATTGTTCTATAATAGCAAATTGTGTTCAGGAAAATTCAGCTTCCATCATGGATAGAGAATTGATTTTCAATTATCCATGTATACATTAAGTATTTATATAATTTTCAGTTAATTTAAAATCAGAGGCTGGTTTTCCTCATAATCTGCACTCAACTTGTTACCTCAACCCTATTCAAATGATTATTTCTGCATCACAGAAGATGATGATTTAGGGAAAAAGAGACCCTGGGAAATCTTTTTCCCTACACCCTTACTAGAATATTCAAGCAATACACAGCTCACCACAGGAAAGAAGCCACACAATCAGACAGATGGGACAAGATATTGATACTGGCATCTAGGATTAGCTGGCTCCATTTCCTTCCAGTGCCCTAGAGATTCAAACTTCTTGCTTGCCACATGGGCCTTCTTTCCCTCCTTCCATCTTTTCTTTCTTCCTTCTCTCCTTCCCTTTTCTCATTCTTCCTTCAATACTTGCCTCCTTTTTTTCTTTCTTCCCTTCTGTTTAGACCTTTATTTGAGAAGTAAAATGATACAATGGGGAAAAAATTAGAGCAAGAGCCAGTGCTGAAGTCATTCATTTGTAACTTACTAGGCAATGGAGAAGAGAAAGGAGAGAATTCTAGGTATAGCGGACAGTCAGTGAAAAGGCATGGAGTTGGAAGAGGGAATATCTTATGTTTGAAGAACAATAAGGAGGCTACTGGTCACAGAGTGAGTGGCAGGAAGTAAGGTATAAGAAGACTGAAACAGTAGGAAGGGGCCAGCCTTAAAAGCCAAACAGCTTTTTTTTTTCTTTTTGGAGGGCAATTGGGGTTAAGTGACTTGCCCAAGGTCACATGGCTAGTTTTTGTGTTAAGTGTCTGAAGCTGGATTTGAACTCAGCTCCTCCTGACTCCAGTGCTGGTGCTCTACTTATTGTGCCACCTAGCCACCCCACCAAACAGCTTTTTTATATTTAATCTTGAAGGTAATTGGAAGCCACTGGAGTTTACTGAATAAGGTACCTGATCAGATCTATACCTTAGGAAGATCATTTTGATAGCTGAGTAGAAAATGGACTGGAATGCGGAGATACGTGAGGCAGGTAGACCAACCAGCAGGAAATTATAAGAGTCTGTGGGTGAGGTGAGGAAGGCCTGTACCAGGGATTTGTTTTGTGACAGTCCTCTGGCATAAGGGAGTCCCTGCTGACCCCTACTTTCTACAACTGGGCTCACAGCTCCCATACCCCCAATGTAAGTACTTATTATGGAGGTCCTTTAACCAGATAACCAGTTTATGTCTAAGGAAAGGCCAGTGGGATCGCCAGAGATGTTAGGGAAAACAACCCTTTCAGGTTCAGGTGCTGAGAATTACATATAAAACAGTGGAAATCAGTTCAATGCAATGGGGGAGAGAGGAAAGGGGGGAGAAAGGTTAAGAGGACCATACATACAACTCATTTATAAACACTCACATATAACTCATGAAAGGGCAGAACTTTGTCCAGGAGCACAGAGGCACAGGTACATTCAGCAGGGAGTGTTTCACTAGGAAGGTGTGCTCCCCTGGAGGGGAAGGTGTGCTCCAAAGTGCCCTTTTGAGAGTAGGAGTCCTATACTCCGATTTTGGGTGCCACCCCCCATTGGCTAATTTGCATATCAGAAGTCAGCACAAAATATTGTTTGGGGAATTTGTTATCAGGGGAAAAAACAAATTGGAAGTAGACAAAATATTATTTGGGGGACACAAATTTTGAAATTTTGAAAAATATTTTCAGTATTTTTTTGTAAGTATGTTCTATAAACTTACAGCCTCCCTGAAGGGGAGACCATCATTGTTGTTTGTCCTTCGTTCTTGAAGAGGATGATGGCATCAGTTCCTAGTATCTTTTATCCCCAAATTGGCATATTCCATGTTTATGATTTAATATTGATTGATTGATTCTTTAAGAATAGAAGCAGGTATCATATCACTTCCCTAGGACTGGGTTAGGTGTTGTGGTTGATACAAGAAGTTTAAGACATGATCTGTGCCTTTGACAAGTTTATAATCTATCAAAAATATTAGGATGCTATTCTGTGCAAGCATTATGCTAAATGAGAAAAAAAAGTAGTTTAAAATATGGTCTCTGACCTCAGGGAGCTTATAATCTATCTGGGGGAGGGACAACATTAACCTACAACAAGAAGAGATTATTAGAATGCTAAATTGTATAGTACTGCATATAATTGCATAGGGATTCAGAGAAAGGAGAGTTATGTGAACTGGAAGAGCCTGACACAGCTTATGGAAGAGGTAGAACTTGGGCCTAGAAGATTCAGGGGTGGAGGGCAGTGCTTTAGATACTAGAGGAGGGAGAAAGTTCCAGGTGAGGAGAAAAGCCAGAGAGGTAGGAAATAAGCATGGCACATTTGGAGGAAAGTGAGATTAGTTCTAGAATTTAGGCTACATATTAGAGAATAATGGGCAATGAAGATGAATACATCTAATGAAGTTAGTTATGTAGGATCTTTAAGGAAAGTAAAAGTAGTTAAATTTGACATCTAGTAGGAAGTAGGGAACTACAGTATTAAAGTTTCTTGAATAGGTGAGTGACATGAAAAATGGTGTTTTCAAAAGATTTGGAACCTGGCTTTTTACTTTTTTATTTTTAGGCAGAGTTAAGTGATTTGTCCAGGGTCTCACAGTTAGTAAACATCTGAGTCTGAACTTGAGCTCAGGTCCTCCTGACTTTAGGACTGGTGCTCTATCCACTGTAGCACCTAGATGCCCCTGAAACCTGGATTTTTAAGACTGCCTGGCAGGACATAAAGGGATCATATGTGAATAAATTGGGAGATGTATATGAATATCTATTTTCTAAGAGGTGTATGGCATGTTCAAGAAAGACTAGTACCTCTAGTGTAAAGGCTTGCTGTAAGCATTTTTTTTTTTGCTTATCCATATTAATATCTACCTGTCACCAAGCTCTCACCTGTGGCTCAAAGAAACTGTAGCATGGGCAGAACCCCGGTAAAACCATCTGGGCAGATGGCTAAAGCAGGCTGGGGGTAACTGATTGGCCTCAAACTTGATGGTGATTTAGGGGGATGTCTACCCCAAGCATGTGAAAACTTCCCCCTTACAGGATGGGTGAATGAGAACAATTTGTTCCAACAATCAGGAAGGCAGCTGAAGCAGGCACTGTGGAGTGCTTAGAGATTAGTCAGATGGTGAAGATGGCAAGGTCATGCATTGCATCCCGAGTCATCACCAGTCATCCTGACTTTTGTCCTGCCCCTGGACTTCAGTGACTAGGGAAGAGAAAGTGAAGCTGATGACTTTGTGCAGCTCTGCCCCACTTAAATCCAATTCACACACAAGTCAAGACATCACCCTGTGATGTCATCGGTCTTCTTAAAAAACAAAGGACAGATAACAACAACATTTCCCAAAGTTGTTTGTTTTTCATTTCTTTTGCCTTTGGAGAGACTTCTGCTCAAACTTTTTTTCTACTTAGAGGAAGAAGGAGCTACCCCAGAATTCCATGTTTTTCCTATCATGTTAGAAAGATTGGAGCCAAAGCATGCTGCCTCAGCATTGATGAACAGGAAAGCAGAAGAGGAATGGAGATTGTTTTGTAAGGCCATTAAATGATAGAAGAGTTAGAGGCATAGTGGACCAAAGGTTGAGAAGGTGGAGACTGCCAGGAGAAGAGGCCCATTGTTACCTGGAGAAGAGCAATCTAGGAGCTGAAGCACAACTCCAGTCCATAGTTTTTCTTCCCTATTCCCTCAGCTCTCTCCCTCAGAGAGAACTCCCACTAGTTGTTATGATTGTTACTCTTTTTGTTGTTTTTAGCCAGCCCTATTCCTTTCTTTCTTTTCTTCTCAGAGGATATAGCAGCCTGCTATTTAAGGCTTTGTTAATTATGTTAACATATTATGTTAATATATTATATAGTCATTGACAGTGAACCATTTAGTCCCATGAGTTTGGAGGATTGTGATTGAAGGAGTAGAAACCAATTTACATGGTTCAGTCTTGTCTGAAGAAGTGATGAATAGATGATGAGGGACTGTATTAGAGTGATAGTTGTAAGATCAGATAGGAATGGGCAAGTCTGCTGGGCATGGTGGCAAATAGTCCTTGTTAGTGGATCTCTTGTGCTCAGAAGTTCTGAATTACAGTAGAACAAAAATCGATTGGGTGACTGCACTGCACTGTCTGGCACCTAGAATGGGAAAACTACCAGGCTGCCAAAAGAAGTATAAATATGTCAAGGTAAGAAACAGAGTAGGTCAAAGTTTCCATGTCAGTCATCAGTGGAGATAGGCCAGCTAGTGATGACTGCATTTCCAACCTGAGCAAGATAGGGAGACCGAGTCTCAAAAGAAAAAAAAAGGAGAATCTGAGAGACATTTTGAAGAAAGAAATGACAAGTTGATGACAGATTGAATATAGGGATGATGGAGAGGGAAAAAGAGTCAGAAATATCTCTCTTTTCATTATCTTCTTTGTGAAGAGGGTAACAAGAGCAAAGGGGAAAAATATAAGAGGGCAAGAAAGAGGGAAGCTCAGAAACTAGTCTAGGGAACAAGGAAAAATTGTGGTACCACTGACAAATGGAGTGACCCAGAAGGAAACACCTTTTTTATTGTACTAGTTGGTTTTGTTTTGGGTTTTTTTTTGTATGTATGAAATACCAATTTACTTTTGAGTTTACTGAATGCATGTTTACATCCAGAAGGAAATAACTCTTTAGACAGGTAGTGCTATCAGAATGGAGTATGGGTGAGTGGTTAAGACTAGAGACATAGCCAGCACAACTTTGATAGATTAAACCATGGGACTTGAAGGACCTGAATGTAAATCAGTTATCTGTTCTTTGAGAAAACAGAGACTGAGAAGAGGAGCTTGGAGGACAGGTATACAAGGGAGATGGAGGAATGGGTGGTCAACTCTGTCATATACCATAGAGAGGTTCAAGGAAGGCCAAGACTGAGGAAAGACCATTGATTTGTCTTCTTGAAAATTATTTTAGTGAAATGATAGGGACAGGAGCCAAATTGCAATGAATTCATTACGCATGTATTAAGCACCTTGTGATAGGTGCTGGTGAGAAATTTGTATTCCATTAGAAAATGGGATACAATATGCATTTAGATGACAGATTTGCCCTTCAAGGGGGAGGATTAGAAAAGGAAGCTTCTATAAGATACCCCAGTTCTAGGCTTAATTGGACCCAGATTCTTTCTGGAAGTGCCCTGACTGAGAGGGGGTCAGATTTTTCTTGTTCTCTCTGGATCATTATGTCACTAGCCAAGTAGAATATCTCTTTTTAAAGAAGAATTTATTTTAGATTCAAAGGCCAGAATGCAAATACAGAATAGAGAAAAAACACATCATAAATTTAAATATAGGAACTTAAATACAAAGAAAGAAAAAAACATGTATGCATAGCAGAATATGAGAGGATTAAAAATATATAACAATAAATTTTCATTTCAAGAAAACCTGTATGATAGATAATACATTGTGTTGAGAATTGTTCAGCTTTTCTTTGCTTCCTTGTGAGTTTTCTTTTGTTTTCTGCTATGTACTTTTTTTTACTTTGTTCTTTTTTTCCCCTCACCCCTTTCCAGAAGGTGAAAATAAAGTTTAGATATGTTCCTCTATAGCTTTACACACACACACACACACACACACACACACACACACACACACACTTCCCCAAACATACTGTATTCTTGATCTTTGTTTTTATGTTTATGCATATCTCTTATTTCCTATTCTTCCTGCTTCCTCTACTTTACTTCAACCCACTATCAAGCCCTCCTATTACTTCCCTACCCCCCTCCAAGGATCCCTCCCCTGTCTTCCCATTCCCATAAACTTAAACACCCTTCTATACCCCCTTTTACCTATTCCTTCATTTCTCCTCTAAAGATCCCCACCTTGTCCTCTCCCCATTCCCTATGCCCCTACCATTTTGTTTCTTCTGAACTCAGAAGACTTTTATACTCTTCTAAATATATGTGTGTGTATGTGTATGTATTGTCCCCTCTTAAACCTGTTCCTGATGAAAGTAGGTTACCAGAACTAGAGCCTTCCTCCCCCATCTAATTCCTCTGTATTGATTCTTCCTCTTACATCTCATTTGTATAAAATAATTACTCTTAAAAAATAATTACTCTTTTAAGCTGTTCCTAAAATGGTTTGTAGAATATCTCTTAAACAAAATTTATATATGGATCATGTTTAGAGTCTACTCAAGGGGATTGACAAGGTCTCTTTTAGAAAAAGCACACAATATACCTCAGGAATATCAGCATTGGACAGCTGTTTCCTAAACTACAAAAGAAATGTATAAAACACAAAAGACTCAGTTTACATTAATAAATACTGGAAAAAATTTAAAAACAGACTACCCTATCTATTTCACTTTCTGAAAAGATAAAGGACCTTTGTGGGCCAAATGTTTTCCTTTTGCAACACACCTGCACGATTTCAGGAACTTACTAAGTCCTGGCCAGCCAAGCATGGCTCTTTAGTCCTCTCGGGTCTACAATGATACCATTGGTGATCATATTCTTCTCCTAGAAATGGTGTGATTGTATCAAGCACTTACCATTGGCACTGCTCAGCTGGCACTGACTCAGGAGCCCAGGAATTTTGGTAGAAGCATGCAGTGCTGGGCATGGAGTATCTGAGTTCAAATTCTGCCTTAGAGACTTACTAGCTGGTGACATAAGTCACCTAACTTTTATCTGGGTCAGTTTTCTCAGCTGTAAAATTGGGATAATGAGACCTACCTCCCCCAGGTTGTTTTGAGGATCAAATAAAATGATATGTAAAGTTCTTAGCATGGTACCTGGAACACAGCAGACAAAGAAATACCTCCTACTCATGGAAGTAGCCATCAAAGTTGGAAACTTTGTCTCTCGAGAGTGCTACTAAGTGAGCTAAACTCAGGTAAAGACACACAAAGAAAAAGAGCCAGGCGAGAAGTTGAGGACATGGCTGCCATTGCCAATGGACGGTTGGGTGAATAGAAGAGACAGAAATCCTTTGCTTTCCCAGGGAAAATGGACAGAGTCCCAAAGTGACAGTCAAAAGAGACAATGGAGCTCTTCTACAACTCTTATGACCAATTAGAGGGGAAACTCCAAATTAGTTAGTAATATTTAACACCACCCCAGTCACAGGGACCAAGGAACCAATCACAAGTTGCTGGATCACATGCATATTCTTTAGTAAGGGGCCAGAGCACTTTTAGAGCACATGCTTCAAGGGAAGTATCCCAATCAAGCAAATTGGGGGTGAAGGAAGGGGAGAAGGAGGGAGAGAGAAGTGTTTCCGGAATACCCTTAGTAATTATAAACAATCACCCCTACTAATACACAAGTAATTTGGAGAGAGTGATAATAACTGAAAGAGGATTAGAAAAGGCCTCATTTAAGAGGTGGCAGCTAAAATAAAATTTGAAGGAAACTAAAAATTCTGAGAGGTAGTGGTAAGGAGGGAGAGCATTTCAAGCTTAGGGGACAGCCTTTTCAAAGGCACCAGGGCCTGAGATGGAACCAGCAGTTTGCCTAAAATCTAGGGAGCATAAGGTAGAACATTATGTAATATTTAGAAATGTAGGCTAGAGCCAGATTATGAAGGTCTGTAAGTACTAAAGAAAGGAATCTGTGTTTTATCCTAGGGTAATAGAGATGTTCTTATAGTGACTAGGTTCATGGTCTCTGAAAAGCATTTTGCCACACCCACTTTAGTCTGCTTCATTTAGTGGCTACAACCTCTCCCCATAAAGGCAGGCAGTCATAGCTATCACTGCCAGGGAGAAAGAGCCTAGCAGAGTAATTAAGTAATTAACTTGGGGTTAGAAATTCCCAAGATTTTCTTTGATTTTATATACAAATGAATTTGAGCTGGAACAGAAGATAAACTAAGTAGGCAAGGTATTGTCCTCCACCAACCTAGCCTGAATTCGTCAATCAACCAGTAAGCTTTTATAGCGCCTACTAAGAGCCAGGTACTTTGGGGATGTGAAGTCAAAAATGAAATAGTTCTTGATTTCCATTTTATCTGGAGGAGAAAACACATATGCAAACATGCATATGCAAAATGGATACCCTATAATTTGAGGGAAGTTCTTGAAGATGTTAAGAAAGACTTTGAGTCTTGGGATTCTTAAAAGAAAGAGGTGAGGAGGGGATAGGTGGTGCAGTGAATAGATCACCAGCCCTGGAGTCAGGAGGACCTGAGTTCAAATCTGAACTCAGACACTTGACATACTTACTAGGCATGTGACTTTGGGCAAGTCACTTAACCCTGATTGCCCTCCAAAAAGCAAAAAAAAAAGAGGTGAGACATGTAGGGGAAAGATAGCGGTACAGTGCAGAGGGCTTCTCATGCTGTTAGTCACATGGAAGAGGCTAAGGAGATTCCCAGAGGGTTGTGATGATGTGTAATAGAAGGGCCTTAGAGAGACTTTGGAGACATTCTGTAATTGATTTCAGTCGGCTAATCATGTGGTAGCATAAATGGCAGCCTCTGACTGACGAAGTAGCTGGAACTGGCCTTTAAAATGCCTTCAAAAGACATTAATTACCACCACTGTCCTTGGCTGCTTTCTCAGTGGATCTCTGCTCTTGGTTTTGATGCCTTTGCCAGTTGCGTCATGTTTGAGGTAATGCTATGAGTGTAAAGGTTCTGGGCTTTCTTCCACCAAAATAGACATATTGTTTTTGCTCAGTCGTTTCAATCATGTCTTACTCATTGTGACTCCACTTGGAGTTTTCTTGGCAAAGATACGTGGAGTGGTTTGCCATTTCCTTCTCCAGATCATTTTACACATGAAAAAACTGAGGCAAAACAGAGTTAAGTGACTTGCCCAGGGTCACACACCTAGTAAGCATCTGAAGCCAAATTTGAACTCAGAAAGAGTCTTTTTGACTCTAGACCTGTTACTCTATCCAATCTAGCTACCCCAAAATAGTCATATGGCATTATGGAAATGGGTCTTAGTCCTTTGTCTCAACATTTTTTATTTTGTTTTAAGAGAAGGAGGTTATGGAATGGCTTAACAAGTTGTGGTATATGCATGTAATGGAATACTATTGTGTTATAAGAAACGAGGAGCAGACGGACTTCATATTTACCTGGAGAAGCTTATACAAACTGATGCTGAGTGAGAAGAGTAGAGCCAGGAGAAATTGTACACAATCACAGACACAACTTATGTGTGATGACCAACTATGACAGACTGGACTCTTCTCAGCAATGCAGTGATATAAGTCAATCCCAAAAGACTCATGATGGAGAGAGATGCCTACATCTGGAGAGATAACTAGAAAGAACTGAGTTTGAATCCTAATTGAAGCAAACTACTTGATCTTTTTCTTTTCATTGTTTGGTTTTATTTCCCTTTTACCATTTTTCATTCCATCTAGTACAATTGGCCTTTGTAACCTGACTAATGTCTAATGTGAAAGTATTTGCAGATCCTATACTGGACTATATGCCGTTGTGAGGGGTGGAGAGAGGGAGAGAAGGGGAATTTGAAACTCAAGGAACTATGGAATTGAATCTTGTAATCTAAAAATAAACAAACAAATTAATTTTTAAAAAAGAGAAGGAAGTTAATCTGCAGTCATTGACCCTATGAGTATTGAAAGATTACCAGAGCCAATTTCCAGAAACCTGGGAATCCAGGAGCTAGACTTCATGCTGAGTTTTTCATCTAAGCTGGCCTATTGGATGTTTAAAATTGGATGACCTGGAGACATTTTTTGGTGCTTTTTGGAGGGCAATTGGGGTTAAGTGACTTGCCCAAGGTCATACAGCTAGTTATTGTGTTAAGTGTCTGAGGCTGGATTTGAACTCAGGTACTCCTGACTCCAGGGCAGGTACTCTATTCATTGTGCCACCTAGCTGGCCCCCTGGAGACATTTTTAGCTCAACTTGTCCAAAACTGAGCTATTATCTTTTCCCCAAAACCCTCCCAACTTCAAAAATTCCTTTTTCTTATCAAAGGGATCACCCTTCTTCAAATTTCCTAGGTTCAGTAATGTTGGCATCATCCTCAGTTCCTCATTCTTCTTCATCCCATATATCCAGTCAATTGCCAAACCTTGCAATTTCTATATTCACGATATTGCTTGAATCTAACTCTTTCTTTGTACTCACAGAGCTACTACTTTAGTTCAAGCCTTGATCACCTCTGGGCAAGATTATTATAAGTCTCCCAACTGATCTCAGTTCCTCAAGTTTCCCCTCTCCATCTAATCTAGATACTGTCGAAGTAATTTTTCCTTAAGCACAGATGTAACCATGTGACCAGCCAACACTTGTGTCTTCCTTTTGTCTCTAGGATAAAATGTAAACTCTTGTTTAGTTTTTAAAGCCCTATCAAACCTTGTTCCAATCTATCTTTCTAGTCTCATTGGATATTACTACTCCTACTGTCCCTTTCAATCCAACTAAGCTGGTCTTTTCTGTTCCTCATGAAAGAAATTCTATCTCTTGTCTCTATATACCTTTTGCCATCCTAGAAGGCACCCTCTCCTTATTTTGCCTCAGAGAATCCCTCTTTTTTCCTTTAAGAGGTAACTTAGGCACCATCTTCTGCATGAATCCTTTTCTGATTCTCTCAACTAGTGTCTTCCCTTCCAAAGGACATTATATTTAATTGTTCCAGCCACCATGACCACAGGATATCTGCTGTTCTTATCCTCCTCCCACTGGAACCTCTTTTTGGTGCTTTTTGGAGGGCAGTTGGGGTTAAGTGACTTGCCCAAGGTCACTCGGCTAGTTTTTGTGTGGTGTCTGAGGCTGGATTCCACTCCTGAGTAGCCTACAACTGATAGGTGAGCTTTGCCTTATTTTGCTTGGATCTAGACCCTTTATGCTATTTCCTTGCCATCCCCTGTCCCTTCTACTACCTATTTCTATGTTGTCTTTTTCTATTAGAAGGTAAGCCTCTTGAGGGCTAGGATGGACTTACTTGCTTTCATTTCTATCCTCAGTTTAGTACATTGCCTAGCACATAATGTAAGTAGCTAGATGGTGAATTGGATAGAGTGCCAGAACTGGAGTAAGGAATACTCCTCTTCCTGAGTTCAAATCTGGCCATAGGTACATGCTAGCTGGATGACCCTGGGCAAGTCACTTAACCCTATTTGTTTCAGTTTTCTTGTCTGTCAAATGAGCTGGAGAAGGAAATGGTAAACCACTCCAGTATCTTTGCTAAGAAAACCCCAAATGGGGTCACAGAGGGCACTACCTGTTGTTAAGCTCTACAGCTTAACAACAATTGGCACCTAATGAATGCTCCTTTACCTCATAGTTATCTCGTATATTTATGTACTTGTATGCCTCATTAGAATGTAAGTTACTTGTGAGCATGGATTGTTTTACTCTTTGTATCTGTGTCCCCCATACCTAACACAGTGCTTGGAAGAAATGCTTAATAAATAACTGATGATTGATTAATGTTTCTGTATTTCTGCATTTGTTTATAAGGTCATTATGTCCTGGGACATGATGAATTTTTAGCTGAGAAATATGTACACTATTTTTTAAAATTCCATTTGGTAGTAACTCTTTACCTTCAAACCTTGAGTGTATAATACCTTGTTATAATAATTAGCTTGGGCTAAGACTAGGAATAATATACTATTCCCTTAAGTCCATATGGTTCCTATACCCTCTAGGGCTTTGGGGAGCTTGTTTTATTGAATTCAATCACAGTCACTCCTAGCCTCAAATTAGGAAAATCCATATCATTTAGGTGGAGGTTGGGCTCTCTTCCTAATTTTCTATCTCTGAATCAAGTCAGGCAGGCGCTGTGCTATATGCTGGGGATTTAAAGACAGGCGAGGTAGTCCCTGCCCTCTAGGAGCTCCCAGTCTAAGGGAAGCAACAACAAGCAAACAAATACATAAAGAGAGCTATGCATAGAATAAGTAGGAAATAATTAATGTAGGGAAGGCACCAGAATGAAGAAGGATCAGGAGGTGGGGTTTTAGTTGGGACTTGAAGGAAGTTACAGAATCCAGGAGGTAGAGATGAGGAAGGAGAACATTCCAAGGCTCAGAAAACATCCAGAGAAAATGCTCAGTACTGAAAGAGAAAGCATTTGGTTTGTGAAACAAGGAGTGTTGTTGAATAAAAGAGTATAGGATAGGAAGGGCTAAGTTATGAAGACCTTTGAATGCCAGCGGGTTTTGTATTTGATCCTGAAGGCTCCCTATAGGGAGCCACTGGAGTTTACTGGGGAGAGAAACAGAGACAGAGACAGAGTTTGTGTGCGTCACACAAAGAGACACAGACAGAGACAGATGGAGTCAGAGACAAACACAGTCAGAGTTGAACTTTAAGAAAATCATTTTAGTCACTGAATGGAGGATAGAGTAGGGAAAGAATTGGTAGTAGACCAACCAATAGACTTTTGCAAAAATAATAATATTTAACAACAACAATCATAAATAATAATTGAAGCATTTATTATATACCTACTATGTGTAGACACTATGCTAAGCTATGGAGATAAAAAAAAAAACACCAAAAAGGCAAAAATAAAGTCATAACTCTCAAGAAACTCAGTCTAATGAGGAAGACAACATACAAAGAATTATGTATAAACAAGATGCATGTACGGGGCAAATTAGAGATAATTTCAGAGGGAAGGCACAACGATTAAAGAGAATTGGGAAAGGGCCTCTTGAAGATGATGGAACTTTCAGTGACACTTGTGGGAAATCAGGAGGCAGAAATGAGGAGGGAGAGACTTCTAGGCATGGAAGATAGTCAGTGAAAATGCCCTGAGTTAGAAGAGAGTGCCTTGTTCTCTTGTGTAAAGAATAGCAAGGAGGTAAGTGTCACTATCTGAGTATGTGAAGGGGAATTGGGTGTAAGAAGAAGGGGCCAGGTTATGAAGGGCTTTGAGTGCTAAACAGAAGATTTTATATTTGATCTTAGAGGTAATAGAGAGCCACTGGAGCTTATTGAATGGGGAGAAATGGGGAATATGGTCAGACCTGTACTTTAGGTAGATCAGTTTAACAACTGAGTCAAAAATGGACTGGAGTGGGGAAAAGCTTGAGGCTGGAGAACAAGCAGCAGGCTGTTGGAGTGGCCCAGGTATGAGGTGCTGAGGGCCTGCACCAGGGGGGCAGCTGTGTCACAGGAGAGAAGGGCATGTATTGGAGAGATGTCCACAGGTAGAAATGGCAGGACTTGTTGACCAATTTAGATATGGGGAGTGAATGAGGAAAGAGTGAGGAACTGAGGATGACACCAGCCTGAGTGCTCTGGACAATGTTGCACCCTCAACAGTAACAACAAAATTTGGAAGGGGAGAAGGTTTTGGGTGAAAGACAATGAGTTCAGTTTAAGTTCATCCCTGGTCTCTGTAGTTGAGGTTATTAGAATCATTTGTGTAAAAAAACAACAAACCACATTATAATGTCTGTGGATAAACAGCCACTGGAGAAGAACTTGAGAAGAGCGAACATTTTCTTTGGACTTCTTTTAGTCCTTGACGAGGTTCGTACACCGGTGGTGTCAACCTGAATCTTTTCCTCCCAGAAGTCCGTGGGGCTGATTACCCTCCTCAGTATCTCTCTTCTCTGCCACAGCTTAGCCTTACTTTCTCTTTTTGTTGGTTGTTTCTGGGATGCCAGTTTCTTCTGGCTTGACCCTATATGACCGCTGTCCTCTATTTCTATATTCTCAGAATTTCTATGTGTTTCTAAGCAGCTATTTCTTTTTATATAAATCTCTTAGAGTGTGTCCAAATCTTTCTGGATTATTAATAATAGAATATTACTAGGTCATAAAAAAGACATATATGAATAAGAAATATAATAGATTAATATGCATATTGACCATGATTATATAAAAACAATAATAATAATAACAAACTTTAGGGGCATCTAGGTGGCACAGTGAAGAGAACACCAGCCCTGGATTCAGGAGGACCTGAGTTCAAATCCAGCCTTATACACTTGACACTTAACTAGCTGTGTGACCTTGGGAAAGTCACTCAACCCCAACTGCCTTGCCTTCCAAACTCCAAAAAAAAATCTTTATTATTATATAGATAGAAATCAGAAAATACAGATCAGCTCAAAACAGAGCAGAAGGGAATTCAAAGCTAATCACTTGTTACTTTAATTATTTCATTAATATTTATACTTTTAATATTTTAAAAATATAAGTAGTTTCTTTGGAAGGTTGCATAGTACCTTCAGCAATTCTGGGTTGCTTCCTGACATAGAAATCAAGGGTTTGGGTTTGTTTGTTTGTTTTGTTTTGTATTAGGATCAATGTTCTGATGATGCTTGGTAGCTGTGAATTCTAAAATCCCACTTTCTCCAGTTAACTGAAAGACAGTAGAGAGATGTATTTGCTGGAGATAGAGGGAGGATTCCAGATTTCCTTGGTCCAGGGAACTCACAGTCTGCAAACTTTCTCTACCAGTGTAGATAGGTAACTATCTGTAACATCATCCTAAAGAGGTGCCTAGTACACTGAAACATTGAGGGACTTGCTTGTTTGTGGTGATACAACTAGAAAATGTCAGATGTAGGACTTTCTGATCCCAAAATTAGACTTCTATTGACTATGTCTCACTGAATCTCAGAGTGGTGCATAGGGGGTACAACTATGCTGCTGTATTTTTACCATTGATGATTTGCAGAGAGTAGTGAAAAAGTTATTATTGAGAAAATGTATATTCAGGAGAAGGAGGTTGACAGGTCATAGAGCAGGAATGCAAGATAAAAGATGAACTAGCCAAGTGCTTTAGCAGTATCCATTAGGTGTTGAGGGACTTAGGGGAGGAACTCTAGTAAGTTTGGATTGCTCTTCCTTTGAGGATTTGTGGAAAGAGCTGGATAAAAACCTCATAAGATGAGAAGCCTTGGATTGCAATCTGCACTAGTAGAAGGGATGCCCAGAAAAAAAAGGGGGGGTGGATAGCTGGAGCAGTGAATAGAGCACCTGCCCTGGAGTCAGGAGGACCTGAGTTCAAATCCAGACACTTAACATAAAAAATAGCTGTGTGACCTTGGGCAAGTCACTTAACCCCAATTGCTCTCCAAGAAAAAAGAAGGGATGCCCCATCAATGAGATCATAGATTCATTGAAGTATAGAAGAAATACTTCAGATGACACCGTTTTATTGGAGATTTTGTTCCTTTTTTATTTGTATTTATTGAGCTTTATAATCGTATAGCATTTGTATATATTGTAATTTGATTTATGATACAAATTAACAGGTTTTTTTAAAAAAAGATACTTTATTCTGAATAGTTCTGTTGGCCTCTTTTACACATTTTGAGACACTTTAGAACCTGCTACACATTTACATTTTGGGTCCTCAAAGCTCTGCCTTTTTTGTTTCAAGTCAATAATCATTTTTTTTTGTACAGGCAGACATTTTGCCATATTGCTGGTTTATAAGACTCTATATTAATAGCTCAAATTTACATAGTAGCTTTGTTGTTTGCAAAATGCTTTCCTCACAACAATCCCATAACATAGAAAATATAGCAGAAGTATTCCCAGTTTACAGATGAAAGAGGAACAGAGAGATTGGGGGCGTTCTAGTAAGTGGCAGAAGCATATACTCAACATAGTTCTTACTGTGTGCACTGTATAGAATGTGGAGAATGTGCTAGGTGTACAATGGATGGGATGTTGGACTTGGAGTCAAGAAACCCTAAGTTTGAATCTTGCTTCAGACACTTAACTAGGTGTGTGACATCTGGCAAGCCACTTAGCCTCTCTCAGCCTCAGCTTCCTCATATGTAAAATGAGAATATTAATAGTACTTAGCTCTCAGGGTTGTTTCTAGGATCAAAAGAGATAACCTATGTAGGGTGCTTTGTAATCCTAAAGTACTACACAAATTTTAGCTATTAACTTTATTACTCAGCCCCCAGATTCCACAAACCATACCTTTTTATATCTTTGTGGAATCTGTGGAAGGAGTCTTTAATCTCTACTCTGGCAATCAATCCATTAGATACTTTATAATATTTATATCTTTATAATACTTGATCTGTTTTATTTGCTTTAGTCAAACTTCTTTGTGACTAAGTTTTCTTTCTTTTTTCTTTTTTCTTTTTTTATTTCAAGCAATTGGGGTTAAGTAACTTGCTCAAGGTTACATGGCTAGTCATTATTTATGTGTGGGTGCTCATTTTCTGAGGCCGGATTTGATCTCAGGTCATCCCAACTCCGAGGCTGGCGCTCTTACTCACTGTGCCACCTAGACGCCCCTCTTTTTTTTTTTTTTTAAACAATTTACATTTAAGGGTAAAACTATCCTGACTGGTTGACATTCCTTTTTTTTTGTTTGTTTTGGAGGGCAGTTGGGGTTAAGTGACTTTTCCAAGGTCACATGGCTAGTTTTTGTGTTAAGTGTCTGAGGCCAGATTTGAACTCAGGTCCTCCTGACTCCACGGCGGGTACTTTATTCATTGCGACACCTAGCCTCCCCTATGACTAAGTTTTCAATAATATTGATCTTACTAAGTCCCTAATGCCCTTCTACCTTCATTCTTATGGATTTTTCTCTGTAGTATTTCTACATAAAACAACTTCCCTGTACTCATCTGATGAAACATTCTTCCTCTTTTTGTTTTTGTTTGTTTTTTGGACTCCAAATCTGACTCAGTACCATAAGCTTCCTGATTTCTCTGTTGTGTCAACTCTGTAATGTGATTTATTTTTTCCCTCATGTTCCTGTTACTTTGTATATGTGACACCAATTTCATTAGCTTCTTTCATAGATACCATACATACTGTTATTGTACCTTCAAGAGGCTTTGGAAAGGGGACATTTATCCTTATGCACTATTACTCCTCAGTGTAAATGGGTTTACCAGAGGTCTTCTGGAGAGGAGGTTTTGATAGAAAGAAAGGAAGAGAGTTTGAGGACACATAAAAGCCTGAGGGGAGGGACTTGGTGTCCTTGGGCTCCCATTCTCGATTTGACTCAGAAACTTTTCAGACCAGTTCCTACTTATCTTCTGCCTAATTGTCAATAGTTCCCTATTTTCTACTGAGTAAAGTTCAGGTTGTTATGCCAGACATCTAAGGCCCTTCACAATTTGTTATCACTCTGCTTTTCTGACTCTCTCTCTCTCTCTCTCTCTCTCTCTCTCTCTCTCTCTCTCTCTCTCTCTCTCTATTGCTTTTTGGAGGGCAATTGGGCTTAAGTGACTTGCCGAAGGTCACATGGCTAGTTTTTGTGTTAAGTGTCTGAGGCGGACTTGAACTCAAGTCCTCCTGACTCCAGGGCCAGTGCTCTGTTCACTGTGCTACCTAGCCGCTCCCTGATCCTATCTCTTAAAGCCATACTGGAAGAACTCTGTCCCCCAAACATGCCTCATACCTTCATGTCTGTTTCCTATGCCTGGAATGTCTTCTTTTTGCCTTTTTTTTTTTTTAACCTGGAATTACTGATTTCTTACTCTGCTTTTAAAGCCCAACTTAAATAACTATATGGTGCAGTCCCTGAAGCCAGGGTCAGTAATGATCTTTTTCGATGGCTCTCATATAGCACCTTGTTTTCTATCTCTTTAATGGGCCTACCAGGTAACATTTTGGATTTTAGTTGTCTGAGGTTGTGTCTCATCCCTCTATAAGAATGTGAGATTCATGATAGCAGGTACAGTATCTTATCTAAACTTGTGTTTCCCCCAGTTAGCACTGGGGGAATTATACTTTACTCCTAGGAGGTGCTTAATAAATGTTTGTTGAATAAATGAATGATTGAAGGAGCGAATAGACCCTGACCTTCACTATTCAACTTAAACAAATGTTTATTAGATCTCTACTCTGTGTAAGATTCTGTGCTGGATGGTAGGCATATAAATATGAAAAAAAAATGACAGTCCTTAGGACTGATGATACAACATAACTCTTTCTTCTGGAAGAAAGATTGTCTATAATAGATGCAAAATGCAGAATGCATTGTCACATGATTAAAAGCTTTGTTTTGTCTAACTTTACATTTTTGTTTCAAGGGAGTATTCTAACTGTAGGGGGATTATTTCAAAGTGACAGCAAAGTAAACAATAAAACTCTCTTTCTATATATGTGTATATATATATGTATATATATACATATATTCAAAAGAGGCTTTGGAATCTTGAACAATAAGCTTAATTTTGATTCCTTGAGAAAGCAGTTGGTAAGAGTAAGTCTTTTATTTTGTCCTATGAGGAGTCTGGGAAGAGATAAGTTTTAACTAACATTTATAAATAGTGTGAGTTATAACTGCCATCTGTAAAGAGATTGAGTTTCACAATTATATATTAAGAGTTTGCATTTAGTTGTCTTTTGGGAGAGACAATTAACAAGTATGTCTTGAGAGAAACTGTGAGAAGACAGAAAAAGAATGAAAAAAATCTCTTTCCTGAAAGAACTGTTTTTAACTCTTATTAATAAATAAGAAGGTGATTTTGGGGAGACTGGCTACATTCTTGAGAGCAGAATGCTGAGGCTGTGTTTCAAAAGTGGGAAGTCAAGAGTAACAGTAATAATTAAAGGCTGTGATCTTTCTCACAGATAAAACATAATAAATAATTATGCATGTCTTTGGGTTAGTATTGTCTACATCTGAATACTTTGTGTAGCCAGCAAGTTTGATATCTTTGATAGTTCCTTGAACCTAGGAGAATAGTGACTTTAAAATTTGTCAGAGATGAGCAACTGTGAATAAGAAGAAAGGTTTTTTCCAGTTTGTTTAATACCGTATTTCACTGAATAATTGTCACTACTGCATAATCATCACAACTTGTTTTTTCAGCCACAAAATTGGTCTATAACCTTTCATCATGTAATTGTCACATACTAGAATTCTGTTCATTATGCTACTTAAAAGGTAAACAGAACAGCAATGTATTCACTAGTGGCATGTGGATACTCATTTCTCTGTCATGCATTTTGAGGGAGCCTAGAATTCTCAGTGCACATGGATTGTCAGCATTCAGTTTTAATGTATATTCACAAGTATTCTGTGCATCCTAATATTATTGCACCAAAGACAATTTAATAATAAGTGATTTTTAGTAATACCGGCCAAATTTTTAAAAAGCTTTACATAATGGTTGCACCCCCACTTTTTTTGCACAATGTCGCTTAAAAATCTGTGATGATTATGTAGTGAAATATGGTAAGTAATATTTGATAAACAAGAGTAGGGGTGCAGAGCTAAATGATTGAGTGAGGCGTTAATATTTCAGTAAATAATAAAAACTATCCAAATATAATCTTGCATTACTTTAGGATGAATATGATGTTTATGAGTTAAGTAACAGGCTGAAGAGTAATTATATTATTGAGGCTACATGTTAGAATGCTTGGTACTTAAACTTTTCTTCATATATACTCTGTATTTACCTATGTGTATGCATGTTGCAGCCCTATCATCCAATATGGGACAAGCTTCTGGAGGACAAAGACTGTAATTTTGTTTGTTTGTTTTTATAGTCCTAGCACCTAGAACATAGTTGAAGCAAATTGTATTTCTTGTGAAATTTTGCTCTTTGTTCTGAAAAATTATTATTCAGTTCAGTAAAAAAGAGGAGCCTATTTTTCTAATAAGGGACCTTACTATCTTCTATGAATTAGTTTAAGCTATGATATTTGTATAAATCACCAAAATAATAGAAATTAGATAGAGGCATCAGGTGATTAGTAAGACGTCACAAAACTATGTTTACTGACCCATGAACCAGGTCCACAGCAACCAGGATTTATTCTAATTTAGATAATTCTTTATTGTCTTATTTGATCTTGCTACTTGAAATTCATCAGTGTTGGCTCATATTGCGCAGATTTCTGTATTTTAATCTAACCATTTAAGATAACAATTTGCCCTTTATTTGCCAGTACCAAGAAGGAAAAAATGAACATTTAATAGAAAGGTAAAGATTATTTTGTCACCACTTTGTCAATACTCTTTGCTCCCTATTGCCACTTTTCCAGTTGCTCTCTCTCTCTCTCTCTTTCTCTCTCTCCTGCTATCATGTATCATGCAGCAGTCTTTTGTCCTTTGAAAATAACTATATGCAGTTTATCACCCAGTCCAATTTCTATAGACTATCTACAAACTTTGAGGACATTCTTCTTCTTTTCTCAATGTGTTCAGGGCCTGGCTCACAGTATTCTTCTTCCCTCCACTTCCTGCCCTTATTCTGGAAGACTTCTAATATGTTGATCTTCTCTCAAACACACTAACTTCCTAGTTCCTCAGTATACTCACTGACAAGTGTTTCATTTCCATGACTAAGAAATCTGAAGTCTGACCATAATCTCCTATCATATCTCCCTACTCCTTAATCCTCCTCAAACCAGCTCCCCAGTGTTGGTGCCTTCCCTCTGAGATTACCTTTTCTCTACTACACACATATCTTCTAAGTAGGTAGTTACTTACATGTCTCCCCCATTAGAATGGGAATTCCTTGAGGGCAGAGATCGAGTTTTAGTCTTTCTTTGTATCCCTAACATTTAATATAGTACCCGACATATAGTAAGTAGTTAATACTTATCCTTTACTTTTGAACCGCTTTGTCCTGTCATGCCTTGCCAAATCCCAACTCTGAATTTCTCCCACCATCTCTCTCCTCAAAAGCTGTTGAACAGAGTTAGAGAAAGTAACATAATCATGCTGACTGGAGTCAGTAAAATAAATCAATCTCAACTTCACAAGGTAACCCTCTTCAATTGATTCTCTACCACATTCACTATAGAAGCAGTTCTAAGTCCTTCTCTTTTTTTCTTTTAGCCTCTTATGGCACCCCCAACCCATGCTTTCTCAGCTAAGGACCTGGCCCTTGTACTTTACCAAGAAAATTGAGACTATCATCTAATGATCTTCCTCTTCTGCCTTTCTCTTCATCTCGAAACTCTTTGACTTCATCTCTTACTGTTTCTTCCTTTATTCTAGTCTTTGAAGTAACCCTTCTCCTTTCTAAAGCCAACCATTCTGTGTATTCAGTTGATCCCATCCATTCAGATCTTTTCCAGCAGGATATTTTCCTCCTTCTCTAATATTCTATCCCTCCCTGTCTCTACTCCCAGATAAATATCTCTAAACCTAGTCTCTCTCTTGAGCTCCAAGCCCCCATCATGAATTGCTTATTATACATTTCTAAATGGACTTTCCACTGGCACCTCAAACTCAAAATGTGCAGAACAGAACTCATTATCTTTTCCCCCAAACCCACCCATATTGGGCTTCCCTAATTCTGTTGAAGGTACAACTATCCTTCTAGTCACTTGGTTTCACAAATCTGTTGTCATCCTAAGCTTCTTACTCTTGTCATCCCCTATGGCTAAACAGTTATCAAATCTTGTTTCTATCCTACATTGTCTACTGGACATGCTTTCCTTCTCTACACTCACACAGCCAATAGGCTAATTCCAAACCTTATTGCTTTTCATCTGGTCTATTGCAATAACATCCTATCTGGTTTCTCTGCCTCAGATCTCTCCCAACTCTGATCTATCCTAAACATAACCAAAATGATTTTCCTAAAGTGCATCTCTGACCATGTCACATAATCCCTTACCCCCTCCCCTTTCAGCAAACTCCATTTGCTCTATAATACTTTTAGGATCAAATAGAATGTTCTCTGTTTGACATTTAAAACTCTTTACAACCTGGTCCCTTATCTACTTCATTCCCCTTCACCTTGAGTCCAGCCATTCTGGCCTACTTTTTGTCCCTTTCCCATAATGCTCATCTAACATCACTATCCTGGACCTCTCCACTGACTATCTTCCATGCCTAGAATGCTTTTCCTTATTTTTGCCTCCTACAATTCCTGCTGTCCTTCAAAAATTCTGTCTATTACTGGAGGTCTTTTCTGGTCTCCTTTCCCCTTCTCCCTTTGATTTGTATATACTGTATATAATTGGGAGGGGATGTCTGGTACATGCACAGACCCCATCAATTTGCTTGCCTGATGTAATTCCTCTATATGGAAAATTCTAGGAAGCTTGCTTCTGTGAAAAATGGGGTGATATTACCTTGGAGAGACTATGGAGCATATGTAGACATTCTGTAACTGGTTCTGGCTGGCTAACCACATGATTGAAAGGAAACTTTTTCAGTTATTTGCATAGCTAAAGCTCTTGGTATCTTGAAGGTTCCCGAGTTGACTTTAGTCCTCTTTTTGCTTCATTCACATCTGCAGGAGCTTGAGAATACTTCTGCTCATGGAGCCTGGTGAGAAACTATGCTGTAAGGGGTAGCAGCTAGGGCCTTCTCCTGCTCTGAGGCCATATGTCCCAAGAAACGGGCCTAATTCCTGGACCTTTTTGTTTGCTTTTTTCCATTCTAGGTAAAGGGAGTAGAATCTCTGACCTTTGGTATTTCCGGGTTTAGGAGAACAAGCCACAGTAATCCAGGAATTGGAATCCAGGCTATGCTTTATAGCCAAGAGCAGTGTCAGGGTCATGAAAAGAAGCAAGGAGTAATACCCATAAATAATTTTCAGGACCCCAGGCTAGTGGAAGGATTTACCTGGCAGGCAAGCCACATCTGGACCACTACTATGTAGGAACTGAACTAAGTTTTGAGCTTACTACTCCAAAGACCAATGTGGTCTAGAAAAGAAGTCTAGAGAGTTAGAAGAAAGTTGGCAATTTGTTCTTGCTATATCTTTGAAGTAAATATAAAGCTAATTGATGTTAAGTGGTTAAATGGACTTGGGGTACTAGTTATAATCCCCTAACAATAAGGAGAACACAGTCAGTGGGGGTAATAGAGAAGAGCCATAGCCTAAGCACTGAGGTTTACCTCCTGACACTGAACAAGTATGTGCAATGTCCTGACTATGGGAGAAGGGAGCCAGAAATTCTCACTATATGTGTCTATACATATCTACATAGGTTTGTTGTCTCCCTATTTAGAATATTAGCAGGCAGGAACTGTTTTGTTGTTCTCTTTCTATCCCTAGTGTTTAATATAGAACCATATAGTAGATAATAAATGTTTAATCATTGACTAGTTGATAGAAGAAGGTAGTAAGAATTTGCTATCCTAGGGCAGAACCAGGCTTATTGTATTATATAAAATATATCTGAATTCCAGATTAAAATGTAGGGTACACTAGCCCCCAATCTATACTCACTGCATTAATGCAGATGCCTAAAGTTACAGACTTAATTTTTTCCTTGAGCATGAAGCTAAAGGCAATTATGTCTTTCAAAATGATAAATACTTCTAGGAATAGCAACAAATAAAAACCAAAATAAATCATAATGCTTTAGATCAGGGACTCTTCAACTTCTTTGTGTATCATGAAGCCCTCTGGCAGTCTAGCAAAGCCCATGGCCCTTCTTAGAATGTTTTAAAATCATTTAACAATATGCTAAATTTCAGTTAGAGGTTAGTAAAAATAAAGATGTAATTTCCCCCAATCCATGTTCATGGATCTTCTGAAATCTCTCCAAGATTCCCAGATTAAGATGACCTGCATCTTAAGATGAGACTGTTTTTGAGGTGTTTTCTAGTGGGACAGCTATCTGAGAAAAGACTCACAGGGGAGAGAGTGGAAAGGGATGTCCCGGGCATGAGGAGTGTCAGTGTTGGCTTTAACCAGAGATCCTGGGCAGCATGAAGTCACTGGATATATTGAAGAAGGACCAAAAGTATGGGGAGATGAGCACTGAAAAGATGAATCAGAAACAATGTGTGGTCAGATGATGGACAGCCTATATCAAGAAATAACAGGGACAAGAATTCAGCAGATCCACTGGAATGGGGAAGGCAGTCAGGGTTAGGGGTTAGCAATAGGCAAATGGAAGAAGCTAGGCATCAGGGGCTACAGGTTCAGACACAGGGCTCTATCCCTGAGGGAAATTGAGATGGGCAATGCTTAATTCCAGTCCCAGAGAAACTGAGTTACTGGGAAGAGAATCAATTAACAAGCATTTATTAAGAACCTACTTTTATATGCCAAACTCTGTGCTAGGCACTAAGGCTATAAAAACAAAAATGTGTGTGTGTGTGTGTGTGTGTGTGTTATATTTATACATAAATAAGCATATACAAAATAAATAGGGTTTGGACCTATGTTTTAATTGGAATAGTGAACTTCCAGGTAAGGAAACTCCCCTTACCAGTCTTGGCTCTCCCCTTGTCTGCCACTTGTAATCTTAGAGAGTTCCCTAGGGCACTGAGAGGATAAGTGATTTGCCCATAAATGCAAGCTAATTTTGTTGTTGTTGTAGTTGTTGTTGTTGTTGTTGTTGTTGTTGTTGTTGTTGGGGGAGAGGGTCCTAGCAGCTTGGGGTGACGGGAAATCAGGAAACACTTTACTTAAAAGGGTTTGCTTGAATAGAGTTTTGAAGGAAGTCACATAATTATAAAGAGGTGGGAGTGCATTCCAAGCCTGGGGGACAAGTGCAAAGTGCACAGTTGGGAGAATGGAGTGTCGTATTTGATGGAGTTTGGATGGAGTATAGCATTTGTGAATGGAAATAACATATAACCAGGTTATAAAAGTAGGTTGTGAACAACTTTAAAACCTAAATAAAGGATTGTATATTTGATTCTAGAGGCAATAGAGAGACACTGGAATTTTTTTTTTTTTTTTGCTTTTTGGAGGGCAATTGGGGTTAAGTAACTTGCCCAAGTTCACACGGCTAGGTTTTTATTTGTGTGTGCATTAAGTGTCTGAGGCCGGATCCGAACTCAGGTCCTTCTGACTCCAGGGCCAAAGTTCTACTCACTGCGACACTTAGCCGCCCCTGACACTGGAATTTTTTAAGTAGGGTAGTGATGTGGTCAGGCTTTCACTTTAGTAAAATTATTCTGGCATTTGTGTAGAGGATGGTCTGGCAATAAGGGGAGGCTTGAAGAAGAGAGACCAATTAGGAGACTAAACACTAGTCTAGGCAAGAAGTGATAAAAATCTGAACTAGAGTCTTGGCTACATGTTTGGTGGGAATGGATTCAATATGAAAAGAATGGATTCAAGGGATGTTGTAGAGATAAAAATATTAAGATTTGGCAACTGTCTTGTTATGTGGGTGAATCAGAGTGAGGGGTTAAGGAGAGGAGGAGGATGCCTGCAACAGTAATAGGAAGAGTAATTGGAAGAGGAATGGGTTTTAGAAGGAAGAAAATAAGTTCTGTTTTGGACATGTATTTGGGCAACCAGTTCAGTAGACAGGTGCTGATAAGGCACTGGAGCTCAAGGGAGGAGACTGGGATTGGAAACATAGGTCTGGGAGTCATATGCTTAGAAATAAGGAACTGATGAAAATGAAATTATAGAAAGAAAAGAGAAAAGGGCCCAGGACAGAACTTTGGTTCCTAAATTTTGGGGAAGGGAGCATGATATTTATGATGGTTCAATAAAATAGCCTGAGAATGAATGGTCAGAAAGGTAGGAGGGGAACCAGGGAAAGCAGTATTCTAATGACTCAAATTGGAGAGAGTAGCCAAGAGGATCATTAGATTACAGCTTTAGAATGGAAGATAGCACAAAAGTCACATAGTCTAGATCCTTCATTTTACAGGGACCCTTCATTTTAAGAAGGGAATATGGCAAGTGCTGCCAAGAGGTCAGGAAGGTTGAGGAGTAAGAGTGTAAATCACACGTCCTAGCTGTTCTTTCAGTGTTCTCTAATTTTTGGTTATAGAATATTTTCCAAACAACTGAGATAGAAAACACACAACACTAATCATCTAAGACAGGGAATATTTTTATTCAAAACCCATCAGATAACTGACCATCCTGGGTCTCAAGCAACATTTCCACATTTTAAAGAAGAGATCAGTAATTGTATATGCAAGTGTATACTATGATCAACCAAAAACTTGTCAACGTTTGAAACATGATTCCCTGTAAAGCAGCATCCCTGTGATACTTTAGTACTCTTCTCCTTCCTCTTCACCCTCTCCTTCAACAGAATCCACACCAACCTCCTCATAATCCTTCTCCAGAGCAGCCATATCCTCCCGTGCCTCAGAGAACTCTCCTTCCTCCATGCCCTCCCCCACATACCAATGCACAAAGGCACGCTTGGCATACATCAGATCAAATTTGTGGTCCAGGCGAGCCCAGGCCTCAGCAATGGCTGTGGTGTTGCTCAACATGCACACAGCCCGCTGTACCTTGGCCAGGTCACCACCAGGAACCACAGTGGGAGGCTGGTAATTGATGCCAACCTTGAAGCCGGTTGGGCACCAATCCACAAACTGGATGGTACGCTTTGTCTTGATGGTGGCAATGGCAGCATTGACATCTTTGGGAACCACGTCACCACGGTAGAGCAGGCAGCAAGCCATGTATTTACCGTGACGAGGGTCACATTTCACCATCTGGTTGGCAGGCTCAAAGCAAGCATTGGTGATCTCTGCTACAGAAAGTTGCTCATGGTAGGCTTTCTCAGCAGAGATGACTGGGGCATATGTAGCCAGAGGGAAATGGATACGGGGATAGGGCACCAGGTTGGTCTGGAATTCTGTCAGATCAACATTCAGGGCACCATCAAATCGGAGAGAGGCAGTGATGGAGGACACAATTTGACCAATCAGCCTATTCAGATTAGTGTATGTTGGGCGTTCAATGTCAAGGTTTCTGCGACAGATATCATAGATGGCCTCATTGTCTACCATGAAGGCACAATCAGAGTGCTCCAGGGTGGTGTGAGTGGTCAGAATGGAGTTATAGGGTTCCACTACAGCTGTGGAAACCTGAGGGGCTGGGTAAATGGAGAACTCCAGCTTGGACTTCTTGCCATAATCAACAGACAGACGTTCCATCAGCAGAGAGGTGAAACCTGAGCCAGTCCCACCACCAAAGCTGTGGAAAACCAAGAAGCCTTGAAGCCCCGTGCACTGATCAGCCTGTGAGAAAGGAAACAAAGAAACAGATGATTGATGCTTGTTATGTTGTAAACATAAGAAGGCATTTTAATAGGCTATGTCTGCTCCTTTGGAGGGACAGATCTAATTCTAAAAATGTTTATTTTTCTGTTATATATCTCTATTGGGGGTAAAGGTGCTTAGATATGTGATTTCCTTGATGTGGGGAAACTCACATGGTCTTAATTTCTTCCTGCTACCTCTCCTTGGCTGTATTTACTTAGCTTTTTTCTTAATTGAAAAACTTTTAATTTTTTGATAAAATGATAATGGTGATGCAATCTACTCCTCCCCTTTGTGTCTACAATACTCATAAAAAGAAAACCTGGAGCCCCAATCACCTCATTCTATTGTATGCATTAGCTTTTTTAATGTAAAGCCACCTCTCTTTTTTTCTCCCCTCCTCCCCCCAAACTATTTTGAGATGAAATATACCAGCTTCCGAATCCTGTCTAGAACCAGGTCGATGATTTCCTTTCCAATAGTGTAGTGCCCACGGGCATAGTTATTGGCTGCATCTTCCTTCCCAGTGATCAGCTGCTCAGGATGGAAGAGCTGGCGGTAGGTTCCAGTGCGAACTTCATCTGAAAGATAGAAAGAAAGAAAATAAAGTTGTAAAATCACCAAGGTAAGAGTCATTCTGACTTCTCTTATTAACTGCCAAGATAAAAACAGATGGTCACCAATCGAAAGGTGATATTTGTTTTGTTTTAAAAGTTTTCCTCGAGGTTTTACATGGTCAAAAGCTGGAAACAAACCTACAAATAGTCTCATCTCGGACAAATGGATTTACACGAAATAAAGTTTAATTTTAGGATTGGTTCATTCTAAATTGACACTGGCAGCTCTAAATTTCCAGAGGATTTAGGTAATTGTAATTAAACATACCAATGACAGTTGGTTCTAGATCTACAAACACTGCTCTGGGGACGTGCTTGCCAGCACCCGTTTCACTGAAGAAGGTGTTGAAGGAGTCATCTCCTCCCCCAATGGTCTTGTCACTTGGCATCTGACCATCAGGCTGGATACCATGTTCCAAGCAGTACAGCTCCCAGCAGGCATTGCCAATCTGGACACCAGCTTGGCCAACGTGGATAGAGATACACTCACGCTGCAGAAAAACAAACAAACAAAAAATCAGAAGAAATTGAAAAATTATACTTAAGATATGTAACTTTTCTTTTACTATTATAAAAATGTATTGCTATTCTTCAAATTCACCTGGGAAATCAACATTTATCATATAAATATTAGAAATTAATCTGCTATAAATGTTGTAGTTGGGTGTGGCCTGACCAATGCTTTGTATTGGCTGCAGTAGCACATTGTTCAAATCTATTGTTCATACTGTGAATAAATCATTTAAAAATAATAATTTGTGGAAATTTTGGAAATGTTTTGTTGGTGAATAAGCACAGGTCAAGGGTTTATGAATTTTAGTTAAATTATGGATTATATGATAATTGGTGCACCACACCTATTTTTAAAATGTGGAATATTTTCCCAAGATCTAAGAAAGCTTAGTCTCCACCCTACCCCTTTCTCCTTAAGAGAAGGACCCCCATTTAAGCAGGGTTTTGATATTTCAGTGGAGCCACACCCTATCTGAGAACACCAGATTCAATCAGAGCCAAAATCAATAAAAGCTAAGTGTCCCTTTGCTGCATTGCTGCATTTTCTCTGCCTGGTGTCTGCTTTGCACCTACTGTATTATTTAACATAGCCATCTCTAATTCCAGCAACTGGCTGCATGATCTCATTATATTATTTTGCCAGTTCTTCTCTTCTGACCCCTTCTGGGACCCTATGTGTGAATAATTTAAATGAATCAATGAAGTGGCACCAGAACAAAAGACAGTCTCTATATTATATACCAGAAAAGAGGGAACTAGAAAGAAAGGTGTAATTCTTCTTTGTTGACCTCATTATTTCATTATTTTGTCTTTAATTTTCCCCTTGTAATATTTTCCAAGCATTTCTCTGCAAGTGCTTAGAAAAAGACAACCTTTTAAAGTCAGAATTCATGTATCCTTCCCAAACTAAAAAAACAAAACAAAACAAAACAACAACTAAAAAAAACAAAAAAAGACAAAAAAAATTCCACCAAGAGCCCACAAGGTTTGGTTTGTTTCAAATTTCTGGTGCATTTCAATATATTCTGCCTTCTGTGGAATATTCTGATCACATCCACTAGAGTTCTCTTTGTCTCCATCTTCTTTAGGGCACCCATTTCTACTGTCTATTCACTGACATGATTTCTTGCACGGGTGGAAGAGGAGACAGGACAGCTCCCCAGGGTCCTGAAAGGATCGCACTTTACCCTGGTTTGAAAAATGAGCATCTTGTTCGCTCTGGGTGAGCTGTCAAGGCAGAAAACCCTTTGGGTTTGCCAGGCTGAACTGAGATTAGCTCCCCAGACATTTCACAACGGTTTTTCTTTTAATTTTGAGTGGGGAAGAAAACACCCCCAACCCTCTGAGTCATTTTAAAAAGGTTACTTTTATGTGATCCTTAATCAAATTTATTAAAAGACTTTTTTTTCACAAATAATAATAACAAAGATTTCCTACTGTAGAGCATAGCGATTCCAAGGAGATAGACACATACAAAACCCGACAAAACTCCGCCCCCCTACTCCACCCTTACTCTCTCCACCAAAAGTGCTAACAGAAACCAGTACTTTACGGGGAAAATGTGTATTTTTTTTCACATGAGATACTCTCATTTTTGCTGGTTTGATTTTTATGAACCCTATTCTTTGCTTAGTCTCTCCAATGCCCCTGTCCCTATCCCTCGCACCCCGCCCCACTCCCGCCCCACCCAAGACTGCAGTCAAAGGGGAGGGGGATGGGAGCAGCCAGACTGAAAGTAACACGAACACATAAATATACATGAGGCAGAGGAACTAACGCTGGTTCCCAGCCTCAGGACATTGCATCATCCCAGGCAGATGGCCTGCAGTGACCAGCCCTATGCGGCACTGAAATGTCTCTAACCACTACCCCCAAACCCCTCCCTTCTCCTTTGTTCTTCCTCCTGGTTTTCCGGCCGTCTGTCCCCAATTCTGGTCCGCACCGCCATGTCTGCGTACTAAGGCTTAAGGGCAAGAAGTCTGATAAAGGCACAAACAAAGCATCTGTCCTAAGAAACTGCAAAGAAAATAGACTTGAGGTTCGCAAGTAGCACAATCAGCCGCCTTCACTGTGCTAATGCCCCTAGGGAGGACACAAGAAAGGAGAGAGGGAACCTTACCATGATTGCTGCTCTGCGGCTGCTGAGTCGATGGGTGAGAAGAAGAGAGGTTGATGCTTCTTACAGCGCGACTCTTAGGCGGTCGATGTAAGAGAACCTACTGCACATGGTCCAATACAGCTCCCTATATACAATTCTGTCACCATGGGGATGGGCTAGGGCTTTTTCCAGTTGGTCCAGACCCCTCAATCTGCCCGGAGAAGCCAAGACCAGAGAATTGTGATTGGTGCACACGACATGGGATGAGGTAATCTCTTCCCCACCCCTTTTTCTCTAGCATCCATAGACTGTTTGCATCCTTCAGACAAAGAGACCAAGCAAAGCAGTTAGCCAAGCAAGCATCCATCATGGGGAGTGGCAGGAGGGGGGTTGGGGGTGAAAGAAGGGAAAGAAGAAGACTGTGGTTGGATGAGTTTATACTGATTAAACCACAAAACTACGGTTGAAGCCACCTTTGTAAGAGGATTAGTTCTTTACTTAAAAAGCAGAATGTCTGTGTTGAAGTAAAATAATGAACAAAAAAAATGACCCCAGGCCTCTTCCCTCTTTTAGGAATTAAACTGCAGTAGCCGTTAGATGAGGGTGAGGGTCGAAACCTTTTTGTAAGCTTTAAAAATGAAGTGTGAGGGGAAGTGAAATGATGCTTGGGAAGCCTGGGGAAAGAAATTTTTTTATTTTTAAGTTGTAGCTCTAGCTGTAACTTTGCTGCAAAATTATTTCCAAACCATTCTAAGGTGTTTCTAAGCTTTGTCTTATGACCAGGTAAAATGATAGACAAGTATAAATGGGAAAAGAATTTAATCTAAGAATACCAAATAAGTTTCCACAGGAACCTGCACCAAAAAAAAAACAAAAAACAAAAAACAAAACACATCCAATAAAAGAATGACCTAGGTTTACTGAACATATTTTGAAATGGGAAGAAAAGAGAGTAGGTTCTACTAAGTAGAAAATGTTCCTTTAACAGCACTCTATTTGAATATATTCTGTATGATTTTTTTGTGTCTTAAAAGAAATCAACCTTTTTCTGGTTCACTACTGAAGAAAATAAAATAAAAGAATGATTGGGTATGATAACTGTCCTGTCTGTACAGTTAATGTCTATCTTTCTATTTGCTGGGAAAATAATAGATACTGGAAAACTGAGACCACCAGATAGGACAAGAGGTGGGATGAAAAAAGGATACTTTACCAGACAGGAATGAACAACTTGGCATTTGTGTAATCAGTTACTTCCATACACTGAAATTTGTAGCTTCTATGAATTAGCTAAATGTTGGTGTTTTTGTGCTGTGGATTTGTGTGTGGGCTATTGGTATTAGGTACATATTGCTATTGAACAATAGGCTCTGAACTGCTCGAGTCCCATAAATACCCCAGACAGTCTCTGCTTCTTCTCAGAAATCAGATAACTGTCCCCCCCTTTTTTAACTTTGTAAAAAGGATGTAATGTCAATATTGATTGTTAATGTAGAATTAATGTTGAAACTAGGGTGCTACTTTGACAATGCAGATGAAAAATAAAAAAGGAGAGAGATTAGTTATTTTATTCACTTCAACTGGCCGTGCTTTCTTCTTGAGCAGATACTTTTTTTTCATTCTGTCAGAGACATATTGGATCTCCAGGCACCATTTACAATGTTCTGCAGACCCTATTCATTCTCCAAAGACTAGCAAGCAGGGCGTGGCATAGAGGGAAGAAAGAAGGGCCAAAGAGAGACAGCTGGTGCAGGTTGTATTCTAAGAAATGCAACCAGCTATTTTTCTAGTTTGTAGTTCACAGATTTTCTCCATCAGGTCAAATTTTCTACATATAGGAAGACACTAAAAGTTTATTTTACCAATTTCTTTGGGATTCTATAAGAACACCTTCAACATCTCATTTTGGTTTAATTTCTTTTTTTTAGCTAGGTTTCAGTAAAAATGCGAGACCAAGGGAAAGCTATAGAATTCCCTAAATACATCCCCCCCATCCCCAAAATACAAGTGGCAATTAGAATAAAAATTAAAGGACATATATTAGCTGAATTTTTGACTCAGGTGTTTCTTTGAATAATTCTGAGAGTGACATAAATTCCAACACTATTGAACTACTGCACTGCGCACAATTCCAGTCCCCTGTCTGGATAAAGGGACACCGCCCTGAATTTGATTTAGTTTTGCAATACAAAAGATAAATGAAAAACCATGCCATCTCCCCAGTTCTTTGTGCAGTTTACCGGGGACTAAATAAGGAGGGAAAATTTTTAGGATTGAATTCTTTGTAAATTTATCTCAGAGGCATTATATGTTTTATGTAAATGAACTTTCGGTTGTGTATTAGTAACAGTAAGATCTAGGTCGAGAAGAGACTCCATTTGAGGCTTGTGGCTATTAAATATTTAAATGGTAGAACAGGGAACTATCTATTCTGTTCCTCATTTTCACACTTATTCAATGTGCAGATTGTGACAAAATAAAAGAAAATGTTCATGCAAATTCATGTAATTTTTAGTGCCAGTTTCCACCTTGCACTGATAAATTATTTTTTTGCTCGTGGACAGGGAGTGTCAACTACTACCTATGTAACCTTGGGCTAGTAATTTAAATTCTCTTGGTCTCAATGTCTTTATCTGCAAGTTGAACTACATCATCTGTAAGGTTCCTTTTGTCTAAATTATACAGTTTCTGCTTGTAAGTAGAACTAGTGAAGCAGGAGAAAACCTCTTTCTGTGTGTTTTCACTTGATTTTTATAACATTATTAATGATTGAAATATTTTTATTATTATATTATAGTGAGAGGAGGAGAGATGATCATGAGACCCCTGATTTCCCTCTAGCCCAGCTGCTGAAGTTACAGAGTATACAGGACAGGGAGACAATAAGGTCTGTAATGAAAAGAAGTATCTCCATTTTATAACCTAGATTTGTGATATAGGCTTATTATCTGTAATTTTAGAACTGTGAATGTACAGAGTACCTTGAAGTTGGGATAGTCACTCCTCCCTCAACCCAGACAAGAGAGTATAAGTTGGAGGGGGTAGCCCAAAAGGAATGTTAAATATAACATCTGACTATCAAGGTTAAAAAGACTCCTTAATCAGTTAGGGCACAGAAAAGAACATGCTCTTAACTAATTCCTACCTTCCAATATTCACAAGACCTCCAACCTGTTTGAGTCACCCTGTGTATCTGAAATTACACTAATAATCAGTCCTCTGGGCCTTCCCTGATCATAGGTGTCCGTAAAACATTGGGCACAGTGCTAGGTACAGGTAGTGCTCAATAAATACTTGATTCAACCATTTATTGCATTGCTATATTCTCTTTTTTTCTTAACCCAATTGGGGTTAAGTAACTTGCTCAAGGTTACACGGCTAGTCATTATTTGTGTGTGGGTGCTCATTTTCTGAGGCCGGATTCGATCTTGGGTCATCCCAACTCCGAAGCCGGCGCTCTTACTCACTGCGACACCTAGCCACCCCGCATTGCTATATTCTTGAAGCATAACTTGGTGGTTCGGGTAGGAAACAACTTGGAAACACTGACTCACTTTTCTATCCCTCAGCAACCCACACATGACACACACCTCAATGCCCTCATTCTTTTTTTTAATTTATTTACTTTTAGTTTACAACATTCAGTTCTGCAAGCTTTTGAGTTCCAAATTTTTCCCCTTCCTTCTCCTCTCCCCCCCCCATGATTGCATGCAATCCAATATAGGTTCTACAAATACCTTCACATTCAACATGAGTCAAATTGTAAAGAAGGATTATAACCAATGGAATGAACAAGAAAGGAACAAAACAAAACAAAAAAGAGAGAGCAAGTAGTTTGCTTCAATTTACATTCAGCCTCTAATTCTTTCTCTGGATGTGGACAGCCTTTTCCATTATGAGTTCTTTAGAGTTGTGCATTGCTGAGATGAGCCCAGTCTGTGAAAGTTAGTCATCACAGATATGATGTGTCTGTAATCATGTACAATGTTCTCCTGGTTCTGCTTCTCTCACTCAGCATCAGTTTATATAGATCTCTCCAGGTTATTATTAAGTCCATCTGCTTCTCATTTCTTATAGAACAATAGTATTCTATCACATTCATATACCACAACTTATTTAGCCATTCCCCAATTGATGGGCATTCCATTGATTTCCAATTCTTTACCACCACAAAAAGAGGTGCTATAAATATTTTGTACATAAGGATCATCTTCCCATTTGTATGGTCTCTTTGGGATACAGCCCTAGAAGTGGTATTGCTGGGTCGAGGGTATGCATATTTTTATAGCCCTTTGGGCATAGTTCCAAAATGCCCTCCAGAATGGTTGGATCAGTTCACAACTCCACCAACAATGCATTAGTGTTCCAATTTTCCCACATCTCCTCCAGCATTTATCATTTTCCTATTTTGTCATCTTAGCCAATCTGACTGGTGAGATGTGGTACTTCAGAGTTGTTTTGATTTGCATTTCTCTAATCAATAGTGATTTAGAGCATGTTTTCATATGATTATAGATATCTTTAATTTCTTCCTCTGAAATATATCTTTTGATCATTTATCAGTTGGGGAATGACTTGTATTCTTATATATTTGACTCAGTTCTCTGTATATTTTAGAAATGAGACCTTTATCAGAGACACTGGTTGTAAAAATTCTTTCCCAATTTTCTGCTTCCCTCCTAATCTTGGTTACATTGGCTTTGTTTGTACAAAACCTTTTCAACTTAATATAATCAAAATTATCCATTTTGCATTTCATAATGCTCTCTATCTATTGTTTGATCATAAATTCCTCCCTTCTCCATAAATCTGACAGGTAAACTGTTCCTTTCTCTCCCAGATTCTGCTCTCATTCTTTAGGAAGAAGCTCTCAGCCCCTCTGGGAGGGTTCTACAGTTTGGCATGTAGTAGGTACTTAATAAATGCTTGTTTCTTCCTTCAAGCTCAATGAAATTAGGGTGGACTAGCCATTGACTGGCAGAATGAATGGCCATGCTCCTTCCCTAACTTTTAAAAGTCAAAATACACTAAGAAGTGAGTCAAGGTAGGCTTCAACTCTGATGAGTATGAGCTCTGGCATTTGAGAAAAGAGCAATCATGGAAGGAGGACCCACCCCTTGGTAGGAAGGAGGGGATGTTTCTTTCTCCCCACTCCCATTAACAAAAGTCTCTTGCAGCAGAGCTATTTCATAGTTCCTGTTCTTATAGTGCCATCTCAGTAAATGGCTTTGTTTTAATCTAATTGAGTCCTCTGGTTAATTTTTAAAGGTAAACATAATACTCCAAGCCTATGATAGGATGTGGAGTAGTCACCCCCCTAACTGAACCAGTGAGTGTGAGTTGGAGGAGATAGTCCAGAAGGGGTGTTACATACTTTTAAAGCATTTATTAAGCACCGCAGATATCCAGCCCCATTCTAGGCACATTGGGGAATAAAAAAGTAAAAGACATGGTCTTTGCCTTTGAGAAATGTATAATGTAGTTGAAAAAGCAAGACAGGACTATAAATGTAACCATAAAATATTTAGATTAATTTTCTTATGTAACTTGGGGAACCATACTTACTAGTTTATAGTCATGCTTTGGATTAAAAAAAAAAACAAAATCCATCTACATAATAATTCAAGTAATTGAAATGAGAGAATATGATATGAAGATTAGAAGTCTCCCTGTACCTCTCCCATCTCAAAATTCCTCTAATTACAAGGTTCAAAATCTTCATTGTTCCCAGAGGTACAACATATTGATTTAAATTCAAGGTATAAATTATTGGTAGGGATGAAAGAGGAGGCTGGGAGATGCTAAGACCCCCTTTCCAATTTTGCTTAGCTTTAGCCATGAATGGAATATAGAAATCTTGGGGGAAGAGAGGTACTGACTGAAACTATAAAACAAAGGAATTGGACTAGATGACCTTCAGGCTTTCCATCTCTAAAATTCTATGGGAATATGATCACAGTAAACTAAGGTTTACCTAGGAAGAATTTATGTGACTGTAAAATAAGTGTTAAAGTTAAATTAGAAGAGAGGAAAAGGATATTTCATGTAGGGTAAGAAACATATGCAAATTCAGGGGCAGCTATGAGTCTGGCCTGGCTATAAGATGTTGGAAGGGAAGAGAGAGAGAGAAGATGAGAGAAAGATAAAGAGACAGAGACAGAGAGAGATTATATAGGTAAGTTGGGGTGAGATAATGAAAGACTTTGAATCTGAAGTTGAAGAGTTTGGAATTGGTCCTACAGATTGTGGGGTTATGATCAGCTTTTAAACAGTAGTATGACATGATATAAACAGCGTTTTAGAAAGATTAATATGGCAAAGATGTGCAAGCTAAAAGGAGAGAATGGAAATAGGGAAACAATTTAGGAAGCAATTGCAATAATCTGGGAGTCAAGGCTAGTGTGGAATTATAACAGCGATTTTTAAAACTTAAATTATCTTTTTAATTCTATTAAGGGGTGGCTAGGTGGCGCAGTGAATAGAGCACCAGCCCTGGAGTCGGGAGGACCTGAGTTCAAATCCGGCCTCAGACACTTAACACAAAAACTAGCCACGTGACCTTGGGCGAGTCACTTAACCCCAATTACCCTTCAAAAAGCAAAAAATAAAAATAAACAAAATAAATAAATAATTCTATTAAGTTAGGCAATACAACATAATTTCCCCACTGAAAGGTGTTGTACAAAGGCCACCAACCATGGGGTATTATCAAAATCTCTATGACGTACATGCAGAAGATTCTCTCTAGTGTACATGTGCAAGCCTCTTGCCTTACTAAGTTTCAAATAATTGGACAAGAAAGGAGCCTTCAATGACTGAATTCTGAAATTTGGATTTGGAGGTAGGGAATGTTATATATTCTTGCATTATTAAGACTGATAAATCCATAGCTCTAGAGACCTCACCCCACATCTGGGAAATTTCTTATCTTAGTCTTGATTCTTTTAACAATTTACAGACAACCAGTTTTCTTCAGCTATATAATTTATCTAACACAATGAAGAGTCAAGGGTAAAAAGGTTTCAGGACTTTTTCCATAGTACTTTCCCTAAACATATTCCAAAAACTTCTACCATGAGTACAAACCAATGAGGAGGTAAAAGAGATTCATGCTGGGATTCTAGTCCTAGATCTTTCTAAAACAAGTGAAAGCAAGGGAGAAATTGAACCAATCTCCAGAAGGGAGATTGGTTTTCTAGCTTTCTCAATACCCCAAAATGTTTACTTTCCTTCTTTTTTTGCTGACTCTTAGGTTTTAGAGTAAAATTTTAAATTATGGATTTGATTCTCTCCCATAACTCAATTTTACTTTCTCTTTTTCTATTTGCTGATTTTCCCTGGAATGCCCATTCTTTCTAGCTGAGCTCCATATGACCCTACATCTTCTTCTCAGTTGCTACACTCTCAGAACCTACTTATGAAATAGTTCCTTATTTTTTATAAGTTCCTTAGGATATGACTAAGTCTCTTACTAGGATACTAGAAGAATGGTGGTGTTTTCAACAGAAATAGCCAAATTTAGAAGAGGGAAGGTTTAGGGGGAAAGATAATAAGTTCAGCTTTAGACTTGCTGAATTTAAGATATCTTTGGGACACCCAGCTTGAAATATCTACTAGGCAATCAGCTGTTCAGTACTGAAGCTCAGAGGAGAAACTAAGGGCTAGATCTAGATAGAGAAGATAGTTCAACTCCTTGGAGCCTCTAATGTTACCAAGAGAAAGGGCGTGGAGAGAGAAGAGAAGAGAACCTAGGATAGAACCTTGGGGAATACTTACAATTAAAGAGTGTGATATTCATGATGAGCCAGCAAAAGGTACTGAGAAAGAATGTTCATTCATGTAGGAAGAGAAGCAAGAGAGTATTGTCACAAAAACCCAGAGAGGAGGAAGTAGCTAGGAAGAAAAGGTAGTCAATAGTCTCAAATGCAGCAGAGTGGTCAAGAAGGATTAAGATTGAGAAAAGATCATCAGATTTTGCCATTATTGGTAACTTTCAAAGGAACAGTTTCTGTTGAGTGATGATGTCAGAAGTCAGATTGGAAAGGGGTGAGAAGTGGGTGAGAGAAGAAACGGTGAGAGTTTAGACAACTTTTTCAAGGCATTTTATTGGGAAAGGAAGGCATGATATAGGATGGTAGTTTGAGGAAATGCTACAGTTTAATGAAGGGATTTTTAAGGATAAGGGAGATTTGGACATGTTTGAAAGCAATGGGGAAGGGATCAATGGGTAGGGAGAGGTTGAAGATCTGAGAGGATAATTAAGAACGTAGTCTCCTGGAGGAGACCAAAAGGGGTGGATTGTGTGTGTGTTTGGGCTTGACATTGGTCAGGAAAAGTACCATATTTTCATCATATACTGGTCAGAAAGAGCAGATGGCAGGAGATAACATCACAGGTTTTTAAGATGAAGAAAATGGGAGAAGAGAGAGAAAACTGAAGGTGAATGGTCTCAGTATTCTCAATAAAGTAAGAGGCAAGATCCTTGACTGAGAAGGGATAGGAGAGGCTTAAAAAGGGGAATGGAATATTTGGAAGAGCTTTTGTGAGATAGTGAGATAGCGAATCAGTTAGGAAGGAATGAAAAACCCATTGATGTTGTCTAAAAGAAAACTATAATGAATTCAATTAGTATAATTGTGAGACCTCCTCCATCCAAGTTCAGAAGAGAAGTAGTCAGAGTAATCCAGGGCTGAGATTTGACAAGAGAAGAGTAGGACCAAGTAGCATAGGATAGTGGAAGCTTGAAATGGCTAACTACTGGGTTGAGGTTGGAGAGGAAGGAAATTCAAATCATAACAAGCATAATAGTCTGAAAAAATACTAAGGAGTGGAGGGTTGTAGATCTAGATGTGGACAACAATAATCATTTTCCTTTTTGGTCATCTTTGTGTTAATCTGATATGTACGAGGTGGTGCAGTACTGTTTGTTTTAGTTCACATCTCTCATATTCTTATTTGAAACATTTTTGTATGATTGATAAATTACCTTTCTTCTTTTGAGCACTATTCACATCATTTGGCCATTTATTTGTTGGGTTGTGGTTCTTGTTTTTACATATTTGTATCAATTCCTTATAAATCTTGGCTATCAGGGACATTTTCTAAAAAAAAAACCTAACTATCTAACAAAGAAGATTTCCTCCTCAGTTAATTGTTGCATATACTTTGTAAGGAGTGCTGGTCTTGGAAATAGGAAACTTGGGTTCAAATCTTGATCAGTCACACTGATAGTTCAATTCTAGATGAACCACTTTATTTTTTTTGAATCTCAGTTTCCTCATCTGTAAAGAGGATGATAGTACTTTCCTAACCTTCCCCCTTGGTTGTTATGAAGACACTGTACATTTTAAAGCACTATATAAATACGAGTTTGTATTAAGTTCCGTTTTGGAGATGCTGAGTTTATGTTACTGATAAGACATCTAGATGAAAATATCCATTTCAGCAATTTATCAATTCAAGACTATAGTTCTGGGGAGAAGTCAGATGGGAGATATAAATTTTGAAGTCAATTAATCAATTAATAGGCATCTATTAAGTACTGGACACTGTACTAGATGCTGGGATTACAAAGATACAAGAAACGGGGATGGGTAGGGGCAGAAATATAAAATATATACAATAATCATATAATATACAGGTAAAATATATACAATAAACATATAACATAAATACAAAATATATAAAAAGTAAACATTGGGGGAGGAAGGGGAGTTACATGGGACCAAATAAGACCTCAAGTAGGAAATAATATGAACTGAACTTTGAAGGAAGCTAGGTATTCTAAGAAGAAGGAGTGAGAAAGGAATCACATTTCAAATGGCACAGGGACAGAAGATGGAATATGGTATGTAGGGGACAGAAAGAAGGCCATTTTGATTGGCTTGTAGATTGAACAGGGAGTAAAATACAACTATCTCCAAGCTGTTATATCTTCAAGGCTTGGTAGAGTCAAGTGAGTTTTTTGTTTTTGTTTTGTTTTTATTTTTATTTTTTAAAGCAATTGGGGTTAAGTAACTTGCTCAAGGTTACACGGCTAGTCATGATTTATGTGTGAGTGCTCATTTTCTGAGGCCGGATTCGATCCCGGGTCATCCCAACTCCGAGGCCAGCGCTCTTACTCACTGCGCCACCTAGCCATCCCTGTTTTTGTTTTTAAGGTGAGGAAAGATCAGTGTCTTTGTAAGCAGCAGTAAGCAATCAGTAGATGGGGGCATTAAAGACTATGGCAGCAAGTGATTGTAGGAAGGGTATTAGTCAGAGAACTGGCCTTGGTGAAATGAAAAGCCACCTTTTCACCAGAGCCTGAAGTTAAGGAGGAGAGAATGGAGAATGATGTTAAGGACTTTTGAGCTATGAAGTAGGGGACAACAGAGAACTCAGGGCAAAGAGCCTTTGTTTTCTCAGGAAAGCAAGAGAGAAGGCTCTCTCCTAAGAGGGAGGAGTGGGAAAGGTAATATGGGCAGTGTATCTGTATGAAAGTGATAACACAAGTCAAAGAAATGAGTGAGATTACTAAGGAAAAGAGAAGGACTAATAACAGTCTTGGGGGGAGGGCATATTTAAGAGTGACAATGAAAGAGTGGTCAGAGAGGTAGGAGAACCATGCCACAGAAGCCAAAGGTAAAAAGATTATTAAGAAGCGGATAATGGTTAAGGGTCAAATATCTCAGAGAGGTCAAGGAAGATGATGATACTTTAAGGAGGTAGAAGGGTAAAAGATGACTTTCTAAGATAAAGAAGACCATAAGTGTTTATAAGCTAAGGATAAAGCATCAGAAGAGGTTGAAATGAAAGATAAAGAATGTAATCAATATTTATTCAATTGAATTGATTGTTAGAAAGGCAAGAGGGGATGGGACTTAGGGACAGCCACAGCAAGGAAGAGGTTTCCTTTTGCTTTAGAATTGGAGGAAAGAACAAAAAATGGGTGAAAAGATAAAGCAATATAGAGGCATGAAGTTCTGAATCTTTTTTTGTAAGTAAAAGTTGTGTGCTGAAAATGTGAAAGGAGGGAGTAGAACTGGGATACTGAAGAGAGGAGAGAATGTATGAAAAAGCTATCGTGGAGAATCAGTAACGGATTAGTAAAAGGATTGTTCGCAGCAATAAAGATTCATTTAATATTAAGCAGCATAAATTTGTGTGATCATATAGCTGAATCTAGCTTTGAGTCAGAGTAAGCACAGAGACTGAGGCATTTTTCCAGGATTTGATTGACCTATGAGTTCATGAACTGTGTGGAGACTTCTGGGATTGTTAGATGATAGTTCTGGGAGAGAGACTGCGAAGAACAAGGAGGAGGAAGCAGGGTTCAAGTGGCTAGTGTGCATCCTTCATCTTGAGACCATATGGGTTTTTTCAGAGTCAAACACAGTATCTGATTTGTTCTTCTCTGCTCTTCTCTTCAAAGACACTGAGAGAAGCTGCTGTTGCTAGACAGCAATGTCCACCAGTTGACAATGCTGCCAGAGTTAGACTAACTAACCCTAACTACATGATGTATCAAATACTTGGTAACCTACCTACCAAGATACACATGGGACCTCTATGATTACAACTATAGATCATTCTTTATGGAAAGAAAGACAGATATAAATAATTGAAGAATTATAAGCTGTTCATAGGCAGACTAAGTTGATATAATAAACAAAACAGTACTATTTAAATGGAGAGGAAAAATTCATGACCAAAAAAGGGATAGAGTAGGTCACAGAAGAGACAGTTTTGATTATGTAAAATTAAAAGTTTTTTTTTAACACAAATACAGACAACACAGCTAAAATTATAAAGGGACCATAATTTGGGAGAAAAAATTTACAGTGTTTTTCTGATAATGGAATTTATTCAAATTATAAGAATAAGAACTATTCCGGGGGCGGCTAAGTGGAGCAGTGAGTAGAGCGTTGGCCCTGGGGTCAGAAGGACCTGAGTTCGGATCCGGACTCAGACACTTAACGCACACACAAACAAAAACCTAGCCGTGTGACCTTGGGCAAGTTACTTAACCCCAATTGCCCTCCAAAAAGCAAAAAAAAAAAAAAAAGAAAGAAAAAGAAAAAGAACTATTCTCTAATAGATAAATGATCAAAGGATATGAATAGTCAGTTTTCAAAGGAAGAAATCCAGACTATCAATAGTCATTTTTAAATGCTCCATAAATATAAAGATAGTTATTACAGCAATACTGAGGTCCCACCCCATACCCATCAGATTGTCAAAATTGACAGCGATGAAAAGCAACAAATATTGGAGGGGTTGTAGACAAGCAGGAACATTAAAAGAACTCTTGGTCATACCATGAATTAATCTAGCCATTTTGGAGAGCAATTTGGAACTATGCCCCCAAAAGTTATTTAACTGTGCAGAGATACCACTACTAGGTCTATACTTCAAGAAGATCAAAGAAAGAAGAAAAGGACCCATATAAACAAAAACATTTGCTGTAGTTCTTTGTAGTAGTGGCAAAGAACTGGGAATTAAGGGGAGTCCATCAATTAAGAGATGGTTGAACAAACTATTATATATGAATGTAATAGAGTACTATTCTTCTCTCAGGCTTAGTGTAGTGAAAAAAGTCATATGTGAAAGAGGAGTCACTGAAAGTAATCTCTGAAAAATAATGGAAAATAGTAGAGGTACTACAGGAGAAGAAAAGATGGAAAGTCCTTTCAAAAAGAAGTAGAGAATAAGGTCTGTCCACTATAAATTTCTCTAATATTATTAAAAGAGTGGCTAGTGAATATCTTTTTTAAAAAAATAGAGATCACAAAAAGCTCATATGGCTTCTTCAAAAATAGGTCATGTCTGACTAACCTTATTTACTTTTTTGAAATGGTTTCTAAACTTGTAGAACATGGGCTGTTAACTGGATTTCTTGACCATCATTCAGTCAGAGTTTTACTAGAGAAAGTATGTGAGATTGGGGTGACCTTCTTCCTATTCAGTCCTGGCAGAAAGACCTAGCTCCATTCCTCTCAAAACTGTACCCATTGGTAACTGTCCAGGCTCAGTTCCTAAATGTTATTGAGATCACACTTCTCTGTAAGTATGCAGTTCTTAAGTAATTGGCTCACACAACTTTACCTTTTGCATAAGAAGACTTGAATAAACTGATGCAGAGTAAAGTGAGTAGAACCAGAACAATTTACATGATAACAATATTGTAAAGATAAAAACTCTGGTCAATGCAATGTCCATCCTCAGCGTTAGTGATGAAGTGTGCTTGCAGCTCCTAGGGGAGATGTGATGGGCTCAGGGTAGAGTTGAGACATACATTGTATACATTACTATATACAATGATCTCCTGGTATTGCTCACTTCGCTCAGCAACAGTTCATGAAAGTCTTTCCAGGTTTGAGCAGAAAGAATTAATAAGGGAAAATATAGATTCCTATGGTAGATAAGCACATACCAACAGTAATTCCTCTTTCCCTTCCTTTGCATTCTGTTCATCCTTTTGTCACTGTTTAGTGAGATATATACTATACACACATATATGTGTATATAATATATACATACAGACATATCTGTCTGTCTGTCTGTCTATCTACCAGCAGATGCTAAGTTTTGTGTGTTGCTGTATAATGGAAATTGGGACCTAATACAGTCTGGAATAATACAGAAGGTTCATCTACAAGCAGTGAAGTAACCAAACAATGTGCTCTCCCCAAGAATTCCCGAATCCAATGGTGCTCTCTGCACTGCTTTCTTAGTTAGCCTCAGGGGATAAAGAGGAGAAGTGATTAATAACCCGAAATGAGTTATATTCCCCTAGACCAGAGATATTTTTATTGGTGAGCTCAAAGCCTTGATTTTAAAGAGAAAGGAGTATTCTCTGTCTGTGAAACTTTAAGGAGGGAACAAATGAAGGCTTCTTTGCCCTTTCTCCCCTTCAGTTGGTGCTATCCTACAATAGGGACAGGAGAGAGGCAGACAGAGGGAGGAACAGAGCCGGGCAGTGGGGGGGAAGGCAGAGACAGAAAGAAAGAAAGAACTTCAGTATAAGTTTGTGGTTAAATCTAGGGCTATTGGTCCAGGAATTCCTCTTTGTCCTTACATATAATGGGGTTTGGAGTAACTAGAGGGCATGGTGGATAGAGTACCAGGCCTGGATTTGAGAAGATTCAACTTTCTGAGTTCAAATCTGGCCTCAGACACTTAATAGCTGTGTGACCCTGGGAAAGTCACTTAATCCTGTTTGCCTCAACTTCCTCATCTGTAAAATGAGCTCGAGAAGGAAAGAAATGTCAAACCACCCCAGTATCTTTGTCAAGAAAACCCCCAATGAGGGGTGGCTAGGTGGCGCAGTGAATAGAGCACCAGCCCTGGAATCAGAAGGACCTGAGTTCAGAGCCGGCCTCTGACACTTAAGCCATACAAACAAAAACCTAGCCGTGTAACCTTGGGCAAGTTACTTAACCCCAATTGCCCTAAAGGGGCAGCTAGGTGGCGCAGTGAGTAAGAGTGCCGGCCTCGGAGTTGGGATGAGCCGAGATCAAATCCGGCCTCAGAAAATGAGCACCCACGCATAAATAATGACTAGCCATGTAACCTTGAGCAAGTTACTTAACCCCAATTGCTTAAAAAAAAAAAAAGAAAACCCCCAATGAGATAAAAAAAAGAGTTGAACATGACTGAAATGATTGAACACCAACATAATGGGCCAATAAATTTCCTCAGAATGCCATAAAAATTAGTGTCTTTACCTGGACACAAAATATATTATTAAAGGCCAAAAATAAGCAAGAGCTTTAAAAGCAGAAAATACATGGGTGGTAAGCAACACCAGTTCAGTAAGCAGCGATGAGGCAGAAGATGGAGAGAATGTAGAGAGGGGACAAATTCATCAGGTTCTAGGGCAACAGCAAATTCTGTCCAGACAGATTATTCCTTAAATGGGCCATTGAGTCAGACAAAGCTACAACTGCTTATGATTGAATTTACTTCCAATCAGCTTGCTACTAATTTGGCATATTTTGCCCCCGAGACCCCAAAGTTCCCAGGCTTCTTCTATTCCTTACAACTTCTATCTCCCATGAGCCTTTAGTCCCCTCCCTTCCAGCTGGCAAAACTATACTAACTTGGCTTATAAAGGTCTATACACACATCCTTTTATTGTTCAATTGTTCAATCATGTACAACTCTACATGACCCCATATAGCATGCCAAAACTGTGCAACGGGTTTTCTTAGCAAAGGTACTAGATTGTATTGCCATTTCTTTTTCCAGTGGATTAAGGCAAATAGAAGTTAAATGACTTGCCCAGGGTTACACTGCTAGTAACATGGTATAAATATCTATTAACATGAAGAGTGATCCCTTCTACATTTGTAATTGACCCAGTAAATTTGGTCTCATTATTTCCTGTTCTTCTGGTGAGAGTTACTTACAGTTAGAACATGATAAAGTAGGAAATGAAGAAGATAAAGGCATTCCAGGGAGGAGAATGACTACATCATTGAATTGGCTGATCATTGGTCAAAGCTAAGTAGAGGCCAGAACAGGATTAAAGAACTGGGGGATGGGGGAAAAAAGAAAAGATGGGGGAATTTATTGACACAGAGAGCACAAATAACAAGTTTGGGTGGATTTAAGGTGATAAAATGACAGGAAATAGGGGTCAGAGAGGAAAATTTCAGAGTTCAGGATGTTGAAGGTAAAGTAGTTTTAAGTGACTCTGAGGTCTGAAGTGTTACCATCCCAGTGGGTGGCTAAAAATTATAGAGCAGAGTGGACAGAGTGCTTGAAGAATCACCAATGTGGATATGGAAATATCTGAGAATGATGGTAAGAGAAGAGGAAGAATATATGTGTATATAGATGTACATATATAATATAGATGTAATATGACCGGCAATAGAGGACATGGAGATATATAGTCTCCAGGTAAAGATCTGCTCATTTTTATGGCACTCTGAGCAAGTGTTTACTATAAAGAATGAACTCCATTATGTTGTTGTTTGGTCATTTCAGTGTTATCTGACTCTTATTTATATGACCCTATTTGGGGATTTCTTGGAAAAGATCCTGGAGCATTATGTACGTATACATTCATATGTGTATGTATGTATACATGTGCAGTAGCAAAATTGAATATCCTCCATGGGGAAAAAATGATCTTAGGCCAAAAAAAATTATTCTTGGGCTCAGATAAAGCTATTCAGGTCAGAAAAGACCACCTTCCGTGGAGCTAATCAATTATGACTTACCTAAATTGTTGTCTTTGATTTTTAGTAAGCAATGAAAAACACATCCTTTACTTATGAATTGAAATATAGATTTGGAAACAGAAATTTGTTGGAATGATTAGAGTAAAGACAGATATAAATATAATGATGGTGATCCTCCCAGAACGAGAGTTTATTGATGGATGATCAGACCCTAAGAAAAACTAGCTCACATTGACCAAATTCACATGAGGCTGTTTTGTTTTAGAATGCCGATTTCTTTTACAGTTGGGGTGGGGGGAGGGGAAGTATAGCAATCATAACAACTGGAATACTTCATTCATTGGCAAGGGTGTTACCTTCCCCTGCATCAAAGTACCAGGGAATCCAGTCAATTATCTTTGGGTTATCTGGGGAATATAAATTTTATGTTAGAAAAAGGTCAGTGTGCCGCCAGTCTTACACCAGGAAAATGGTATCCTGCTCAGTCAACCTTGGTCCAACTTTTTGTGGCAGCTATACCATGATAAAGGAGAATAATAATTGATAAATCAGTTGTCATGATTACAATAGGCCACTAAGAGCATACAACTGCAGAGTGAGACAGATGTTTTCAGATATGGTCAAGATGTCGATGAGTTTTGCTTGGATATATTTGTCATGAGGATGGGTTTCCACATGGGGGGAGGGGTTGGTCCATTATTGGGTAATGATAGAGATGTTTAAAAAAACCAAGCAAATGAAAGAAAAACAAGCAAATAAAAATGCATCAATACAATATTTACAAATACACAGAAAAAGAATAGAGGAATTCTGAAAGGAGTGCAAGAAAACAGGGCATCCATGTTACTAACTACCTTATAAGATTTAACATATACTTAAAAAAAATAAACTGTATGTAACAAAAGTTCAATTCTTTTTTGTTCTTTGTATATTAACATGTTTGTGTTTGTTAATGATTATTAAGTTTATAATAAAAAAATTTAAGGAACACATAATTACAGTTGCTTAAAATCCATATTCATTAGACTCTGCAATTGCCTCAAAACTGAGAACATAATGCCTAACAGGGGACGCAGATGTTTTAGTCTCCATGGATACTATATCCTTCATTATAACTGAATCATTTGGCATACTGAAACAATGTAGGCTTGTATGACTCTGGGCAATTTTTCCCTGGACCTTATCACTCCCTTGATAAGTTGGATTTTTGGAGATCTAGACTTGGAGAGATGAGAAACAGATCATAGACTGTGCTGATGATATCAAGGTGCATTTCTCAGTGAGAGGCAACTAGTCAGTTACACCCTTTAGATTTTCTGTCCTGTGTTATAGATTTAGAGCTGGAAGGACCTTAGAATCCATCTGACCCAACCTTCACATTTTATAAATTAAGAAACAGGAACAATTTCTGTTCCTATACCCTTATATAAAAAATCAATTGTGCTTTCAACTAATTCAAATGTTCATATAAAATCTCTCCTCAACTCCAAGGTCCATAAAGGAAGGAATAGCTTTTCTTTAAGCCTTTTTAAATTCCCCCATGCCTAGTAAGCATTTAATGCTTGTTGAACAAAGATCATTGTATAAAAGAAAGAATCAACCTAGGATATGTTGTTCTTTACCTGCTTAGAGGAATAGTAACCATTTGTAGAACAATACAGATTATAAAGTCAGTGTGGGTAGTTCTTTCAGGAGTGTTAGGCCTGAAGTAAGTGCCTCTCTGGCAGGTCTATCTCTGTCTATAGAGTAGATTCTTTTATTAAACAAATTCATTACTAATAAAATAAGCCTTAGTGATAATTACAGTGGAAGGAGGTATGTCACACAGTGAACCTCATTCTCACTTAAGACAGGTTGCTAGGCAACATGTAGTCCGTTGCTAGGAGACAGAACCTTGGTGGGTACTTCAGTATTCCTTTATCACTTTAAGTATCACATGACTGGACTCCAGAGAGTTTTGCTGCCTTGGAGAGAAAAAAAAAGGGGTAAAGAATCAATAACATATGTAAAGAGAAGAAAGAGGGGGGCTGGGGATTAAGGGAATAAGGCCAATAGGAAGTAAAGTGTTGAGATGAAAAGGAGAAAACCATCATGCTAATTTCTCTGAATAGCTCATGAGAAAACTGCAAATTGACAATGACCTATTTTCATATTTCTTTTTATGCTTATGTATTTTAAAAAATGCACTTAGAGAAGGTAATTCTTCCAGATGATATTCCTGAAGGCTTTATTTCAGAAGAATGGAAATCTACTGCAATTCCTATGGTTACTGCATAATTCCAATCACGTCTGCCAGGCTACATATTATTTAGAATACTAAAGTCCATTTTAGACTCTTGGCTCCATTTCTAACCCAAAAATAATACATGGGGACAGGCCCCTGGCACACCAAGACAGGGAAGAATATATTTGGGTGCCCTTGTTAGAAAAGTCAGGTAAATCACAGGCTTTGAGGCACCAAAAAATACCTTATCTAGTAGAAAGAGGAAAAAGGAAGAATCTGCTGTGCTCCATTTGGAGGTCTTTGTTGAATAAGAAATGAGAAACCAGCCTGCAGTTTTCATTATGCACATGTGAAAGGTTGAGTTTCCTCTTTGCCTGCATTGTATTTATTGTTGCTAGCAACCGAGAAGCTCCCTAGTGATTGTTGCTAGGCCTTCAATGCCTCTGTTTGCCTGGGAACTGAGTTAGTGCCAGAAACACTAGAGATAAAAATCATGGCAAAGCACCCAGTGTCAGTTATCCCCAATGGCCCTCTTATAAACAGTCCATTCCTGGTTAAATCAAAATCAATTTAAAATGGAGATCCCGACAAACAGTTCATATATAGTTTCTTTTATGGGAACAGCTAGCCATATTACCTAAATACAGAACAGAGGAAACACTTGAGACTGGATTCATTAAAACAAGATCTGGATACTGGCATTACTAGTTCTAAATGGATTAGAGATAAACATTAAGTATACAGGCTGATTCAGGGCTGGGGGTGGGGATGGAGTTGGTCAAAATTTGCTGTTGCCTTGAGATCTTTTTAGTGATCACAGTAAATCAACTGTCATGCCTTTAGATAAGAATACAAAAGATTTTAAATAATCACCCACATCACCAAAGTCCCCAGTAAAATGGTCATTACCTGCTGTTTTGACAGCCTGAGCAGAGAGACCAGGTATTACTCTCACAAATATAGTCCTTAAGGGGTCCAAGTATCCTTATTTCAGCTCCCATTCTTACAGATGAGTTGGGTCCCTCAGAAAAAGGCTAGATCTCCCCCTCAAGGTTCTAGGGTTACCTCTGAAGGGGCAGGCATGTCTTTTCCCTGATTATATCAACTTGAGCAAGTACTTGCCCCCATTAAACACCAGTGATTAGTGCCTCAGTTTCATTTAATGAATTAACATTCACTGTTGTTGTTGTTTTTTTTTACAAAGTGATATTTATTACAAAGATAGAGCAAGAACAGAAGTTGCAAACTATTTCTCCCCAAAAATGTGATAGTTATACTTTCCTGTCTATCACCTTAGTCACCAGAATAGTGGACTCAAGCTTAAAACATTTGCTCCAAAGCATTTGCCCACTAAGTTTACTTCCAAATACAACATCTAACTGATGGATGAGTCCATTTCTCTGCTTCTCCTAGACCAAATCAAGAAAGTAGTTTTCAGGGTCTCAAAAGTTGCCCCATTCATGGTCAGCCCTCCCATGGATCCCCACATGGACTCTTGGGAGTTTGTAATCCTGAGCTTTGAAAGCTCACAAATTCATAACCATCCTCTTTCCAAAAGTAGGAAAAATAAATACAACAGAGGAGAAAGCAACAGAAGAGCTATGCATTGACAGACCACATGGCAGCTGTCCCAGTAGGAGTAAAAGCCTGAGGACTCTCTCCTTCCTAAAGGTTTACATCAGTGCTTGTCTGTTCATTTGAACACATGTAGTAGTGAAGAGCAAAGCATTCTTTTTGGCCAGTTAGTGCCTTTTGAATGCAACCCAGTTTTTATTGAGCAGCCAGTCAAAAGTCTGTCTCTTCACTCCATGGTCAGCAAACTGCAACTGGTCACAGAATGCTCCAAAGTGCATTTGGGGATTCCATCAGTCTATGCACACTGTATATGCTCATCAGTTCTGGTTTGGCCAGTCTCCATTACACGAATCATCTCTGCCCTTGGACTACCCTTACAAATAATTACTTGTCCATTTAACCAAAGACGAAGAATCTGTATTGTGCACGTGTTGATTTGATTTCCCCCATTAACTTTTTAGTTTCTCTACTGAGGATAGACTGATTACATTTTCCAACAGATATTTACAGAATTATGCTGGCAATAATTGGAAGTAAGTGTAAAAACAATGAGTTTTATAGAATTCTTATCATAGTGCCTGGGATATAATAGGTGCTTAATAAATGCTTCCCTCCTAAAAAGGACGCAGTTTATAAATGATTCTCTGATAAATGCAAAGGGAAATTAACTCAGCGTCAGGAAATTAATTGACTTTGTAGCTAACTTTGTTCAGTTGTCTTCAATCATTTCTGACTCTTCGTGACCCCATTTGGGGTTTTCTTGCCAAAGATATTGGAGTGGTTTGACATTTCCTTCTCCAGTTCATTTTACAGATGAGGAAACTGAGGCAAGCAGGGTTAACTGACTTACCCAGGGTCACACAGCTAGTAAGTATTCTAAAGTCAAGTTTGAACTCAGGAAGGTGAATCTTCTTAACTCCAGGTCTAACACTCTATCCACAACACCAACTAGCTGCCTTGTAACTAACTAGCTATGTAACATTGGGCAAATCTTCTAACTTCTTTGAGTCTCAATTTCCTCATCATAAAATGATCAGTTGGAATGAATTAAATTAGATCAGGATTTCTTAAACTTTTTCCACTCTCAACCTCTTTCTCCTGAGAAATTTTTAAGCAACCTGGGGTATATAGGTATATAAAATAGGTATGCATATCAAACATTTATTGAAAATAAATCACAAATAAATTTACTTTAAAGCAATTCTTTGGTATACATATAACTTTATCATTTATTAAATATGAAAGCAAATTTGCATACTAACGAGATGGATGTGCTTGTTTAGTTTCACATAAAGAATTAAATCCTGGTGCCATATTTGATACTGCAGGACATAGAACATCTTCAACATTTTTCAGAGTTGGTTGATATTATGATTTTATAATCAGTTGTCAGTGCTGAGAACACCACTTCGCATAAATGCTTGGTACAAAATGGCAGAAGTATGTTTAGGGCCATTTCAGAAACTGTTGGAAATTCTGTCCTAATCCCAAGCCAAAATTAATTTAATGATTTTGCATATACCCCTAAAAACACTGTAATTCATAATATACAATAATCTTGAATCTGAACCAAGGTATTTCTGGCAACATTCATTGGTGTGAATGAAGTCATGTGATATAACATGGGCAAACACTGCCAGAAATGCCTCGGATTCATTACGTGTTTGATTTTGAATTCATTTTCAGTCCTTATGAATTCAGAAACCTTTTATTGTTGCCATATCTTTCATGACCCCCACATTCAGTTACACAGCCCCATATGAGATCAGGACCCACAGTTTGAAGAAATGCTGGACTAGAGTATCCCCCAAAGTCCCTTCCAGTCCTGACATTCTAAAAGTCTATTTATTCCAGAACAAATAGTACTTCCTAATCTCTCCCTCACCTAAATGAGGAGAATAATGCAATTATTCCAATCTAACAATGGTTTATAAAGCATCTACTTTGTTCAAGGCACTGAGAATACAAAAACAAAGTTTAAAATTCCTTGCTCAAAAGGAGCTTAAATTTTATCACAGGTTTCCTGGACTAAGACTTTGTCCCTTCCTGTCCACTACCCTATAAACCAACCATAACCCGAGGTTGTCCACAACCCAAGCCTCTTTTCCCAGGACTGCCCTGGACTCAATACCCTCAACTAGATTTACAGTTTATTAACAGAGGGTTTTTCCAATGACCACTCCATCCAACACTCATGGCCCACAGCTCAGGGACTCCTTTGGCTTTAATTGATGGCTTCCCCACATGTCCTGCTCTGTGGCCTGTTGGTCACAACTCTAAAATCTAATCCCCGTCTTAGAATAGGATTTTTAGTTTAATTAAACTAACTGGCTCTGGATACCATATTTTGGGAAGTTCATTGAAAAGCTAGAGTTTCTAAACTCAGTGTAATTATAATGACCAAGATTGACCTCATGTAAGAATTGAGAAAATCTTCCCTTCATTTCAGAGATGGAAAATTATGGACGTGGAATAGCATAAACTGTAAGATATTATTGGTTAATTTGGTCCACCTGTTTTTCATGTCTTACCTGTTCTGCAAGTATTGCTATGGGAATGAGAGACTTAAGCAGACACTATCTCCAAAGTCACCAGTTGTTGATCTATTTGAACTTACATTGCTAGAACTGAATTTTGGAGACCCTAGGAAGTGATGCTAAAGGTCTCGAGTTTCGATATCGAAGATATCATAAATTGCTGAGTAGGAGTTAGAGCTTTTTAATGATGCCAAATTCTGAACTAAGACTGATTCCATTTATGGTACCAGAAAACTGTTGATGATTCTCCTAGATGGGCCTATGACCATTGTTGAAGGCCAGGCTTGATTCAGGTCAGTCTGTTGCTTTAGGTATAGAACTCAAAGGAAATAAGACACTCAAAAAACATCTAACAGCTAACAAAAGGAAGTTTATTCACCTATAGCATGGAAGGATAGTCATCAAAGATACGGCATTGACTCAGCTGGGCGAAGTTTCCCTATCTCTGTGGTGACTGATAGCTTGCTGGTCAGAAGCCTGTGGGAGAAGCACCTGACTCCTTATGAATGGCCTTTTTGTACCTTGGTCATCAGGAAGCTATGCCAATAGCCTGAAACAATTAAGTCCCAAGTAGAGTTTCAGTAACTTTAAAGAAAAAACTAGCTTAGCCTACCTGGGAAATATCACACCTTAAATCTTGGTGGAAAAATCCTAAATGTATTCTAGAGGATCTTCCACCATTTAAATGTCATTAGGACCATTGCTAGACAGTCAATCCATCAATAAACATTTATTTAAGCACCTACTATGTACCAGGCACACAGTGCTACATGCTAAGGATATAAAGAAAGGCAAAAGACAGTTCTTGTTCTCAAAGAACTCACAGTCTAACGAGGGAGACGATAAGCAAACAACCAGGTACAAACAGAATAAATGGAAATAATCACCAGGAGGAAGGCCCTAGAATTAAGAGAGATTTGGAAGGCCTAATCTCTGGGAAATTTGTATTTGCTAAATACAGGCCCAGAGGAGGAAAAGAAAAGTAAAATTAAAAAGCTGCAAAAAATAAACAACACAAAACAATGTTGTTGTGGAGTGTCTGACTCCTCATGACCCTTTTGGGGTTTTCTTGGTAAAGGTGCCAGAGTGGTTTGCCATTTCCTTCTCCAGCTCATTTTATAGATGAGGAAACTGGAGGCAAGCATACTTAAGTGACTTGCCCAGGGTCACACAGCTATTGTCTGAGGTCAGATCTGAATTCAGGAAGATGTTTTCCAGGCTCAGAAATCTATCTGCTGTGCCCCCTAGCTGCCCCTAAACACAAAATAATAAGGAATGCAATCGCCCTTTGAAGCAGTGACCAAAAACCAGAAATCCCAGGCTTCTCCCAGGGAAAAAGGAAGAACAAAAAAAACCTGTGTGTTCTAAAAGATTTATAGTACTTCTCTCTGTGGTGGTAAAAGAACTGGAAATTGAGGGGATACCCATCAATCGGGAAAGACTAAACAAGTTGTGGCATATGATTGTAATTGTACTACTACTGTAATACGATACTATTGTATTACTACTGGGCTGTAAGAAATGATGAGCTCAATGATTTTAGAAAAACATGGAAAGACTTGCATGAAATAATGAAGAGTGAAATGAGGAGAACCAAGAGAACGCTGTGTAAAGTAACAGCAATATTGTCTGATGAATAACTTACTCAAATCAAGGAGGATGCTATCCACTTCCAGAGAAAGAACTGATAAACAGAAGTATACCCAGTATTAGTATGGGGTGGAGAGGGAAGGATGGAGACAGCTTGGAATTTAAAATATAACCAAAAATATTAAAGTTTTTTTAAAAAATGAAATATATTGCATCTTGGATTGTTAATGATCTGGCCCATGTGTTACAGTTTACAGTAGGTTTCCTAATATAAAACAAGGGGTGATCAATAGGCATCATCAAGAGTCTCAGAGTCAGAGTAGAGCTGATAATGCTTCATCATGGGTCCGAGTCATCCAGAATAAGTAGTCAAGACAATAAGCCAATAAGGTAGCATGCTACTTATCTCAATGCCAGACCCTGGACCACCAATTTTACCTTATCCCCTATGTCCAAAAAACAAGCTACCCCAAAATACTAATGCTAAGCTACTAATCCTTGGTCCTTCAAACCCTTACAAGTCCTGCCACGGGTGCTTCTCCTGCTGCAGCCTGAACTCTGCCCCCTAAGCCAGGGCCTGGTGATCCCCCCCTGTGGCAGGCCACAAATGTTTCAGACACTGCCACTGGGTCCCCACCCTTGCCCCCATCCCATGCTAGGGCCTGTACGGGAGCACACTTCACAGTGGCTCCTTGCCCACCCCTCCCTGGAAGGCCAAGAGAGAAATAAAATTATATTTCACAAGAGTGAGAGCGGAGACTGTCTCTTTTTTCAGTCTGTGCCTTCTAGCTGAGGATCTTGCCTCATATTTCACCAAAAAGTTGAGACCATTAACAAAAAACTCCTTCTGATCTCATGTTATTCAGGCGTCTTCAACTCTATTTTCCCCTTTGCCCCTCTCTTACATAAAGAGGTAGCCCTTCTCCTTGCCCAGGCAAATTCCTCTGCATATATTTTTTCCTTTAAAATTATTTATTCTTTTCTTTTCAAATTTTGAATCCCAAATTCTCTCTCTCCCTCTCACCTCTCCCCCACATGCTGAGAAGGCAAGCAATGTGATATTAATTATACATGTGAAATCATGCAAAACACATTTCCATATTAATTGAGGGCATGTCCATTAATTGGGGAATGACTAAACAAGCTATGATATGTGATTGTGATGGAATGCTATTGTGCTATGAGAAATAATGAGCAGGATGCTCTCAGAAAAATCTAGACTTACATGAACTGATGCAAAGTGAAATGAGCAGAACCAGGAGAACACTGTACACAGTAATAGCAATCTTATATGATGAACTATTGTGAATAACTTACCTATTCTCAGCAATACAATGATCCCAGACAATTCTGAAGGACTTAGGATGAAAAAGTGCTATCCATCTCCAGAGAAAGAACTGGTGGAGTCTGAATGCAGACCAAAGATACTTTTTCTTTTCTTTATTTTTCTTGGTTGTTTTTTTTTCTATCTGTGTTTTCTTTCATAGAATGACTTGCATGGAAATGTATTTTGCATGACTACACATGTCATGTCAAACTGCTTGCCTTCTCAACAAGGAGGAGAGGGAGGAAAGAAGGGAAAGAGAGAATTTGGAACTTAAAATTTGAAAAAAATCTTAAAATTGTTTTTGCATGTAATTGGAAAAAAGTAAAATATTAAATTAATTTTTAAAATAAAGACAACTTAGTCAAAGTATAAAAAGCTGTATTTCCATATTAACCACATTTTTAAAAGCAAGAAAAATAAAGTAAGAAAATTATACTTCAATTCATATTTAGAGCTCATTAGTTATCTCTCTGGAGGTGGATAGTATTTTTTATCATGAGTTCTTTGGAATTATCTTGGATCATTATATTGATCAGAGTAGCCAAGTCTTTCACAGTTGATCATCATAACAACATTGCTATTACTGTGCACACTGATCTCCAAATTCTTCTCACTTCACTTTACATCAGTTCATATCAATCTTGTCATGTTTTTTTTCTGAAACCATTGCTCTCATCAGTTATTATAGTACAATAGTATTCCCATCACAATCATAGACCACAACTTATTCAGCAATTCTCCAGTTAATGAATATCTCCTTGATTTCCAATTCTTTGACACTACGAAAGAGCTGCTATAAATATTTTTGTGCATATACGTCCTTTTTCTTTTCCTTTGATCTTTTTGGGATACAGACCTAGTGGTAGTATTACTGGTATACCCATGGTGTGCCTAGTTTAATAGCCCTTTGGCCATAGTTCCATTCTCCAGAATTGTTGGACCACTTCACTACTCTACCAATAACCCATTAAATCATTATTTTCCCTCATTTCTTTTGGCATTTGTTATTTCTGATAGGTGTGAGGTGGTACCTCAGAGCTGTTTTAATTTGCTTCTATAATTACTGATTCAGAGAATTTTTTCATATGACTATAGATAACTTTGATTTCTTCTTCTGAAAACTGCTTGTTTACATCCTTTGACCATTTATCAATTGGGGAATGTTTCTTGCTTTTATAAATTTGATTCAGTTCTATACTCAGTATGTAGTTGAGAAACAAAGCCATTACCAGAGAAACTTGCTATAAGAATTTTTAATAATACTTCATTTTCTTTGATACCTTTTAGTAAAATGTAGTTTCCCTGATTATCCCTTTTAATTAGGCTTATTTTTGCTTTTGCTTTGTCTGAGATCACCTTTCTCCTGGACTCTTGCACTATCCTTCTAATTGGTCTCTCTTCATAGGTTTTACACTATGCTTTCTTATGTTTGGGTAAGAGCCACCCTACCTATTGACTTTGCTTCAGAATTTTGAAGAATGAAGATAATGTAAATACCACCAGAAAAATATGATATGATAAATATTTATTTAAGTACTTATTATGTGGCAAGTACCATGCTACACTCTAGGGATACAAATAAGAAAAAGAAAGACAGTCTCTGCCCTCAAGGAGCTTACAATCTAATTGGGAAATATAGTATACAAAGGGAAGCTGATAATTTGGGACAGAGTGCCAGAGGATACCTAGCCTAGAGCATGATGATGATGGTGGTGGTTGTGGTGGTGGTGGAGTCAAAATCAAACAAAGTAGCTCGTGGCAAAGGAAATGAGCACATTTCTCATCTGAGAGAGAAGTTGAAATAGGCATACCAAGTAGCCATGACTTTGGTCAATCAGAACTATGGACACCAATAATACCTGAGTGTACTTTCAAGTCTTCCAACAAGAAGACAGAATCTTGAAGAATTTGGCATTCAAGGAATACATTAGGTAGCAGATAGATGGAAAACTATTCAAGACTAAGTTGTTGAGAGAATGGGCTACTTGCCTGTTTACAGAATAGCCTCAGAGAGGAAGAGACCCTAATGAGACATTTCATTGCAACCACTTATAACTTATAGGAGAATTAACTGAATTTTCTGAGGAGCAGGTAGAGAGAAGAAATGAACACTTAACTCAGCAGACTCTGGCCGGAAGAAACCACCTGCCAGTTCTACAAAGATTGTCTGAGCCATATACTGACTCTTAGAGTGACATTTCCAGTGAAGGAGGCATTGTGTTCTATTACTCAACAACCTTGCCTTGAGCAAAGGGGAAACCCAGTTCAGATGGGGTAAGAGAAATGAACCTAGAGATAATTCTTTTGTTGCCTAGAAATTCAGTTATAGAGATTCTTAGGGAATAGAGAAAAATCACAGAGTATGGAGTGTTGTTAGTCAACCTGTCCCTTCTAAAAGTTCAGGATCAGGGAAGCAGGACTTATAACTATGATAGGCTGAAAAACTGCTAGACCCCTTTGACCAGTGACCAAACTGATGTGATGTTACAGGCAAATCAGAAGTAATTATATATCTAATTAGAAGTTGTACATGTAAAGTGTAACTTGAGTGTTACTGCATGTTTATCAATACACATGTTCATTACTACTTGTTTCAGTTATGTATCTGTTTTATTATTTGTCATTATTTATATTTGCTTATTTACTTGTGGTGAGCATGTAGTATAGAAAAATCCATCTGCTAGTCTATTCTATCCATTTTTTCATATATAGTAATGACTAAACTTGTGATTGTATTTTAATGTTCACTGATACTGGTAACTACTTAGATGTTTTAATTTTTATTGTTGATTATTTATTTGAATATTTTTTGGTATGGGGTGGGTGGGGAAGGAATAAACATTTACAGAGTGCCTACTATGTGCCAGGCACTGTGATAAGTGATTTGCAAATATTATCTTATTTAATCCTTACAAGGAGGCGAGGTGTTGTTATTATCTCTATTTCACAGTTGAGCAAACTGAGGCAAACAGAGTTAGGTGACTTGCCCAGGGTCACACTGGAAGTAGCTGAAGCCAAGTTTGAATTCAGGTCTTCCTGACTCCAGGTCCAGCACTCTATCCATTGTGCTACCCAGCTACCTCTGGAAATTCAAGGACTCTTAGGATGTGAATGTACTATGTCCTGCATATAATTAATTTTTTTCAAAGCTTTTTTAAATATTCATTTTTAAAAGTTCCGAATCCTTTCTCTTTATCCCACTCTTCCCTCACCCATTGAGAAGGCAAGCAATATGATACCTATTATACATGTAAAGTCATGCAAAACATATTTGCATATTAGCCATGTTGCAAGAAAAATAAAGTGAAAAATATGCCTCAACCTGCATTTAGAGTTCATTAGTCCTCTTTTTGGAAGTGGAGAGCATTTTTTATAAGGAGTCCTTTGGAATCATTGTATTGATCAGAGTACCCAAATTTTTCACAGTTGATTATTGTTACAATATTATTTTTTCCATGTAGGGTATTCTCATGGTTCTGCTCACTTTACTTTGTATCAGTTCATATAAATCTTTCCAGGTTTTTCTGAAACCATCCCCTTTGTCATTTCTCTCAGTACAGTAGTATTCCATCACAATTATATACCACAACTTGTTCAGCCATTCCCTAACTGATGAGCATCCCTTCAATTTCCAATTCTTTGCCACCACAAAATAAGCTGCTATAAAAATTTTTGCATATGTAGGTCCTTTTCCTTCTTTTTGGGGATACAGACCTAGTAGTGGTATTGCTGGCTCAAAGAGCATGCCCAGTTTTATAGCCCTTTGAGCATAGTTCTAAATTTTTCTCCAGAATGGTTGGACTAATTCACAGCTCCACCAAGATACAGCATTACTGTATCTATTTTTCCACATCCCCTCCACCTGCATATAATTTAGATATTTGGTAACTGAAGGACTCTGTCAAATGATACTTTATGTGCAATGTCTATTGTAAGTATTTTTCTTTTACTTTTAAATAAGTTTTTCTTTATGCATTTTGTTTTTTTTTATATCATCATAGTTATCCCCAATAACTCCCTTCTTCCTCCTTCCAGAAAATCATCCCAAATAGTATTTTTATTTTTCTTGGGTTTTTTTTGGAGGGCAGTTGGGGTTAAGTGACTTGTCTAAGGTCACACGGCTAGTAAGTGTTAAGTATCTGAGGCCAGATTTGAACTCAGGTCCTCCTGACTTCAGGGCTGGTGCAATATTTACTGCGCCACTTAGCTACCCCTCCAAATAGTATTTTTAAAAGACAAAAGAAAAAAAACTTAGTACAACTGATCAATGCACTATAAAAGTCCAAAGACATAGTATGTGGATCTCTCACCTCTATAAAGGCCTGGGTTGGGGGGATCCTGTGGATCAAACAATGGACATGTTAGTCTCTTTTTTTGCATAATTCCAAATTGCTTTCTAAAATGCTTATTGTATATATTCTGAATGCACATTTTTTTCAATGATACATTCCTATGATTATCTGGGACATGAGGATAATTACCTTTTTCTCAAAGTGTTGGAAATTTCATTTAACACCTGTGCTACATAATTATAGATCTCGTGTATATCCCAGCTTTTGAATCTTATATCTAATTTGTTCTACTGAGAATTTTTTCCATTATTTGACCAGAACCAAGTAGTTTTGATGATTATGTTTTGAAGAGTCTTTTAAGACCTGATACTGATAGGTCCACATCCTTCCCATTTTCTTTTTCATTATTTCTCTTTCAATTCAATTTAATAAATATTTATTAAATACTTACTATATGCCAGGCACTGTGCTAAGTGCTGAGGATACAAAAAGAGGCAAAAGATAGCCTGCCCTCATGGAGCTTGCAACTAGATTTTTGACCTTTTGTTTTTTTCCAGATGAATTTTAAAATTACTTTTCCTAGTAGTATGTAGAAATCCTTAGGTAGTTTAATTGGTATGGCCAGTATTGTCATTTTATGACAAAATTTAATGAGGGACACTTGTCTCTTTACTAGAATGTGCATGTGTCTTAACATTGTTTAGTCCCTTCCAATTGCTTAAATTACCTTTCTAGGTTTGTCTTGATTCTTACCTTTGCATTTCAAAGTTTTTGGTCTTTTCATTAGTGATACTTGAAAGACCTCTCTCTCTATTACACTAACGTTCCATCCCTTCTCCCCAAGGATCATAATTAGGTAAGTTATTCTTGGTTGTTGACCTCTTGGAATATCATGTAATTTTCTTGATGATCCTGAATATGTTTCCTAGCACTTTAATTTTTCAGCTACTTGAAGTATTTTTTTTATCCGAAAGTTTGGGATTTGGGCTATAATATTCCTAAGTATTTTTAGTTTGGGATTTCTTTCAGAAGATCAGTGTTTTTTCGGTTTTCATTTTTTCCTTTACTTTGCCCTAAATAGATGAGGGCATGTTTATTTGATAATTTATTAACATGTAGTATCTAGGGTTTTTGTTTGATCATGGTTTTCAGGGAGTTCAGTGATGCTTAAATTATCTCAACATATTTTTCAGTTCAGTTATTTTGATTTTGGATATCTTAAATTTTCTTCTTTTGAAAAAATAAGATAAACAAAAAAAACCCTTCCCATTACTTTAACTTAATGTCACTTAACCCCAATTGCCCTGCCCTCCCCCCTCCAAAAAGCAAAAAAAAATTCTTTTTTTTTTAAATCTTCATTTTCTTCTAATGTTTCTTATAGAATCACTAAGTCTCTCCATTCTGTTTTTCAGTGAGTCTGCTATCTGGCTGAGGTTTTCCAGTTTCTATTCTAAACTATTTATTCTCTTTCAAATTTTTTTTCCCTCTATGCAATTAACTTTTCATTTCTCGACTTACTTTTTTCCTAATCACTCTTATAATTCATGTGACCAAGCCATTTTTTTCTTCCTAGGTTCAGTTTGTACTTGTGGAGTCCCTCTCCTCTGAATTTACCTCCTGATTGTCTCTCTCTCTCTTTTAAAATTTTTTTGGCTTTTTTTTGGAGGGGGGAAGGTAGGGCAATTGGGGTTAAGGGACTTGCCCAAGGTCACATGGCTAGTTTTGTGTTAAGTGTCTGAGGTCGGATTTGAACTCAGGTCCTCCTGACTTCAGGGCTGGTGCTCTATTCGCTGAGCCACCTAGTTGCCCCCTCCCCCCCATTGTCTCTAACCATTGTGTTCTGTGTCTTCTGATGTTTACTCATATTTGCAACTTCAGTTGCTGTATCAGGACTTTATGTTACAGCAAGGCTCTATCCCCTCTAGCATTCTTATGTGGGTTATGTAGGCACTCTTTGATCCAGTCCCTCTGGAATCTGGAAGCCTCTCCCACTGCCACTGACACTCTGGATGGGGTGGCTAGTACCAGGCTCCACCCTTTGCCTCAGTCCCTGCTTCTATCTCAGTCTCCGGGTGATCCAATGTGGATGAGGGTCTCAGTCTATCTCTGTCTGCTCCTTTTGTAGAATACTTAATGGTGAATTGGTTTTATTCCTTTTTGTGGTCCTAACAGATCCCAGTTGGATATTTGCAGATTGCTCTGGTCTTAGACCTCTGCAAGGGTCCTGGTATCTGAGTTCCCTGAAGAACACTGAAGCTAACAGACCATGTGTTAAACTCTATTAGGGTCCCTTCAATGTCCCTTAAGCTAGTTTTCCGAGCTCACTTGCTTATTTAATAAAATCTTACTTTCATTGATGTCATTTGTTTTATATCACATTCACTGGGAAAGGGTAATTCTTTTTTTTTTCTTTTTGGAGGGGGAAGGTAGAGCAACTGGGGTTAAGTGACTTGCCCAAGGTCACACAGCTAGTTTTGTGTTAAGTGTCTGAGGCCAGATTTGAACTCAGGTCCTCCTGACTTCAGGGCTGGTGCTCTATTCGCTGCGCCACCCAGCCCCACAAGGGAAAGGATAATTCTTCCAACAAAAATCTCTTGTACCTTGCAATCCATAGACACCTTGGGACCCAAAGTCCCCAGTCAGTCACTAGTGATCTGTTAACTATAAGCAAGAGGTTGGGAAGTGTGTCTAGTGGGGAAGGTGTCCATCAGACAAAGGTTTGTACCCTGAATGTTATCAAGTTGATTCGGTTCATTCAATTCATCAAGGGCTCTCCTAATCAACCCTCCCCACCTCTTTATATATCTGAAAGAGATCATGAATCTAGATGAAAAGTTAAGATGTGCCCATGTTATATTACCACGTGTTTACATTTATCTCCAACACCTGGACTTCTCAACATAGGCCTGAAAGAGCATTTGCTATGTCCATAATAAATATACAACATATATATAAGGGAGGGGGAATTTAATTCCCTCTCTGCAGCTAGAGTTGATGCAGTCACAGAAAGTAATGAGTTGTTAACAGAAGTAATGGGATGTTCATGCATTCACAAGGTATTGATCTCTTTATGAATGAACCTTTCCCTAAATACTATACCATGCTGCTCAGCATATAGTAGGTTCTTGCTGTTTGTTGACAGCTAAAGAATAGGCTATTACATTTTTGTTAATTGAAAAATTAATAAAAATATTTGCTTCAATGGTTTTTTTATCTAGTGGGTTTTCTGGTGGATTGGGGAGAAGAAAAAATGTTTTTAATTGGAAAAAAACTAAAATTAAAAAAAAAAAACAAATAGGTTGAATTTTTACCAAAAGAGTGTATGTTCTGGAGGGAGGATAGAGATAAAAATGATGAGGAACAAATGCAAGAATCAGGGAAACATAATGAAAGTCTCTCCACAGCAGCATTTGGCATTGCAACAGAGGGAAAATCGGGACAAACACAGGAAGCTATTTTCCTCTTCAAGGACAAAGTTCATTCAGCAGATTTCCTTATGTAACATTTGTCATGTGGTAAACCAGGCCTCCCTTATAAACTATAGACTCACAACAACCACCAAAAAGTGGACGGCAGATTAAAGGAGCCACAGTGGCCTGTTTTGATGTCAGAGGAAACAGATCTCTCAGAACAATCAATTCAGCAGTGATTCAGCTGGAAGGACTTGCTTAGGCAGTTTCCCAGAACTGACTCAGGACTCCTCACTCCTCCTCAACAGAGAACACTCAACCTCATGTAGCCTTGCTGTAAGATGGAAATGAGTAACATCTACCTTGGAGCAGTAACATTAGGCTAATGAATGTTTTTGAAGTGACTTTCAGAGCTATTGATGAGAGATATTGTGTTTTGCAACATAGATTGGCTATGTTTCTGCTGGACTAAAAACGGATTTTATTTTGGTTGCCATTCGAGCACGTGCTCCATACCAGGGAACTGCCCTGGGTGGTTTGTATTCCCACTCCTCTTGCTTATCAGGAGATAATCCAAATGGGTCTCTAAACATGGGCCACCTTTGTACCATGTACAAAAGCTTACCCTCCCTACTTCTTTTTTTTTTTTTTTTGGAGGAGGAAGGGCAGGGCAATTGGGGTTAAGTGGCTTTGCCCAAGGTCACATGGCTAGTATTAAGTGTCTGAGGCCAGATTTGAACTCAGGTCCTCCTGACCCCAGGGCTGGTGCTCTATTCACAGTGCCGCTGAGCTACCCCTACCCTTCCTACTTCTAAGAAAACAAGCAGTCTCTGGCTTCAGCAAAGGTTTTTGTGAAATGAGAGTTTTATTTGGGGTGAGAGGTAACATGGTGTACATAGTGGATAGAAAAGCTGGCCCAGGAGTCATAATAAAGACCCGAGTTCTAGTCCCACCTTCAATACAGAGGGCTGTATGATTCTGGACTAATGTCTTAACCTCTAAATGCCCCAGGTAACTAGAAGCTGGAGAAGTGAAATCACAGCTTCAGCCTCCCCAGCCTCCCAGCAAAGGAAATTTGAGAAAGGTAGTTAGCATCTAGAGAAAACTATATGTGGGATAACAGGTTCAGAGGCCTGTTGAAAGTGACTGTGCCTCAGGTTTCCCATGTGAATGTGGGTTGTGAGGGAGGAGAAAATTGCTTTAAGGAAGCTAAAAAAGGATATTGCAGGAGCATCTTTGAAGCAGTGGAGCTGTTAGAAATGTCTTTTTTTAAAATCCACCACAAATATGAAGGACATGGAAGTCACTCTGTTAAGAAAGCAGGTGGAAGATTGATTTCTGACCTCCAGGAGAGAGACTTTTATTGCTGATAGTGCTGCTGAATAAGGGCCAACAGGCATATCCCAGAGGAATTTTGCTGCCAAGCAAGGCTGCAAAAAGAAAGCTGACCCAATCCTTTTTTTTTATACTGACTGCCTGCTCAGAAATTATATCAGAGAATCACATTGAGAGACCCAACCTTGAAGAAAAGGGGAATTATTGAGTCTTTGCAGAAGATCCTGATTCTGAATAAGTATTTAAAGGGAAATGGAACGTACAGCAAGCAGAGAGAAGCAGTATATTCATTGCCTCTGTATGGAACTATTGTTCTGATCTGTGCCCCTTTGCTGCCTTGGAGAGCTTCTCCCTGCCAGCTATTGAGGAACGGCCTCTTTGTCCTTTGTAGACCACCAAATTGAGTGGAAACAGTGGGCAAATGTCTCCCAAAGTAGCACATACACAAATGTTATATATACACAAAATTATTTGCAGTCAGTATTTCTAGACTTTGGTATGATTTTCTGGTATGCTGCAGCTCCACATTCTGGGTTTAAAAAATGCACATATTTTTAAAATGATGATATCATCATATTTTCAGGGAAAGGTTAAAATAAAAACCAAATGATTCTTCTCAACAATAGAAAGTCAACATTTTTAGTGCATGATATAAATATTTGAAAAGTCTTTAGAAGAGGGAAAAAAACCCAGATGGGCATGATGTAATGCAATCTTGTCACTGGATCTTTATGCCTTGAATCTTCATGCTGGCAGAAAAAAATAAGAAGCACTCCTATTTTTTTAATATTTCTCTTGTTTTTTTTTTTAATGTTTTAAATTGGAAAAGCGCCTATCCAAATGGAACCAGAGGGAAAAAGCCTTGTGAGATGGGTTTGGAATGCCACTCGACAGCCTAGATCCCTCATAGAATGTAAGCAGAGATTTTTTTTTCTTCCAAAGGACCAATGACTGAGGAGACATTCTACCCATCCTCCCACAGAAAGGGAATGGATGGAACACCTCAGGGTACAGAATGAAACCGACATTTTTGAACGTTGCCAGTGCAAGAATTTGTTTTGCCTGACTATGGATGTTTGTTGCAAGGGTTTTGTGTTGTTTTTTTTTCCAATTTGGAGGAGAGGATAAAAAAAATATTTTTTGCTATTTAAAAATTATGTGTATGTATGTGAATAGAGACTATTTCAATTTTTTATCTTTCTATCCCAGCATCTAGTACGTGGTATTTGATACATAAATACTTATTAATTGTTCACTTGATTAAGACAAATTAGAAGTATTCTTCCATATTAATTACCTTATTTATGTTTTTAACACACTACCTATATGAATATAACACTACAGTCCTTGGATATGTATTTTGCATCTTCCATTGTGAAGTCTCAAAGATTTTTCTGGAGTAAAATGGGACGTATTGCCAACAAATCCATTCTCATGGAATATGGTTTGAAATGAGAATATTTTACATGCTCTAGATAAAGTATTTAGTCATAGTGAAAGGGACAGAAATTTAACTGAGGGTTCATTTCTGCCTAGGATCCTTAGATACCCTGGCAGCCTGAAAGGTCTTCAAACTATGGTTTTTGTAGTTGTTTGTCCTTTGATCTCGAAGAGTACCAATGACATCAGGAAGGTGATGTCTTGACTTGAAAGTGAATTGGATTTAAGTGGGGTAGAGCTATGCTATGCAAAGTCATCAGCCTCACTCTCTCCTCCAGAGTGATTTGGAGTCAGTGGCAAGACAGAGATCAGGACAATTGGTGATGCCCTTCAAATTACGGAAACTGATTCTTATCCCCAGTTGTGTTGAGGGGCCCCTGCTAAATGCCATTTTACCCATTAGCCAATTCACCTCACAGTTCTACTTAAAGGTAAATACCAGGGGCTTTGTAAGAGAGAAATCAAACAATCAATAGGCACTTATTAAGCTCTATGCACTAGATGATAAGCAAATACAAAAGGGAGGCAGTCCCTGTGCTCAAGGAACTTACATTCTAATGAGAAAGAGATGTGTTTGCAAATAATGTGGGTAGGCTAAGTGTATGTATATGTGTGTATGCATATATATATATAAATATGTAAAATAAGCATATGCGTGCATATGTCCATATGTGTGTATGTATGCATATATAGGTATTTATAGGTAACATATAAATATAGAAAATAAATACATAGTTATAGGGGAAGAAGCACTAATAAACGACTAGTGAAGTGTTCTAGGCCAAAGGTGATGAGGACCTGGACCAGGATGGTTATATGTGAGTAGAGACAATGGGAGATGGAAGAGATATTGAGAAGGTAGAATTGACAAGACTCAACAATGGCCTGGATATGGAGGGCTGAGAGTGAGTGAAGAGACAAGGTTAGCTCCTAGGTTGCAAATGTGCAACCTCTCTGGAAGGATAAGAAATTAAGAGAAATTGGAAAGTTAGGAGAAAGGGTGGATTTAGGGAGAAAGATAATGAGTTCTGTTTTAGACAAGTTAAATTTAAAATGTCTATGGATGTCTAGATAGACATCAAGTAAGCAGTTGGAGATGTAGAAATGTAGCTCAGAAGAGAGAGAAGGGATATATATGTAGGTTTGAGGATCATTTGCATAGAAGTGATAGTTGAATGACTTCATGGGAGCTGATGAGATCAAAGAGAAAGATGGAGAAAGAATCTAGAACAGAGCCTTTGAGTGAATCCACAGATAGGGAATGGGAGTTGGATGCAAACTTTGAAAAGGAGGTTGAGAAGGTATGTAGAGGAAGAAAATCATGATTGAGCAGTGTGAAGAAAACCCAGGGAAGAGACAGTATACAAAAGGAAAGGGTGTTCTATAGTATCAAATACCGCAAAGAGATCAAAAAGGATGACGACTAAAAAAAGATCACTGAATTTAGAGATCACTGGTGACCTTGGAGAGAGGTAGCTAATGAGTAGAGATAGTTTTTTTCTAGGAGTTTGGCTATGAAAGGAAGAGGGGTTTGTAGGTTGAACATTTTTCAGGGTGGAGATCATCTGGGCATTTTTTTATAGGAAGGAGAAAAAGAGCCAGTGGATGAGGAGAGGTTAAAAGATTATGGAAAGAAAAATTCTTTGTTATAAAGGACAGCTTTTTTGGAGAGGGTAGAGAAGAAATACAAATAGAAATTTAGGTGATGTAAAAATAAAATATATCCTTTTTTTTTTTTTTTGCCTTTTGGAGGGCAATTGGGGTTAAGTAACTTGCCCAAGGTTACACGGCTAGTTTTTTGTGTGTTAAGTGTCTGAGGTCGGAACGGAATTCAGGTCTTCCCTCCATGGACGGCGCTTTACTCACTGCGCCACCTAGCCGGCCCCATAAAAATTATTTTAAAAAAAAGAAAATTAGGGAAGTAAGGGGGCAAGCTCCTGGAGGTGAGGAGACCAAGGGCACAACAAGTGGTTAGCATTGCCAAGGAAAAAGACCACCTCATCCTCTGTACCTGCAGCAAAAGAAGAAAAGATTGGAGATTTTCAGTGAAGTATGAGGGCAGATCCTCTGCTGAGAGGAAAGAGAAATGGTGATATAGGCAACTTGAGAAGAGAAACACTGGAACAGCCATTGTGGGAAGGTTCAATCAGAAAAGAGTAGGAGAGTTAGCATGAAGCAATAAAGGCCCAAATAAGACTGGCTAACATATATTTATAGTGGACCCAGTCAGCTCAATCATATGATTTCTCCCAAAAGCATTTGACAGGAGCAGAGAAGACAAATGGTAGAATATGGTATGTGGTTACTAGTGAAACCCCCAGATAATAGAAGAGTGATTGAATTTCTCCCAAGTATGAATGACCTACATCTGAGAGAACTAATGGGAGGAAGAAGAGTGTACAATAGCAATAATCCCCCTAATGGTCTGGGAAGCACCCAGACATTACTTGGAGAATTAAAACTTCCCCCTTCTCAGAGGAAATGAACATTGGTGGCAGGTGGAGATACCTGGGGTATTTTCTGGGCATCATCATTAGTGATAATTCAGTACTAAGCAGTTCTCATGGTCATCACCATAATAATCTGAGTTCTAAGAATTCTGCTCAGGATTCAGTTTTTACTGGAGGCAATATAGCGTATCAGATCAAAGTTTCAGGGGGTGGGGCAAGCCACTTAGTGAGTGGTGGGTATTTATTCTTTAGTGTAGACAAAGTCTTGCTCTTGGAGTCATTCGTTCTCAAGAGTCATAGAGGTGGGGAGCAAGCCTCTAGACTCCCAGTTCTTTTCCTTTTTAACCACTACAGAGCCCTGCGTTCTTAGCATATAATAAAAATAAATGAAGGTAATCATAGACTACATCTGGGAGTGGCCTTTTAATGAGCTTCTCCTCTCCTTTGTGGTACTTTGGTATGCAGCTGGCCACCTCCACCAAGAGGTATCTGTACTCAGGGCAAGCTAATAGTCAATCCTGTTTGTTGTTTATGTGGCACTGGAGAAAAATATTAAATACTAACCAAAAGGGAGGGGAATGATCACAGTATTTTTATTGAGAACCCACTCCATGCCCAACACCATGCTAGATAGTGTGAAGCTCATGGAGAAAATATAAGGCATGGCTCCTGCCTTTCAGGAATATACAGTGTAGGTGGAAAAACATGACCAACACATATGAAATAATGGCCAGCAGTATAGGGCACTAATAAAATCAAGTGTTGCCTTGGGAGTAGACATTTAAAGGGGTTGAGAGGTGATTGAGATCACTGAAGGATGGAGAAGGCATGAAAGGGAAGAAGCTTAAGAAGAGGTGGAAGCAAAGGTATCAATTACTCAACAATGGAATAGTGAGTAAATATAGAAAGGGATAGGCATTGATTGACCTCTTCAATACAGGCAACTAGCCTGATGAGGTTAGAAGGTAGACTTGTGGGAATGAAGACAATGTCATATGGGAACATATGGAAGGAAAAGGGTGCTGGATTGGAATCACTTTGATTCCTGGCTCTGCCGCTTTCTAGCTATATGACTGCCATCCATCACTGGGCATCACCAATCATCTCAACTTTTGTCTTGCCACTGGGTTTTGATGACTCTAGAGAAGAGAGTGAGGCCGATGAGTTTGCCCAGTTCTGCCTCACTTACATGCAATTCATGTACAAATCAAGACATCACCTTCATGATTTCATTTTTCCTCTTTGAAAACAAATGTCGAATAACAACAATATGATTGATAAGCTAAGAGTGTCACTTTCTGAATGATATGAAAGAAACCTATCACCACAACTCCTGGTTTCTAGAAAGTGACTTAAAAAAAAAGGAATAAACATTTATATTGTGTCTACTATGTGCCAGGCACTATGCTAAGCGCTTTTTACAAATACCTCATTGATTCTCACAATAACTCTGTGAGGTAAGTGCTATTATTATCCCCATTTTCTAGCTGAAAAAACTGAGGCAAAAAGAAGTTATGTCCAGGTTCATACAGCTAGTTAGTGTCTGAGGCCAGATTTGAACTCAGGTCTTTCTGACTCAAAGTCTAGCATTGTATCCACTCTGTCAACAGAGACCTCTTTTATTGCAGAAGGTGAAACAACAAATAATGTTGGACCCAGGGAAAGCTAGGGTGCTCACCATCTTCCTCTCCACTGAAGAACTTCTTTTTACTCTGAACCCAAAGATGTCACCTGGGTTTAGTCTTGGGGGAGCTTGTTCTCTAATAAGTGAGGTTAGGATTATTCTTGTACTCTCTGGTTCTTCATGACCAGAACCTGGAACCCCATGGGAAATTAACTCAAGTTTGGTTCATGTCTAGGTTCTCCCCAAAAAAAGTGAGGGTAGAAATAGTACTCAATGTGCAGTATAGATTAGGTGCAGGACAATTATTTATTTCATCTATACAAAAGATAAGCAAAAACACACTAGGAAACAGATACTTAAAACATCAAATGTGAAGCATTTTCTAGGACTGCTAAACTGGCATTTTATATTTCACCCTGACATTCTACTGTCTGAACAGCTCCCTCCAGCTCCCTGTCTTCTAGTAAAGTCAGGTCATGGCTCATCCTCTTGGTAGTAACTCACTTACATGTAGAAGCTCCTCTTGCAGCAAGTCAATTCCAAATAAGGGACTCAGGATCACCAAAGCTCTTAAACTCACATAAGTGCCATTAAGGTTAGAACTGTCCATTTCAGGATCCTTGTAAATAGTAACCTATTTTCAGGAAAAGAACAAAAAATAGAAGAGGCATCCAGGGGTCCAGGACCCAAGCTTAGGTCTGCCTAAGCTACTTTATGTACTTCAGCTGCCATATATGCCCACAGTTCACCATTTGGGTGACTTCCCTATATCCCTCAGGGCAAGACCAGGGAGGGAGCTAACTTGTACCAAGAGAGGAAGGGACAGAGGGAGTCATTCCCTTTCAAGGTTCACCAAATCAGTGGTTCTTTCTTCTTTGTTACCACTAAGGAAATTAATTTGGCTCTAAGCTATGCTCTAGTGCTGAGTCATATGGGTCCTTAGGAATTTACTTTGGATTTTGGCCATGACATTCCTTGGTGAATTCAGTTTTAGGGTTTCTTTTAGAAAGTAATTGGTAAATTCTTTCTATTTTTATTTTGTCCTCTGGTTCTCATAGAACTGTGCAGTTTTGTTTTATGACTTCTAGGGTTTTTGTTTGATTATAGTTTTCAGAAAATCTCCTTAATCTGTTTTCTAGACCAGTTGGTTTTGAAAGTAGATGTCTCAACTTTCTTATGTTTTTTCTACCTTTTGACTTTGTTGTAATATTTCTTTTTGTGTTATGATGTCATTGAGTTTCATTTGTTTCATTTTAATTTTTAGGGAGTGCACTACTTGGATAAAGTTTTCCAACCTTTCATTCTAAGCTATTTATTTTCCTTGTGATTCTTGCTTCTGGGATATCTAGCTTACTTAAAATTTCATCTTTTATCTCTTACTTCATTACTTTCAGCAATGCTTATTGTCTGAGACATTTTTCTCTCTCCAAGGTTCTTATTGTAGTTATTGCGGAGTTATTCTTTTCCTCCAGGTTTGTCTCTTGGTCTACAATATTTTGGTGCCTTCTTCTGTTTACTCATATCTCCTGCCTCAGTTCCTGATTTGGGACTTTTTGCTAGAGCCAGACTCCATTCCTTCCTGTAATTTTAAATGGAGTATTCAATCTTGTTTGGTCCTGACCTCTATTACATAAAATCCTACCCCTGATTTCTACTTTCCCTAGTGTTTTTACACTCAGCTGCATCCTCTTGGTAGGTTTCAGTACTCCCTGGATCATCAAGATTCAAAATGTTATGATCTTCATAGGCCTCTAAAGAATCTAGAATCAGTCTGATCACTTCCAGAGCTCCTTAGGTGTCCTCGTCTGAGTGCTTCTGGCTCCTCTGAATCCACATTTAGAGTCTTGCAGGTTGCCAGTACTGTGAAACTTCTTTGTCTGAACATTCTGGTCTTCCTGTCCTTGAGTATAGAATGCTATAGGTTTGAGGGGTCCCTGGAGTATCTGCTCTGTGCTCATAAGGCTTTTGGTAGGCTGTGCTCATACTGACTTTTCTGGTGATACTTTTCTGCTCATGTTCATAGATTTCTGGCTGTCTTTTTTTTCCCCCTGGGCTCTTTCCCAACCTCCACTTTTCAGCTTCATTTTGTGTGTTATCTTCCCACACCCCCCATTAGATTGTAAACTCCTTGAGGACAGGTACTATCTTTCCTTTTTTTAACTTGTATTTGTATCGATAACACTTGGTGCAATGCCCAACACAGAGTAGGTACTTAATAGATGTTTATTGTCTGACTGACCTTTTTTTGAACAATCTTGGGCACTTGCTATAACTTAGTTTTTCATTAGATTTCTTGATCATTATTTGGTCTGTTACTCCTTTTAAGTCTTTGCTGGAATACATGTGTAGGAGCCAACCTCTTCTGTGACTCTTCACATGGTCTTCTTACCTGGAAACTCAGACTTTTCTGTTATTAATGTTCAGTTAACAAACTGGGGAGCCCTCAGCAGGAAGTCATTGATAAATACCACTTAGCTTTGTTCTAATACAATTCTGATGACACTTGTATATCTAAATCACCATACTTGGGACGACAAGCAGCTGCTTCCTCAAAGGGTCCATCTTTTTCCACTTCAAGAAAAGTTTTGTAACTATTACTGATGGTGTTTACTGGTTCTTCAGGCATGTCTGACTCTTCATATCCCCATTTGGGGTTTTCTTGTCAAAGATATTGGAATGGTTTGCCATTTCTTTCTCCAATTCATTTTACAGATGAAGAAACTGAAGCAACTAGTAAGCCACATTTGAACTCAGGTCTTCCTGACTCCAGGCCTGGCACTCTCCTCTGTGCCACCTACCTGCCCTTCTTATCTATTACTTAGCTCCAAATGTTCAATGGTCCCTCTTCCCTTTTTTTCTCGGTATCATATTCTTTAGCCCTCCATTCTCTTCTTCAGATCCTTTTTCTTCTTTGTCTTTACTTTAAAGCTTTTCTAGTTTTAAAGACAGAACACATCATTCTCTCCAATCCAACGGTGTTTTAATAATAAGAGCTAGCCTTTATATATCACTTTAAGGTTTGCTAAGTGTTTTACAAATATGATCTCATTTTATCTCCACAACCATCTGGAAAAGTAGGTGCCATTATTACCCCCATTTTGCAAATAAGAAAACCGAGAAAGACAGAAGTTAAGCAACTTTCCCAGGGTCACATGACTAGAGTGACCTAATATCTAAGGCTGAACTTGAATTCTAGTCTTCCTGACTCCAAGGCTATAGCTCTCCATTCACTGCTCCATCTAGCTGTCTGTTCAGTCTTTAACTTACTTGACCTCTTTGCAATATTTGACTCAGTTGCTCTTCCCTTCCACCTTGATATTTTCTCCCCATTTGGTTTTCAAGACATTTCACTGTCCTAGTTCCCCTCTTACTTGCTGGCTTCTAACTCCTTCAATCTATAGAGGGTATGTCCGGAAGGAACTTGAGTACCAAGCAACATCAAAGGTCTTTGTTTGGGCTTTGAAGTTACAAATATCAACACTGTTACCACAACTAGGACTCTGATGGTCTCTCCTTGATTCAGTGTGAAAAGTATCAAAAGTATACTTACTGGAATGAAAAAAAATGGACATTTAATGAACTGAAAGACTTTCAGGTTTTTGTAACAAAAACACCAGAACTTAAGGGGAAAATTTGACATAATATCCAGAAGAAATATGAGGAAAATATTAAAGATCAACTATAAGGGACTCAATAAGTTCGAATTGTTTGCTTCGTAAACATGTGAAAAGAACTGTAGTAATCTTATGATTCATCATTCTTTGAGTAGTTTGAAAGAAAGGCTTGGGCTGAACTGAGTATGATGGGGTGATTCTAAAAAAAAATAAAACTGTGTAGGGAGAGATAAAAAAGGAATAACTCTCTCATACAAATGAGGCAAAAAAGGAAAAAATTGATCCAGAAGAAGCTAGTAGGTAGTTCTGGAACCTTACTCTCATTGGGAATGGGTTAGAGAGGGAACTATATCTATATATTTAAGGGTATAAAATACTTCTGAATTCAGAAAGAAATAAGAGCAAGGGAATAGGGTAGGTGAGAGGATAAAAGAGGGACTCTTAGAGGAGTGGGTAGGTTAAGGAATAGGAGGGTAAGGTAGCAAGTAGAAGTGAAGCAGAAGAGAGAGGAGGAATAGGGTAATTAGGGTGAAAAGGATGGTGAGGAAAAATAGGAAGAAGGAAAATACACAAGTAATTGTAGCTTAGAATGTGAATGGGATGAATTTACCCATAAAATGGAAATGGATAATCAGTTAAAAATTTGAATTCAACAATATGTTGCTTTTAGGAAACATACAAATGAGAGATACACACAAAGATAAAATAAAGGACAGGAGTAGAATTTCATATATAAAACTGCAGGGAGAGTAATCTTGATCTCCGATGAAGTTAAAATTAAAGTAGATTTAATAAAAGGTAAAAAAATAGAGATACCATGTGTCAGCAATATTATTCAATACTGTTTTAGACCATTTAAAAATACCTACACAATATAAATACTTCAGCCAAAATAGACACAGGAACTATATGAACATAAACATAAAACACTTTTAATGCAAATAAACTCAGATCTAAATAACTGAAGTAATATCTATTGTTTATACGTAGGTAAAGCCAATATAATTTTAAAATGACAATTTTACCTAACTAATCTATTTATTCAATGTCATCCCAATTAAATTACTAAAAAAAAAATTACTGAATTAGAAAAAATAACAACAAAGTTCATTTGGAGGAGCAAAAAGTCAGGAACTTCAAAGAAACCAGAAAAAAAATATAAAGGAAGTCAATTCAGCAGTATCAGACATTAAATTATATTACAAGGGAGAACATTGTTAAAGTATAAAAAGGATAATTTTGATTATTTTAAATTAAAATGTTCTTGTGTAAATAAAACTTATGTAGCCAAATGCAAAAAACTGGGGGAAAAACTTTCATAGACAATCTCTCAGATAGGATGTGATTGGGTTGGAATATTGCTGTGTTGTAGGAAATGATGAGCTGGTTGATTTAGAAAAACATGGAAAGAGTTGGACCTATAAAGGAAGATGCTATCCACCTTCAGAGAAACAGATAACATGTGGAAATAAGCAGAGTATGATCTTACATATATGTGTATGACTGTATATATATTTTTATATGTGTATGTTTATAGCTATCTATGTATATGTATATATATGCACACTTAATTGTAACCTTTTTTAGGGTAGGGAGAGAAGGGAAAAAATAAAAATTATGTGCAGAGAACAAAAGAAAACCAAGAAGGAAGCAAAGAAAAGTTAGGCAGTATTGAAAACAATATGCAGTATTTATTATATAGGCTTTCTTGAAATGGAAATTTATTTGTTTTAAGAGTAATTTAAATAGTAATTATTGTTTTATATTGAATCCTCTCTTATGGTCTGTTATGTATATGGCAATGTTGTTGTTTTTCTTTCCTCATTTTGTATTTAAGTTTAAAATGTTTTAAATTACCAATAAAAATATATGTATCCTTGGTACTCATTAGCGCACTGTGGATGACTGAGTCATGGCTGATGTAGATCTGAGTTGTACCCTTCAGTCTAGCCTATAAAAAAAGGAAGCAGAGAGATCTGAAGAGACTGCCTAGAGATGCAGATTAGAGAGAAGGTAAAAAGAGGCACACTTGGGTCCCAAAGTGGGGGCAGCTTGCTTCTCAGAGCATATCTCCCCCAGGAAACACTCAGCCCCAGAGAGTGCAGAAGTAAGAAACAGTAGCTGAATAAGGAGCTACTTGGCCCCTGGAGAGGAGAGGAGTTCTTGCATAATGATACATTCCCAGACCAAGCAAGAGTCAGGAATGAGTAAGAATTCGTTTCATAACAGGGAGGAGCAAACCAGCCTCTTACCTTCTAGTTTTACTGTAATAATTGTGAATGTCCAAGGGAAGGGGACTGACCTCTCTCCTCCCCCCAACAACCTCAGCTCCTTCCCACTTTGGAGAAGCTTTAACCACAGGGAAAGTGCTATAAACCTGGGGATTATATTCCTGAGAGGTGTAAATGTAAAACAAAGGAAAGTAATAGGTTGCTAATTTCTGTGCTGGGGGGGAAACGGAAGCTATTTTGGTCAAGCAGGTACTTCAATGGAAAAATTCCCAACAACTTAAAGCAGAAAGGCAACCCAAACCTATCAGCACTCGCACTGAAGCTTTCAGAAGGAATAGGCATCTTTCTCTACAATTCAGGTTTATGGGGAGATGCCTAAGTGTGGGTTCAGAAGGAGCTGAATTTATTCTAGCAAAGTTACCTTTTTCCCCCCCATTGGTGAGGTGGGGCTCACCACAAAGAAAGGAATTGGCTATGTGTCCTGCTAAGTGAAAAGAAACCAGTTCTGTATTTGACATACATTGTTAGACTGCCTGCTTTCATGGGAAATGAAACTTTATTGCCTTTCTTTACATTTTTTTTCTTTTTAAACTTTTACAGATTACAAATAGAAAATAATCAACAAATGAACACTTCCCTACACAAAGGCCAGAAAATGGGTATTGTACATGAAACCATGAGTCCATAATGATAAAAGTCTGTCCTTTCAATGTGCATTTAGTTTAGTTACTACTGTTTGTTTGAGTCCCTCTATAAACCATCTTTTGGTCTTCTTTGTGTATTTTCAAATGTATGTCTGAAGTTTTTAAATGGGTACATCTCAAGTTTTTTTCTTGCTTCTTCCTCTCCTTTTCTTTCCATATCTTTGTCTTCCCTTTTATTCACTTAGTCATTCTCTCTCAATTTAGAGTAACTTAAGTAAAAATTCTGTAACATTTTGCACAAAGGTAATTTCCCTGTGTCCAAACTATCCCTCTGAAAGAGGAACCAGCAAGATCTTGGTTAAATACTCATTTGGGATTATGGGAGTAGCAATTCACTCAAACATACTCCAAGACAAATTAACTAACCAAAGTAAAGAGCTGCAGGGGAGGAATTACAATTACACATAAACAGAAAAGACTCATTACTTTGGTTTGTCTTAAGGATGAAATAAAATGGTTTTGTGATTTATCTGAGCCTAGGGATTGCATGTCATATAAGCTTGACAGGGTTCTTAATTTGGCACCTTTGAGTAAACACAGGTGCTGATCATCTGTTCTGTTATTTGTGTTTATATTTCTAATAGTGATTGGAGGTATGAATTATTTGGCTAAGGAAGAAACCTTGGGTAGGAAGCTATACTCTTTCCTGGTTTCTCTATTAAACATCCTATGGGCATGACTTTCCCTTTAGTCAATATTCTCACTATTCCCCTGCATAGGGCATCTTTCAAACCTGCTCTGGGAAAGACACTGGAAAGGGAAGTTGACTGAGACCACTACCTCATAAAGGGCTAATTCCCACTTACTAATCAAACCTCCTTTCACCAAAAGACTGCTGGTGCATCCTATGTGCAGGGTGGCCCAGGTTCATTTATTCTTCTCTGCTTTGGTGGAGCTCCAATAATATATATCAATATAAACCCACTTGTTCAGATAAAGCCCCTATCTTATAGTCTAATCAATTAGAAAGAGAATCTATTTCTCTGTCTTCCTATGTGTCCTTGGCCTACCAAAGTCTTCCTCTCACCATCTTTACATTTAATCCTTTAGGGACACACATATATGCATGCACAATGAACAATATCTTTAAGAAACTAATTTCTTGAGAACCCACAAAATGACACAGAGAAGCTAAATTCCCACTGAACACATCCCGGCATGCCAGTAGGAATTGGCCAGAGCAGCACTCTGAGAGCTGACCCCAACCCCACTAGAGCCAAGGTTTTAGCCCCAGGGCAGGCCTGACCAACCACCAGCTGGAGGGACTTCAGATCACCAGCAGCTGTGACAGTTTCCAGAATTATCAACACAGATGAGAAGGACAAAGTGAGAGGTCAGTGCAGTGTGGACTTTGGGATCCAGTAGTTGGGAGTGTGGTCGGCCTTTGCCCCCTGGGGCAAGTAGCCACTGAGGAGCCATGGCCATGCAGCCCCCCCACCTGGAAGCTTCAACTCCTGGCCTGCAGAGTGTAGGGGGACCAAGCAACCAGTCTGAGAGGTAATATCTCTTGCTTTAACCTGCTTGGATCTGGATTGTGGTCTAGGGTGGAGGTTCTGGGGTATGCAACCAGCTTGCTAGAGCCTGTGGAGGCTTCAGAGAGGGCACCCAACTAATACCTCTAGCAGCTGAGAAAACCCCAGCATTTGGAATGTAGCTCCCCTGATTGGTGGTAGAGTCCTACTGTGGCAAAAAGACCAGGGGTCAAGTGACTGAGTGGTGACATGACCAGGCAAAAGAAGCAAAATAAACAGAGCAATCCAACTTTACACTCTGATTTTGGGGATTAAGAGGATCAAAACATGGAACAGGAGGAACACAATGAAGTCAGAACTCCTGAACCAAAAGCTTCAAAGAAAAATACAAGCTGGTTAGAGGCCATAGAGGACCTTAAGAAGCAAATAAGAGAAGTGGAGGAAAAATTGGGAAGAGAAATGAGAACAATGCAAGAAAATTATGAAATGAGAGTCAAAAGCCTGACTGAGGAAAATAACACCTTAAAAATAGACTAATTCAAACGGCAAAAGAGGCTCAAAAAGGCAATGAGGAGAAGAATGCCTTAAAAAGCCAAATTTGCTAGATGGAAAAAGAATCTCAAAAGCTCACTGAGGAGAATCATTCCTTCAGAATTAGATTGGAGCAAATGAAACCTAGTGACTTTATGAGAAGTCAAGATGCTGTTAAACAGATCCAAACAAATGAAAGAATAGAAGGTAATGTGAAATATCTCATTGGAAAAAACCACTGACCTGGAAAATAGATCCAGAAGAAAGAATTTAAAGATTATTGGACTACCTGAAAGCCATGATCAGAGAAAGAACCTAGAAATCATCCTCCAAGAAATTCTCAAGAAAAACTGCCCTGATGTTTTAGAACAAGAGGGCAAAATAGAGGTTGAAAGAATCCACTGATCACTTCCTGAAAAGATCACCAAAAGGAAACTCCTAGGAATATTATAGCCAGGTTCTGGAATTCCCAGATCAAGGAGAGAATATTATAAGCAGCAAGAAAGAAAAAATTTCAATATTGTGGAAACACAATCAGGATAACACAGGATCTGGCAACTTCTACACTGAGGGATCGAAGGTCTTGGAATATGATATTCCAGAGGTCAAAGGAGCTGGGATTAAAACCAAGAATCACCTACCCAGCAAAACTGAGTATCATGTTTCAGGGGAAAATATGGTCATTCAGTGGAATAGAGGAGTTGAAAGTCCTCTTTCAAGTATTCTTGATGAAAAAACCAGAGTTGAATAGAAAATTTGACATTCAGATACAAGAAGCAAGAGAAGCATGAGAAGGTAAATAGGGAAAAGAAATCATAAGGAACTTATCAAAGTTGAACTATTTACATCCCTACATGGAAAAACAATGATTGTAATTTATGAAACTTTTCTCAGTATGAAAATTGTTGAAGGGAATAGAAATATATATATATAGAGAGAGAGGAGGGTATATGGGCATATGAATATATACGTGAATATGTATATATATATGTTTACAGGTATACATAGATAGAGGGCAATGCTCTACTGGAAAAGTGGAAGGGTATATGGGAGAAGATATGGGAAAGAGCAGATTGGAGGAGGGGATATCCTATGGGACCGCTATTTTGGGGTGGTAGATAGGGGAAAAATGGGGAAATCTGGCAGAAATGAATGATGTAAACCAGAAGTTAATAAAGCATTTGAAAAAAAGAAACTAATTCCTTTGAAAACACATGCCAAATGTAGAAAATGAACAAAGCCTTAAATGAATATTAGAGATAGAGGCTTAGTATGAGAAAGCAATATGCAGGACAAGGAACTAAGACTTTTTATTCTCAGTAATAGGGATAGCATGGTAGATAGGACCAGCATTTTCCTAACATATCTTCTCTGATTTCCCTAGCTTCTCTTATACAGCTTCTTCCTCCCAAAATTATACCACTTGATTGGTCACAGCTTCCGTGATACAGCTGTGTTTCCTTATAGTTCAGTTATACTTTGTTCTCAGGGTCTTGCTACTGGTTAAGTGATCAGTAAAAGTATTACTAAGTGGGGCAGTGGCTTCCCAACACAGCAACCCTCCCATTCTTGCCTGTTCTTTCTGTCAAGCTCTTGATTGAAGCCACTTAGAACCTTTTTACTGCCTTCAAGTTTTCTAACTTCCACCTAGTTATTATCTTCCATTCCTAAAATGAGTGATGAAAATAGTAAAAACAGGGGGCGGGTAGATGGCACAGTGAATAGGGCACCGGCCCTGGAGTCAGAAGGATCTGAGTTCAAACCTGGCCTCAGACATTTACCACAAAAAACTAGCTGTGTGACCTTGGGCAAGTCACTTAACCCCAAGTCACTTAACCTTCCCCCCTCCAAGAAAAGAAAAAGAAAAATAGAAAAAATATATTTGTTCTTCACTTCCCTATTGGACTCCATAACACCCTTTTAATGTGCCAAATCTCCTAAGGAAAACAAACAGCATTTAATTCAATCTAATTCAATATTTGTTAAATCAATAAACATATCTTTAGGCTGATGAACAAAAAATTAACATAAAAAGTTTAAAATGTGCTACATTGTGGTCAAATATGTTAACCATCATAGTTTGTCACTGGCTGGTTAATGTGTTGGTTTGATATTTTTATTCTACCATGCATGTTTCCTGTATATACAATCCTATATTTGCAGATTTTTAGAGTTAGCAGGAGCCATACAACATAATTTTACACAATGAAGCTGAATCCCCAAAATGATTTGTCCAACTCCAAGGGACTCATGATGGAGAAGGCTATTCACATCCAGGGAAAGAACTACAGAGTCTGAATGCAGATTGAAGCAAACTACTTGCTCTCTCTTTTGTGTTTTGTTCCTTCTTTTCCATTGTTCATTCCATTGGTTATAATTCTTCTTTACAACTAGATTAATGTTTAGTGTGAAGGTATTTGAAGAACCTATATTGGATTGCATGCCGCCATGGGGGCGGGGGAGAAAGGGAGGAGGAGAAAACTTGGAACTCAAGGGATTATGGAACTGAATGTTGTAAACTAAACGTAAATAAATAAAAAAAAATTTTTAAATAATGATTTGTTCAAGTGTTACCTCTCTTAGATTATAAACTCCAAATAGTACAGACCCTAAAATGCTTGGTATAATATCATTTAAGACCCAATAAGTTTGGGGCAGCTAGGTGGCACAGTGAATAGAACACTGGTGCTGGAGTCAAGAGGACCTGAGTTCAAGTTCAGCCTCAGACACTTAACACAAAAACTAGCCATGTGCCCTTGGGCAAGTCACTGAACCCCAATTACTCTACAAAAATTTTTTTTAAAAAGACTCAATAAGTTCTTTTATGCCAGGGTGATAATGATCCGTGATTTGTTGTTTCTCTTTTTGCTAATCACAACATCCCTATGCCTCCGTTTTCTCTCCTATAAAATTGGGGCAATAACTTGTCTGTCTTTGTTTTACATCTAATACTTTCTAATAGTGGGTATATGTGCTTCTAGTAGTATGTGGGGTATATGGAGGCTTGATGAGCCAGAGAAATAATTAATTTCTCTTTTCAGGCCTCTCCATTTTTAGGAGAGCTTAGTTTTCCCAGCTCTTCCCTTCAAGTCCAACTTTCTCTCTAGTCACTGCCCTTGGCTCTACCATTCTGGGGAAGGATTTCCATTAAACCTAGGAGAAAAGAATAAAGGGATTGAAGGTACCTAAAGCAGCTGGTTTCAGAAGAGATTAACTCCAACCGTCTCCTCTTGACCCCAGGACTTCCAAAGGCTGTTATGCTGAGATTTCTTTTGGTCTGGATCTACTTGGTCTTTCTCTGCTTTGGAGAAGTTATATAATATAAATCGGTAAAAACCTCTTTTCAGTCTAGATCCAAGCCCCAAAGCTGGTAATGTTCCCAGTGGTTAGGTAAATCTCTCTTCTGGGATACATAGCCACCCATCTGCCTCTAAGGACACACAAAAATTTCCATTATAATAATGACCATGTGGTCTTAAGAAAAGTGGTTTATTTTAAACTGTGGCAAAACTGGAAAGTAAGCAGGCTCTTAATTACTAACATTGATTTATCTTTCTCTAAACAGAGATTGAAAAAATTCATGGGGTTGGGAGGGAGAGGCAGAGGATAGAGTGTAAAATTTGAGGCAGTTAGGTGGCACAGTGAATAAAACACCAGTCCCGGGGTCAGGAGGATTGTAGTTCAAATCCAGCCTCAAACACTTAATATAAAAAATTAGGCATGTAACGTTGGGAAAGTCATTTAACCCCAATTGTCCTACCTTTCCCCCTCCAAAAAAAAAAAAAAAGTGTAAAATTCCCTGGGTTCTTTTTTTCACAGCTTAACATGCAAAGGAGTCTACATCAATCTGTCTGGCTTACAGTCAGCCCCAGTCACCCAAGCTCTGACATTCTTCTTCCCTTTCTCCTCACAGCATCATGGCTGAAATTGCTTCAGTTTGGAGATTGTAGCATGAATAAAGGGTAGCTTCTGCCTCTCCACACTGTTATAGATGCACTTTCCTTCTCTGTCATGGTGGGGCTGAAAGCTTCGCCCACCTGATGCTGCTGGGGCTCTTGGATGGCCTACCATTAGCATGCTTGCTCACTATTCAAGAGAATTCAGCTCTCCCCTCTCCTTTAACATGATGAGGAATGAGACTCTCCTTTCAGACATAATCATAGACCCCTTTAGTCCTTGAGTCTCTTCTCTCTATATACTACTTCACTTGGTGATTTTATCAGCTCCCATGGACTTAACTGCCATTTCTATTATCTTGCCCCAATCTCTTCAATCTCCTTTCTCCAGCTGCCTTTTAGAGTCTTGACCTGGATGTCTAGTAGACATCTTAAACAAAACATGTTCAAAATAGAACTCATTATTTTTCCCCTTAAAAAACTCTTCCCTGCATAACACATCTCCTACCTACCCTATTACCATAAAGGGTAACACCACCCTCCCAGTTCCTTAGATTCACAATATAAGAATCATCCCAGATTCCTCGCTCTCTCTCACTCCTCCCATATCCAATTTGTGACCAAGGCCTGTTGATTTCACCTTTGCAACATATCTCAAATATTTCCCCTTCTCTCCTCTGATATTGCCACCATCTCGTACATACTCTAATTACCTTATGCCTGGATTACTGCAATAGCCTGCTGATGAGTCTGCCTGCCTCAAGTCTCTCCTCACTCCATCCTCCATTCAATCACTAAAATGATTTTTCTAAAGCACAGGTCCAACCATGTCAACCCCCCTAATCAATAAACTCCAATGGCTGCCTTTTGCTTCCACGACCAAATATAACATCCTCTGTTTGGCACTCAAAGTTCTTTATAACCTAGCCCCCTCCTACCTTCCAGTCTTCTTATACCTTACTCCCTGACATGTACTCCTCAACTCAGTGACACTGGCCTCTTGGCTGTTTGTTGAACAAGACACTCCATTTCTTAGTTCTTGACGTTTTATCTGGTTGTCCCCCATCTCTGGAATACTCTCCCTACTCAATTCCACCTTAAAGTTAGTGGGAGGGGCAGAGGACAGGGCCCTATGCCACAAGTTACATAGCAATCTCATGCTATGAAAGAAATGAAAGAATGTTCCAAATTAGAAGTGTCAGGTTCAAATAAAAATAGAGCTACATATTGACTTAGAAAACCACATGAACATTATCTATGTTCTATTGTATTTTTATTTATTTTGTTGACAATTTCCCCATTACATTTTGTTCTGGGTCAATCAGCTATTTGAGTATGGTCCTTATGATGCCTATTTGACACCTCTACTCTAAATCACTAGTAATAAGAGAAATGCAAATCAAAGCAATTCTTAAGTTTCACCTCACATACTACAAACTGGCAAAGTTGACAAAAAATGTCAATAGTCAAACTTGGAGGGGTATTATATGATATTATATATCAACATTATTGGTTGAGCTGTGGAATGGGGCAATCATTTTGGAAAGCAATTTGGATTGCAAATAAAGTTACTAAAATGCCTATTCCTTCAAACCAGAGGCTCCATTACTAGGCTTACACACCAAAAAGTCATTGATAAGAAGACAGTACAATATTTATAGCAGTACCTTTTTTAAGTGATTTGTTCATGGTCACACAGCTAGTAAGTATCTGAGATCAGATTTGATTTTTTTGTTTTTATTTTATTTTAAAATAACATTTTATTTTCTCCTTGTTACATTTTAAGACAATTTTAAAACTTCTTATTAATTTATTTATTTTTAGCTTTCAACATTCACTTCCATAAGATTTTGAGTTCTACATTTTCTCTCCTCCCTTCCCCTCTCTCCAAGACTGCATGTAATCTGATATAAGCTCTACATATGCATTCATATTAAACATATTTTCACATTAGTCATATTGTAAAGAAGAATTAGAACCAATGGGAGGAACAAAGAGAAAGAAGGAACAAAACCAAACAAAAAAGAGCGCAAATAGTCTGTTTCAATCTGCATTCAGACTCCACAGTTCTTTTTCTGGATATGGATAGCATTTTCCATCATGAGTCTTTTGGACTTGTCTTAGATTCTTGCATTGCTCAGAACACCTAAGTCTATCAAAGTTGGCCATTGCGGAGCAGCCAGGTTGCACAGTGAATAGAGCACCAGTCCTGGAATCAGGAAGACTTGGATTCAAATCCAGCCTCAGATACTTAACATGCACTAGTTGTGTGACCTTGGGCAAGTCACTTAACCCCAACTGCCCTGCCTTCCCCCCTCCAAAAAGACAAAAACTAAAAAAAAAAGAAAGTTAGCTGTCACATGATGTTGCTATTACTGTATACAATATTCTCCTGGGTCTGCTCACTTCACTCAGCATCAGTTCATAAAAGTGTAAAGACATCTTTTAATATTCTTTTTAAAATTTTTTGAGTTCCAATCTTTCTCTCGCCCTCCTTCACCTCCCCTGTCCTTGAGATGGTAAGTAAATTGATTTAGGTTATATATGTTCAATCCTGTAAAACATATTACCATATTAGTCACATTTTGAAAGAAGATATAGACCCTAAGGGGGAAAAACATGAAAAAATACAGAAAGTAAAAAATAATATGCTTTGATCTGCATTCATACTCCATCAGTTCTTTCCCTGGAGATGGATGGCATTTTTCATCATGAGTCCTTTGGAATTGTCTTGGATCATTGTATTGATGAAAATAGCTAGGTCATTCACAGTTGACCATTGTACAGTATATCTGTTACCCTGTACAATATTCTCCTGGTTCTGCTCAATTCAGTTTATAACAATACTTTTTGTGATAGTAAATAATTGGAAACAAAGTAGATGCCCATCCATTGAGGAATAGTTAAACTAAGTGTGGTTCATGAATGTAAAGGAATATTACTGTGCTATAAGAAATTATATACATGTTGAATATTGAAAAGTATGAAAAGTTCTATATGAACTGATGCAAAGTAAAGTAATCACAGCCAAGAAAACAAAGTGCACAATAACTACGACAATGTAAATGGAAAGAACAACCACATACCAAAATTTCAAAAGTGGATATAAGAAAAGTATAAAGATCAAACATGACTAAAATGAAGAGATATAAGAGGACATCCCTGACTTACTCCTTTGTGAAGGTGGGAGGTTGACAAATGTTACACAGTGCACATGTTTTAAGATTTATTCAATGTATCAGAAAGTTGCACTGATCTTTTTCCTCTGTAAAAAAATCCTATTTGTTCAATAGGATGGCTCCCTGAAGGGGGAGGGGGAAGCATCACCATAGTAATAACTATGGTGATATAAGAAACAAAGGACATTAATAAAAATTTATTTTTAAAAAACTATGTGTGCCTTCTCAAAGCCTACCCTTGGTCCCCAGTTTTCTGACAGAATAAGTAGAACCATAGAAGTTTTTATAGCTAAAAGTGAATTTCTCTTCTAATCCTTCATTTTATAAATAAGAAAACAAGCTTAAAAAGAAAGTGACTTGCTCAAGGTTACAGAGTGAAAGGAAAAAGATCAATAATCAATGCCTTGAGTGCTTTGCTCTGCATTACCTTGCTAATCCTTTATCAGGAATAACCATTAGGAGAAGAAATAACTGTGATTTATACTAAGAACATAGTCCTAGGCAAAACAAAAACCTGTGTATAACCAAACTATGATGTAGTCCCAGGGAAATTCCTGTGTTAGTTAACCTTAGAAGTATAACTAAATCATTATAAAGTGTGTATCTTAAGTATGTGACCATAATAATCATAACTATATATTAATTTTTATATTAAAATGATGAAGTAAGAAAGTCCTACAAAGCGCTGAGACATCATGGAAAGTACAAAGTTAAGGCATCACATAATGACCAGCAGAATGCAATCTTGCATGAATCAAGAGACTTATAAACTGTGAATTCTATATCTCTGGATCTCAGACCATACTGGGCAGACTGTATACCCCATCTTTGTTTCTCTTAATAAAAGTTGGTTTCTTTGCACAGAGAGGCTTCTCAGTTTCTTTTTTACAATAGATATCCAGTGCAAAGCCAATCTCTCTATTCATCTATCCACCTGTATAAATCTTATCTGTTGATTTCCATACACATTTCCATTGGCCTTACCTAAAGATTTTCACATCTAACCCTTCTATCCCACCAATAGGTTGCAACCTATTCTAGGCATATAAATCATCCAATCATACCTTGGTCCTCTATAACTGAACAGCTTGCCTTCCCCTAGTTCCCTATATTTTTTCTTCTTTCAGATTTACTAAAAATTCTTATCTTCCACAGAATCTATCTTCTTTTTAATGTAGAACATTTGCTATTTCCCATAACCAAAGGATCAGAGATCTAGAGGTGACAGGGTCCCTCAAATTCATTTAGTCCAACTCTCATTTGATAGTTGAGGAAACTGAAAGCTAAGAAGTACATGTGACTTACTCAGGGTACTAGAAGTGGTAAGAGGTAGAACCAAGATTGGAACCCAGATCCTCCAACTCCAAATCTAGCTCTTTTACCTCTCCCACACTAATCCTGGGCACTGCCATCCCTCCAGCCTTTCAGGTTCTCAACCTTGGAGTCTGTGCTGTCCCTGTTTATGTTACTCACCATATCCAATTGGCTGCCAAGCTTTGTTGATTTTGCCTTCATAACATCTCACAAGTACAATTATTATCTCTACTTGTACAGACATCACCCTTGTCCAGGCCCTCATCACTTGTGTAAAACTTTCAATCTCTCTCCTCTCTAATCCTTCTCCATATAGCTGACAAAATAATTTTTCTAAAGAACAGGTCTGACCATGCTCCCTTTCCTGAAAACCTTCAGTGGCTCTCTGTTTTCTCTGGGTGAAATTACAAACTCCCTACTCCTTTAAATCCTTTAACGATCTAGTAGTCTGCTTTTCCAGACTTATTTTACATTACTCCCTTTCATGTACCTTATTTTCCAACCCAATTGACCTATCTGCTGGTCCCTGAACTTGACCTTTCATCTCCGATGGCCCCTTCCCACGCTTTTGCATAGGCTGTCTCTCATACCTAGAATGCATCCATACCCAAATCTGCCTCTTAGGATTTTTAGCTTTCTTCAAGTCTCCATTTAGAAGAAAAATGTTTAAATGATAAGGGCGGCTAGGTGGCACAGTGAATAGGGCACCAGCCCTGTAGTCAGGAGGACCTGAGTTCAAATGCAGCCTCAGACACTTAACATTTACTATCCATGTGACCTTAGGCAAGTCACTTAACCCCAATTGCCTTGCCTTCCCCCCTCCAAAAAGCAAAAAAACAAACCAAAAAAAAATTTTTTATGATGAAGAGAAGTTCAGTTTTGCACATGTTGAATTTAAGTTGTCTGTCAGATGTCCGGTTTGAAATGTCCAGTAGGTATTTGGAGGTGGGAGAGTAGAGGTCAGGAGAGAGGTTAAGGCTGGATAAAAAGATCTGAAAATCATCTGCATAGAGACGATCCGATGGGAGATAATGAGATCACCAAATGACATAGTAAAAAGAGAAAAGCAAAGAAGATAGAGCACAGAGACTTGGGGGACATTCACAGTCACTGGACATGATCTGGATGAAAAACCAGCAAAAGACACTAAAAAGGAACAGCTGGATGGGTTGGAAGAAAACCAGGAAAGAACAATGAAAACCTTATCAATGTCCTTCAGAAAATGTGGCACCTATAAACTAAGTAATTCACCAAATATGTTCTAAGGCAGAGTACACAAGGATTATCACCTCTCTATTTCTAGAAGCCAAGTGGCTCCTAATACAAGATTGCATTGGTTTTTCTGACTCCTACACACACACACACACACACACACACACACACACACACACACACACAAACACACACTTAATAGTGAGCCTGTAATCCACTAAAACTCCCAACTCCTTTTGAGAAAAAACTACTATGTCCTCCTTATCTTGTACTTAATTCTGAATTTAATAACTATCCCCCCAAAAGGAGTATATTGCCACATACAAAGTGGAATAAAAAAAAGAGTATTGCACATGAAACCAGGAATCATGATTACATAAAGTTTGCTTTAAAAAAAAAGTATAATGGAGGTCAGCCAATGACCCTTAATAGCTTACACAGGCTGGGGATCCAACTTCAAGGAAAAACATGATAACATGTAATAGAAATGCCTTATAGTGATTTTTGAGCATGTGAAGACATCGTGTAACTGGTTCTGGTCTATCCACCACATCCACATGGTGGATAGTAGATTGTTTAATTGGCTGTAGTTACCGAAATGGAACTTGGAGTGCTGTCAAAAGGTTTGTGTTGACCTCAGCCCTTTCCTTTCTTGATTATACCTCTGCTTTTGGCTTGACTCCCCTGCTGATGGTGTCTGATGAGAGATACTGCTGTAAGGCCCCATGAGTATGGGCCTCAGTTCTTTGTCTACCCCTACATTTGTTCTCTCGTTTTAGGCAAAGATGATTAATTTGCATGCTCCCACCTTTGAGCTTCAAAAGGTCAGATGATGGAGCCTCCATGATTTAAGGAGTCCACCAATCTGTATGTTTCCAAGTTCACATAGGGGAGTTGAATCCATGTTAGGTTTTGCACCCAGACTAACATCAATGGCTAGAGGAGTTACAAACAGGAGGATCTAGACCAGTAGTATCAAAGATGAGGAACCATTTGACAGGGATGCTGAATTTTGATTCAAATGTGATGGGATTCATTCTATGCAAAAACTATGTTAGGTTTGAGTCTATTCTCTCCAGAGACTCATGTGGTGTAGGGGAGAATCTGCCCCTGAGATTTGGGGGGAGAGAATGTTTGTACTTCTTTCTACATCTTTGAAATAAATATCCCTTTGTAAAAAACTAACATATTAATTGACTAAATGTAATCGGGCATCTCACATCTAAGAACTAATAGTAAGGGAAACATACCTGGAACAAGGGCTTGAGCCTATGGAACCTGACAGGGAGAGATATCTGGCCTGGCTTTTAAATTATATGGTTAGAAAGAGTATTTGCTATAAAAGTGTATAATACATTCAACCTGCTATTTTCAAAGCTATTCTGTTGGTTTCTTTCTGGATTTCATTTTATTCTATGCACTTTAAAAAATGCTTCAATGACTTTTTTCCCCAGTTTTTTGTTTCTGCATACTATCACTAGCTCTTTTCTCCTACACAAATTAAAAAAAAAAGACAAAGTCCTTGTAATAAATAATCAAAGTCAAGCCAAACAAATCTATACATCTGCTGTGCCCAAAATGTCCCATTGTGTACCTCTCTGTCAGAAGGTGGGTAGCATGCTTCATCATGGAGCCTCTGGAGTTGTGGTTAGTCATTCTAAAGATCAGAGTTCTTTAATCTTCCAAAATTGTTTTTCTTTACAATGTAATTATCCTTGTATAAACTGTTTTCTTAGTTCTATTCACTCCACTTAGTTCATACAAGTTTTCCCAGGTTTTTAAGAAAGCATCCCTTTTGTCATATCTTAGGACCATCTTATACTTCTGAAGTTTACTTTTTAACCCATTGTATGACTTTACATTTATCCCTATTAAATGTCATATAATTAGCTTCAATTTGAAGTCAAGATCTTTTTAGGTCCTGATCCTGCCATGCAGTATGTTAGCTAAGTGTCCTAGCTTTGTGTCATGTGAAATTTTGATAAGCATGTGTTTTATGCCTATGTCATTGATGAAATCACGAATCTAGATTATGTTAGGAAAGGAAGGAAGGAAGGAAGGAAGGAAGGAAGGAAGGAAGGAAGGAAGGAAGGAAAAGAAACCATTCCTGCTCTCAAAGATCTTATATTCTATGGGGGACAATATAACATGTATCATCACCTATGTATGGGAATTCTTTCCAGATTCCCCTAGTTATCAATGCTTTCTTCTCAAATTATTTTGTATTTATTGATCTATTTACATGTTATAACCCCTAGTATAATGTGAGGTGCTTGAGGACAGTCTTTTGTTGTTTTTGTCTCTATATCCCTACTGTTTAATAAATATTTATTGAATTAAATTCCTTACTCTGTTTAGTAAATGTTGCTTAGAAATAATAATAAAAATATCTTCTATGGAATCGTTGTATATGCCACTGATAAATTTGCATTTATCTATATTGTTTTCCTGTTATAGGAGCACTACCTGCTAAGCCTACAAAGTCTCTGCTTGAACCAAGAGACAATTTATGCAATAACAACAAAGTTGTAAAGACAATTAACTTTGAAAGATTTATTCATTCTGATCAACAAAATGACCAACAACAATTCCAAAGGACTCATGACTTCCACGTAGCCAAATGGACTCAGAATATAGATAGTGTTGAAGCATATTTTTCTTTTCTTTTTTGGACATGGCTAAAACAGGAATTTGCTTTGTATAGCTATACATATTTTGTAAAGGGTTTTGTATTTTGTTGCATCTGTCATTGTGTAGGAGAGGGGGAAGAAGGAGGGAGAGACTTAGGAACAGAAAATAAATTAAAATCTAAAAAAAAGAAAAAAAAGAAAGTCCCCTAATCTGCTACATAGGCTAGGTTAAAAATTTTGCCTTAAAGGGTAATCCTTGATGTTTAATTTGTTCAGGAGCTTAAGACTCAAACCATTGGCATAGTTTTCTGACTGCCTAAACATAAAAGCCCAGAGTACATGGAGTTGGGGGCTCAGACTTGAAGGATTCTCTGCTGTCATGTGAGTCAGTGCACCCTTCTGTCTGAGTCTATGTGCATGTGGAGAAGAGGCAATCTGCATCCAATTATGAGTGGTGGGGAACCTGCAACCTTGAGGCCACATGTGGCCCTCTAAGTCCTCCAGTGCGACCCTTTGACCACAAACTTCACAGAACAAGAAGCTACAGGTTCCCCGCCCCTGAACTAAACCAGTGCTGTATTTTTGCTGAATATCCTTCCCAATGCTATTGTTAAGCAAACTTCCTTTTTGTAAAAAGACTTGTGGTATACAGGTATTTCAGTTCCAGTTCTAAAGCTGAACTGGACTGACCTTAGTGAGGGCTGGTCCAGAACACTCTTTTCAGCTGTAAGTTCCCCCAAACCAGGAACCCCACCTACCTTTTCACATCCCCAAATATAAGATCATTTACGTTATGTGCACTCAATAAGTAGCTGTTGATAATGATGTTGATAGATTAGTAATAAACCTCTTTTATCTTATGGAGAATGGTTTTGAAGTGAATTCTGAAAACAAATTTTTACTGTCTAGCACCCCTTAATTCAAAGGCTTGTTAAATTACAATATCTAGTAATCTTTTTAATATGGAGGGAGTGATTTTGGTTCCTGGGGGAAATAAAGCAAATTTAATTAACTTCACCAGCTTAATCAGCCCTTTTCAATCTTACTCATGAGTTGATTTACATGGCAACCAGGAATATTATAGTAGTGTGGACAGTGCTCTGACCCCACTCTTATGGCTGCATTTCCTCCTTAGGGTTCTCATGTAACCTGAGGGACTTGGAAGGTATCTCTTCTCTCCATTTCAATCAACTAAAGGATCTGCCAGCTGTTTTCCCTAATTTATTAGGGGGTCAGTAACTAATTCTTTAGTTCCATGTGACCACTTAACATCAATTAGCTTTCACAGAAGGATATTTACTTCAAACACACACACACACACACACACACACACACACACACACACACACACACACACACCCTTAGGGGCATATTTTCCACTGCAACCTCAACTTTCCACTACCTCCCCAAGTTCGTCCACTGAGATATTGGATATGCCAAATGAGGGATCCTGAAGGTCACTCCTTGCTCTTTGAAGCATTGATGCTACACTGGCTACATACCAGAACTCTGGAACAAAAGGATGTGGAAGAGCCCTTTGGGCTTTTGAAGTCATAATCATAGGCTTCAATAATCACCAAACTCCACCAAGAGCAATGAGGCAAAGAGACCTTCACCAGAGCTGACCCAAGGGCCTGCACTTCAACATGCTAACTGACCAGAATGAGTACTAGAACGTATAGGCATGCTGCACAGAGTGAGGCACTTTTCTTATATATCGTTACAACTCTCCTAGAAAGCTTCCTAGCATTCTCCATGTGGAATGAAGTCATCTTCTCCCTAGTTTCATCCACATCTGAGGCACTCTGGGCATGTGCCAGACCTTCATTACAAGGATTTAAAAGAATTCCGTCACGTTTCCACCCAGTTTCTTGGCAGTTTTGCTGAAAAGAGTTCCCAGAATGCTTTGAAAGGAACCAACTCCAGCAACGAAGGGATATGACAGGAGTTAAAAAGAATTTTGGATTCCGTAGCAGTTTGAGCTGAGAGGGTCTGAGAAGCAACAGGATTCAGAAAAGTTCACAAACCACAGATAAAATATGCAAATATTTAGAATAGGAAAATGAATAGGAAATGGATAGGAATGAATACAGAAAATTGGTATAGGAATAGGAGAAAACGGTTATGGGAATAGAAAAAAAGGTATAATTAATCAGAACCAGATAGAGAGGAATTTATTTATATTGAAAACTTTCTGCTGAATTGAAATCAGAGATAATTCATTTTTGCTTGTGCTTATTTCTGCAGTGTGCATGGTAAATATCAAGAAACACAGAGAAACATTACTTCTATCTAAAATTATCATGTTCGGGGGCGGCTAGGTGGCGCAGTGAATAGAGCGTCGGCCCTGGAATCAGAAGGACCTGAGTTCGGAGCCGGCCTCCGACACTTAATCCGCACAAACAAAAACCTAGCCGTGTAACCTTGGGCAAGTTACTTAACCCCAATTGCCCTAAAGGGGCGGCTAGGTGGCGCAGTGAGTAAGAGTGCCGGCCTTGGAGTTGGGATGACCCGAGATCAGATCCGGCCTCAGAAAATGAGCACCCACGCATAAATCAAATGACTAGCCGTGTAACCTTGAGCAAGTTACTTAACCCCAATTGCTTTAAAAAAAAAATAAAAATAAATAAAATTATCATGTTCACTGACTTATGACTTATTACTGAATTGTTGAAGTGTGTATCTTTCAACCAAAGCTATATGAAAAATACTACATTAATCAAAGTAGCTAAAGGATTAATTACTAACAAATGATTATTTAGAAGCTTGCTCTAGCCCCTAGGAAGGGGGAAGGCAGGGCAATTTGGGGTTAAGTGACTTGCCCAAGGTCATATGGCTAGTAAGTGTTGAAAGTCTTAGGTTGAATTTAAACTCAGGTCCTCTTGACTCCAGGGCCAGTGCTCTACTTACTGCATCTCCTAACTACCCCACACACAAGGATTTTCGGTTTTGTTTTTGTTTTTATTTTCCCTCTAATACTAATTTATTTTTTCCCACTCTTTCTCTTTTAATAGTGTTTTTCCCGCAATTACATGTCAAGACAATTTTTAGCATTCTTTTTTTTTTTTTGGAGGGCAATTGGGCTTAAGTGACTTGCCCAAGATCACATGGCTAGTTTTTGTGTTAAGTGTCTGAGGCCGGATTTGAACTCAGGTCCTCCTGACTCCAGGGCTGGTACTCTGTTCACTGAGCCACCTAGCTGCCCCATTTAGCATTCAGTTTTAGATTTTGAGATCCAAATTTTTCTCCCTCCCTCCCTTCCCCTCCCCTCTTCCTAAAATGGTAGGCAATTTGATATAGCTTATGCATGTACTATCATGTAAAACATATTTCCATATTAGTCACAGTTGTAAAAGAAGAAACAGATCAAAAGGGGGAAAAACATGAGAAAGACTAAAATGAAAAAAGTATGCTTTGACCTGCATTCAGAGTCCATCAGTTCTTTATCTGGATGTGGACAGCATCTTCCTTTGTGAGTCCTTTGTGCTTGTCTTAGATCATCGTGTAGCTGAGAAGAGCTGAGTTGTTCATAGTTTATCCTCACACAATGTTGATGATACTGTGTACAATGTTTTCCTGGCTCTGCTCATTTCACTTTGCATCAGGTCTTTCCAGATTTTTCTGAAATCTACCTGTTTCTCATTTCTTATTGCACAATAGTATTCCATTACATATTCATATACCACAGTTTGTTTAGACATTCCCCAATTGATGGGCATCCCCTCAATTTCCAATATTTTGTTACCATGAAAAGGGCTGCTATTAATATTTTTGCAATGTAGGTCCTTTCCCCCTTTTTATAATCTCTTTGGGAAACAGACCTAGTAGCAGTAATATGACTGGATTAGAGGGTATGCAGAGTTTGATTTCCCTTTGGGCATAGTTCCAAATTGCTCTCCAGAATGGCTGGATCAGTTTACAACTCTACCAACAATGCACTAGTGTCCCAATTTTCCTACATCTTCTCCAACATTTATCATTTTCCTTTTTCTGTCATATTACTCAATCTGAGATGTGAGGTAGTACCTCAGATGTTTTTTAATTTGCATTTCTGTAATCAAAAGTGACTTAGAGCATTTTTTCATGACTATAGATAGCTTTGATTTCTTCATCTGAAAACTGCCTGTTCATATCCTTTGACTATTTATCAATATGGGAATGGCTTACATTCTTATAAATTTGACTCAGTTCTCTATATATTTGAAAAATGAGGCCTTTATCAGAGATACACATCATAAAGATTGTTTCCCAGCTTTCTGCTCTCCTTCTAATCTTGGTCACATTGGTTTTGTTTGTGCAAAAGCCTTTTAATTTAATATGATAAAAATGATCTATTTTATATTTCATAATGCTCTCTATCTCTTGTTTAGTCATGGACCTGTAACTCACTTAACTTCTTTAAGAATCTGGATGCTATACCACTTTGTGCATATATATTTAGTATTAATATTACTTCCTTGTCTATCATACCTTTTAGCAAGATGTTGTTTCCTTCCTTATGTCTTTTAATTAGTCTATTTTTGCTTTTGCTTTGTCTGAAATCAGGATTGCCACCCTTTTTGTTTTACTTCAGCTGAAGCAATAGCTTCTGCTCCAGCCCTTTATCTCTACTCTCTGTGTCTTTCTACTTCAAGGGTGTTTCTTGTAAACAAAATATTATAGGATTCTGATTTTTAATCTACTCTGCTATCCATTTCTTTTTTATGGGATATTTCTTCCTATTCACATTCATAGCTATGATTGCTGTATATTTCTCTCCATACTATTTTTCCTCCTGTTTATCCTCTCTCTCCTCTCAACTTTCCTCTCCTCAATAATGTTTTGCTTCTATATACCACCTCCCCCAGTCTGCCCTCTCTTCTGTCAGTTCCCATATTCACTTTTACCTTTACATATTTACATATTACCTTTTACTTAATCTCCTTCCCTCCTACTTCCCTGTCAGGTAAGATAGATTTCTGTATTCAACTGAATGTGTATAGTGTTCCCTCTTTGAGTCAATAATGATGAAAGTAAGGTTCAAGGGGCGGCTAGGTGGCGCAGTGAATAGAGCGCCGGCCCTGGAGTCAGAAGGACCTGAGTTCGGAGCAGGCCTCAGACACTTAATCCATACAAAACAAAAACCTAGCCTTGTAACCTTGGGCAAGTTACTTAACCCCAATTGCCCTAAAGGGGCGGCTAGGTGGCGCAGTGAGTAAGAGTGCCGGCCTTGGAGTTGGGATGACCCGAGATCAGATCCAGCCTCAGAAAATGAGCACCCACGCATAAATAATAACCTTGAGCAAGTTACTTAACCCCAATTGCTTAAAAAAAAAAAAGTAAGGTTCAAGAGAACCTTACTTACTTAATTACTTACATACTTACTTACCTTGCCCACCCTCCCATCATACCCTCCATTCTAATAAGTTTTTCATGCCTTTTCATGTGAAATAATTTACCTCATTCTACCTCTCTCTTCCTTCTGCACCCAGTGTACTCCTCTTTCTTATCCTTCAATTATTTTTATATCATTCCCTCAAATTCACCTTAGACCCATACCCTCTGTCTATGTATATTCCTTCTAGCTATACTGTTAGTGATACAACTTTTAAGAATTACAAGTATCTTCTTACAGATGTAAACAGTTCAGCTCCATTGAATCCCCTTTCCCTTTTCCCTTTTTAGACTTCTGTTGGTATTAGAGCTCAAATTTTCTGTTCAATTCTGGTCTTCTTATGAAAGTTTGAAATCCTTCAATTTCATTGAATGACTATTTTTTCCCTTGGAGTATTATATTTAATTTTGCTTGGTAGGTGATACTTTGTTGTAGTCCTACAAAAGTTGTAGTCTTAGCTCCTTTTGCTTTCTGGAATATTATGTTCCATGTAAGGTCTGGAATTCCCCCTGGGTGGGGAGCCCTGAACATCCTCCATAACTGTGGGTGTTCTTTTTCATACAAAAGGAAGAGTCTAAGTATCTCCAGACTGTAGCAGCTTAATCATTCATTATGAATACTTACAGAGGCAATTTTTGTTTGGGGCAGTGGCCAGAGTTTAGTGGATCTCCACTATAGAACCCCAAAATTCCTGTAGTGACTATAGAAAGCAGATAAAGGGAAGAGGAGCTAGAGAGTACATCACAACTGATGGGTGGATATTTTGAGTTTTCTGCTTAGTAATGAGCTTGGGCGTTAAGCCAATGTTATGCCCAAATATAAGTTGGTGTATTGATCATGCACCACTCATGATATTCTTATTATGGCATTCATAGATCATAGTATCTTAAATTGTGACTCAGTGTCTAAATTATGATTTTTAACAGGTCACCATGTCCAGGCTTTCACCTTTCACAGAATTTAAGTTTTTATGGCTTTTCACTTATTACTGTATTTTATGACTTTTTCCCAATAGGAAACCTACATTATATGACTTCTCATCCTTTAATGTTACAGCTAATATGGGGGCGGCTAGATGGTGCAGTGAGTAGAGCTCTGGCCCCCAAGTCAGAAGGACTTGAGTTCAGGTCCGGCCTCAGACACTTAACACACATACAACACACACACAGACATACAGACACACACACACACACAGACATACACACACACACACACACACACACACAAAATACTAGCCATGTGACCTTGGGCAAGTTACTTAACCCCAACTGTCCTCCAAAAAAAAAAATGTTACAGCTAATAAGTCCTGTGAAATCCTGATTGTGACTCCCAGATAGTTTAATTGTTTCTTTTTGGCTTCTTATAGTATTTTTTTCCTTAAGGATAGTTTTGTGATTTGGCTATAATGTTCCTTAGAGTTTTTATTTTGGGATCTCTTTCCCAGGGTGATCAGTAGATGTTTTCAATAACTATTTTGCCCTCTGGTTCCAGGAAATCAGGGCAGTTTTCCTTGAAAATTTCTTGAACGATGCTACCCAGGTTCTCCTTTTGATTATGGCTTTCAGATATCTGATTATGGCTTTCAGATAGTCCAATGATTCTGACATTGTCTCTCCTGGATCTATTTTCTAGGTCAGTTGTTTTTCCATGAGGTATTTTATCTTTTCCTCTATTTTTTTCATTCTTTTGAATTTGTTTGATTGATTCTTGGTGTCTCATAGGGTGTCTCAAACTTCCATTTGCCCTATTTTAACTTTTAAGGAGTTGTTTTCCCCAGTTAACCTTAGTACTTCCTTTTCCATTTGGCCAATTATACTTTTTAGGGACTTTTCTTTTTTCTAAGCTGTTGACTCTTTTTTCATAATTCTCTTCCATCACTCTCATTTTCCCAATTATTTTCCTCCCTCTCTTATATTATTTTTAAGCTCTTTTTGAACTCTTCCATGAGATCTTTCTGGGCTTGAGACCACTTCCCATTTTTCTTTGGGGTTTTGCCCAAGGGTGTTTTGACATTGTTGTCCTCTTCTGAGTTTGTCTTGGTCTTCCCTGTCATTATAATAACTTCCTATGGTCAGATTCTTTTTTGTTGTTTTTGATCATCTTTTTTGGCCTTTTTTTGATTTGAGCTTTGCTCCCAGGTGGAAGGAGCACAGTCTCAGGCTTCTTGGATCAATGGATGCAGGCCCTGGCTGTTTACCTGGTGCTGCACTGATGTTGCCCTAAGGCCCATGGGGGAACCTTCTTGAATGGTGCTGCAGTGAAGGGATGTGGTGGGTAGGGGTCTGGCAGCTTACCTGGTGCTGAACTGGAGTCCTAGTGATGGTGCCTGGCATGTGCTGAGGCTGATGGGGGTGTTTCTGTTTCTGTTCCCCTGGGGCATTGAAGCACATGGAAGTCTGGGCTCAGGTGGCTGCCTGTTTACCTGGGGCTATGCTGAAGTGTGATGGGGACCAGGTGCTGGTGGCTGCCTGTTTACTTAGGCACTTGTAGGCTTGGTGGCCTATGTGTTTGCCCAGGGCTATGCTGATTCTTGAAGCTGGAGTCCATCAATTCTCCTTGCTATGCTAAGGTACATGAGGGTCCTGATATTGGTGTTTGCCTGGTCTACCACACTGGGGCTCAGGACCTCCCACTGGCTTGCTGAGGTAGGGCTTGCTACTGGCTTGCTAGGACACTTCCTGCCCTGAACTGTGCTCCGCTTTTACTCAAATGAGATACACCTTTCTTGCAAATCTTCAAAGTTTCTTGGGCTAAAATATTGTTTCACCCATCTTTTTGCTGGTTCTGCTGTTCTAGGATTTGTTTTGGGGGTGCTATTTTATGGTTGTTTGGAGGTAAAGAGAGGAGAATTATGGTGACTTATTGCTTACTCCTCCATCTTGCCTCCCAGAAATCCATACTCAGATTTTTTAAAATGAGGGATATGTAGTCACATTGCTTTCAAAAGCAAAAAAAACCCCTTTTTAAAAATATCACTAATGAATAAAATACAGTTTCGCCATATTTATTTCATCATTTAAAATTATTTTTGTATATATTTGATAATTGATATAGCAGTACAATGACACATGTATTTAATTTGTTAGTAAATAAACATATAGGAGTGTTTTCCTGATTTAGATGCATCATCCAAAAATTTTGAGGCCATGGAACTAGAGAACTGGCAGGTTCCTGACCAATGGAAAAGCTGCCTTAGACATGATAGGTAACAGAGAACAATACAATGACATCGCTGCTAGTTCTGCAACATTAAGAGTGTGAGTTGTTCTGGCCAAGTATGTTCTCACATGTTTTTCTGGCTACATGTTCCCTGGTCACACATGTGCCCTTCTGAAAAGATTTTCATCATCTGCATTACTTTTAGGTGTGTTCTCCTCCACTGGTTGTAGGACGGATGGTGGCATGGATCTTTCTTGTCACTCATTTTGCTATGCTATTAAATTTATTTTAATTTAAGCCAATCTGTTCCCAAGATTGGTCTAGTAAGCAGGGCAGCTAGGTGGCATAGTGAATAGAGCACCGGCCCTGGAGTCAGGAGGACCTGAGTTCAAATCCAGCCTCAGACACTTAACACAAAAAAACTAGCCATGTGACCTTGGGCAAGTCACTTAACCCCAGTTGCCCTCCCAAAAAAAAGCAAAAAAAAAAAAAAGATTGGTCTAGTAAAAGAAATGTATTGACAGGTGCTTTTGAGTTAGGTTTTCAGAGAATACTGACTTAAAAAATGCCTTGAACCTAAAGTAGCTTCCAATGTGTGAAAGGACCTGAGCACTCTAGTTAATCTCTTATAATTTCAGTAGGTGATTCAAGTGCTTTACATATTTTATAAGGAAGTAGACCTTTAGAGCTCAGACCTTAGAGATAATCTAATCCAATTATATGGTCTTCTTAATAAAAGGATTTGTTCTGCAAAACTTGGACTCAGTCAAAAAATCACACCTAAGGACCTAGAAGGCTACACATGTGGCCTTGAGGCCATAGGTTTCATACCCCTGGAAGGTGATCCCTATGAGGAACATCCTCTACCAATGCACATGTCCAGTTCTCTGTAACTTCTAGTCTTCAAGCTTTGCCTGGAGCACTGAAAGGTTAAATGCACATGACCTGGATGTTTCAGGTGGGACTTAAACCTAGTTCTGCAAGGTCAACTCCCTCTTTCTACTACTCCATGCTTCCTTTCACATTTTATAGTTATGGAAACCAGGAATCTGGGGTTGGTAGTGAGTGGTAAGCAATTTGCAGGAGAAAGAAGAGGTATTTGGTGGTTGAACCAGAATTCAAACCTGGGCTTCTTTCTGCTATAGACATTTTGTTTTATTATTAAGCAATAAGTGATATCGCCCTTCATTAGGAGTTGCTGTATAATAATGATCCAAGGCAATTTCAAAGGACTTCTGATGAAAAGTATGATCCATCTCCAGAGAAAGAACTGATGGAGTCTGAAGCAGATCAAAGCAAACTTTTTTTTTTTTTAAGCAATTGGGGTTAAGTAACTTGCTCAAGGTTACAGGCTAGTCATTATTTATGTGTGGGTGCTCATTTTCTGAGGCCGGATTTGATCTTGGGTCATCCCAACTCCGAGGCCGGTGCTCTTACTCACTGCACCACCTAGCTGCCCCTAAATGATTTTTTTGTTTTTAATTTTTGGAATTTCTATTTTTTGGTCTGATTTCTTTCATTCTTTTTTTTTTTTTTTTTTGCTTTTTGGAGGACAATTGGGGTTAAGTAACTTGCCCAAGGTCACACGGTTGGTTTTTGTTTGTGTGTTAAGTGTCTGAGGTTGGATCCGAACTCAGGTCCTTCTGACTCCAGGGCCAACGCTCTACTCACTGCGCCACCTAGCCGTCCCAAAGCAAACTTTTTAAAAACTTTAAAAAAATGTTTTTCTTGCTTCTCCCTTTCTTTTGGGTCTGTGTTCTCTTTTGCACCATGGCTAATATGGAAATGTGTTTTGCATGACTGCACATGTATAATCTATATGAAAATACTTGCTTTCTTAAGGAGGAGACAGAGGAGCAAGGGAGGGAATTTGGAATTCAAAATGATACAAAATAAATGTTAAAAATTGTTTTTACATGTAACTGAGAAAGATAAAAGCATTCATCAAAAAAGGAATTATTATTTATTTCCTTTTAGTAATTGTATTGCTATTTTCTGCCAATTTATCAATTGCTATCCTGAGAGGGGAAAAAAAATCACTGTTGTTATTTTCATTGTCACGAATCACAAAAGCATTGCTTATTCCACACCCACAACTTTCTAAAACTTTGATTCTTAAAATACTGTAAGAAGTTAATTTTGCTCAGAAGCTACAGAGTATAGAAAGGAGAAGATGGAGAATGAGGGAGAAAAGGGCTTTGAAACTGCTGGGGTCGTATTTAGGTTGGTGAAAGGCATTATGGATAATAAGAAGGTGCTTCCAAGGTCTTTTACTCTCCCTTCTATTCTTGGAAAAAGCATGCTAGAGTTATCTGCCAAATCTAATTAATATAGAAGAAAGTGAGCAGTAGTGTACAGTGGCAATGTAGTTTAGTAATGCCAGACTTCCCAGGATGAATATTTTCTATGTCTCTGTCCATGGAAAGTGTACTGGATCAGGTGTTAGGGAACCTGGATTCTGCCACTCATCTTCAGGTCATTTAACACATCTGAGCCTTACTGCTGTCTATAATATAAAGGAATTGGACTAGATGACTGCTAAAGTCCATTAAAGTTCTCAATCTCTCATCCTAATATAGAAAGATTTATAGGTCTGAGTCAACCTCAGTCACTGTAGGCCTCCCCAGGGTCTGCTACTTGACTTGTATTTAATATTTAATGTCATCATCACAAATTTTAGAGTAACCCAGGGGTAGATTTAAATATTTCCTCATTAATTAATAAACCCGTAACCTCTTCCCCATTATTCAGTTGGTTCAAACTTCACCCTAATTCATTAAATATTATTTATTGAATAAACTGGAGAAAACTCCTTTCCTACTAGTACTCATATATTTCTATATATTGAATCCCTTAATCTATTTTGATTAAATGAATATAAAAGTTGTTAATATATTATTTATTAACAATATAACAAATAATAACACAAAACATAGATAAATATTTACACAGCTAGAGTTACCTCAAACACCAATATAACAGTGGCTGATTTCTCCTCACTTCTGGGAACACAGTCCCAACCCCAGGAGTCTTCTCAAATATATCAATTAAAATCTATCAAGAACCTAACCATTCACCATCTCCCTTCATACCTAGTAGAGACAGCCCAGAACCATAAACCAAAGAATCTTGGGAATGACAGTTTTCCAACCCTTATGGAAGATGCAGCCCATTGGTTCTACAGTCACAGGTACTGAAGATCCAGAAAAGAAATTCTTGTCACCAAAATCTTGGCTATCATCAAATGGTTTAATATCAGAAACTGATATGGTTTTATCTGTTGAAATGACATTAAAGAAGAGGCATGACCTGCTTTGCCTCTGTACCACAAAGACCATGGGACCATTCCATTTGACTTACAGCTGAAACCTTCCATTATGCTGTCTCCCCCATTAGAATGTGACTTCCTTAGGAGGTGGGACTATCATACTTTTTGTATCCCCAGCAATTAGGGAAGCACAAGTAGGTTCTCAATAGCACAAACAATGAATCCCTCGACATGGTTCCATCATTCGAATTTATACTGCATATTTCCATTGTGCTGGAACCAATTTCCATATTTTACATAATTATAACTTCATATAGTGTGAATTTGAATATATGGGACCACTTCAGGGGACTCATTATTCATATTAATCAGGACCTAGATATTATGTAGTCAGCCAGTCCAAAGTATTCTAGCCCTGTAGATGGTCTTTTGTACAGACAGCAGAGACTTCTCCCTCAGGAGAGCAAAAGTACTTTCCTGAAAAATTTCCTATCTTGGGCTTATTTATTTCTGCTGTCTGCAGTAAGTATTTTATCTGAGGCCTACTCATAGGTGAGACTTTTCTGCAGGACCCAGGACACTCAAGAGAACGAGGCAGGAGTGTGCTTGGAAATGTTTAATAACCGGCTGGGGGGAAGGAGGGAGAGAAATGTGTGCAGGACACATTTTAAAGTTTAATATTCATTATTAAAATTTTCTCTTTCACTTTTTAAGACTAACCAATCAGCAAAACAATAAATCAGGCCCTAATATGTAGAGGATTTGCTGATTTCTGAGGTAAATGTTCATGCTGAAAATTTAAGAATTAGCTTTCTTGAGCCAGTATGAGCTGACTCCCTCCCACACATTCCTGGAATTAGTCGATGCTTTGTGTACACATGAAATCTCTGCCAGAGGACCCAGCTTTAGCCCTACCTTTCTGATGCAGGCTATATCTTTGACATGTCTGTCATAGTGGTTGCTATCTGTCTCAAACATTTTTCCAACCTTCTTTCTATTAATCCTTTGCCCTTTTAGGTCTCTATTTTCTTGACCAACTCCTCCTCCTCAGAAGGGAGCGTATAATTCAATTCCTAGGACTGTTCCTTATTACAAGTTAAAGTATTTGATATTTCTGAATGATCCATTAGATAGGATAATTCATAGAGTACTGTCTCTGGCCTTCCCAGCCCTGACCTTGCCATGAATAACCTTTCTGCCTCCCAATTTTCTCACCTTTCTTTTCTTCCTATAATGCCCCTATTTTTGTTCTCTGGATCCACTCTTAAGGACATTCTTATGAATTTCCAGCCCCAAAGCATTACAATACATATTAAACATATCAACATATTTTAAATTTTGATAATAATTCTGTACTTGAAAAGTAATGATGCTAAACTATTCATTAAAAATAAGAATGCAGAACTTAAATCGTATTTTAAGATTTGCCAAGTATCTTACAAATATTGTCTCATTTCATCTTCCCAACAACTCTGGGAGGTAGAATTTATTATTATCCCCATTTTACAGATGCAGACAGAAGTTAAGTGACTTGCCCGGGGTCATACACCTAGTCATTGTCTGAGACTGAATTTGATGACCTAAAAGTCTTCTTGATTCTAAGTCCAGGGCTATATTCATTGTACTGTGTATGTACAAACTGCACAATAATGAACAATTAAATAGTGCCAATTAGGATAGTATTCCCAATTAAATAGTATCAAATTATGATCTATAAAATAAAAGAATAAAACTGACAGGTTTCTGTCATTTATTGTCAGTAGCCCTTTAAGGCACTTTGCATATATAATTCTATGAGATATAACTATGAGAAAAGAAAAAAAATTTTGAAAAATCCGAGATATAAGCCCTATGTGTTCTAGGGTTTGGGGATCAGCTAACCTTGTTTATAGGTCAATCCTTAGGCTGCTTCTTGACTCATTCCCATATTTAATCTCATTGGCCTAAATTCTAGGGTAATTCAGTGGTATGTTTGGATTTGCCTCATTAATTAGTAAAATTGTAACATCCTGTCATTAATCAGTCAGCTCAAAGTCTTCACTCCAGTTCCTTAAAAAATATTTCTTTTCCTCTCTTCTCAATAGTAGTCACTCATATCTCTACATAAATTCAATCCCTTGACCTCCTACAGTTAAACAAATATTAAAGAACTGAATGTACAATATACAATAATAGCTATGGTAAAACAAACACATAGATAATATTTACACTATTTTATTTGTGAGTTATCACAAGCAGAGTTACCTCAAACCCTCATGTAACCTTAGACAACTTCACTTGTACAGAGTTTCACATGATTCAGTTCATTCAGTTTTGCAAATAAAGTCTTTGCAAGACTGTTCATTCCGTTTGCGAGATAAAGGTTCTTATGGCTTTATCAGGAAAGAAGATCCCTCTATTTTCTTTCTCTTTTCTTCAGCTTCTCTTCAGTCATGACAGGAAAACAATACCTTCAGTTTTTCTCAAACTATCACTTATTATCTCTTCAGTTATAACTTGAGTTTAAATTAATTTCACACAACATGCCCATTGATTCTTAAAGCTACAGTAACTATAACCTCTGTAGTAGAGAATTTTGAAATAGATATTACATTTATAAATGTATACATATAATTTCTATATACATATATTTTAATGTAATATAACACATTTTATATAATATATTATATAAACAAATATATTACATAGAATATATTTTATATAATATATTACATAAATAAATATATATTTTATATAATATATAACATATATTTTATAGAATATATATATAACACATTGACAAGAACTTAAGAACCTTGTAGACAGGTTTTGTCTTTGAGTCTCCAATGTTTAATATGGTGCCTAGCACATTGAAGTTTCTTAATAAATGTTTCATTGATTGAAACAGCCTGGAAGCCTAGAAGCCAAGTCCTAGAGGCATAGGAGTTAAGTGAAGCCAATATACAAAGCAGTTCTTTCCTGAACCTTTCTATTGATTTTGTGAATCATAAAACCAGAAAATGATGAGAGTTAAAAATCATAGCCATAGGATTCGTATTTTCAAAAATCTTTATAGTAGCTCTTTTTGTGACAGCAAAGAATTGGAATCTGAAAAGGTATTTCTTGATTAGGGAGTAGTTGAAGAAGTAACTATGTGAATATGATGGAATATGACTATGCTATAAGAAATGAGTGTGTATATGTGTATACACATATGCAGAGTGTGTATATGTCTATACACATATGCAGAGTGCAGGAAGGTTGTGGTGTTCTCATGGGAAGAAAGAACCTTTGTCTTTACCTAGACAAGTCAGGAATAGACAATTCCTGCGCATGCGCATGCACACACACGCGCACACACACACACACACACACACACACACACACACATTAGACAATTCCTTCATATATGTGTGTATGTGTATGAATGTATGTGTGTGTATATATATATATATACACATGTGTATATTTATGCATAGTAAATCTTTAGAGAAAAAAAAAGCCCTTTACAATGGGGAATTTGGGGTCCTCGGCCCGAGAATTGTTAGGTAGAATCAAAGGACTGCCTTGTGCTTTCAAAGACTTTAGGTAATTCCCCTCAAAACAAAGTTACACATAAAACTCTCTTGTTCTAAGTGTGCCACCAATTTCAACAACCTCTTCTACAGACTATAGAAACTATTACTGTCTCTTTAAGAGGTAGGGAAACTTGAAGAGCAACAGCTTAACTGTCATTTTGTGAAGTGTGATTCTAGAGAATGAGAAGACAAGATGACCAAGGTGTTTATGGAGAAGACAGAAAGAAAAGGGATGAGGAAAAGCTGTTTTCTTGATGCAGCTCTTTTAACCTTGCAAAGAGGAAGAGAATTCTTCAGGAGAGACGAATTGGTATCCTGAGTGGACTGAATGCTGGAATTGTATTTTCAGAAGTAGGGGGAAGTCGATTGCAGCTACTGTTATGACTTGAAGTGACTCACGCTGTGAATTTTCTCATCACTAAAACATTGGAAGTAACTGTCTATGTCCTTGTGTTCTTGCTTGTTATATTGTTAAAGCATATAGGCAGGAACTTTAATATTTGTTTAACCCTCAGAAATAAGTTTTTGATATACAGAGAGATACAAACAATTACTTTTGGGGAAAGAGGTTTCTCCAGTTCCTAACAATATTGCAGAAACTAGGGCAGGGGTTCTGAACCTAAATGATAAGCTAATGAGGTGATGTAATTTAATAATTAATGAGTAAATATCCAAATAAACTCCTAGATTACCCTAGAACTACAAATGGTGATCATAAATACGGTAATAGATGGCAAAGGTGTGACTATAAGTGAGTGTAGCCAACTCCAAATCTCTGTTATATGTTCAAGCCAGTATTGCAGAATCAGAGTACTAAGCTGGAAGACTGGAGGTTATTTAGTCCACTGGTCTCCAGGGTGTGGGCCAGGGTAACTAGGGGGGCCATAACCTGACCTCAAGGCACATATCATCAGCCAACTGGGACATGGGAAGATAGATCACATAACAAATCATGGTATTTGTCTCCTAAACAACCAAACCCATAATTATCTCCTAACACTCCCCTATTCTACACCCTCCTTTTGCTTTGCAAAGGTCACAGTCTTCCCCTACTTCTGAGGCAGGCCTTCCAGAACATAAACTAGTTAAAGCATAACTATTACTCAGATACTCATAGTAGCAGCTGTGCAGGAGTCATTGAGAAATCACTCCCCCTTTTAAGAAATCCACGCCTTCTCTCTCTGATCCCCTAATAGCTTTAGAGGGTGCTATCTGGAGAGAGGGTTCTTTGATTGGGGTAAATGAATGAGAGTAAGTGAATGGTCAATTTCAACCCCACCTTTTCATTTTGGCTGGGACAATGAGTCTCCAAGGATAAGCAAGAGTAGATGGATTTCTATCTATGTTGCAGATCTCTTCCTATTATCCCTCCCTCCTCATATATTCCCTCTCCCCAGGACCCCTTTTCAACTTCCCTTTTTCTTCAAAGGGCACTCCTAACCTTCCACATCCAAATTCACAACCTTGCTATCATCTTCAATGCCTCACTCTCCCTCAAACCACATAGAAAATCTTCTTTCTGTCTCCACACCATCTATATCTGTCCCCATTTTATCTACTAACACAATTACCACCCTAGCTCCAGGTCCTTATCACCTCTCTCCTGGACTATTGCAACAGCTCCAATTTGGCCTTCCTGTTTCTAGTCTCGAACTATTAGACTCCATTATTCAGAGAGCTACTAAAGTGATTTTCCTAGGACTAAACATGTCACTCCCATATTCAATAAATCCCAGGGGCTCTCTGTTGACTCTATAAAAAAATATTTCATCTTTATCTCATCTTTTTAAAATGTCTATTTTCATGAAAATTTAATAATGTATATAAGCATAATCTTTATCTCATCCTTTTAAAATGTCTATTTTCATGAAAGTTTAATAATGTATATAATGATATAATAGCACATTATATATATATACACACATATACATATATACACACACATTGAATATACATAATCAGTTTTTTTTGTTTTTGTTTTTACTGATAAACCTATCAGATCAAGGAATTTTGGAAACTACTGATCTTGTCTACATGGTTATAATTTTTGGATTAAAGACCACTGGAATGGGTCTGCCTTAGACCCTCTCTTTGATGGAGAGTTTTGTTTTGAAATAAAAAAGCATAAGAAAAAATTCCAAAATATTACTTTGGGGGTCAAGAAAACAAATTCATGACACTATCAGTAGTTCTAATAGTCTCTTATCTGTGCTTTTCGCAGAATTCCGGCCTCCCCAAGGTGCTGCCCAAAGCAAAACTGGATGTATTTATTTAGGCTTCCTGCAGGACATAAAAGCAGCTGGCATATGAGAACGAAGAGTCCATATCCCAAGGAAGAACAAAGAGAAAGGAAACTCCCCTTCCCTTCCCCCACTTCCAAAGGTTTTTTCTCTTTGTCTGAGCTTGACTCTTCTCTCCCAAGGCTGCAGCAGCAGCTGGGGGAATGTCATAGCTGTGGCATCAATGAGCATTTCAGTAACATTGTTGCCCTAGACTTCCAGAAGGAAAAAAAATAGGTAATCCAAAGGATTTAGGAGATTTTTGCCTGTGTAGCATTAATATTATCGGCTGCTAGAGTTCATTTGTTCCTGCATAATCCAATACTTTTATAATAATGTAATTGTTATGAAGACATTCTGCTCCTTTTTTTTTTTAGCTCGGAAGCCAGGAAAATGCCAGCATCCCGACTCTATCACCAATTCCCTGAGTTATTTATTCAGTTGCCCCTGCTGCCTTCTAAACACTTACTTTTTAATGCCCATCTGTTTGAATTCAGGCAGATCTCAAAAGGCCCAACCCTTGCTCAGGAATAGTACAGTATCTCCCTCATCCACCCCACCTCAAAATTCTTCTAGGCCCTTCTAAAAATTCCCTGTAGGAATTAGTAAATCAGATTTACAGAGAGTGATCCTGAGTGGTTTATTACTGGGAAAATAAGGAATTTTTTATTTGATCACTGCCATAATCTCAACATCAAATTACTTTAATAATAAATAAGATGCACAAATAGGTCTGTCTGAAGGTCTTTTCTCCCTTACAGTAAAGAAGGACAGGAACAATGGAAATATCAGGTTTTAAAGCAACAAACCTTTGGAAGCAAGTACATAGCATGTGCTAATTATGAGTATCACACGTCATTTGAGAGGATTTGGATTCAGATTCTGCCTGACACTTACTGGCTAGGACTCTGGGCAAATCACAGCCTCTTAGGGCTTCAGGCAATTCTTCAATGACCATGACCAAAATAGCAGCTAATCTCATCTGCTTTGGTAAAGGAAGTTTCCTCTCCAGGAGCTCCTTAGCCTGGGGTCTTCAAGATCACACACACACACACACACACACACACACACACACACCCCTCCCCTCCACTAACCCCTCCACACACACACAGACTCCCTTGGGGGAGCTGGTAATACTCTCTCTTCAACCTTCATTACTCAAAGAGCTTCATCTCCCATAACCCAGGACTCCGTCCAAATGCATAGGTTCCATTCACTATCACCCACTCCCCACCCCCATCCCCTGCTCATGAGATACTATGGCTGGAACTAGAAATGAATTACCTGGGTAAAGGCACAGATGTCATGCTCAGTATCACTTACAGATATAACAAAGCTGGAAAGTATAGATAGCTACCACAGAGGATGACAGAATCAAGATCCAGAAGGATCTGAAGGAACATTGGCATCAGGCTGAATTTAATCAAATGAAATTCAATAGAGAGAGATATAAAGTCTTGCACTTAGGTACAAAAAGAATCAACTTCACAAGTGGAATATGAGGGACTCTGTTCTGAAAAAGATCCTGGGGTTTTAGTGGCCTGCAGTATGACTTTCTTGTTCAGTAGTATCTGACTCTTCATGAATTCATTTGGGGTTTTCTTGGCACATATGCAGGAGTAGTTTGTCATTTCCTTCTCCAGTTCATTTTTTTTTTTTTTTGGAGGGGAGGAAGGCAAGGCAATTGGGGTTAAGAGACTTGTCCAAAGTCACACAGCTAGTAAGTCTGAGGCCAAATTTGAACTCAGGTCCTCCTGACTCCAGGGTGGGTACTCTATTCACTGTGCCACCCAGCTGCCCCTCCAGCTCATTTTGGGGGCAAACAGGGCTAAATGACTTGCCCTGGATCACATAGCTAGTAAGTATCTGAGGCTAGATTTGAACTCAGGGTCTTCCTGACTCCAGGCCCAACATCCTATCCACCTAGCTGCCCAGCAATATGATAGGGCAGCCAGAAAAGTGAATGTGGCCCTGGATTTCATTAAGAGGGACCCAGCTTCTAGGACAAAGGAGATATGAGCTCTTTTATTTTGCCCTCATCAGGCCTCATCTGGGCTATTGTGTTGGGTTCTAGGTGCTACAATTTTAAGGACAATGATAAGCTGGGGAGGGTCCAGAGGAGGGCAACAAAAATGGTGAGGGCTTTGTGGATCATTGGATGAACTGGACATGTTGAGCTTGGAGAAGAGAAGACTCATGAGGAATTTCATAGATATCTTCAAGTATCTGAAAGCCGGTCATGTGCAGGATTAGACTTGTTCTGTTTATCTCAGAGGGCAGAGGTAGGAGTAATGGATAGACCTTTCAAGCAGATAAATTAAGGCTAGATGTTAGGAAAATACTCTTGGTTAGAGCTGTCCCAGGGCAGAATGTCCTGACTAGAGAGGTGGAACACTTACCTCCTCCAAGGTGTTCGAGCAAAGGCTGGATCAGTCTAGTTTGTTCTCTAGTGTGTTGTAGGGTTAGATGATTGCTGGAAACCTTCTGACTCTCAAATTCATGAGCCTCAAGACACATTACTGAGTGGGGGGGGGGGGGGGGCGTGTGGAGAGGGTCAGAGAATTGGACACAATTTAGCAGGGAGGAAGATGCCCCAATTTTCATTGCCCTTCACTCCAACCCTATGTCCTTTTTTCTCCATTCCTTTGTTCCTTCTTTCCTTCTCTCTCTCTTTCTTTCCCATTCTCCCCTTCTCCCTTCTCAGTGAAGCAAGCAGCATTCATTAGTCTAAGTCAGGAGACTTGGGGTTCTTGCTTGGGATATACAGGTGACTTGTTTCACTGTGGCTTGGTTGCTTCATTTCTCCTGGCAAGAGAAGGAGTTGGACTAGATCAGGGGCCTGTGTCTGTGGACAGATTTCAGTGAATCTGTAAACTTGGAACTTTGGATATTTTCATAATTGCCTTTCAAATACAAAAATCCTTTGTTTCCTTATGTATTTTATTTTATGCATTTAAAAACATTTTTTGAGCACAATCCATAGACTCCACCAGATGGCCCAAGGTGGTCATGACACAAAAAGGGTTAAGAACCCCAACACTAAATGATCGATAAGGGCCCTTAGGTACGATCTGCATAACAATGCAACATAAAAAGTTTCTATATTATAATGGAAGGGGAAATATTGTTTCAATTGCTGGTGAGTTACAGCGTTGCCAATATATTTCACAAACAACCCATTTGGCTCAAGAACAGAAGCATAACCCAGCATTTTCTTAATGCAGCAGCACCCAGGTTTCTACAAGGCATTGGGGTTGGGGAGGAGAGAGAAGGGTGGGGCGGCAAATCTCTCCCAGTGCCTAAAGATGACGGACTCTAAAAGCACAGGCTCCAGTCCAATGGGAGCGGAGGAAAAGGAGGTGGGGGGAGGAGGAGAATGTAGAGACTGCATTGCGACAAATTCTGGAATAAAAATGAGCGGCATAGAGAAGGGCGGTTTCTTGGAAAATTCCCCTTTCTCCCACCCCCCCCCGGCCCCCCTATCTCTAGTGGCCTCTTTCTTTTATGTGGCTTTCGGATCTTTTTCCGTGAAATCCGTGCCCCTTTAGGAGGATTAAAAACCTAAGGCAACGGTCAAGTTTTCTCTTTCTCTTTCGTCTTAAATATCATACCGTGAAAACAGAAGCCTAATTTTGACTAAAGGAAGCATGAAACAATAATTAGCCTTTAATGATCTAAATAAACACCAAAAAGGATACATGCCTCGGGATTTTTCTTCTGACTTGAATAAATGCTGATATTTAGTATTCTGATTTTCTCCCCGGCTTTTCGTTTTGCTCGTTATGGGAAACAAAATTCGACCGTGTATCCAGATTTAACTCTAGGATCTTGGGGACCTCTGGCGCCCAGCCCCACCTCAAATCAAAGACTTTCCTCTGGTTTTGTTTTTTCTCTTTTCTTTCTTTCTTTCTTTCTCTCTTCTCTCTCTCTCTCTCTCTCTCTCTCTCTCTCTCTCTCTCTCTCTCTCTCTCTCTCTCTCTCTCTCTCTCTCCCCCGCTCTCCCTCTCCCTTTCTCTCTCCCTTTCTCCCTCTCTTCTCTCCCACCTATTTCTTTCTTTCTTCTTTCCCAACAGTGATCCTTCCGCAATTTCCAGTTTTCACATTTTCGAGCAGCGCCGGTGACCAGTAGGTGGCGCTTGGCCTTCAAAGGCTGGACAAGGGAATATCACTATGGAAATCCATTTCCACTGCAGTGCGGCTGCAGCCTTGGGAGGGCTGTGTGCAAACGGCCTCGCCCTTCCTTTCCCTTCCTGTCCTCACTTTTCCTTTTAGAAGCTGCCCTTTTCCCTTCAGCAGCCCCTCCTAGCATCTCAGAACAGCCGCTTGTGAAATACAATACTATGCGCTGGATCCTTTAAAGATAATCAAACTTCTTAAATAAATTTAGGATTGAATTTCTCAAATGTTTCTCAGATATCTTAATCCGTCTTACAACTGAAGCAGCTAAATCGGTTCTGACACAGTTAAAGTGTTCTGTTTGAAATCAAATCTCTGTTTCTCAAAAGACAAGAAAGCCACAAAAGTGTTTTCTCTTCCCCCCGCCCCAACCCGTCTTCCTGTTTACGCCAGAGAGCTCCATGAACAACATGACGACTGGCTCAAGAAAATTTAGCTGGGGCTCCATCTGCTGGGAGCGGCTAAAAGTGACCAGGGGCGCAAAGGCAGCTTCCTAGGTGCCCTGGGACACAGGTCCAGCACAGCAACCCCGTATTCTGGGAAACCAGGAGCCCTTGGATTCAAACCTTCTTCCAGAAGAGACACTTAAGCCAAGGCAACATTGGCTGGGTGATTGTTTGCCGTTTTATGATGGAGCTAAACTGGTTCTTCTTTTAAAAGTTGTCTTGGTTTTAAGGTTCAAAGTGATGTGAATTCCATATATGGAGGAGGCATATCTCAGCGAAACAGTGTTTTAGAGGAAATGGAAGTATTGCTAATTTTATTATACTGACTTGTCTCAGGTTCATGGAGCAAACTAAAAAAATAATTATTTCCTAGTACTGGGTATAAATTCGAGTGATGTATGAGTAACAGAAGTCACTATTTCTAAGTGCACTGTTTCTAAGCAGAGCTATATTTCATAGGCTAATTTTGCTGAATCAGATCTGTAACCCAGAAGGAATTTCAAGGGTGAGCAGTGGGGTAAACAGAAAATTAATCTGAGAACAGAGGATTGTCATTATGTGTTATTTGCTGTGGGTTTAACATAAGGATGCCAAGTTCTGCTCCTGCTAACATTTCCCATATTCAAAATAAGTCAGTTCTTAGCTGAAGATTTTTAACTTTAGGAGGCTTAAAGCCTTCCCACTGGAGAATCTAAATACATTTTCAAACATATCTTCAATACCATAACTTAAACCTGTCCTCACTCACCACTGTACCAAACTATAATATAGATCATAAACAGAAACACCGGTGAGAATAAGAAATAGCATAATTTATCAGCAAACTTGTTTGAAAATTCATGTATGGTACCACTAACCAGAAGTCATAGATCACCTGAGACTGAAAATGGATGTTAAACATGATATGGACTATTCAGGGTCTGACAATCACCTAGCCCAAGTGCAACCAGTCTGATTAAAGCATCAGGTTAGTGGCCATACATAACTGTTCCTTGAAAGGGATCAGATTGCTTTACCAACTGGAACCTCACTAATAATTCTGTCCTTGGACTCCAATATCACAGGACTAACTCAGGAGACCACTCACTTTCCCTATCTACAAAATAAGGATAATACTCATTCTCCCTACTTCATTGATTGTTTATGAGAAAAGTGTTTTATAAACTGCAAATTAGTATATAAATGAACTAATAGTATTATTAACTATATGACAATTCAATTCCATATTTATTAAGTGTCTGTTCTGTACAGGGGAATTCTATTCTAAGGAAAAGGCAGGTGTGATATAAAGGAGAGACCTTAGGTAATCATATCAGAAATTTGAAGAAGGAGATATCAATTTCTTTAGGGGGGATAAGGTGAGGATGGGAGTAGTCAGAAAAGGCTTCTTGAAAAAGGTGGTAACACTTGAGTTAGGCCTTGGAAAGAAGGGAAAGATGTTTTTAGATGAAGATGAGGGTTAGGGGAGTCCATTTTCAGGCCTGGGGGAGGATATTAATAAAGGTCAGGGTGTGGCAAGTATTTCAGTGGGGCTAGAATATCATTTTTGTACTATCAGGCTGGAGAAAAAAGCAAAAAAAACAAACCCAAGCTATTAAAAAAAAAATACAGTCCAAATGGTGGTGATGTCAAGGCCACTTTATCATGGGCTCTTCAATATAAAATGGCAGCAGTGAACAGGAGCAACACCAGAAGCATCAGGGCCATGGAGCAGCACTAGTAGTACCCACTACTGGTATTGCCACCAGCACCCACAAGTTATCTGCATCACTGCCCCCTGCTGGCCAAAGGGTGTAAAAGGCTGCATGTAGGGTGGGGGAGAGCATAAATCCAGTCTGGTGCCTGCTGCCAGTGACTGATATGCTGGAAAATATCAATAGTTTATTCTAGACTGTGTCCAGAATTATATGAGTTCCTGCCACTCACTGTATTCCCCTAAATTTAATTGAGTAGGCTCAACCTGGACTTTATTGCTCCTTCTTTCTATGGGCTACCATCTGGTCCTGCCACAGTGGTGTCATCTGAACTTGTCAACATTATGCCATCAGTGTAATTATGAATACCCATGCCAAGCTCTCAGGTTTCTAACCACTCTGCTGTGACAGTGCAAGGTAGAGTTCATACATTTCTAAGGAAGGACAGTAAAGGTATGCTGAACTTCCCAGATGAAAGCAAATTGCTCAGTCTCAGGCATAGGAATGGATTAAAAAAAAAAAAGACGCTGACAAAATCAACCACCCCTTCCCACTCACGCTGAACCCCGTACCTTGTCTACTACATTGACAAGGTCAAGCCCAGCCTGCAGCAAATGCATGACAACTTAATTCAGCTCTCCAAAGGCCACTGGAAGCTGTCGACCACCAGGTGTCATCTGTCTTCCTCTTTGGCCATACAGGGTTGTTGTGAGGCAAGCAGAAACAGAGAAGCACTTCAGCTTCCTCTAGCTCCATAACTAAGGGGGAATATCTGACTCCTCCTGGAACCTGGTATTGTTTGATATTAACTGTACATGGAGGCTCAGAAAACTGAAAGGGTTTCCATTTGATCTGATATAAACTCCTGTGCAGATACCTGTTTCCAAGAATTCATGATGCCTCTTCTCTTTTTGGACTTCCCCTGCCAAAATCTCCTTAGAAAATGGAGTACTCTAATGGTCTTGTTGGGGATCCCTCCTATGACCCTCATATGGCTGCTAGTATCTAATAGGCCTTTATAGCTACAGTAGATGGGGTTTTAGAGAATTCCTTAGGCTTATGAGGAACTGAAGCACCTTACAGACCCACTGTGAAATATTCCAGTACAATTTTACTAGCACCCCTGAAAGCTGGCATTACACCATTTTCTTATCAATCTCATGTTTCAGGACCCACACCCCAAGCTCCTTAAACTCCCCCTCCACTTGCAAAGCAGTCAGACAATCAATAGGCATTGACTAATAACCTCATGTAGCAGGCACCACTTAGAGAAAGAAAAAAAAAACAGCTCTCAAGGAACTCACAGTCTAATGGGGGAAGCAACATGGAAACACCTTATACAAACAAGCTCTATACAGGATAAACTGGAATTAATCAATAGAGGGGAGGTACCATCTTTAAGGGAATCAGGAAAGGCTTTCTGTGGGTCAGATTTTAACTGAGATTTGAAAGAATCAAGAGACACCAGGAGAGGGAGATGAGGAAGGAGAAAGTAGGGCATGGGAAATTGCCAATGAAAATGCCCAGAGTCTGAAAATGAAGTGTCATAGTCAAGGAATGACAAAGAATACAGAGTCACTGGATTAATGAGTACATAGGGAAGAGCAAGGTGCAAGACAACTTTAAATGTAAGAGGGGCCCAAGTTGTGAAGGGCTTTTAATGCCAGACAGAGAATTTTATATTTGATGCTGGAGGTGATAGAAAGCCACTGGAGTTTATTGAGTTGGGGGGATGACGTGGTCAGATCTTCAATTTAAGAAGATTAATTTGACAGCTGAGTAGAGGATGGACTGTAGAAGGAAGAGCTTGAGGCAGTCACCAACCAGCAGTTGAGTGCAATAGCCCCAGCATGAGGTGATGAAGATCTGTAACAGGACAGTGGGAGTGTCAGAGGAGAGAAAGGGTATATTCGAGAGATGCTGCCAATGTGAAATCAACAGAAGGTTGCAACACATGGGATGGAAGAGGTGAGAGAGAATGAGGAGTTGAGGATGGCACTTAGGTTCGAGTCTCTAACCCTAATAGTATATTATTAACCAATTTTATATAATTGACATAACATGTACTGAAATATGACGTGACAATACAATTGACATATAACTCTTCAAATTGATAGAACTCTGCAGATAGGAAGGAGCTCCTCATTCATTCCAAAAGACCGCACCCTCAAAAACCTGCTCTTTAAATTTCTGCAGCTCCCAAGTTATTTAGTGATGAAAGTCCACTTACCCCCATAGAATACTAATAGCGTAAACCTTACAATCTCTTATATCAGGTTCTTATTCTTACTCCTTCTCTCATTCATTTCCCTTATAGCCCCAACGTAAATGAGATTTAATACATTTTCTTGGGTTTTTTTTTTTTTGGAGGGCAATTGGGGTTAAGTAACTTGCCCAAGGTCACATGGCTAGGTTTTTTATTTGTGTGTGTGTTAAGTGTCTGAGGCCGGATCCAAACTCAGGTCCTTCTGACTCCAGGGCCGACGCTCTACTCACTGCGCCACCTAGCCGCCCCAATTTAATACATTTTCAATCAAGACCTCTGAGTTGATGACCATATTTCCCACTTCTAAGTCCCCACTTCTATTAGAACCATGCCAGGAACCTGAACTGCTTCCATTTGAATTATCTTAGGAAGATTCTGAAGATCCCCTGGCAGGATAAGATACCAAACAATGGGGTCCTTTCTCAAACTGAATTGCTAACCATTCAAACTCTACTGCAGAGAGCACAACTCTGATGGGCTGGCCACCTTGCTAGAATGCCAAGAAGACTAGTGCTCATATGGAGGTCGGATGAAATGATACAAGGATGCTCCCAAGGTTTCTCCTAAGAACTTTGGAATTGATTACATGACATGGGAGACACTGGCACAGGATCACCCAGCATGGTTTGCCCTCATCAAAGGTGCTGTTCTTTATGAGCAAAGCAGAACTGAAGTAGCTCAAAAGAAACAAAAGATGCACAAACTTAAAGAATTCAGCCCAAATGTTCACATGGACTACTCGTACCCAACTTGTAGTAGATCATTCCAAGCTCATATTGGTCTGATCAGCCACAGCTGGACTCACTGTACATTGACCCTAACGTAATGAAGTCACTTTGGTCTTCTTTGAGAATGAAGAATACCAACCAATCAACCAACCAACCCCTTTCACCTATACCATTTCTAAGTCTAAAAGCTGCCCCTTTGCCTTCAAAGTGCAAGAGTCAAATTGCATTCACAACTGTCTCCAACTGCTGAATGCACCAAAATAGTTTTCCTAAACTATTTTCCTAAAATTGATCATCTATCTTTTCTAAAGTCATCACTAAGAATCAGGATCTATTGGGGGGTGGCTAGGTGGCGCAGTGAGTAAGAGCGCCGGCCTCGGAGTTGGGATGACCCGAGATCGAATCCGGCCACAGAAAATGAGCACCCACACACAAATAATGACTAGCCGTGTAACCTTGAGCAAGTTACTTAACCCCAATTGCTTAAAATTAAAAAAAAAAAAAAGAATCAGGATCTATTAGCCCTTGCTCTTGATTTATTCTCCTTGTCAACCTCCATAATCACCTATCAGGCTAACACTACAAGATCAATGAAGGCCCTGGGTTCTGACTGGCTCCACAATAAAGTTATGCTATACAATCTCAACTAGGCTCCCATTGCTGCTAGACAATTCTTCTACCTCCCTTATCAACTCATTATTCTGCTCTTCACAGGGGCCCTTCCAAGCCCTTTCATCCCTCCTCAAACCTCCCATGGTTCCCCTTCCCTCCACCCTCTCAGCTGAGAATCTCGATTCATATTTTACAGGACATTCACTGTGAACTCCTACTTCTCCACTCTTTTTCATCTCATATCATTCATATGCCTTTTTCGCTATTTCCTCCTTCAACCCAGTTTCACATGAAGAGGTGATCCTGCTCCTTACCAAGACAAATTTCTCTACCTGCATAAACAATCCATTCCATTCGATCTTCCCCTGTCTAGGGCTCCTTCTTTGTGACCTACAAACATGGCCACATTTCCCTCATCCTCCCACTGTATCCTTCCAACTATATCTCTTCGGCCCTTTGTGGTTAAGCTTCTTGAAAAGACTATCTACATAGATGCCTCCAACTCTTCTCACTCCTTCCTTAATCCCCCAAATATGGCTTCAAATGATATCTTTGTAAAGCACTTAGCAAAGTGCGTAGAATATAGCGAGCCCATTATAAATGCTTATTCCCTCTCACCCCTCCATCATTCCACGAAAACTGATTTCCCCAGTTACCAATGATCTCCTAATAGCCAAATCTATTAGCTTTTTTCTCAGTCTCCATTCTTCTTGATCTCTCTTTATCCTTTGACATTTCCAATCGTGCTCTTCACCCTGATCATTTCTTCTCCCTAGGTTTTCGGAACAGCGCTCTCTCCTGGCTATCTTCCTCCAGCTCTGACTGCTCCTTCTTTGCTGAATCCTCATGTAGGTCATGACCACTAATCATAGATACCTCACAGGGCTTAATCTTGGACCCTTTTTTCATCTCCCTCTACGCCCCTTACCTTGGGAATCTCATCAGCTCACATGGATTTAATTGCCATCTTGATACTGACAATTCTCAAATCTATCTATCCTGTCCTAACCTCTCTTCTGACCCCCAATTTTACATCTCCAACTGCCTTTCAGATATCTCAAACTGGATATCCAGTAGACATCTTAAACTCAACATATCTAAAACCAAACTCATCATTTCCTCTAAACCTTCCCCCGGCTTCCATCCTGCCAGTCCCCCAGGCTTATAACTGAGGTGTTATACTTAACTCCTCACTATGTCTAACTCTACTCCCACATACAATATATTAAGAAGATCTGTCAATTTCACTAACACCTCTTGAACACGTTGCCTTCTCTCCTCTGGTATTGCCATCACCCCAGTACCCTCATCACTTCACTCCTGGCCAACTACAATAGCTTGCTGGTTGGTCTGTCTTCCACACAGCTCTCTTTACTTCAATCCATCCTCCATTCACCAAAGTAATTTTCCTAAAGCATGAGTTCCCTCCACCCCAAACCCCTGCTCCCAACACACACACACACACACTCAGTAAATTCTAATGTCCTCTATTGTCTCCAGGATTAAATACAAAATCCTCCATTTGACTTTAAAGTCCTTCATAATCTATCCCTTCCCACTCCCCACCTTTGCCATTTTCTTGCATCTCCCACCAAGCACTCTTCAATCCAGTGATCCTGGATTCCTTGCTGTTCCATAAACAAGACACTCCATCTCTTCACTCTAGGCATTTTCTCTGACTGTCTCCCATCTCTGCTCTTCTTTCTCATCTCTACTTCCTGACTTCCTACAAGTCCCAACTAAAATTCTATCTTATACAGGAACCTTTCCCAAGCTTTATTATTTCTAGTGCCTTCCCCTTATTAATTATGTCCTATTTATCTTGGGGGCAGGGGAAGAAATTTTGGAACTCAAAACCTTGTGGAATTGAATGTTGTAAACTAAAAATAAATAAATTTAAAAGGAAAAAAATATGTCCTATTTATTCCATATAAAGCCCTTTTGTCCATTTCTGTTTGCTTATTTTCCCCCATTAGAATGTGAGCTCCTTGAGGGCAGGTACTGTTTTCTGCCTCTTATTGTATCCCCACATTTGTTATTCAGTTGTATCTGACTCTTCTTCATGACCATGTTTGGGGTTTTCTTGGCAAAGATACAAGAGTCCTTTGTCATTTCCTTCTCCAGTAGATTATGGAAAACAGAGTGACTTGCCCAGTGTAAGTGTTTGAGGCCATATTTGAACTCAGGTCTTCATAATTCCAGGACCAGTGTTCTATCCACTGAGTCATCTAACTGCCTTTTATGTGCTTGGTACATAGTAGGCACTTAATAAATGTTTATCGACTAAGAAATGTTAATAATGTAGATTAAATTTTCACATGTATCATGAATACATTTCTACCACCACTACCCCCAGTCCATTATGAAACATTTACCACCCCTGCCTACAGGTTTCTTATAGTCAACGATTCAGGCTGATGTTAGCAGTGAACCCACCTACTAAAGACTGAAGAAAATCCTGCAAAAAAGTCTGTTCTTTCTCTGGTAAGCCTATCACTCCATGGACTCTATAACATAATCTATCATTTTATTACCCAAAGATTTTCAGTTACCTGAATTTTGCTTTAACTACAAGGAGGCCAGAGGTTAACTAGAAATGGAGATAAAAGTAAATTAAGGCAAAGAGTCCAACCTCTCCCTAAATATTAGGAATTTTTCTAAATGGGGATTCAGGACGATTGTGCAAGAACTCATAACTTTTCATCTAAAATGAACTCCCAAGGGCCACAGAGGAGGGAATCACAGGGACCTTGAATGCCACTATATTTCTCCAGGCTTAAAATAAGCTAATTGTTATAAATAACAGGGTGTTGCACTTTCATGACAGGGTCCTGAAGCTCCTTAATATCTGGATTGTCTTTTTCTGTATACTATCTGGATCTCCTTCCAACCAGAAGCAATCAGAATTCTGCAAGTAGAAACAGAATCCTAATGTTCTCCCTACTTTCCTCTCCCACCCTTTTCATCCTCAAAGGTAGCATCCCTAGTCCCTGGATGGGCATTCAAATAGGACAAGATTATTCTGTGCCCTTAAAAAACCGCAGAAGGCAATGGAATAATATAATCCAAAAATCAAAGAACTATACCATATTGAACCAGTGGCTGAAAACCTTTTTGTTTTCCAATTCTCTTCTAATTTTCTTGATTGTTTGATCTTCTAACAAACTATTAAGAGGATTAAATTTGTTCCAACTGTGCTTACTTGGTACATGGAACCTCCCTATGATTATAGTGGTGCGAATGTAGTTCCTGGATTCAAAGAGTTGTACTGAAATTCTAGATCTGTTATTTATGACCTTTGGAGTCAAAGGCAAACCATTTCATCATTCTGGGTCTCAATTTACCCATCTGTGAAATAATTCCACTGGACTTGAGTACCTTTAATATTCCTTCCAGTTCTACATCTATGATTCTATTACCCCATGACTTGATGCTGTCTAGGTGGTATAGCAGGCTGCATTAGGAATCAAGAAAACCTGAATTCAAATCCTGCCTCAGACACTAATTCTATGACCTCATAAATCCCTTAGTCTCTCTGATCTCACTTTCCTTATCTATAAAATGGGTACAATAGTGACAGCTACCTCATAGGGTATGTTGTGAGGATCAAACAAGGTAACATACATAAACTCTTTTGCAAACCTTAAAAACATATGTAAGTCCTAGCTATTTTTGTTTCAGCCCTAGATTCCATGATTTGTTTGGAGGGGCAGAATTAAGTATCAACTATTTTGCTTACTGAAGTAGCAAAAAAATCCCATATATATATGTGTGTGTGTGTGCGTGTGTGTGTGTGTGTGTATACATATATATATATATATGCAGAGAGACATATATATACAGAGAGAGACATATATATATATATGATATATATACACCATTAGAAAAGTTTTTAAACAACATAGTAGTAATATTAGCTATAATTTGTAACCTATATGATTAAAATTGTGGTTATGTAATTGGCTATGTTATATGGTTATAATTTTTAGCCTATACAGTGCTAATGGTGTGTTTATATGTCAATTTACATACCTTGCCCTATTTTATTTGATCACAGCAATTCTCAGAGGTAGAGTTGGACCCACCAGCAGGCTATTGTAATAGTCCAGGTGTGGGGTGATGAGGACCTACACAAAATGGTGGCATTATCAGAAGAGAAAGGGGAGTAATGTGAAATCAACAGGCTTTTGCAACAGATTGGATATGGTGAGTGAAAGATATTGAGGAACCAAGGATGACATCTAGTTTTTGTATAGCTTATGGGAACTTGGTGTGTGTGTGTTTAAATGAAGTCCCACTACCTTGCAAGATGTCTTCTGATTATGTTACCACTGTGGTGAATGCAGATGTAGAAGGGAGCAGCATCCATTTGAAGTAGTAAGTTACATCTATCTTATAGTAGAGAAAGCTTCTTTGTTAAATATTTTATGGCCCATTGAGTGTCTCGTTGTGTTCCCATTATGATCCTGAATCATAAACTGTTTTGAGTGAGGCTTGGCCCAGACCATTTGGTGGAGATGGAAGAGTTGTATCAGAATGACCTGGAAGTGGGGGAAGGGTGATTTGGAGAGAATCTCAGTTAGTTTGGGAGTCTGATACTCTATGGCTGCTGTGCTTCTAGTCACTTATGGGAAGACCTCTCAATGGGATAGGGAAGGGGATAATCAGTCAGTAAACATTTATTAAGCACCTACTATGTGTCAGGCATAGTTCTGGGGATATAAAGAGAGGCAAAAGATAGTTACTACCACAGTCTAATGGGGGAGACAATGAGCAAATAAATATGTTCTAGTAAACTATATATGGGATGAAAAGGAAATCATTAACTGGGGGTGGGGGGAGGAGACTCTAGAATTAAAAAAGAATAGAAGAGACTTCCTGTAAAAGATAGGATTTTTAGTTGGTACTTCAAGGAAGCCAGGAGGTAGAGATGAGGAAAGAAAGCATCCTAAGCAGGGGGGACAGCCAAATAAGATGCCAGGAGTTGAGAGATGGAGTATCTTGTTTGTGGAACAACCAGGAGGTTCTAAGGAGGCCAGTGTCACTGGACTGAAGAGTACATGTTAGGGAATAAGGTATAAGAAGACTGGAAATGTAGAAGGTTATGAAAGATTTTGAATGCCAAACAGAAGCTTGTATTTGATCCTGGAGACAATAGGCAATTACTGCAGTTTATTAACTATGAGGAGCTAAGCTTTAGGAAAATCACTTTAGTGTCTGAATGGAGGATGGATTGGAGTGAAAAGAGACTTGAGGCAGGCAGACCATCCAGCAGGCTATTGAAATATCCAGGCATAAGCTGATGAGGGCCTGCACTAGGGTGGTAGAAATATCCAAGGAGAGGAGGCATATTCCAGAGATATTGCAAATATGAAACTGACAGGCTGAATCTAATCAACAGATTAGACTGGGGAATGAGAGAGAGATAGTGAAGATGATACCTTGGTTGATATCCTGGAGAACAGGGAGGATAGTGGTGCCCTTGCCAATGATGGGGAAGTTAGGAGGAAGGTAAAGTTTAAAGGGAAAGATAATGAGTTCTGTTTTAGACATGTTGAGTTTAAGATGTCCAACCAGTTTGAAATGTCTGACAGGCAGTTGGAGATTATAAGGTTGGAAGCTAGCAGAGATGTAAGGGCAGAACAGGTAGACTTGAGAATTATCAGTATTGGGATGGTAATTAAGTCTATGGGAGCAGATAAGATCACTAAATTAAATAGCATAGAGTGAGAACAGAAGAGATCCCAGGACAAAACTTTATGGGACTGTAGCAGCTAGTACCCCAACATCCCCAGGGTGGCTGCCAACACAGGTTCTTAGATCTACTTTGCTAAAGGAAAGCAACTCAAAATGGGTTAACAAGCTTACTTTAATCAATCAAACATATATCGTTTACCTAGTTCAGGGGAAAAAGGTCAGCACCCTGAACTTCAGAGTATACAGACAGAAGTTACAAGACAGAGAAACAGATCAAGCAGACAGGCTTCCAAACTGTCCAACCATTACATCGATACCAAATCACAATTACCAGAGAGGGAAGCATCAATATCTGGGTTTTCAAAGCTGGGGGGCTCTCAACAGCTGCCCAGAGTCTCATCTGGTCAAATCACACAACACTTCTCAAAGTGACCCCCAAAGCAAAAGCCTCACATCAGGGATTATATAGCCTTCTCCTGGGTCAGAGAACAACCCTCTTGACCCACTTCCCAATCACACAGCATCAAGGTGTAGGCATTCCTGAAAACCAAGCCTCCTGCCACAGGCTCCATATGACCACTATTAGGGGGCAGAGTATATTTTCAAATCAAGGAAGGTTCTCAGAGTCTCTAAAGCCTATCAAAGTGCCTTGGGGCAGGGAAGATCTTTAAATTTGCATTTCCATTACAGGGACATCTATAATTAGTGGTCTTGACCTGGATGAAGATCAAGCAAAGTTGACTAAGGAGTAGCAGTCTGATATGTAGGAGAATCAGTAGAGAGTAGTGTCCTAAAAACATGAAGAGAAGATAGTAATTTTTTTAATTTTTATTTTTTTGCTTTTGGGAGGGCAATTGAGGTTAAGTGACTTGCCCTAGGTCACACGGCTAGGTTTTTTTGTGTGTGTTAAGTGTCTGAGGCCGGATTTGAACTCAGGTCCTCCTGACTCCAGGGCTGGTGCACTTCGCCACCTAGCTGCCCCAAGAGAAGATAATATTAAGGAGAAATAGGTGATCAACTGTTTCAACGGTTGAAGAGGATGAGGAAAGAGAAAAAGCCATTGGATTTGGCACGAAGAAACCATTGGTAACTTTGGAGAGAGTAGTTTTAGTGGAATGATGATGTTGAAAGCTGGATTCTAAGGGGTTAAGAAGATAAAGGGGAAAAAAATGAAGGTACCTATTGAAAATGGCCTTTTCAAGGAGTTTAGCTACAAAGGGAAAAAGAAATATAGGGTAATAGTGGGGATAGAAGGATCAAGTGAGAATGGGTGAAACATGGCTATGTTTGTAAGCAGTAGGGAAGGAGCCAGTAGACAAGGTTGGATATAACTGTTGAATCAGGAGAACAGATGTGGCAATCTGGTGAAGGGATTGAGATGGAATGGGATCACTTGTGTGGGGAGAGGTGGTTAGACTTGGTAAGGAGCAGGACCACCTCTTCCCATGAGAGAAGAGGAGACTTGCCTAAAAGATTCTGAATTATATGAGATGAAGAAGAGAAAAAAAGGAGGGAGCTCTCTTGAATGGTCTCCATTTTTTCCCATGAAATATAAGGCAAGGTTCTCTGTTGGGTGAGGGTGAAGTGGTGGGAAAAGGAGTCATATAACATGTGAGGATGGATAAAAAGGTTTGGAAGAGCCCTTGTGGAGAGTAGGATAGTGAGTTGATAAGGAAGGATTGCCTAGCAGCAGTGAGGTATCATCTGAGGTTGTATAACAAATTTGTAGTGAACCTAAGCAGGATGATTGAAAGATTTTCTCTAGTGTTGTTCAGGAGCAAATGTGTAGAGGTCAAAGGCAGTGAATGGCAGGAGTAATGCAAGCCTAAGGCTTGCAATGAATGGAATGACAAAGGGACTAGAGAATCAAGAGAAGGCAATGTAGTCAAATTGGTCCACTAGTGAAGCAAGATGGGGAAAAGAGGAGAGAGTAGCTAATGTAGGTGACATGGCTAGGAGAGAATTGCAAGGGATTGAAGGTCATGTTGTGGATGACGAGCAAGATTTGGTAAGAAAAAGGAAAAAGGAAGAAAAGGAGGGAAGGAAAGAAGGAAAGACCAAATTATACATATCCAGAAATGTCATAGCCAAAATCTAGAGCTTCCAGGTCAAAGGTCAAAGGAAGAAAAAAACATAAGTAGCCTGTAAGAAAGAAATCAGGTACCAAGGAACAATACAAGATTATGCAGTAATCACGAGTATAGGAAAAGATGGAACATGATGTACCAAAAGGCAAAAAAAAAAAAAAAAGAGGGCTTGAAATCAAGAATAAATTACACTGCACAACTGAATATAGGGTATGGGGATGGGAGGTGGGAGGTGGGGCAAGGGAAGAAAGATGGATCTTTAATAGACCAAATGACTTTCAAGAATTCCTGTGGATAAAAGTTGAGCTGACTGATCAAGACAATGATCCAAGAAAATTCCAAAGGACTCCGTGAAAAATGCTATCCACCTCCAAAGAGAGAATTGATAAACTCGGAGTACAAATTGAAGCACATTTTTTTCACTTTATGTTTCTTGTTTTTTCTTATTTTGTTTGTTGTTGTTGTTGTTGTTGTTGCAACATGGCTAATATAGAAATGTTTTACATGACTTCACATGTATAATTGACATATTGTTTGCCTTCTCAATAGGTGGGGGAGGGGCAGAACAGGGAAAGAATTTGGAACTCAAAAAATTTTTTAAATGCATATTCAAAATAAAAATTTTTACAAAGGGAAAAGCTGGGCTAGGTATACTCGTTGAAACACAAATACAACAGAAAAGAAAACCCTAGAAAGGTATTATAGGTTTGTAGGTCTAAATTCAAAGGTTGGGAAGATGATCAGACTCCCCTGCATATTCTCCCAAGTTTAGTATAAATTGTTGTTGTATAGATTAATAGTTAAATTGTAAATACTACCCCCAAGAAAGGAGAAAGCAAAACCCAATGCATAAATTCATATATTTTTCAATGAGATTAGCTTTTACAGAGGGATAGTTACTCCAAAAATATAGCAAGAATAAATGTACAAACATTTCCCCCAATACTTCAGTGTCCCTCTATACTACTATATACATGTATATACATATATACTATATATGTATACTACTATAAATTCCCCCTATAATACCTCGGTCTCTGAGGAGGGGAAAGGGATTATACTCACACCCTAAACTCAGCTCCATTAGTCCCACCAGGTTCTAAATCCAAAGTCCCCTGGGCTGGCCTCCTGGAACCCAGCTTTCTCAGGGCTTCCCTGCTGTGCTAGTTATGATATCTATCTTGGAATCTTGGGCACCATAGTTCAAGCTCCTGGGTCCAAGACTCTGCTCTCTTACTGTAGGGCACCCCTGCTCTGAGTGAATAAGTTCTTCACCCTTAGATGCCACTAGAAAAAACAACTATACCTCAATCAGGTAGAATGAAGAATACAGGCAGTTCTGGTGATACAGACAATAGAAAGGTTGTTCTCAACTATGTAGTATTTGAATAAAGATGCAGGTCCCTATCAGTTCCCATGTGGATGCCTCCATTTTAGGTGATTGGCATACACCAAAGCTCTGTTACACAGAAATGAATCAAAGCAATCACATCTCAAGTGACTAGTGAGTACTTGGAATATGAACACTACACATGGCTCCCCTGGGTTCTTTGAGAAGAAAAGTACACTTCTCTGGCCCTGTGAAGTTTCTATGCTAGTATTCTTCATGCAAATACAAATATTCATATCTATGTAAGGGTCACAGGATAATTGTCTTTGGCAATAACATGTTTTAGGACATTGGGAAATGTCAGGAACCTTAAGATGTGCATTATACTCATCTTGAATACTAACAGGTAACCTGAGAAATAACTTGACAAAAGGTGATGTAATCTTAAGGATAGGAAGAGGGATTGAAAAGGAGTGAGAAGCAAAACTTTTTGCAAAAGTTAGAAGAAAAGGGGAGAAAAACAAAGCAAATTTATAAGACTACAAGCAGCCATATATCAAATATTAATTCTTTAGATACATGCTAAAAGTATATTATATTTATGATTATATTATATCTATACTCAAATTATAGAGTATATTTAGTGTTATATTAGCAATATTACATTATTATGTATATTACAAACCATGTTAAAAAGAAAATTTCTTCTACTTAAGTAGAAAAGGAATCTCTCAAAATGGGGGCTGCACTTGCTGTTTCAGTATACAATAAGTAACATATTTAGTTAGAAGAAGAATACTGGCTTGAGCCAACACTTAACCTTACTTTTCTGGATAGAATTTCATGAGCAGTAGCATCTTGATCCAGAAGGTAGGTCACAACAGTCAAAAATAAGACATTGGATGATGAGTGAAAGCCACTCAGGACAAAAGGGGAAAATCTAAAGGGGTTAAATGATGAATAAATACTTACATCCTAATAAAAAGAGAAGTGATGATGCTCCCTAAGTATATGGTTTTATGCCCTTTTGTTTGTTTCAAGAGAGAAAAGAAAACAAGGGGGAGGGGAGTACTTCAGGGAAAAAATGAGGAAGGTATGAAAGGAACTTATTTCTCAGGAGAAAAATATACAAAATTGAGGTGGGGTGAGGGAGATACCATATCCCATGAACCTCACTTTTTAACCTGAGCTAAACAAAGTAGTTAATCACACATAGAGAGTTTATTGTAGAAATACAACAAAGTAAACAAAAATAGATGAGGATAGAGATATGGAAGAGGGATGGGTAAGTTAAAAGGAAGAGTCATAGGCAAAATAAACTTCAACTACAGAGAGCTAATTATAAAGGAGAGATTAAAATGAGAGAAAGAAAGGGTAGGATCAAGTGATGTGGCTATTAGCTGAGAGAAGACAGGAAGGGCAAAGGATTAGGATCAGACTACTCCAATTACAGAGTACAAAGAAAAAGAAGGTGGGGAAAGAAAGAAAGTGAATTCAACACTATTAAAGAGGGGAATGGGGAGGTAAAAAGGAGAAACATTATAATAGGATATGATGGGCAGAAAAATACACCTAACAATTACAACTGTGAATGGGATGAACTCATCTGTAGAAAGGAGGTGGATGGGAAAATGAAGTAGAGGGCAGAATTCAACAATATGTTACTTACAAAAAATATACTTGAAACATAAAGATTCATCCAGAATTAGAATCATGGGGTATAGTAGAATCTATTTTTCCTCAAGTGAATTTTTTTTTTAATAGGGATAGTAACATGCCCTCAAATAACAGTTTAAAAAAGTACACATGGTTAAAAGAAATAAAACTGGGAAATTATATTATGCTTGAAACACCATAGATAATAAAACAATATAATTAATATATATATGCATGTGTGTGTATAACACACACATATGTGCCGAATTGAAAAGTATCTAAATACTTAAGGAAAGCAACAATCATTGGGGCAGCTAGGTGTCGCAGTGAATAAAGCACCGACCCTGGAGTCAGGAGGATCTGAGTTTAAATCAGATCTCACACTTAACACAAAACTTAGTCATGTGACCTTGGGCAAGTCACTTAACCACAAATGCCCTACCTTTGCCCCTCCAAAAAAAAAGCAACAAAAAAAACCAACAACAAACAAACATTAGAAGTTTCAATGTGCCCTTTTCAGAATGAGGAAAATCTAATTGTGTGTGTGTGTGTGTGTGTGTGTATTTTTTTTAAAGAAGCCAAAGAATTAAAGAGAATTTTTTTAAAACTTAGCTATAATAGACCTCTGGTCATTACTGAATGGGAATTGTACAAAATTTAAGAAATGTTCTAGGCCATTCAGCAAAGATTTGTATATATCATTTTACTGTCCATAATCCAATAAATTTATAATCTTTTATTGATTAAATTACTTTGATTAATTAAACTGATCAAATTATTTTTACTGTTATTTGAAGAAAATTCAAATTTAAATAGAGACTAAAGAATAAGTAGGTCAAAGAATGAGTCACAGAATAATTTAATGGGGGGGGCAGTGAGTTAGTGGGTAGTGATGGAAATAAAAAAAGAATAGAAATGTTGAGGTTTCAGAGTGCTGGTGTTGTGCCAAAAGAAGCGGGACAAGAGACCCCCGAGAGTAAAAGTTGGTAGTGGATTTTACTTTTTCCTCGGGACTGTCCAGGGTCAGGCCCAAAAGGAACAGTGAGTCTGCATGGGCAATGCGCCTGCTTTTAAAGGCTAACCCCATGGCTGGCCATGGGATGGTCAGGGGATGTGTAACCTGAGAATAAAATCAGTGATTGGACAGTATGTATTTGAAATTCCCACACTCGAGAATTTACCCTACACTGAAATTCCTGCTTAGAGATCCAGTTGCGGAGGGTCAAGGAACCCAGAATGGGCAGAGATCTGGTAGGGAAGAGTGCAGGGAAGAATGGAGTCATGAACAACACTGGGACCCCAAAATATCGATATGTGGGTCCTGCCCAAATGAATTTGCCCCAAGTCTTCTTTCAGTCAAAGATAAGGTTTATTAAAACACCTATAGAAGGTGGGAGCAATTCTAAAAACCCACCATATTGTCCAGACTCAAGGAATCCAAGCATTGGCTAGACTCTTAAGGAATCTAGGCACTTTCATGAGACAAGATGGATCTTTTATATGGAAACAGAGAAAGGATCTAGATGGAATTAAGAGAGTGGAGGTCTAGGGTGGGGCCAGATGTAGACTAAGAAAGGGCAGTTAATTAACTGGGAAGGACAGATTGCCCCAAGTGAACCCCAGGGACCTGAGCCATGTGGGAAAGTCCAGGGGCTTTTCCTTTTTGGGGTCCAGATCCTGAAGACATGGTTTTTCCTTTTGGGGGTTCACAGCCTATCACCATTAGATAGATCAGGAATAAAAAATTTAAAATATACAGAAGAAAAAAAAATTTAATTAAGAAGTGGATGTATAAAAACAATTTGGCTGCTATCTTGTTAAATTTAATATTTGCTTTTTAAAAACAAATGTAATAGAAGTTAGGAGTTTTTTATACAATCCAACTATCAGTTTTTCTTTGCATATTCAAACATTTATGTTTCCCACTGATTAGGTGAAAATTTAATACAAAAGAAAACTTAAATTAAAAAGAAAAGAAAAGAAAGTCTATGGAAATAACACATGGTTGATTTTTTTTCTCTTCTTAAAATGTGTCAGAAAAAGCTCAGTTTTCTGAAAAGCCCCAAATAGCACAGGCCCTACCACAGGATCATACAACTTCCATTTTCAGTTCCCAAGACATTCCTCTCTGTCATACTCTCTTTTATCTTTAACTAAGCTTAAGGTCAACTACCAATCTTATTTTAAAGCACATTCTTTTTCTCTAAGTTCATACTTTGGGGAGATAGTGGCCTCCTTCTGCCTAAAATTCTTAAGAAAATGCCTCAAAATCAGGTCAATGACTACTTGGTGTAAAAAAAAAAAATTTTCCCCCAGGTCCTCTAGAAAATGTCAGAATTATAGTGATTAAAATATCCAAGGAAGAGATGAGGAGTTGTTGCTTTTGCTGTTGTGTTGTTATTTTAATACTTTCCTTTGTAAAAGAGTGGTCTTGGAAAGCCTACAGCCTAGGAACAGAAAAGGGATGACAATGAGGTACAAACCAAGCTAAAAGAGATGAGATCCAGCCAGAGGATCAGATAGATGATCTTTCTTTTTTTTTTTTTTGCTTTTCGGGGGTGGGGGGGGGCAATTGGGGTTAAGTGACTTGCCCAAGGTCACACAGCTAGTTTTTGTGTTAAGTGTTTGTGTTCAGATTTGAACTCAGGTCCTCCTGACTCAAGGGTGGGTGCTCTATTCACTGTGTCACCTAGCTGCCCCTGATGATCTTTCTTTAAAATCTACTTTTTGTTATTCTGAACCTGGCAAACACCAATAAACATGAACATTTCCTTATACATAGAAAAATTGAAAAAGGTACTGTATATGAAACTGTGAATCTCATTGTATATATAATGCTTTTTTTGTCAGTTTGCTTTTCTATTAAATCACATGCTTCTTTAGCATTTTAGTTCCCAGAGTTCCATATTTTAATTTGATTCTCCTTTTGTTCTCTTCTGTACTTTAAAAAAAATGTTTCATTGAAGTTCCCTTCCTTCCTTCTTTTTTCTTTCTTCCTTTCTTTTCACAGCGCTATCACTAGCCATTTTCTCCCAATTAACCCCTCCCTTTTGTAAAAAAAAAAAATTAGCATAATAATGAAAACCAAATATTGGCTATGAAAATAGATGGCTCATTTTGTGACTATATTCCATTCTCTCAAAAGGTAGAAAATATGTATCGTCCTTTGTTCTCTGGATTTGTGGTTTGTCATCACATTGATTGTATTTAAGTCTTTCAAAGTTTGTTATTTGACTAGGTTTTTAAAAAAATCATTGTAGTTCTTGTGTTAACTTTTTTCTGGCTCTTCTCACTTTACTCTGCATTATTTCATACAAATTTTCTGAGGTTTCTCTGAATTTACTCCTTTCATCATTCCTTATGATACAATAATATGCCATTATATGCCATAATTATAGTATACTTATCATTAGCAATAAGCCCAAAGACATAATAAACTCTTAGCAAAGACATTTACTAAAAAGGCATAATATAAGCATTATCTACAAAATATTTCTATAAGCCTGAGGCATACTTTCCAACAAATACATATAGAATCTGTGAGAAGCGTGGTAGTGAGGCACATATAAGGATACATGTGTGACAAATTCTCATACTAAAAGTATTGGCCTAAAAGTCCTTCTTTCTTTGTAGAGGCCTCATGTTGGGTATACCCTCTCTGCTGGGCAGGTTGCCCTACAAGGCTCCCAACGTCTGTTCTACTCTGCAGACTGACTCCTCAGCTGCTAGGCCAAGAAGAACAGTTGGACTTCATATATTTTAAATTGTAATTCAAAGAACTTTCTTAATGACCTTATTTCTATAACCCCCATGCTCCAGAGGACCTATTCCCACAAGGGATCTATTTGGAATTCACATGGTCATGGATTCTTCCTTTGGGAGGCTGACCCCAAAGAGGGAGGTCAGGTTTCTTTTTCTCTTTGGCTCATTGTTTCTACCCCCAAATAATTCTACAGGGAAATTATATGGCAAAGTTTACTTATTGTTCATATCTAGGTTCTCACCAAAATGTGAATACTAGAGTCCCTTTTAGAAAAGGCTCTCAATGGACAATACAAATATCAGATACAGGACAGTGGTTCATTTCCTCCACCAAAGAAAATTGTGAAGATTCAAGACTCCCTGACATATATTAACACATTTACATTTAGATGTAAAACATCTAAAGAAGTCCATTAAACTCATTATACTCTCGTAGGAGGTAGAAACCCTTTGTGGGACTGCTATACAGATATTTCATTTCATGTAAGATTTACACTAAGTTCCAAATATACTGTCCAGCCACAGCATGACTTTGGCTTTCTTTAGTTGACCAGCTACAGGATATCTGGTAGCAACAAGTTTCTCCTTCAAGAAGCTTTCTTCCCTCTGGTCGGCTGATGCCTAGATAGACAGACAAGACAGACAGATAGTGTAAAAAATTACTATTAATAACCAATATCTTGGAGATTTGGAGCTTTCCCCAGCCCCCTTCTTCCAAAGTCCCCACTTTAAATTCAGTTCTTCTTCAGAAGTATATAAGTGGGGGGCAGCTAGGTGGCACAGTAAATAATAGAGCACAACCCCTGAAGTTGGGAGGACCTGAGTTCAAATTTGACCTCAGACTTGACTAGCTGTGTGACCTTGGGCAACTCACTTAACCCCAATGGCCCTGCCTTCCCCCCTCCAAAAAGACAAAAAGAAAAAAGAAGTATATTACTGATAATGAGATTGCATCGACTCTCCTAATCCTGGTCAGCCTCACCCAAGCTCCCAAGTAATTTAATCTAAGGTTGAGAAGCCTATTGTGTTCTACTCAAACTTGAGTGGAGACAGATTCTTTGTCTAGACAGCCCAAATCTTCAGAGGCTTTCGGATAAAAAAAGAAATACCTGTCCAGAGGTGAAATAATGATGGGGTAACATCAACCCCTGCTGAAAGGATATATAAACTGGGTACCCTAACCTCAAAATGAGCTCAGTTCTAGATGCCATGGCACCTATGCATGCATGCCACCTGCTTTGGGAGAAATAAAACATGGATAAAACCTAATCTTGTTTATCTTTCTTAGACTGAAGTTGGTAGGTTGATAATAGATAGACAGACTAGATAGATATAGATATAGATATATAGATATTTGAACTACAGTTAGAAAAAGTCTCAGAATTATTAGTTTCTGGCCTATAATAGGAGAAGGAAACAACAACATAGAAGGAGGACATAAGAAACCCAGATGTACCTAGCACTTATTCTTACTCCCATATCCTTGTAGCTGCCATTGCTACTAGGAAAGGGAAGTGAAAGTGAAAGAAATTCCATCCCCCTTTTAGAGTAAGTCCAAGAAAGAGAAAGCATGGACCCAAAACAGAGAGTGCTGAAGACTGGAACTCACTCTAGAGGATTAAGAGAGGAGTTTTCTAAATAAGAGCCTAGGCCTGCTAAACTTTAGTAGCCAATGATCCTCAATTTAATTTTCCAATCATGGGGACAAATCATGAGTTTTTTAATCATCTTAGCAAGCTGTATGAACTTCAGCAAGGAGTCAGAGAATATAAATAGCTCCATGAGAGGGATTCCAGCCTAACAAAGCAAACATCCCCAACTATCCCCGTGACATTGCCATGAATTTTTTCACTAGGTATTACTCTCCATTTCATAAATGTGATAATAGGAGCCAAATAAGGTGCCCAGAGACCCAGAAGAGCCTCAGCAGGCACTTTAGTCTTGGAGCGTAGCCTGTATCACAGCATATCCTTGTGTTGTTGTTTGCCCTTCATTCTCGAAAAGGATCATGATATCAAGAAGGTGATGCCATGACTTGCAAGTGAATTGGATTTAAGTGAAGGAGGGCTGTGCAAAGTCACCATACTCACTCTATCCTCCGGAGCCACTGGAGTCCAGTTAGATATAGATCAGAACAACTGGAGATGGCCATCATAACACATCATTGAAATATGGAACACAAATGTTGGTTTACTCAGACTCCACCCAAACCTTTCAAAATATTTCCACTCTTTTTTCCTTTTCCTGGTTCCATTTCATTCCTGTTTTACTTAACATTCTTTGTTATCTCTCTTTGCATTCTCTGCAGCCCACTTAGTTTTCATGAGCTATAATCACCCCTTGGTTGAACTCTAGTCATAGAAGCCTCTCAAGTTTCAAATGAAAGAAAAATCACCTGATATGGCAAGGTGCTTGCAGGCATACGGGTGGAATCTAGTAACAAGATTAAGTGTCTGTTAGTTATAAAGACGGCATATGGCATGAGGTCCCAAAGCTTGAGATTCTAAAGAATCGTTTTTAAAAATAAATGTTTATTTACGTCTCCTATTTTTATATCCCTTACATTTTCCACTCACCATAAGCCATATCCATAACAAAGAAATTTTTTTTAAGAGGGAGGAAAGTTCATTAAAACAAACAAGATAAAGTCTGACATTATATACTGCTATAGAATTTTGAGGTGAGCCTTTTCTACATCTACCATATGCCTGTAACACTTTTCCCTCAGGACCTTACTTTTAATCATGGTAAAAGTATCTAGACTATTCTATTCACCTCCTTTTTATGACATTGGTCCTATTAATGCTGAATCTACAATAGTGTCCAGTAATTTTAGGAATATTTATAATTAAATCCTACTCTTTAAAAGAGTTTAATTTAATAAATTATTCACCACAATGTCAAAGTGTGGCATTTTTCCATTAACCAATCAAAAATGCCATCTATTGTTTGTAAACCAACTCCTATCTTTACAGGGAAAAATGAAGATGAATGGCTAAGAATAAAGTCCCTTCCTACATTGACTTATTGTGATTAAATCATCTAGAACCATTGCTGAAAGCATCTTATTTAGACAGTAATTATATGGGATTTTTTCCAGATAGATAATTTTGTGCCAGGTGAAGGTAGTTAACCTGCAAAATGCAAGTGGCTCCCTATCACCATAGAATCAAATATAAATATCTCTGTTTGGCATTTACAGTCCTTCTTAACCTTGCCCCCTCCTTCATTTCTAGTGTCTCATACCAAACTCCCTACCATGTATTCTTTGATCCAATGGTACTGGCCTCCTTACTTTTCCTGACACAGAAACTCCTCTCCTGACTCCAGGCATTTTCAGTGGTTGTACCTCATTCCTGAAATTCCCTCTCCTTATCTCTGCCTCCAGACTTCTCTGACTTCCTTCAAGATCCAGCTAAAATCCTACCTTTTACAAGATTTCTCCTACCTATTTCTACAAGAAACCTTTTCGAACCTCCCTTAGTTCTAGTGTTGATTATCTCCAATGTATTCTATATAAACTTTGTTCATACATAGTTGCTTGCATGTTTTCTCTTCCATTAGATCATGAGTTCCTTGAAAACAGGGATTGGAGGGAATTTTTTTGCCCTTCTTTGTATTCCCATTGCCTTAGCCCAGGGCCTGGAACATAGTGGATACTTAATAAATGCTTGTTGACTGACTAATCCATTCACAGACTATAGGATCTTTCAAGTGTCTTGTAGTTCTAACAATCTATCATTCTTTTGTTGACATTTTAAGCCTGAGTGACTAGGATATTGATAGTGTTCTGAACATAAATAACAGTAGGGACTTGAGGAATCTGGAAAGGGTTTGAAATTGTCATTGTAAAAAAAAATACATTAGGAAATCAATAAGAGATAAATAAAGCTATTATGTCCAATTCTGGACATCATATTTCAGAATACTAGATTGCATCCCAAGGAGAGTCATAAAGAAAAAACATAGAATCAGAAAATTTTAGAGTTGGAAGTGACTTCTATAGCTATCTAGTTCAGGTCCTGCTATTACATATTCAACAAGGGATCATCTGGCCTTTGCTTGAAAACTTCTAATGAGGGGGAATCCATTATGAGTAGAACAGGGCAATCCATTGACATCTATCAATGGAAGTCATACCTCCAAAGGCAGTCTATTCTCATTTACTGCTAATTCAGATTGTTAAAAAGAATTTTCTAACATTAAGCCTAAATTTGCCTCTTTGTAACTTAGATGTGTTGTTCTTGGTTCTGCCCTTTAAGATCAAATCACATAATAAATCCTTTCATATCCATTCTTGATCTTCACCCCTGCCATTTTTTGCCCTGCTGCTATTACTGCTCTTGCTGCTACTGTTCCACACTCCTAACTGGGCCACCAGAGACCATGGCCAGGAGGAATAAAGCCATATGATTCTTCTTTTCCTGGGACCCTTCCTCCTTATCTTCATCTCTTACACCTTGCTATCATAGGTAACTTCTCTCCCTTCTACCTCTTACTCTGGGAATTGTACTGCCCTATTGTCCCGTTCACAATATTGGTGACTTTCTAGGCTAACAACTCCCCTTCCTAACCAGAACTCTGCTATATATGAATGAAAAGGTTTTTGGTTTTTTTTTTTTAATGGGTTCTGCATGTAATTTACTACATGCAAAGGTCTGTGTGAAGTACAAAAATATAAGAGCAAGACAGTCCTCTCAAGAAGTTCCCATTCTAACAAGGGGGGACAAGACATATAGAAAGTTTCTTTCTTTGTAATTAAGACATTGACAACCACCTTTATTTTTTAAAGTTTTATTTTTAGTTCCAAATTCTCTCCCCCTCCTCTTCCTCCACGTGCTTCAAAGCCAAGAAATACAATACCCATTAAACATGAAGTTATGCAAAACACATTTCCACATTAACAGAGGAAAAAAATGCTTCAATCTGTACTCTAAATCTATCAGTTTTCTCTCTTCAGGTGGATAGCCATTTTTCATCCTTAGTCTTTTAGAATTGTGGTCAATCACTATATTAATGAGAGTTACTAAATCTTTCACAGTTGATTAGCTTTGCAATATTGCTATATATGTTGTTCTCTTGGTTCTGCTCATTTCACTTTGCATCAGTTCATATGTTTTTCTAGGTTTTTCTTAAACCAAAACCATCATTATTTCTTGTAACATAATAGTATTCTATCACATTCATATACCATAATTTGCTCAGCTATTCCTCAAATGATAGATATCCCCTCTGTTTTCAATTCTTTGCCACCACAAAAAGAGCTACTATATTGGGGCGGCTAGGTGGCGCAGTGAGTAAGAGCACCGGCCTCGGAGTTGGGATGACCCGAGATCGAATCCGGCCTCAGAAAATGAGCACCCACGCATAAATAATGACTAGCCGTGTAACCTTGAGCAAGTTACTTAACCCCAATTGCTTAAAAAAAAAAAAAAGAGCTACTATATTTTTGTACATATAGGTAATTTTCCCTTTTCTTTTATTCCTTTGGGGTATAGGCATAGTAGAGGCATTGCTAGGTCAAAGGGTATGTACAGTTTTATAACCCTTTGGATATTGTTCCAAATTGTTCTCCATAATGGTTGGACTAGTTCACAGCTCCACTTAATGTACATTAGTGTACCTATTCTCTCATATCCCCTTCAGCATGTATCATTTGCTTTTTTTAAAAAAAAAAAATCATCTTAGCCAATATGATAAGTGCAAGATACCACTTCTGAGTTACTTTATTTTGCATTTCTCTAATTAGTTCATTTTATACAATTATTGATAACTTTGATTTCTTCCTCTGAAAATGCCTTTTCATATGCTTTGACCATTTATCATTTGGAGGATGGCTCTTATTTTTACAAATTTGGCACAGTTTTCCTATATATTAGAAATAGTATACCTTTATCAGACAAACCTGCTATAAAAACTTTTTTCCCAGTTTTCAGTTTTTCTTTTAATCTTGCTATATTGATTTTGTGTGAAAACTTTTTACTTCTATGTAATCAATATTATCCATTTTGTCTCCTGCAAAGCTCTCTTTTATTTGGTCATGAATACTCTTCTCCTAGTCATAGATTTAACAGGTAAGTTTTTCCATGCTCCCCCAATTTTTTTAAGACATCATCCTTTATGTCTATATCATGTACCCATTTGACCTTATCTTGGTATATACAGTATGAAATACTGGTCTATGCTTAGTTTCTGCTAAAGTACTTTCCAGCTTTCCCAGTAGCTTTTGTCAAATAGTGAGTTACCCCAACAGCTGGAATCTTTGGGTTTACAAAACACTAGGTTACTAAGCTTGTACTAAGCTCGTTTGCTTCTATATGTTGTTTACCTATCCTATTCCATTGATCAACCCCTTTATTTCTTATCCAGAGCCAAATTGTTTTTATGTTTACCACTTTGTAGTATAGCCTGAAATCTCATTACTGCTAAACTCCCTTCTTTCAAATATTTTTCATTGATTACCTTGAAATTCTTGACCTTTTGTTCCTCCAGCTGAATTTTGTATTTTTCTTCTAGTTCTATAAAGTAATTCTTTGGTGATTGAATTGGTATGACACTGAATAAGTAAACCAACTCAGGTAGCACTGTCGTTTTTTATTATCTTGGCTTGTCCCACCCATGGACAATTCATTTTTCTCCGATTATTTGTTTTTATTTGTGACAAGTGTTTTGTAATTGTATTCATATAGTTCTTGTGAGTGTCTTGAGAGGTAGACTCCCTAGTATTTTATACTATTTGAAGTTATTTTAAATAGAATGTCTCTATCTCTCTCTGTAGGATTTTGTCGGTAATATACAGGAATGCTGATGATTTATGTGGCTTTATTTTATATTATGCAACTTTGGTAAAGTTATTGTTTCTACTAGTTTTTTAGATGTTCTTTTAGGGTTCTCTAAGTATCTATCATTATCATCTGCAAAAAAAATTAATAGCTTTGTTTCTTCATTGCTTACACTTATTGCTTTGGTTTCTTTTTTCCTTCCTTCCTTCCTTCCTTTTTCTTTCTCTTTTTCCTTTCTTTTTTTGTCTTAGTTCTATAGTTAGAATTTCTAGTGCACTATTGAATAATAGTGATAATGGATATTCTTGCTTCACCCCAATCTTATTTGAAAGACTTCCAGTTTATCATCATTAAAACGAATGCTTTCTTTTGGTTTTAGATAGACTTTTTTTTTTAAGCTGCATTTACCAAGATTCAAAGGAAAGCAAAAAGCTGGGAAACAATTTTTACAGCTTGTTTCTGATTAAAGGCCTCATTTCTCAAATATATAGAAAACTGAGTCAAATTTATAAGAATACAAATCATTCCTAAACTGATAAATGGTCAAAGGATATGAACAGACAGTTTTCAGATGAAGAAATAAAAGCTATCTCTAGTAATATGAAAAAACGCTCTAGGAATATGCAAGAGGCAGAACCAAGATTGTTGAATAAAAGCAGGGACTCACCAGAGTTCCCCCAAACAGCAGTAAGAAATGACTCTAAACAAATTCTAGAGCAGCAGAACACACAAAAAGACAGACTGAAAGAAATCTCCAGTCCAACCTGGAATGTCAACAGGAAAGGTCTTATGCACCAGGCTGAGAGAAGAGTGCAGTCAAAGGCAGGCCATGCCAATGGAGACTGGCCCCAGAAAACCCAGAGCAGGCCTCAGGGGACTGAATCACTGGCAGCTGTGAAGGTTTCCAGACTTCTCAACCCACAAAGGCCAAACACAACTTAGAAGGTTAGTCGGAAAGGGTTGTCAGACCTGATTGAGAGAGGAGTATAGTCCAGCCCTGGTCCCAACACAGTCCAGACCCTAGCAAACCAGGAGCAGACCTGGGGAGTAACTGAATCAGCAGTAGCAGCTGCCTGTTTCTGAAGGTCTCAGCCCACAGACAGTAAGGGGATGGAACAACTGGTCAGAAGAAAATTATTTTCTCTTTGATGGCACTGAGGCAGGACTCTTGCTTTGCACATTTTTGGATCTGGGTGGCAATTCTGGGGCAAGGAGCATGAGCATAGCAGATCTTGTGGCAGCCGTGGAGACAGAACTCTCTTCACAATTCCAGGGCAGAAAGAGGGCTTGTTGTCACTCACAGACCAGAGCATAGGCCAGGAGAGGAGCAAATAACTTTCCTTAGATCACACCCCTAAAAAAAAAAAAAGAAGACAAAGTAGCACAAAAACCCCTGAAGCTTGGGACAGTATGTCTTAACAAAGATTTAAACAGTCAATATATAGGCTGGGAAAGTGAGCAAACAATGGGGAAAAATTTCAGACTATAGAATCTGACTTTGGCAACAAGGAACATCAAAACATACACTCAGAAGAAAATAACAAAGTCAAAGTTCTACATCTAAAACCTCCAAGAAAAATATGAAATGGTGTCAGGCCATGGAAGAGCTCAAAAAGGATTTTGAAAATCAAGTAAGAGAAGTAGTGTAAAAATTGGGAAGAGAAATGAGAGTAATATAAGAAAATCATGAGAAAAAAAAGTCAACAGCTTGGTTAAGGAGACCCAAAAAATATACTGAAGAAAATAACACCTTAAAAAACAGATTAGACCAAGTGGCAAAAGAGGTCCAAAAAGCCAATGAGGAGAAGAATGAGAAGAAATTTTTTTGAAATGAAAAGAATGAAAAAAAAGAAAAAGCAGAATTGGCCAAATGGAATAGGAGGTCCAAAAGTTCACTGAAGAAAATAATTCCTTAAAAATTATAATGGAGCAAATGGAAACTAGTGACTCTATGAGAAATCAAGAAGTTATAATACAGAACCCAAAGAATGAAAAAATAGAAGACAATATGAAATATCTCACTGGAAAAACAACTGACCTGGAAAATAGATCCAGGGGAGATAATTAAAAAATTATTGGACTACCTGAAGGCCATGATTAAAAAAAAGAGCCTAGACATCATCTTTCCTGAAATTATCAAGAAAAAATTCCCTGATATTCTAGAGCCAGATGGTAAAATAGAAAGAATCCACTGATCACCTCCTGAAAGAGTTCTCAAAAGGAAAACTCCCAGGAATATTATAGCCAAATTCTAGAGTTCCAGATCAAGGAGAAAATATTACAAGCAGCCAGAAAGAAACAATTCAAGTATTGAAGAATCACAATCAGGGTAACACAAGACTTAGAAATTTCTACATTAAGGGATCAGAGGACTTGTAATATTATATCCTGGAGTTCAAAGGAGCTAGGATTAAAACCAAGAATGACCTACCCAGAAAAACTGAGTAATCCATGAGAGGAAAAAATTGACATTCAATGACATAGAGGAATTTAATGCATTCCTGAGAAAAAAATCAGAACTGAATAAAAATTTTGACTTTCAAATATAAGATTCAAGAGGAGGATGAAAAGGTAAACAGGAAAGAGAAATCATAAAGCACTTAGTAAAGCTGAATTGTTCACATTCCTATATGGAAAGATATTTGTGACTCATGAGACCTTTCTCATTTTTAGGGAAATTGGAGGCAAGATATATAGACAGAGGGCACAGGGTGAGTTGAATATGAAGGGATGATATCTAAAAACTAAAATTAAGGTGTGAGAGACTGGGATGTACTTGGAGAAGGAGAAAGGGAAAGGTAGAATAGGGCAAATTATTTCACATAAAAGAGGCAAGAAAAAGCTTTTACAGTGGAGGGGAAGAGGGGGGAAGTGAAAGGAAATGAGTGAACCTTACTCTCATTGTTATTGACTTAAGCTGGGAATAACATACACACTCAATTGGGTATGGAAGTCTATCTTACCCTAAGGAAAGTAGGGGGGAAGGGGACAAGGGGTGGTGGTGAAAGAAGGGAGAGCAGATTGTGGGAGGGGGTAATCAGAAGCAGACACTTTTGAAGAGGAACAGTGAAAGGAAACAACATGAGTATTATGGAAGTGTTTTGTGTGACTATACATGTATAACCTATATTAAATTGCTTGCCTTCTCAATGAGGGTGGGGAGGGAAGGAGAAAGGGTAAGAATTTGGAGCTCAAACTTATAAAAACAAACATTAAAATTGTTTTTACATGTCACTGGGAAATAAGATACACAGGCAATGGTGTATAGAAATCTATTTTACTGTACAAGAAAATAGAAGGAGAAGGGGTGAGAGAAGGCAAGTGAGGTGGTGGTGATAGAAGGGAGGGCAGAATTGGGCAAGGGGTAATCAGAAGCAAAACACTTTTGAGGAAGGACAGGGTGAAAGGAGAGAGAATAGAATAAATGGGGGTAGGGGAATAGGATGGAGGGAAATACAGTAAACAATAGTAACTGTGGAAAAAAAATTTGAAGCAAGCTTCACTGATAAAGGTCCCATTTCTCTCAACATATGGAGAACTTATAAAATTTATAAAAATATTTATCAATTTCCCAATTGATAGATAATCAAAAGATATAATCAGTTTTCAGATGAATTAAAGCTATCTATAGCTACATGAAAAAATATTCTAACTCACTATTGACTGGAGAAATGCAAGCTAAAACAATTCTGAGGTACTACCTCATACCTATTAGATTAGATAATAGAACAGAAAAGGTAAATGACAAATGTTGGAGGGGATGTGGGAAAAATGAGACATTAATGTTTTGTTGCCAGAGTTGTGAATTGATTAAACTATTCTATAGAGCAATTTGGAACTATGCCCAAAGGGCGATAAAATCATGCATACCCTTTGACATGTCAATACCACTAGGTATGTATCCCAAAAGAGATGAAAAACAAAAGGAAAAAGAATCCACATGTACAAAAATATTTACAGCAGCTCTTTTCTGGTGGTAAAGAACTGGAAATTGAGGGGATGCCCATCAGTTGGGGAATGGCTGAATAAGTTATGGTATGTAGTTGTGATGGAATACTATTGTGCTATAAGAAATGATGAGCAGGATACTCTCAGAAAAACCTAGAAAGACTTACATGGATTGATGCAAAGTGAAATGCAATGGGTACAAAGTAACAACAATATTATAGGATGATCAGTTGTGCATAAATTTAACTATTCTCAGATATACAATGATTCATGACAATTCTGAAGGACTTAGTATGAAAAATGTTATCCATCCCCAGAGAAAGAATTGATGGTATCTGAATATAGACTGAAGCAATTTTAAGGGTTTTTTCCCCACTTTATTTTTCTTGAGTTTTTTAATCTATGTTTTCTTTTATAACATTATTATTATGGATATGTTTTACATGTCTACACATATATAACCTATATGGAATTGCTTGCCTTCTCAATGAGGGGGCTTGGGGGGAGGAAGGGAGAGAATTTGTAACTCAAAGTTTTAAAAACAAATGTTAAAAATTGTTGCTTACATGTAACTGGGGGGAAATTAAATACTAAATAAATACAAAAAAATTAAAAATAAATGCTCTAAATCACTATTAAAAATAAATGTTCTAAATCACTATTAAATCACTAAACAACTCTTGAGATACCACCTCATACCTATCTGATTGGCTAGTGTGACAGAAAAGGAAAATGATAAATGTTGGAAAAGATGTGGTAAAACTGGGACAGTGATGCATTGTTGGTGGAGTTGTGAGTGGATCCAACCACTCTGGAGAACCATTTGGAACTATGCCCAAAGGGCAATCAGACTGTATGCATATCCTCTGATCCAGCAATACTACTATTAAGTCTATATCCCAAAGAGATAATAAAAAATAAAAAAAGGGAAAAGGACCTACATGTACAGAAATATTTATAGCACCTCTTTTTGTGGTGGCAAAGACTTGGAAATTGAGGGAATGCCCATCAATTGCGGAACAAGCTGAACAAGTTGTGGTATATGAATGTAATGGAATATTATTGTCCTATGAGAAATAATGAGCAGGTAGATTTTAGAAAAACCTGGAAAGACTTAAATGAACTGATGCTGAATGAAGAACCAGAAGAACATAGTAACAACAACATCATGTGATGATCAACTATGACTGACTTAGCTCTTCTCAGGAATACAAGGATCCAAGACAATTCCAAAAGATTCACGTTGTAAAATGCTATCCACATCCAGAGAAAGAGCTGATGGAGTCTGAATACAGTTCAAAGCATATTATTTTCACTTTTTTTGTAGTTTTTTTTCCTTTTGTTCTGTTTCTTCTTTAGCAACATGACTAATGTGTAAATGTTTTACACAACCGAATATATATGTATGTGTGTATATATGTGTGAATGGATACACATACACACACACACACACACACACACACACACACACACACACACCTTGGGCAAGTCACTTAACCCTGACTGCCTTGCCTTTCCTGGCTCCAAAAAAGTAATAATAATAATTGTTTAAAATTCTCTTTACATGTAATTAGAAAAGATAAAATACTATTAAAATAAAAATAAACTGCATTTATCCCTATGCTTTCTAGTGTTTTCAATAGGAATTGGTGTTGTATCTTGTCAAAAGCTTTTTCTGCATCTGTTGACATAATCATGATTTGCTGGTTTTGTTACTAATATCATCAATTATGCTTATAGTTCTCCTAATATTGAATTAATAATATATTGGTGGATTCTGGTTTCTAATCCATTCTGCTATCCTCTTCCACTTTATGAGTGAGTACATCGCACTCACATTCACAGTTATTATTACTAATATGTACTATTACTAATATGTACTTCCCTCCAGCTTCTTGTATTTATCCTTCTCCTTTTCACCTTGTCCCCTCCTTGAGAGTGTTTTGCTTCTGACCATTGCCTCCCTTAATCTATTCTCCCTCTCACAACCATCCCCCTTTCTCTTAGTCCCTTCCCCTCCTACTTACCTATTGGGTAAGATGAATTTCTATACCCAGTTGTTTGTGTATATGTATTCTTCCTTCCTTGAACAACTTGAAATGAGAGTGATGTTCAAATATTGCCCACTCCTCATTCCCATTTCCCTTTGCATTACATCAGCTCTTCCTTGCATGCCTCTTTTATATAAAATAATTTTCCCCATTCCCCCTCCCTTCCCTTTTCTCTCAGTGCATCCTTCTTTCTCACCCTTCCATTCTTCTTTTTTTAAGTTTTATTTTAGACTCAAATGCCAGAACACCAAATACAGAATGGAGAAACAAAAACATATAATAAACTTAAATATTGGATCTTAAATACAAAGTAAGAAAGAAAGAAAAGCATGCCATGTAGCAGAACATAAGATATTTTAAAATAACAGTATCAAAATATTTAACAATAAATTTTCACTTCAAGAAAGCCTGTATGATAAATAAGACACTTTGTGTTGAGAACTGTCCATCTTTTCTTTCCTTCCTTATAAGTTTTCTTTTGTTCTCTGCTGTGCAATTTTTCACTTTGTTCTTTTTTCCCTTCCCCTTCCACCCCCTGCAGAAGGCTATAATTAAGTTCAGATATGTTTCTCTAGATATACATACACATACACATATATAGAGACAGACAGACAGACAGACAGACATATTCTAATCCTGATCTTTGTTTTTATATTTGTGAATATCTTGTTTCCTATCTCTCCTGCCTCCTCTACTTTACTTCTACCTGCTACCTTGCCCTCCTATTACTTGCCACCCCCTTCCAAGGATCCCTTCCCTATTCTCCCATTCCCATAAATCTAAACACCCTTCTATACCCCTTTACCTTGTCCCTCACTCTCCCCTCTAAAGATCCCTTCCTTATCCTCTCCCCCCTCCCTATGCCCTACCATTTTATTTCTCCTGAATTTAGAAGACTTTTATACTCTTCTAAATGTATATGTATTGTTGCCACTCCCTCCTTCCCCATCTAATTCCTCTGTATCGATTCTTCCTCTTGCACCTCATTTGTATAAAATAATTACTCTTTTTAGCTGTTCCTAAATGGTTTTACTTTTAAAATTCATATCATATTCGGGTTTTCTCCAATTTTTCTTATGAGCTGCCCAATTATTAATAAGAATCTTAGACATAGGGGTAGCTAGGTGGTGCAGTGAATAGAGCACCGACCCTGAAGTCAGGAGGACCTGAGTTTAAACTCCGCCTCAGACACTTAACACACACCAAAAAAAACTAGCTGTGTGACCTTGGGTAAGTCACTTAAACCCAATTGCCCTATCTTCCCCCCTCCAAAAAAAAAAAAAAAGAATCTTAGACATACATTTTACATATATAAAAAGTAAACATTCTGTCCTTATTGAATCCCTTATAATCAGTCTTTGGTATGTACTTTATATTTCTCTTGGCTCTTGTATGTCAAATCTTCTATTAAGTTCAGGGTTTGTTTGTTTGTTTTATTAAGTTTTGAAAGTCTGACAGTTGATCAAATGTTCATTTTTCTGGATGCAGAATTATGCTTAACTTTGCTAGATGTGATATCTTTGGCCAGAGCCCCAGTTCTTTTGCTCTTTGATATGTAGTGTTCCAAGACCTTCAGTCCTTTAATGTCTCCTCTGCTAGGTCTTTCATGATTCTAATTGTGGCACCATCACATTTAAAATATTTTATTTTTGTTGCTTTTAATATTTTATCCTTGAGCTGGGGGTTTCAGAATTTGACTATGATTTTCCTGAATTTTCCTCATAGTGTAATCATAATGGAAATTTGAAGATCTTTCCTGCCCCTTAATAAGCCTAAATTGAACTTGAGGACCTTTCCTGATTTGAAAATAACTCTGCCCCCTGATAGGCTGAATGTGGTCACATGGATCCTGTGGTAGGAAGAGTTTGCTGAAGGGTGGAGCAGAGCCCAACAAGAGAAGCTTGCTTAGGGGAGGCTTGTTTTTCAGGAAGGCACAACTTTTGTTACTTTGTAGTCAAGTGAGTCACGAGGGTTGTGATGTTCTCTGACCCTGGAGAAGGCAATATATACCTCTGATGCAAGGTTTTGCTTTGGAGTTCACTTTAGGAAGGGTTGTGATTTGGCCAGATGAGACTCTGGGCAGCAGTTGGGGCCCTGGCTTTGGAAACCCAGATGTTGGTTCTCTCTTTGGTGACTAAGTATGGATGTAATGGTCAGACAGCTAGAAGCCCTGTCTGTTAAATTGTGTTATTTTCTCTGTATTTTTGTTGGCTTGTAACCTCTGTTTGTATTCTCTGAAGTTCAGAGTGCTGACTTTTCCCCCTGAACTAGGTCAATAATATATATTTAATTGATTAAAGTAAGATTGTTAACCCTTTTTGAGTTGCTTTCCTTTAGAAAAGCAGATCAAAGAACCTGGGCTAGCAGCCATCCTGGTCATGCTAGGGTACTTGCTGCTACACATAGGATCTCTTTTAAGTGACAATTGATAAATTTTTTTCTATTTCTACTTTCCCCCTTTGTTCTAATGCTTCGGGAGAATTTTATTTAATTATTTCTTGTATTACTTTTTTTTTAAAGCAATTGGGGTTAAGTAACTTGCTCAAGGTTACACGGCTAGTAATTATTATTTATGCGTGGGTGCTCATTTTCTGAGGCCGGATCTGATCTCGGGTCATCCCAACTCCGAGGCCGACGCTCTTACTCACTGCGCCTCCTAGCCGCCCTTTTAGGGCAATTGGGGTTAAGTAACTTGCCCAAGGTTACACGGCTAGGTTTTTGTTTGTATGGATTAAGTGTCGGAGGCCGGCTCCGAACTCAGGTCCTTCTGATTCCAGGGCCGGCGCTCTATTCACTGCGCCACCTAGCCGCCCCTATTTCTTGTATTATTGTATCAAGATTCTTTTTTTTATCATACTTTCACTTAGTCCAACCTTTTTTTCACTTTCTCTTCTTGATCTGTTCTCCAAATCTGTTGTTTTCTTGTGTTTTACTTTCTCTTCTATTTTTTATTATTCATATTTTGTTTTATTATTTCTTGATCTCTTATAATTTCACTGGCTTCACCTTGCCCAATTCTAATTTTCAAGGTGTCATTTTCTTCCTTAAGATTCTGTATTTCCTTTTCTCCTTTTGACTTTCTTTTCATAACCTTCTTGTTTTTCTTGGATTATTCTTTTTTCTTTCTTTAGTTTTCCCCCCATCTCTGTCATTTGATTTGTAAAGTCTTTTTTAAGATCTTCTATGAATTCTTATTGGGCAGATGACCACTCAATACTATTTGAGGGTTTCTTTGCTTCAATATCCTCCTCTGAAGATGAACTCCAGTCTTCTCTATTCCCATAGTAATTTTCTATGGTTGGATTCTTTCTCCTTTGCCTGTGCATTGCAGCTAGCCTTGGGGTATGGGAAATGGTGCCTCTTGCCCAGTTTGCCCCTATAGCCTGGAATGGAAATCAAACCTCAAACTTCCTGTAAGTGCCCACAGCCAGGGGATTTCTGCCTCACTACTTCTGCACTCACCAGGGGTGTGCTCTTTTCTTCTCTCCCTGGCAGCTCTTCATAGCCCAGCTGGGTCTGGCGTTTCTTGTCAGGTTCCCTCGATCTTCCAGGGCTCAGATGCCCAACTCCCCTCACTGTCCAGTTGGTAAAAATTCCTATGACTGAGGCTGAGACAGGTTCTCAAACCAACTAACCCCCAAGGCTTGCTACTGGTTGTTTAAGTGGTGTGCAGCTTTTTGTTGAAGCTGACCCTAGCCTGGAGGTGTTTTATTCTTCACAGGGACCAAATGTCATCCTAGGATTTTTCTTCTCATCTTCTCAAATTGTCCTAGGAAGACCCCTGTTGTGCCCCTATTCTTATTTATTTTTACCCATACTTTGTTTTCCCTAAGGTGCTATTTTATCTCTTTTTGGGGGGGAAATCTTGAGAGCCCAGAATTTTCTGACCTCCTCTACTGTCTTCCTAGAATCCTCTCCCCATTCTTCTTTTGAGATCATCCCAACATAATAGCTCACAACCATCTAAGTAGACTTCTTCTAACTGCTCTAATGATGATAAAATTCTTAGGGTTTTACGCATCATCTTCCCACATAGGAATATAAACAATTTAAACTTTTTTAGTCTCTCATATTTACCTTTTTATGCTCCTCTTGATTCTTTTTTTTTTTTTAAAGCAATTGGGGTTAAGTAACTTGCTCAAGGTTACACAGCCAGTCATTATTTATGTGTGGGTGCTCATTTTCTGAGGCCAGATTTGATCTCGGATCATCCCAACTCGGAGGCCGGCACTCTTACTCACTACACCACTTAGCCGCCCCTAGCCCCTCTTGATTCTAATGTTTGAATGTCAAGTTTTCTAATTCAGCTCAAATCTTTTCATCAGGAATACTTGAAAGTTTTATATTTCATTAAATTTCCATTCTCCCCACTCCCCTAATTCCTCATAGAATTATACTCAGTTTTGCTGGGTTATTCTTGGTTTTAATGCCATCACCTTTGCCTCCTGGAATATCACATTCTAAGCCCTACATTCCTTTATAGTGATAGCTGATAAATTGTGTGTGTTCCTGACTGTGGATCCATGGTATATGAACTATTTCTTTCTAGCTGCTTTCAGTATTTTCTCCCTAACTTGGGAGCTCTAGATTTTGGCTATAATATTCCTGTGAGTTTTCATTTTGGGATTTCTTCCAGGATGTGTCAAGTGGATTCTTTCAATTTCTACTCTGCTCTCTGGTTCTAAGATATTTGGCTGGTTTGATATCTGGTTCTGAGATATATAAAGGTTTACTTTAGAATTTCTTGAAATACAAGGCTTTTTGTTCACAGTTTTCAGATAGAGCAATAATTCTTATTCTTATCTCTCTTCCATATATTTAATTTTTTTTCTTCCATATATTTTCTAGGTCAGCTGTTTTCCCCATGAGATAGCTCACATTTTCTTCTATTTTTTTCAATCTTTTGACTTTATTTTATTGTTTCTTGATGTGTTGTGAAGTCATTACCTTCCACCTGACCAATTCTAATTTTTAAAGAGTTATTTGCCGCAGTGAAGTTTTGTGGCCCTTTTATCATTTGGACAGTTCTGATATTTAAGAAGTTTTCTTCTTCTGTATCTCTCATCAAGCTGTTATTCTTTTCAAGTCATTGCCTTCTTCTGAGTTTGTGTCTTGAGCTTCCCTGTTACCATAATAGTTTTTGATGGTCAGGTTCTTTTTTGTTTGCTCATTATTCTAACCAATTTTTAAAAATTGGACTTTATATTAAAATTGGACTCTGCTCACCTCTGGGGAGGATGACCAACATGAGCTTCTCTCTCTTATGTCCTTCTGCTGATTTCAAAGTTCAACCTAGAGACCTATAAATTTTCAGTGCTTCAAGTATGATATGGTCCAGTGAAAGATTTATTACCCTCTTGATCTGTGCTCTTGTCCTAACATAGGTAGGGCCTCTGCTCCTCTGATACTCCTCTCCACCCTGGAACTGTGACCCAGAACTGGGAAATGGGCCAGAGAGTTGCCAAATGGCACCTGATCCTTCACCCAGTACTAATACTGGGATCCCCTGGGATATTTTTCTGCCCAGTTGTTCAGTCCCCTTATCATCCCTGGGTGCTAGGATGTTCCTTGCTCACTTCCACTGTACTGAGTTCCTGACCAGTCCCTACCCTAGTGTCTACAGAGCCCTCTTACTGTCTACTCTGCACTGAAAAAAACATTATCCATTGTGACTTTTTCTTGACTTTCCCACTCAGAATTTGGCTTGGTGTGTTTTCTATAGTCATTGTAGAAGAGTGGGAGGAGTTTTGTCAGTTGTGACTCCCCACTCTGTCATCTTGACTCCTCCCACTGTAGGAGGTTTCAGCTGCAAGTCAGATAGAATTGCCCAGTGGTACTTAGTGTATGGTGGCAAAACAGATAGCAAATAATCTTCTTTAATGTCATTTCCATTGATTAAATTTTATCCCTTTTTTTTTAATATTGAACCATTTGACAATACCAAAGACTTTAGTGGTGATAACTTTATTTCTAGGTCCTCTGAAACTCTTGCTGCTGAAGAACCAAGGGCTACAGCACCTTCCAAAGTTGTTGGTAAGTCATACCTCCATGAAGTTGCTCCCCTAGATGAAGGGGCCAGGTTGGTAAGGTGACTGATGGTCAGGGGCCCCAGGGAACTCCTATTCTAAGGGCACTTGGGCTTAGTTGACCCAACAATGACAATTCATCATTGGTTGATAACCAGTTGCCAGTGATGATGGACTTCTTCACCAGAAGGGTTGTTCTCCTTAATGTTGGCTCTGGAGACCAGGCTTGAAGTAGGACTGGGAATCCAGGGGCATTATAATTCCAAGAGCTTAAAGCTCTGAATCCTGAGCTGTCTCTATCAGTGTCTGAGGAGATGTGGTGGTCAAGTTGTTGGTGGTTGTTTGACCAACCTTGTACATGCCACTTCCTGTTTCTCCCTCAGGACATGCTGCTTCAGCTAGTTTGGCTTGGCTGTTCAGTCATGGCAGTCTGTCAGCAGTTGGTAAGGGTGGGTATGGTGGATTTCAGCAGCCATGTTGGAGTAAATCTGGTGGCTGTGAGGAAGGGTAGGTGGGAGGGAGAACTGTTATTTGCTAGGATTCTTGGGTTTACTTGGCTGTCAATATCAGTTGATAAGCAGTTATCAGTGGTTGTGGAATTTGCAGATTCCTTCTCCACAACAGCTCTTTCCTTCAATGACAGCTATAAGGATGGGGCCACAATTCACAGGGCCCCTGGGTTCTGGGTCCTGGTGTATCTCCACTGGGATCTAGGGAGAGGTGGTGGTAGTTTGACCTTCATGACACATGACTTCTTCTGTCTCTACCTCATGACACCTTGCTACTTCTGCTAAGCTGGCTTGACTGCCCAATTAGTGGCAGTTTTTCTGCAGTTGATGATGGTGGTGGTAAGGATGATGATCTCCTTCTCCACAAGTCTCCTATACAATGGCTACAGGGTCCAGGCTGGAAGCAGGGCTGGTGGTCTCAGGAACACCACTGTTCTGAGAGCTCTTGGGCTTACTTACATGTGTTCTCCTCCCCACAACTAAATGTAAGCTACTTGAGGGCAAAGACTGTATCATTTTTGTATTTCATTCATACTTCTTGGTGCATAGTAAGTACCTGATAAATGCTTTTCATTTATTCATGTGAAAATTTTCCAACTACTTGAGAGTTATCATGTCCCCCTGAGTCTCCTTTTCTCCAGGCTGAATATCCCTAGTTCTTTTTAATATTCTTCTTAAACTGTAGTGCCTAGTGAAGATTTATAGGAAATGATGCAAAGAGAAGTGAACAGAACCAGAACACTATACACAGTAACAGCAATATTGTAAAAATGATCAAATGTATAACACTTAGCTACTCTGATCAATAGAATAATCCAAGGCAATTCCAAAGGACCCATGATGAAAAATGCTGTCTACCTCCAGAGAGAAATCTGATGAACTCTGAATACAGATTAAAGATACCTATTTTTCACTTTCCAAAAAAAGAAAAAAAAAAGAACTTGCAGTATCCAGAATTGAGCACAACACTCCAGATATGAGCTGAAGAGTACAGAGAGGCTATCACATTCTTATTCCTGGAAGCTGTGCTTCTCTCAAGAAGACAGCTAGATGGTTCAGTGGATAGAACACTAGGCCTGAAGTCAGAAAGATGTGAATTCAAATCTGACTTCAGATACTTCTTAGTGTGTGACTTAAGCAAGTCACTTAACCTCTGTTTGCCTTAGTCCACTGGAAAAGGAAATGACAAACCATTCCAGTATCTTTGCCAAAAAAACCCAAAGAGTTGGACATCACTAACAACTGAATGGTGCTTCTCTTAAGGCAGCTCAAGAGCAAATTAATTGTCTTGGTTATCACATCACACTTTTTTTTTTCAAATGCTTTATTAACTTCTGGTTTACTTCATTCATTTCCACCAGATTTTGGGTTACAAATTTTCTCCCCATTTTTATCCTATCCACCACCCCAAAATAGTGGTCCCACAGGATATGCCCTCCTCTTTTTCCTCAATTACATGTAAAATTGTATTAATAATAGTATATATATATTTAAACATTTTGTTTTAAAACTTTGAATTCCAGATTCATTCCCTTCCTCCCTTGTCACCCACCCTTACTGGGAAGATAAGAAATTCAATATAGGTTGTACATGTGTAGCTAATGCAAAACATTATCATAGTAGCTATATTGTAAAAGACTGATTGTATTTCCCTCACTCCTATCCCACCTCCCACTTGTTCTATTCTCTACTTTGGTCCTGTCCCTTTTTTTTTTTTGGCTTTTTGGAGGGCAATTGGGGTTAAGTAACTTGCCCAAGGTCACACAGCTAGGTTTTTTTGTTTGTGTGTGCGTTAAGTGTCTGAGGCCGGATCCGAACTCAGGTCCTTCTGACTCCAGGGCTGACACTCTACTCATTGTGCCACCTAGCCGCCCTGATCCTGTCCCTTTTAAAAAGTGTGTGTTTCCAACTTCCCTCCCCCCAGCCTGCCCTCCCTTCCATCATCCCCCGTCTCATCCCCTTCCCCCTTACTCTCCTGTAGGGTGAGATACCCTATTTAATGTGCATGTCATTCCCTCCCTGAGCCAAATTCAATGAGTATAAAGTTGACCTATTCCCTTATGCCTTCCTGTTCTTCCCCTCCATTGTAACCATTTTTCCCTTGCCTCTTCTATATGAGATAGTTTGCTCCATTCTGTCTCTCCCCATCTCTTCTCATTATATTCCTCTCTCACCTCTTAATTTCACCTTTTAAGTATCATCCCTTCCTATTAAACTAGTCTTGTGCCCTCTATCTATGTATACCTGTAAACATATATATACACATTCACAAATGTATTCATATGCGTATATACCCTCCAATAAAGACTATATATATACATATATATTTCTATTCCCTTCAATTATTTTCATACTGAGAAAAGTTTCATCAGTTACAATTATCATTTTTCCATGTAGGAATGTAAATAGTTCAACTTTGATAAGTTCCTTATGATTTCTTTTCCCTGTTTACCTTCTCTTGCTTCTTGTATCTGAATGTCAAACTTTCTATTCAACTCTGTTTTCTTCAAGAATACTTGAAAGTCCTCTATTCCACTGAATGACCATATTTCCCCCTGAAACATGATACTCAGTTTTGCTGGGTAGGTGATTCTTGGTTTTAATCCCAGCTCCTTTGACCTCTGGAATATCATATTCCAGGCCCTTCAATCCCTCAGTATAGAAGCTGCCAGATCTGGTGTTATCCTAATTGTGTTTCCACAATATTCAAATTGTTTCTTCCTGGCTGCTTGTAATATTCTCTCCTTGATCTGGGAATTCTAGGATCTGGCTATAATATTCCTAGGAGTTTCCTTTTGGGGATCTTTTTCAGAAAGTGATCAGTGGATTCTTTCAATCTCTATTTTGCCTTCTGGTTCTAAAACATCAGGGAAGTTTTCCTTGAGAATTTCTTGGAGGATGATTTCTAGGTTCTTTCTTTGATCATGGCTTTCAGATAGTCCAATAATTTTTAAATTATCTCTCCTGGATCTATTTTCCAGGTCAGTGGTTTTTCCTATGAGATATTTCACATTTTATTCTTTCATTTGTTTGGATCTGTTTGACAGCATATTGATTTCTCATAAAGTCACTAGCTTCCCTTTGCTTCAATCTAAATCTGAAGGAATGATTCTCCTCAGTGAGCTTTTGAGATTCTTTTTCCATCTGGCAAATTTGGCTTTTTAAGGCATTCCTCTCCTTATTGCCTTTTTGAGCCTCTTTTGCCATTTGAGTTAGTCTGTTTTTTAAGGTGTTATTTTCCTGTCAAGCTGTTGACTCTCATTTCATACTTTTCTTGTATCATTCTCATTTCTCTTCCCAATTTTTTCTCCACTTCTCTTATCTGCTTCTTAAGGTCCTCTATGGCTTGTAACCAGCTTGTATTTTCCTTTGAAGCTTTTGGTGCAGGAGCTCTGACTTCACTGTCTTCCTCTTGTTCCATGCTTTGATCCTTTTTGTCCCCCAAATAGGAGTCTAATGTTGGATTCTTCTGTTTGTTTTGCTTCCTTTGCCTGGTCATGTTGCCACTTAATTACTTGACTTTTGGGCCTTTTGCCACAGTAGGACTCTGCTACCAGACAGGGGAGCTTCTGTCCCAAATGCTAGGGTTTTCTCAGCTGCCAGAGGTATTAGTTGGGTGCCCTCTCTGAAGCCTCCACATGCTCTGGCAAACTGGTCATACACCCCAGGACATCCACCCCAGACCACAATTCAGATCCAAGAAGGTTAAAACAAGAGTGATTACCCCTCAGACTGGTTACCTGGTCCCACTACAGTCTGCAGGCCAGGAGCTGAAGCTGAAATGTCGGGCCAGCTGTACTGAGGGGTCTCAGCAGCTTCTCGCTCCAGGGGCAAAAGCTGATGCACTCCCAACTACTGGTCCCAAAGTCCACCCTCACTTTGTACTTAGCATCTTTGTGTTGATAATTCTGGAAACTGCCACAGCTGATCTGAAGTCCCTCCAGCTGGTGGTTGGTCAGGCCTGTCCTGGGGCTAAAACCTCATAGGGGGCTGGGCTTGGCTCCCAGAGCACTGCTCTGGCCATTCCCTGTCAGGCTGCTGGACCATACTCAGCAGGAGGTTAGCTTCTCTGTGTCATTTTGTGGGTTCTGTAGTTCCAAACTTTGTTCAGCATCTGCTTTTACATGAATTGGGGAATGTAAAACCTGGAGCCACAGAAGTCTGTTTCTACTCTGCCATCTTGATTCTACCCTCCACATCACACTTTCAATTGATATTAAGCTCATGGGATGATCAGAAGACAAAACCATGACAAAACTTTCAATTGATATTAAGCTCATGGGATGATCAGAAGACAAAACCAATCAAAGAGACTACAGATGTTTAATCTAAAGAAAACTATGTTAAGAGGAAAGATGTAATACCTGTCTTCAAATCTGTAAATGGTTGCCATGTGTGAAGAGGGGACTAGACCTGCTCTCCTTGGTGAGGACATGATAGCTGCCTTCAAGCATCTGAAAGACTTTCACATGGATAAATGAATAAAAAGTATTTATTGAGTACTTACTATGTACCAAGAACTATGGATATACATATAAAAATGAAACAGAGGAAGAACTAAGACCAATGGCTAGAAATGACAAGTAGACAGAATTTTACTTAGTACTATTTTGAGGGAACAAAAATAGAATAGGATATCTCAATTGAGAATGGTTTCTCTATAAGAGCTTGTTTTGTTTGTCCTTTGTTCTTGAAGAGGACTGTGACATCAGGAAGATGATGCTATGACTTGCAAGTGAATTGGGTTTAAGTGAGGGAGGGCTATGCAAAGTCACCAGCCTCACTATCTCTTCCAGATTCATCTGGGTCTTGTGGCAAGATATAGATCAGGATAACTAGAGATGGCCCTTTCTCTCAGAGGAGGTCTTTAAAGAGAGGCTAGGAAGATTTGTTGCTTCAGGTAGAGATGGCACAAGATGACCTTTGAGGTCCTTGCCAACTCTGAGATCCTATGAATCTCTCCACATTATTCTACTTTATGAACTCTATGTTCAGCCAAATTCACCCATTTTATGTTCCCTGTGCACAATATTCTATCTTCTGCCTTTGCACAGGCTGTCCATCCAGCCTGACATGCATCCATCTGGTGGAACCCCCTGTTCCTTCCTGCCAGAGGTTTTTCTTCATTACCCAGTTGCTAGTGCTCTTCCTTTCTGAAATTAATTTGTATAATTTTTCTGTGTACATGTTTCCCTCTGGTAGATTATAAACCCCTTGAAGCTAGGGACTGTTTTCATTTTTGTTTATGTATCCTCAACCTGGTACACTGTCTGACAGTACAAGTTCAATGATTACATGTTGAATGAATTGAACTGAATTCTATTGATAAGCAGTAAGAGTCAATCAATAAACACTCTACTGAGTGCCCTACTATGTGCCCAGTATTATACTAAATACTAGGGATACTAAGAAAGGCAAGAGACAGTCTCTCAAAATCTAATGGGAGAGGCAACATGAAAACAAATATGTACAAACAAGCTACTTGCAGGATAAATAGGAAATAATCAGCAGAGTGAAGACCCTAGAATGAAGAGAAGTTGGAAAAGGTTCCTCATAGAAAGGGCAGTGTTCACTGGGTCTTGAAGGAAGCCGGGGAAGCCAGTAGGCAGAGATAAGGAAGGAAAGCATTCCAGGCATGGGGCAGCCAGAGAAAATGCCTGGAGCCAAGAAAAAGAATGTTTAGTATGAGGAATAGCAAGAAGGCCAATATCACTGGACTGAATAGTACATGGTGGGGAGTAAAGTCTAAAAGCCTGGAAAGGCATAAAAGACTAGAGAAAGGGCAGGCTGTAATGTGTTTTGAATGCCAAACAGAAGAGTTTGTATTTGATCCTGAGGGTGACAGGGAGCCAATAAAGTTTATTGAACAGGGAGGTGACATGGTCAGACCTGTGATTTAAGAATAGATTAAATTAATAGTGGAACCAGTTAATACAATTGCATAATTTTCTCTAGCATTGCTTGGCAGCTGAGAAACAAGAGTAGAAAATACAGCTGAGATGAGTCACCCAGAGTTAGGGATTAGAATGGCAGGTTCAGCAAAAAGTCTATGAGAGTTTCTAGGATACTAGAAAAATCATCACTGAAACAACTGACTGGACTTCCAACTAAATATAGAAAAGTTAGTAAATCCAGAAGGGACCTTGGAGGTGTGGAAGAAGGAACAATGAGAGGAACAGATCTGAATCTGATGCAAGATCCTGCAACATCTCTCATATTGGATCTCTTCTCTCCTCACACCTGGACTACTGCAATAGTCTACTGGTGGGTCAGTCTGCCTCAATTCTCTCCCTGCTCCCCACCCCCCATCCTTCATTCAGGCACCAAAGTGAAGGTCTAGCCATGTTACTCTTCTACTCAGTAAATTCCAGTGTCTCCCTATCACCTCCAAGATCAAATACAAAATGCTCTGTTTGGCATTCAAGCCCTTCATAATAGCCCTCTTCTATCTTTTTCTGTGGGCAGCTAGGTAGCACAGTAGATAGAGTGCCAGGCATGTGTTATGGGAATGAAAATCTTAAGATCTTCCCTGCCCCTTGGCTAGGTGTAAGTGACTCTGAAAACCTTCCTTGCTTTGAAAATATACTCTGCCCCCTAATAGGCTGAATGTGGTCACCTGAAGCCTGTAGCAGGAGGCTTATTTTTCAGGAATGCCCATGCCTTGGTGCTTTGTGATTGGGCAGTGGGTCAAGAGGGTTGTGACATTCTCTGAGCCAGGAGAAGGCTATATATACCCTGATGTGAGATTTTGTTTTGGGACTCACTTTGAGAAGAGCTGTATGATTTGACCAGATGAGACTCTGGGTAGCCATTGAGCCCCCCAGCTTTGAAAACCCAGATGTTGGTGCTTCCCTCTCTGGTAACTGACTAGGTATGGATGTAATGGTCAGAGAGTTGGAAGCCTGTCTGCTGATTTGTTTCTCTGTATTTTTTTTTTGTCTGCTTGTAACCTCTATATTCTCTGAAGTTCAGGGTGCTGACCTTTTTCCCCTGAACTAGGTAAATAACATATGTTTTATTAAAGCAAGATTGTTAACCCATTTTGAGTTGCTTTCCTTTAGAAAAGCAGATCTAAGAACCTGTGTTGGCAGCCACCCTGGGGCTGCTAGGGTGCTTGCTGCTACAGACTGAAATCAGGAAGTCTCACCTTCCTGAGTTAAAATCTGGCCTCAGACACTTAGTAGTTATGTGACCCTGAGCAAGTCACTTAACCCTATTTGCCTCAGTTTCCTCATCTGTAAAGTGAGCTGGAGAAGGAAATGGCAAACCACTCCAGTATCTTTGCCAAGAAAACTCCAAACAGGGGTCACGAAAAATTGGACACAACTTTGGCCTCTTTGCTGTCTATGAACCAGACACTCCATCTTTTGGTTCTGGGCTCTGGACTGTCCCCCACAACTGGAATGTTCTCCTCTCCAACTGATTTCCCTAGTTTCCTTACTATAGTCCCAACTAAAATCCCATCTTACATAGGAAACCTTTGCAAATCCCTCTTACATCTGGTGACTTCCTTCTGATGATCATTTCCCATTCATCCTGTATACATGTAGCTTGATTTAGATATGTTTGTTTGCAAGTTGTCTTCCCTATTAAATTGTAAATCGGTGACAATCTTTTACCTCTTTTTGTATCTCCTGTGCTTAGCACTGTATTTGGCACATAATAGGTACTTTAAAAATATTGATTGACTAATTGATTCTCCCCATAAGGAGGAGCTGGTTGCTGGGGTAGAAATGATTAGGACCTTGTAGGGAAGTAACTACTTCATACAGTTAGATTCCACAACAAAGATTTTTAAAGTACCTCTTGTGAAACAGCCACCAGAGATACCAAAATACAAAAGAAGCCGTATCTGCCCTTAAAGAGCTGAAGTCCTACTACTGAGTGATGAAGAAATTCAACTTGAGTACAATTTATGTTGCCTCCTTATTCTTCACAAAGAAGGCACTTGAACAACCTTAATGAAGTGAGAATTCTGCTGGGTCAAAGAAGCAATAACTTTCTACAAAAGACTCCTTTTATTCCCCCTCAACTACTTGGTGCCAGGTCATCCTGGGGGGTTGCCTGGGGAACTAGCAAAACACTGGCATGAAAGCAAGCATCCCTTTATGTGTTTTGGAACTTTGGGGTTCTGGACTCTGCCTCTACTCTCCCCCTCTGCCACTATCTTTATAACCTTGTGCTGGAAAGTTATACTTCCAAAGAGTTAGATTTCTAATGAGTCCACAGATTAGTCCAATTCTACACAAAAATATATCACTTGATTCAGGGTGTCAGCAGGAACTGGCCAAAGTGCGGGAACTGGCCCAAACCCACAAACCACTATTTAGATCTTCCAATTTGGTCCCTCTTTTCTCCACTACAACACAGCCCCACAAAACTTGTACTACTAAGTGGTTCAGACTATCACCCAGAAGGCAAGAATATTTGGGGGGCTACTAAACAAGCTATTTCCTTTCCCTAGTACCTGAATTGTTCAAATAACTCACTGACTTTATTCTCTGCTTAGCACACTGAATGAGAACTATGTAGATGATTTTCCTCTTTCCCTTCTCCAAAGAGTACACTATAACAAGAAATCCTCTCTCTAGAAGGTCCCATATTATTGAACTTGGAAACTCCAAAACTTGGCAGTACCCACAAGGCTACCCAGAAAATTTGTCTTTACTGGCCAGATGGCTAGATCCTGGCATCTCATTGCCTAAGGAATTTAAAATCTCTCCTATTCCGCACAGGGGTTGGGTTCACAAACACTGTCCATGAACTATCCTTTCATGCCTCAGGCAAGCACATATCTACCCCTACCATGTGATTCTACATCAAATCATCATCAAATTCCCATAGGCACTCAGGGTGGCTAGGTGGCGCAGTGAGTAGAGCATCGAGTCAGAAGGACCTGAGTTCGGATCTGGCCTCAGACACTTAATGCACACACAAACAAAAAAACCTAGCTGTGTGACCTTGGGCAAGTTACTTAACCCCAATTGCCCTCCAAAAAAAAATTCCCATAGGCACTGCCCTTCCCCATGTTCTGCCATGAGGTGACAGAAACAGAGACAAAGATAGTAAGAGACAGACACAGAGACAGAGACATAGAAACACTGTCCTCACAGTTTGATTTTATAGATTATAGATCAAAGGGTGACAAGAATCTATGCCCCTGAGTTTATCAGTCAATCATGAAGAATTCTTTATGTAATCCTGTTGAGCACAACTCCACCCTTCCCTCCCCAAACTGATCAGTGAGCAGGAATTTCAGCCTAGGGTAAAAACCTGGCAGGAGATTTCTCCATCCTCCCCTGTCCGCAGCCCCCATCCTGATCACCTGATCTGGATATGTCTCCATTCTTTGTCCCCTGCTCCCCTCCTGATCACCCCATCTCCGCCCATCCTAGGCTTCCTATCCCTCAGCCTAGGGTAAACTTCGAGCGCATCCTACACACTGACCAATCACTGATTGTATTTTCGGCTTATGTAACCTTAACCTTTAAAAACCGGCACTGTGCCAACTCACTGTCTGATTTGGGTATATGACCCCGGCAGTCCCTCGGCAATAAAATCCACTTCCAATTTTAATCTCTGGGATCTTCTGTCTCACTCCTTTATGCTCTTCAATCCTAGCAAGTGACTATTATCAAGTTGATTGGTTAGCACATCAAACTTATCAGGGACTATCCAATCAACTTCTTTATATATAGTATTTGAATTGTTCTAGAACTCTTAGATAAAAGCATATCAATGGTACTATTGAGACTTTCTCCGAAAACGTGAAAAAACCAAGTATAATTAGATTTACAATATCTTTAATTTGTAAAGATTAAAGGATTCTTGACATTCTTAAATTCAAAAATCTCCATGCATAACAATACAGAATCACTGGATTTTAGAACAAGGAGCAAAAGTGGAAAGGACTTAGTACACTTCCCTCCCCCCCCAAAAAAATTGTCATTAATGGGTGGATATATTGTAATTGAGACATATTCCTAGCTTGATAATTTTGTTATTCCTATCTTTATGTGTCACATCTCTAAGCCATTTTCCCAGTGTTTTCTTTTTGCCCTCTTGTTCCAGAATGTCAAAATGGTTCTGGGTTTTTTTTTTGTTTGTTTGTTTGTTTTGATAAATTAGTAACTCCTTCTTACTAGATAGCTACATTTTAGCTTGTGAAACTCCCATAATCATTTGCTTTGGGGTTAGGGGTTTTGTAGATAGATGCAATTAAAACTCTAATGTAAGCAGCAAGAAATTGGGTTTCAAAGCTTGTCAGACAACCTCTGTTCCAGGTTAAAATTGTGTCTTTTGCAAAGAAAAACTTTGGTTCAAAAACAGCTTCATATGCAAAGTAGAAGGGAGGAGAAGCCTGAATTTTAAATTTGTTTCTTTGTTCTTTAACACAAAAGCTTCATTCCTTTGCTTTCTCTTTTTCCCCACAATGTGGGAGCCAGACCTCAGTGTCACTTGGCAGTGATACAAGCTAAAGGAACTGCTGAGAGAGCAAGAGGGTGAGCAAGTAGGTTTTATAATCACAAGTTGCTCCATCATAACCAATTTAGAAGGCCAGAGGAGATCACAGTTTACTAAAATTGAGAATTGTGCTATTTTTAAAAAGGAAAAACCTTAGGTAATTACCTAACCATAGGAATCCAGAGATATATATGGGTCTTTTGTGACTTTAAGTCCTAGATCTATAGGGACAGACTATGTTGAAGGGAAGAGAAACAGAGACAAATGAGAGAGAGAGACAGAGACAGAGAGAGAGAGAGAGAGAGAGAGAGAGAGAGAGAGAGAGAGAGAGAGAGAGATTTGAGTATTGAAACATATAGTTTATGCTTGAAAGTACAGCTTGAAACTGTTAAGAACTGTAATTAACCAGCCTTCCCTCCAAATTCATAACTATGGGGAATTGGGGAATATTTTTAGTCTGGCTGGTGCCAGAGGCACTGAAATGCAATTTAGTTTTAGATGTGCTATTATTCTACAATAATGTCTGAGAGGAGACAGTAAACCAGAGATGAAAGCCTAGGTGGTTGATTCCATTAGAGGTAAGGGGACCTTGAGGATCTCAGACCAGAAGCTCTAAAAGGTAAGGGAGCTTGGGGCATCTTAGCCTAAGAGAAAATTAAGAGCTTAGAAACCCAGGAGGAGTAATTGAGTGGGAGTATCTGAAATATTCAATCTATTAAGGATGCATTTTAAAAGCAGGAATAGAAAAAGATGGGAAATGCTATACTAGGCTCAAGTCAACCATTAAGAGGTATTTTGAGGGAAAAAAAAGCAATTTCAACCCACAGCTGAGGGCTGAATTAGGACTGAACAAGAAAAGGACATTTCTCCAGGGACTGAAGGTGTTGAGCCTTGCAGGTTCCTATAGTACTTAAATGCTTGTTGGATTGGATTAGACTGGACTACACAAGGAAATAGGTGAATTAGCTAAAGTGACCTCAAGGGTTAGTCTAAAGGAAAAAGCAGGGGAGGGGGGGAAGGAAGGAAAGGGAAACAGTATGAAACAAGGAGTGTTTCAAAGAGACTGAATAATGTTTTGAGATGAATTTAATAACAACTCAAGAATGATGACCTGTAACTTAATTAATACCAACATTTCTATACTACTTTAAGATTTACAAAGCACTTTCATCACAACAGTTCCTTGAGGCAAATAAGTAAAGTGTTCTTTACATAGCTTAGAAAATTGAATTACTTCTTTACTGTCACAGAACTAATATGTGTTAGAGCCAGGATTCAGACCTAGGTCCTCTGACTGCAAGTACAATGGTCTTTTCATTACTAATTGTCTTTCAATTTACTTAATCTGTACACAATTCATACAAATTTATTTTTATAATTCTGCAATTCATATACTTTAAAGAGAATATATGAGCTATGACCCTGGCAACAATTCACTTTCCAAATATGTAGAATTTTGCTCATCACCATTAGAGTGGATACTTTGTGATGGATTTTTTTTGCCCATGGCCAACTCATAAAAAGAAAAATACAAAATGGCCCTTAGTCCCAGTAGCCTTTCCCTTCCTGAAGTGATGGTGACAGAGAGGGGAAAAAAAGAAGGCAGAAGGTATAGATTGCTAAGCATCACAGTTTTCAGACCATGTATAAACTTTAATTTGATTCTTGGTGTTATGAATGTACATAGTGCTGCAGGAACAGAATCATACCTATTTAGATATTATTGTTATAAATGAAACTAGAAGAAAGAAGGAGGTTACAGTGAATAGAAGGATGGCTGAGAGATACTTCTTAGAGGCACAAAGTGAAAATTTGGTGGAGATGTTATTTTATCTCCAGAAACAATAAGAAACATTATTTCATGGGAAAGCCAATCATCTTGTATTTCAGTACTAATTATAAGTATTTGCAAAAAAGACTGCCATGGGGATTCCCAGGTGAAGGTCCAAAAGAATCCCAGCTCTTCAATTTTTATGACCTAAAGTGGACACTAGGTTGAACAATGACCAAGAAATCCAAGGAGAAATATCAGTAAAGTTCTTCATTTGACTCCAACAGGGATATGCTGATAAATGGTCTATCAACCAGCTTGGGAGTGGTGATGATGATAATACATCAAGCCCAGATTTGTATGCAGCATTTGCCAATTTCTGAAGTGTCAATGCTCAAACTGAAATTTTTACAATTGGCTCCAACACACCCCTGAGCTCAAGCCTGCACAAAAAGACACCTAGAAGCTACAAAGCAGAGGAGTCCATCCACAGAAACTAGCACAACTATAAATAAATAGGCCAGAACCCAGTGGTATTTGCCCCAACTATAGAAGTACTAGGGCATGATGGAAAACCATGGCAGCAGCTGGAATAGGGTCAGACAACTACAGAACTCTGAAAACAAAAAGAGATACAAAGTTTGGTGTAGTAATATATTCAACTCAATGGAGAAACAGGGCCAGGGAAAGGGAAGAAAAAGGGTTTCGAGGGAAGGAATAGTCACAAGTAGGAAAAAAAAAAGCAGGGCAGCCAGGTGGCACAGTGAATAGAGCACTGCCCCTGGAGTCAGGAGGATCTGAGTTCAAATGTAGCCTCAAACACTTAACATTTACTAGCTGTGTGACCTTGGGCAAGTCACTTAATCCCAATTGCCCTACCTTCTCCCCTCCAAAAAAAGACAAACCCCCCAAAACCTATAACTTAGGAAGACTGATCATAAAGTGAAGATTAAAAGAAAATGTAAGAACCATTGATTGATTGATACTATTTCTCTTGGTGATCTCATCAGCTCCCATGGTTTCAATGATCATCTCTATGTAAATGATTCATATCTACTTGTATAGTGACCAGCTCCAACTTTAGATGACTTAAGATGAAACATGTTTCTCACCTCTTGACAGAAAGGTAATGGACCAGAAGTGCAGAATGAAACATTTATTTTCCAGACCTGACAAATGCACAAATTTGCTTTGCTTGATCATGTTAATTTGTTACAAGAGGAGTTTTTTGGGGGAAGGGGAGGGGCAGTTGGGGATAATTAGCAAAGAGAAGGTGGCTAGCCACAGCAAAGCAAAAAGAAAAAAAAAGAAAAGAACAATATGAAGTCAATGAAGCAGTTTCTCAAAATGTGCAAAACAGAACAGAAAGAGGTTTCAGAGGAAAACAGACAAACAGGCATGATTCAGAACTACGTTTATTACATACTTCGAAACAAACAAGTTGTACATTATGGTAATTTGTAGGTTTGTGTATAATTTATATGGGAAATGTTTCAGAATAACAAAAATATATTTTAATATATATGTTTATATATAATATATTTATTCTATTTATATAATATTTTAATATAAAAATATATTTTTTTAAAAATACTACCATGATAGTAGTACTAACATCGGTTGCTTCATGCTCATGCTGAGCATGAAGAGTTAGTGAAATTCTATGAAAAATATGGTGAGAACCTCCAAATTAAATCAGTGTTCAAATGGGAATGTATGGTTTAGAAAAAAAGAAATGAGAGAGACCCAAAATTTGTAAAGTAAATAGAAGCCTCCTGCCCTTTTATCCTAAGTACTTCAAGAAAAGATTTGATAGGCATTGTATGACCACCAAATATAACAAAAAAAAAAAATAAGCAAATAGGAAAAAAAACTTGTGGGTCCAACACAAGATTATATAATCACAACTGAGTCCTCACTGTGGCAAGATGATCTTTTTACACCTCCCTAATCAATTCACTCTCCCACTCACCACAGTAGTTTTCCAAAGCTATTTTTATCCCTTCTCAAAATCTCCCAAGGCTTTCCCATCTTCACCTTCTCAGCTGAGATCACCGCTTCCTATTTCATTGAAAAAATGAGGCCATTTGCTGGGAACTACTTCTCTCTTCCTTTTCACCTAATTGAAATACCTTCTGCACTCTCTCCTCCTTCACCTCCATCACATGAAGAAGTGACCCTTGCCAAGGAAAATCCCCCTACACGCATGTGACCCCATTCTTGGCTCTCCTTTTTATGACTGTACTCCTAGAGATGGCCATCTTCATACAAGAGAAGCCCCCACTTGCTCTCTTCTCAGTCTTAAATCTCTGAAGTCTGGCTTCCAGCCTCATCATCCAATAAAAACTCTTCTCTCCAAAGTCACTAATGGCCTCTGAATTTCCCTTTTCTCTAATGCCCTTTTCTCAAGTTTCATCCTTTGACATCTCGATCGCTGCACTCTCTTGTAAATTTCTGTGACACTGCTCTCTTTTGCTTCTCCTCCCCGTCTGACCATTCCTTCTCTGTCTCCTTTGTTGGATCTTCATTCAATGCCCAGGAACTATGGCTATCCCTCAAGGTTCTGTTCTTCTCCCTATATATACTATTTTGCTGGGTGATCTCATAAGTTCCCCATATTTCAATTATCATCTAATGGAGATAATTTGTATTTATTTGTCCTGCCCTAACTTCTATCCTGACCACCAGCCTCACATCTCCAACTACCTATCAGACATCTCAAAATAGATGTTCACAGACATCTTTCTCTCCACCACATTCAACCATATGTCACATCCTATCATCTCTACCTTCAAAACATCTTGGTGTCTTGGTGCAGGCACTTATCATCTCACCCAAGGGGGTATGCAATAGCTTGTTGGTTGGCTTTCTTGCTTCAATCTTACATGCTACTTAGACCCTACTTACAACCATCCTCCACTCCGCTGTCAAATTCATCTTTCTAAAGCCCAGATCTGACCAAGTCAGCCCCTATTCGATAAATTACAGTGACTCCCTATTGCCTCCAGAATCAAATATTAAATCCTCCATTTGACTTTTAAAGCACTTTAGAATCTGATCCCTTCTTCATTTTCCAGCTTTCTTACACCCTATCACCTCCATTGCCATTCAGTGAACATTGGCCTCCTTGCCTTTCCTTACACATGATACTGTGTCTCCAGAGTCCAAATATTTTTACTAGTTGTATTCCATGCCTGGAATGCTCTTCCTTCTTATCTCCACCTCCTGCCTTCCTTCCATCCTACAAGTCACAGCAAAAATCCCACCTTCTGTAAGAAGTCTTTTCCACTTCTCCTCAATCTTAATGCATTCCCTCTGAGATGACTCCCAGTGTATCAGGAATATAGCATGTTTGTATGTTGTCTCACCATTAGACCATTAGGGTTTCTGGGATCAGGAACTATTTAAAGAATATTTGACTAGAGATCCAACTAAGCAAAGTTATCCCATCAACAATGGAAGGATAACAAACAGAAGGAAAATGGAAAAAGATTGTAAAGATTACTACAGCAACCTCTTTTCCTCATCTGGAACCATCACACTAGGACTGAAACATCATAGTATTATATATTCTTATAAGAGAGGTAGACTTGACTCTAAAGAGAATAAAGATGGGGAAAACTGCCAGATTAGGGCAAAAGTATATAATCATAAGAACACTGAGGAATTGACATGCAAGGTATTGAAGAAAATGTACATACCAATGATGTGTGGAAAATATATCTCCTCACTAGCACCCCATAAAGCAACTACTAACCTATATACCTACTCTCTCACCTATATAAAATTTTTACACAAATTATTGAATTTAAGGTCCCATTATGTTTTTTTTTGTTGATTGTGGAAAAAATCATTTGAGACTTAGTAAAGCAAAATGCCACCTTAAAAGTGTCTCCCATCCACATGTCAAAAGTTTGTCCAGAAAGCCTAGGGCCTTCAAGAAATTCACGGGGTCGCTAGGTGGCGCAGTGAGTAAAGCGTCGGCCCTGGAGTCAGAAGGACCTGAGTTCGGATCCGGCCTCAGACACTTAACGCACACACAAACAAAAACCTAGCCGTGTAACCTTGGGCAAGTTACTTAACCCCAATTGCCCTCCAAAAAATAAACAAACAAATAAATAAATAAATGAAGAAGCAGTTTAAAAAAAAAAAGAAATTCACAACAAAGTTCTGATCATAAACATCGGACAAGGCATAAAACAAACATATGTATGCTCACCAAAACTGCTTTTCACCATGACAGGGGAAATATAGCAGAAAGTCCAAATTGAAGAGGTTTTCTCTGTGGATGATGCATCCTTCAAACTTTCCCTTTCCTGGATGATACTTTACTCTTTATATCAAATCTTGGAACAATTCAGAGCCTCCTGTAAGAGATCTGTAACCATTCAAAATAATTTTGCCTGACCACACACATAGAAAGCAGCATCATAGTGAATAGAATAATAAACTTGGAGTCAGAATAACCTGGGTTCAAGTCCAGCCTCAGATGCTTACTAACTGTGGGAAACTGAGCAAATACCTCAGCTCCTCATCTACAAAATGAGGAGGTGAGACCAGAGAGCTTCTAAGGTTCCTTCCAGTTCTAAATCTATAATCATATAACAATAATTACTATTATAATCATATATCATTGTAATATATTGTTATATTCTATGTGGCTATATATGATATATTATACCAATATATTATCTGTAATGTATTATATAATATTATTATATGTCTCATAATTATTATGTTATTTTAATTACATAATAAAATTAAATGGATAAAGAATAGTTATTGTCTGGGGCGGCTAGGTGGCGCAGTGAGTAAGAGCGCTGGCCTTGGAGTTGGGATGACCCGAGATCAAATCTGGCCTCAGAAAATGAGCACCCACACATAAATAATGACTAGCCGTGTAACCTTGAGCAAGTTACTTAACCCCAGTTGCTTATAAAAAAAAAAAAAAGAATAGTTATTGTCCACATTATCACATGCATGATGACATACATCAAATTATGACCTGATACAGGTCTGTCTAATAGTACAGGTTCAAAATTGAAACAAAATGAGATGTTTATAATCCATTTAATAGTTTTTTTTTTTAAGGAAGTTTGCTAAGCTATAGCATAAAACTATATTTAGCAAAGATACAGCACTAGCTTAGGTAGAGCTCCCCAAGTCTCCATGTGGAAATGTTCCTGGTCATCAGATCATGTTGTGGGGACTCCCATGGCTCTGGCATGTTTATAAAGCACAAGAGGCATTGATTCCAAATTCAATAGACTCTTTTAGGCCCTTAGTCAACTAGGAAGCATCAAAAACTCTAGCCTTATCCTTCTCCACCAGTCAAGTCCCATGAACAGCTTCCATGCCTTTCAAGAGAAATCTCACCTACTCATAGGTAAACCTGGGTAGATATTGCTCCTGTCACATACGCATTTCAGCAGAAAACCTATAGAGCTTAACATTAGGATGTCTATCTGGGATAAACAATACAGATGGGCAATGGGCGGGACCGGGAGTTGATCAGGAACAGGAGAGCTGGCTGGGCTGGCTTTGGGGCATTGTGAAGTTCTTTTAATAACTCCAAACTTCTCAAGGAAACAAAGACCCAGTTTTTAAATACCAACATTCTATCGCTGCTACTCTATGTTAGTGAGATATGGGATATAACAGTCTTCAAAGAATCGGAAATGAGTCATAAAGAGAATCATGGAGAATACATGGTAGGAACAAATAAAATTAACATATAACCAATGAGGAACACCAAAGAAGAAAAAGAGTGAACTGTATCATCAAAGAACTACATGATAGAAAAAAGAAGATGGTGGGGTGGCCAGGTGGTGCAGTGAATAGAGCACTGGCCCTGGAATCAGGAGGACCTGAGGTCAAATCCGGCCTCAGACACTCAACACAAAAACTGGCCGTGTGACCTTGGGCAAGGCACTTAATCCCAAATTGCCCTCCAAAAAGCAAAAAAAAAAAAAAGAGAAGATGGGTCAGTCATATGGTAAAAGCAAAGTCTGTGTGTGGCAGACAACCAGTGCTCCTCTACCATCACTGTAATGTCAAGAGAAAGTGAGGTAGAGCTTAAGCACGCAGGGCGAATCTTCTGTGATGAATTTATGAAAGGTCGTGGACAAGAGTCACACAAGAAGGTCAAGCATGGATCAGTTGTGATCTGAATCACTAGAGGGAATTTCCAAATTGATGAGTTCACAGATCTATTTGAGAAATCCTACACTGCAAATGCATATTGTGTGGGAATGACACATCAGAAAGAGAAAAGCCGTTAATCCCCATAAATCCAGCAGGTGGCAATGGCAATTGTGGCCTGCTGAAGTGTCAGTTATACTCTAAACAGGAACCATCTGGGCTTGCTCATATATACAACTCATTTCTCCTCCCTTTGGGACTCTTTTCAATCCCATCATGGGCTTTCAGGGAAAAGACAAGAGATGTCAGCTGCTTCATGGCTTATTCAGTCCCAGTAGAGGCTACTCGCCTCACATGTGCTCAGGGTAGCAGTTCCCAGGGATTCTTCCCTTTCTATCACATATAAAACGTGTCTTTTAATACTTCGGTTCTTGAAGTCTTGCTCTGACAGAGTTAATTTGAATTGTATTGGGACAAGATACAATTTTAAAAATCTGTTTCCCTCTCAGTGTTTTGTACTCCCTCAGTTCCCAATGCCACTGCTAGTATTCAAAAAAACAGAAGTGGCACAGATTCATATGGCCTTCCAGATCTCAATAGAGATACAGAAGTATTAGGAAAAATATTAAAAAAGCATATAGTTTACAAAAATGACAGCTTTAAAAGTGGCCTTAAGGGGCAGCTAGGTGGCATAAGGAATAGAGCACTGGTTCTGGAGTCAGGAAGACCTGAGTTCAAATCCAGACTTAAGACACTTAACACTTACTAGCCATGTGACCTTGGGCAAATCACTTAGCCCCAGTTGCTCTGCCTTCCCCCCTCCAAAAAACAAAAAACAAACAAAAAAAAAAGTGGCCTTGGTCTACTGTTTCAGGCAGCAGTAGGAGATTTAAGAGCAGTGTTACTACTAGGTCCATATCCCAAAGAGATCACAAAAAAGGAAAAAGGATCCACATGTACAAAAATATTTATAGTAGCTTTTTTTGTGGTGGCAAAGAACTGGAAACTGAGGGGATGTCCATCAATTGGGGAATGACTGAACAAGTTGTGGTATATGAATGTAATACAATACTATTCTATAAGAAATGATGACCAGGCAGACTTCAGAAAAACCTGAAAAGATTTATATGAAATGATGCTGAGTTAAGTTAGCAGAACCAGGAGAATCTTGTACACAATAACAGCAACATTGCATGATGACTGACTTTGTTAGACTTAGCTCTTCTGAGCAATACAAGGATCTAAGACAGTTCCAAAAGACTTGTGACAGAAAATGCTGTCCACATCCAGAGAAGGAACTATGGAGTCTGAATGCAGATCAAAGCATACTGTTTTCTCTTTCCTTTGTTGTTTTTTGCTTTTTATTTCTCATGGTTTTCCCCTTTTGTTCAAATTCTTCTTTCACAACATGGCTAATGTGAAAATATGTTTAATATGATCATACATGTATAGTTTAAAACAAAAACAAGAAAAAAAGAAATAAAACAAGCATTTTCATAATACCAACAACAAAAAGAGCAGTGCTAATGGTTTCCCCTTCATCCAGTTCTCCATTAGGGAATAAGTAAAGCAAGGGAATAGCTGAATCAGCTAGGAAGTGAGTAGGAAAGTAGAAGGGAAAGATAGCGTAAGGCAGCCTCACCACAGCCCCCATTTCTGTATCTCAGGTAGTTAACTGTTGATCAGTACTGGAATTTTGTTGCTGGGGAAGAATGATGTCTGATTTCATTCAAAACAATTTATGATAGCAGAGTTCACCATAGAGGTGCCCCCTGGGATGGAGCATGGGCTCCAAACTTATACCATTCTCCACTAGTCTTCTAGATCACCATTTCTTTCCCTACCTCCTTATTTCTCTATCATTAGATTGCGTGTTTGGCTTTCTTCTCTCTCCACCAGCCCTCTTCAAGGTCAAGGTCAAAGAGCACTGCTTTGAGTATTTTGCTTTCAGGAAATGTCCTAAATCGCTAGTTTCTCAGAGTGCCAAAAAATGGGCCTGGTCTGACTGAAGGCAGCTCTTCCCCCTTAAAGTCCTTTCTTTGAGGAGCTCCAAAAATAGTTGGTTATACCAGTATTATAGGCTTTACAGGAGAAACCTTCCCCTTCCTACAACTACTAGATCCCTTTTTGACAGAAGTGGGAAACTCAAGAGCCAGAGTGAAATAACTCATCTGGGAGCCTTCCCTGGGTATCTTGTTTGGACAAAAGCAACTTTTATCACAAGACAATGAACTTCTTTGAATAATAAAAATACATCCAGGTCACATGTGATAGGCAACTTATTAAAGTAACAAGTACAAGAAAAGAATATTAATATTCCATTTTGGTTTCTTATGGGATACAAGCTCCTTTGCAGTAGCTATTTCCCTTTTATGGTTTTCTCCCTAGCACCTAGTAGGTAATACGTATGAGGTAAATGCGTGTAATTGTTCGGAGAGTAATAGAATTTGATCTGCATGTTCTAAAGATATAAAGGAAAGGGATGATCGTTAACAGTAAGAAAATTAAGAAAGGACCTGAAATAAAGAAAGCATAAATATGGAGGCATAAGTAGAGGCACAAAATGGAGGGGAGGAATGATTCTGAAATTTGCTGTTACTGATGCATAATTAGAAAGAAAAACAACCATAACCACTGTAATTTAGGGGATATGAGACAGATCTGAACAAATCAAACTACATACATTTCAGAGAGAAATGCAAACTCTTGCAAGACAGAAAAGACCCTCTGCTGTAGCAACCTGCCTAAATAGAGATAACATTTCACATATATAATTTTATGATGAGATTACGTAACCTCATGAGTTACATGCATTCATCAGGTGGATGAGAATACTGCGGTTTGTTGTTGTTTGTTTTGTTTATTTTTTCCTTTTGGGCTTCATCACTTGAAGGATAAGAAGAATTCTCTTTATAAGAGAGGTACAAAGACTATATCTGAAAATGAGATTAATAAGGAGAGTGTTAAAGGAACTGAGATTATTTATTCGTGACAAAAATAAATTGATACATATATACACAAATTAGTGTCTAGTTTGTTAGATACATAGTGTCTAGTTATTCTCTGTCCACATAGGATAAAAAATAGTTTTGACATGAAGCAGGAGAGCTTTAGCTTACTAATAGTAACAACTCACATTTGAGAGTCAACTGTGGCCTAGCAGAGAGTGAGCTAATCTTAAAGGAAAGGGGAAAATGGATTCAAGGCTTTCTTCTGATATGTACTCTAGTTACAAGACCAAGGGTAAGTGACAGCCTATCAGTATTCAGGCATCTCTCTAATCAAAGTAAAGCTGCAAATCTAATATCAGTGGGGAGAATTTCTACACAAAGAGTTCCCCATACTGATGAGATTATAGTTCTGGACAAAACAAATAAAAATCCACTAGCAGCAATAGAATCCTATAAGGAACATAAAGCCCCAAGTTGGTATTACAAGGATTATCTGCATTTTACAGATGAAGAAGTTGAGACTTGGTAATTCAATCATGGTTACTCAGCCAATAAGAGTGATTCAAACCCACATCTCTTACTCAAAAGTATAGCATGCTTTCCACTATGCCTCTTTGTTGATGAACATTGCTATATATGAAATGGTTAACTTAACTGCAGGCAGTCTGGAATAGCCTTCTCTGGAAGTCTTAAAAGTAGACTATGTTCTCCTTTCTATAGGTCTGATTAAGAAACATATCTTAATACAAGGTAATGTCCTCTTTCAGAGTTATCTTCTATCTGTATGATTCTACACCAACACAAAGACAAAAGAACTCTGAGGTATAAGAAGCAACAGCTTGGGCTGCAACCATGCTGATAGTCTACTACAAATTTATGTTATCCTACGTCAACCAGCCTCTCACTGCAGCAAGGCAAACTTTTTATTCCCCACCTGTAATGGAAATGCAAATTTAAAGATCTTCCCTGCCCCTAGGTTAAGTGCACCTGGAGCCTGTAGTGGGAGGCTTGTTTTTCAAGAAAGCCCACACCTTGATACTTTCTGATTGGGCAGTGTGTCAAGAAGGTTGTTACATTCTCTCAGCCAGGAGAAGGCTATATAAACCGTGAAGGGGGGGCTTTGCTTTGGGGCTCACTTTGAGAAGTGTTGTGTGATTTGACCAGATGAGACTCTGGCCAGCTGAGAGCCGCCGCCCCCCCCCACCTTTGAAAACCAGATGTTGATGCTTCCCTCTCTGCTATTGATAATGGTTGGGCAATTTGGAAGCCTGTCTGCTTGACCTGTTTCTCTGTTCTGAAACTTCTGTCTATATACTCTGAAGTTCAGGGTGCTGACCTTTTTCCCCTGAACTAGGTAAATGATATATGTTTGATTGAAGTAAGCTTATTAATCCATTTTGAGTTGCTTTCCTTTAGAAAAGCAGATCTAAGAACCTGTGTTGGCAGCCACCCTGGGGATGTTGGGGTGCTTGCTGCTACACTATCTCTCACCTCCCACCATTGGTTCTCTACCAAACTCAACATGGTGACTGTTCCAAATTTTCTCTTCTCTCCTTAAGCAACCCATAGCACAACTTTCCCTCACCCTCTCAGCTGAAGTCAGATAGGTAACAACCATTTAGTAAACACTTAGTGCGTGCCACAGAACTGAGGATACAAAGGAAGACCAACATAAGGTTCTTGCTCACAAGGATCACATATACTAACACTACTATAATAATAATTCAAATAACCATAAACATATAAGATTTATGTGGCATAAAAGGAAGATAGCCACGAAGGGAAGAACTACCAGAAAAAGTTTCATTCTAAAGAAGAAATTTAAGTTGAGTCTTGAAAGAAGCCAGGAAGGCTAAGGGGCAGAGATGAGGAGGGAGAGTATTCCAGGCATGGAAGGGCAGTCAAGAGGGAATGCGTAGAGTCAAGAGATGGAGTGTCATATGTGAGGAACAGCAAGTGAGACAGTTTAGCTGGATCATAGATAGTGTGGAGGGAAGTATAAGAAATGAAGTATAAGATAGTGTTGGCAGCTGAGTGGAGGATGGATTACAATGGGTAGACTTGAGGCAAGGAGACCAAGTGCAAGCCTATTGCAACAGTCCAGGCAAAAGGTGATGTAGAAGTGAATAGAGTTGGTGGTTGTGTGAGTGAAAATGGGAAATTAGATCCAAGAGATATTGGGAAGGTATAAAATTTAACAACAGATTGTATCTGTGAGGTGAATCTGAGTATTACAACAAGGTTGTAAGCCTGGGTGAGTAGGAGAATGGTGATGCCATCAAGACAAGTTCTCTTTTAGAAACATTTCCCTTAAGATGCCTGTGAAAGATCCTATTCTAGATGTCCAAAAGTCAATTGGTGATGTAGGACAGTAGTAGCTCAGAAGAGAGACTATCTGGAAATCACATGCACAGAGATAGATGATAGTTGACCTGGCAGGAGTTGATAAGATCACTAAGAGTGACAATATGAAAGAAAAAGACAAGTGGGCCCACAATTAACTCACCAGTAACATTTACTGAAAACCAAGGCCATTTGCCACTTTCCTTCCCCCCCCTTCTCCCCATGTCACAGTCTCTTAACATTATCCCTCAATATTTGGTCCTTTCTTCACTCTCTAATGAAGAAGTAGCTTTTCTCCTCAATAATACCAAGTCTACCCAAATGACTGGTTTCATCCTTACTATCACCAACCCTACCCATATTACCCTTATTACCATTCCCCACTTTCTATCTCCCTCCATCTTCTGGTTTCTTCTCTGCTGCCTTCAGACACCCAAATTTTGCCTCACTGGATCCTCCCAATTCATTTAGTTATCATCCTATATATCATCATTTCTCAGCCAAATTTCTTGAAAAAGCTGTCTATACTTGGTGGCTCCACTTCTCTCACCCTCTGGTCACATTATGAGGTTATCAGCTAGTTTGCCTGTGCTGGCATTAGTTTTGCTAGTGGCCCTCATTCCTATGGTTCATGGGCTTCAGAATGAATTTTATGTAGTTCTGAGATGGAAGGAGCACATTTCTTTTTTTTTCTTTTTGGAGGGCAATTGGGGTTAAGTAACTTGCCCAAGGTCACATGGCTAGGTTTTTGTTTGTGTGTGCGTTGTGACTGAGGCCGGAACTGAACTCGGGTCCTTCTGACTCCAGGGCCGACGCTCTACTCACTGCGCCACCGAGCCGCCCCTAGGAGCACATTTCTTATGAATTGTTTCTCACTGAATTTCTTGATCATTATTTGGTCTGGGGAAATTTTCAGGGTCTTGTTGGAGTAGGTATGCTGGGTAGTTTACCTCCATTCAGGCAGTCATCTTGGCCAGAAGTCTCTCCATACTTAAACTCTGTGGATATTTACATGCATGCACATCTGAGAAAGAGGGTTTTCCTTTTCCTGCTTCAGACGAGAATCAGTGTTGTTCCCACGGAGAATGGACAGTTACTTTTAACCTTGCAAATGTTTCTCTGTTTACAAATAACTGAGCAGTGGTAATGAACAGTGGACTTTCTTAGTACAGTTTACCAGAGTCCTCTGGAAATGTGTTCAAAGGCAGTTTACATAGTTATTTACTAATGTATGTTAACTACTGAATAGGCCTATTGGCTATATCATTATTGGATTCAGTATGTTCTAAAGGCTTGTGTTAGTAGTTGACATGTGCAAGATATACTATCAGACAGGAGTTTATAATGGAGTGTTACAACATTCCAATAAATATAACTGAGATTCTATGAAAAAAAAGAAGCTACCATTTAGTTATTTTTGGTGATTCCATAAATGTCTAAAGAACTATCAGGAGCAAGAAATCATCATTAAAGAAAAAGAGTTTAGATGATCTTGAACTTCTAAGCTAACATTGGATTTGTGTTTCACTTGTCTCTGGTTTTCCTAGCTGAGATGTTAGTGACACTGAAGTTTTAGATTGTATCAATGTCTGATATTATATGTATATGTATATATGTGTGTATATATATATATATATATATATATATATATATATATATATATATATACATATATATAATAGTACATAATATTTTGTTTCCAAGCATTTTGTAACTAAAGTTTTCTCCTCTAGTAAGATTTTGAGAACTTTACAAAAATAAGATGAATTGAAAACCTCTGTGAGGTGTTTGTTTTACATGTCAACCTAAGAACAATTTAATAATTCATTAAGTACCTTCTATATGCCAGTCACTGATTAGTGCTAGAGATACAAAAACAGAAATTAAACAGTTTCCTCTTAAATTCTGAGGAAGAGAGAGAGAGAAAGAATGAATTTATACAAAATGAATATAAGGTAGTTTGGGGAGGGAGGGCATTGGCAGCTGGGGCAAGGTGGGGGTAGGAGGTCAACAAAGGCTTCATTTTGATAAATACTGAAGGAAATCAAGAAGTTGGAGGGAGTGCATTCTAAGCATAGGGGCCACCCACTGCAAAGACATGGAAATGAGAGATGGAAGAATAGCAGGTAAAAAACAATAACAGCATGTAGGGAGTAATATGTAATTAAATTGGATTGGACATTCAGGTTAAGATGGCAATGGGAAACGTCATAGAGGAGCCCAGCTCTCCCACATAAATCCTAGCAAATATCTGAAAGTGTCCCTTTATAGAGCAATGATATAGAAACCAAAGAGAAGAAAAAATAAGCTTCTCCATCAAGTCCAGCACTGTACAAAAGACAGCTTAACCTGTAGAGACCAAGTACAGGGTCACAACAGTTAAGCTAGCACTAATTTCAGTAAAGAGGCAGAAAGCAGAATAGTCTAGAGAGGTCTCAAATTAGAGACACCAGCACAAATCAGCTCTGTGGTTAGCTGGTGTTCTGAGAAAACAGAAGCAGGATGCAGACTCTATTTCCATAAAGCATCTAAGAGTATTAGAGTCTAGCCACATTCTTCTCAGAGTGCTAGGTGCCACAGCAAGAAATAAGACCAACTTTGGGCCTAGAAGTCATTACTGGAAAGCCTTGTAGGAAGCCTGAAACCAATATGATCTCTAACTTCTGACTGGTAGCTATAAAGGCCACAGAAGAAAATGGAACTAATTATTGACTAGAGGTTTTGCAAAGAGAATGATACAGAGACCAGCCAGGGTCAGAACCTCCAGTGAACCACCAGAAGACTAAAACAGAGAGACATCAGGAACTGAGTCATAGAGAGGAACTTAATACCAACCATACCATCCAGAACAATAGCAGCATAGGTATATAGAACAGAACCAAAAAGGGCCAAACAAACTCATCTGGCAAAAAAAAAAAGTCCCAACCCAAGAACTTCGAATTAAAATATGAGTAAATGAAGAAAATATCAAACACAATGAAGAAACATTATGAGTTAAGAGTAGCCCAAAAAGCAAAGCCAGAAGAAGAAAGTAATTCTGCAATTCTAATCAGTGCTTTGGAGAGGAAAAAAATGACAACCATAGGGAATGTAAGAGTTGCTGGAAGAAATTAAATAGATTTTTTAAAAGAGAATCTACAAGTTAAGTTAGAGCTTTGAAGAAAAAAAACTGAAGGAAGAAATAACTCAGAAGAGAAGTTAGAAAATCCACTCCCAAGAAGTGGACTCCTATATGTAAAACGGAATGGAGCAAACTGAACTAAATGACTCCACAACACAAGAAATATTAGAACAAAATCAGAAGACTGATAAAATATAAGGTATTTACTATTTAAAATAAACAAATAAACAAAACTACTAACCTGGAGAACAAGTCAAGGAGAAATTTTTTTAAAAAACCACTACTTACTAAAAACCACTGACCAAATAAAAAGTCTGGACATCATAATTCACTCAAAAGAAAACTACTCCCATCTGTTAGAACCAGGGGGTTGAGATGAAAATAGAATGAATCTACTAATCACCTTCTAAAAGAAATCCCAAGCTGAAAACATCCAGGAATATCATAGCCAAAATCCAGATATTCCAAATTAAAGGGGGGAAAATATTGTTTACAGTATTTTACTGCCAGCTAGTCAACAAGCATTTAGGAATTCAAAGAAAAATAAAACCAGTCATCATCTCTCCCCCACCCCACCCCTACAAAGAGCTCACATTCTAACAAGGAAGATAAACATGAAAATAACTAGGTATAGATGGAAAGTAGTCTTAGAGAGAAAGGAACTAGCAGCTCTAGGGACCAGGAAAGATATCCTACAGAAAGTGGGATTTGAGTTGTCTTGAAGTAAGCCAGGGAAAGTAAGAAACAGAAATGATGAAGCAAAGCATTTCAGGCATGGTATAGTACAAAGGCATGGAGATAGGACAGGAAATATTCTAAGCAAGGAACAATAAGTAATCTGGTATAAAGGGATTTGGGGGCATATGGCAGGAAGGCAGTAAAATATAAGAATAGAAAATTAAGAAAGGATCAGGTTGTGAAGAGTTTTAAAATGCCAGACAAAGGATTTTATATTTGATCTTGGAGGTAAAAGGGGAGCAACAGGTTTACTATGAGGAGAAAGGGAAGAAAACGTTCAGACCTACTTTTCAAATAAATCACTTTGGCTTATGATAGAAGGTAAATTGGAGTGGGAAAAGATGAGGCAGGGAGACCAATTAGAAAGTTATTGCAATAAGTCTAGGCAAGAAGTGATGAGGCCCTGAACTACGGTAGTGGCTATATGAGTAGAGAAAAGGGGTCTGTCAGATAAAAGAAATGCTGTGTGGGTAAAAATGACAATACGTGACAACAAATTGTATCTGTAGAGTGAGTCTGAGTGAGAAGTTAAGAATGATGTCAGAGTGGCAAAGAAATGGAAATTGAGGGGATGCCCATCAATTGTGGAATGGCTGAACAAGTCAAGGTATATGAATGTAATGGAATACTACTATGTTATAAGAAATGATGAGCAGGAAGATTTCAGAAAAATCTGGACTTACTGAACTGATGCTGAGTTAAACAAACAGAACCAGGAGAACATGTAACAACAGTAACAGCAACATTATGTGATGACCAACTTTGATAAACTTAGCTCTTCACAGTATTATAATATTCTAACACAATTCCAAAAGACTCCTGATGGAAAATGCTATCAACATCCAGAGAAAGAACTATGAAGTCTAAATGCAGATTGAAGCATGCTATTTTCTCTTTTTTTCCCTTTCTCATGGCTTTCCCCTTTTGTTTTGATTCTTCTTTCACAACATGATTAATATGAAAATTTATTTAATATGATTTAATATATCCCTATATCAGATTGCTTGCTATCTTGGGGAGGGGGTAAGGGAGGGGAAAGCAGGAAGGAATGGAGGGAGGGAGAAAAAATTTGGAACTCAAAATCTTATAAAAGTAAATGTAGAAAACTATCTTTACATGTAATTGGAAAAAAATAAAATATTATTAAATGGGGGGGGGGGAGGAATGATGCCAGAAGGAGTGAGCAGAAGGATGGCAGTACCCTAGATAATAATCAGGAAGGGAGGCTAGGTGGTGCAAATGAATAGAGCACTGGCCCTGGAGTCAGGAGGACTTGAATTCAAATTTGGCCTCAGACAATTAGCAAGTACTAGCTGTGTGACCTTGAGCAAGTCATTTAACCCCAAGAAGCAAAAAAAAAGTTTGATAATAGTTAGGAAGTTCAGATAACTCCAGATTTTAGGGAAGAATAATAATGATTTTTGTTTTAGAAATGTTGAATTTAAGATACCTATAAGATAACCAATTAAATAAACTAGATAGGAGCTCAAGAGAGAGACTAGTCCTGGACATATAAATCTGGGAATCATCTGCATAGAGATGATAGTTGACCCCATGTGAGCTGATAAGGTCAAGGAAAGATAGTATGAAGGAAAAAGAGAAGAGGGCTTAGAGCAGAGTCTTAAAGGACACCAACAGGTAGTTCTCCAGATATGTTTTATTGAAAAAAGTCAAGACCATTTGCCACCCTTCCTCCTCATATCACAGTTACTTGACATTATCCTCCATTATTTCCTCATTTCCTAGGTTTATATAAGGTCATATCAATTTTTTTTTTAATTAGAGGAAAGGAATACCTTTCCCAACTATGATTATGGGGATAATTCTTACACAAAGAAGAGGATCTAAAGGCATCGATAAAAGATAAAATAGACAATTATGATAACATCAAACCGAAAACACTTACACATGAAAAATCAATATAATAAGAATTAGAAGGGAAACAGTAAAATATCACTCCAACAAATTTATCTGATAAAGGTCTAACATCCAAGATTAAATAATGATTGATACAAATACATAAGAATAGGAGCTTTTCCAAAATAGATTAATGAGCAAAGGAAATGCAGTCTTAGATAAATCAGCATTTTATTCAAATGAGTAGAAGGCTATCATAACTATATGAAAATGTTCCAAATCCCTAATAATAGAAAAGTAAATTAAAAACTTTGAGGTTTCACCTTACATCTATCAAATTGGCAAAAATGAGGAGAGTGGAAAATTACTATTTTGGGAGGATTTGTGGATGGAAAGGCACAATATTGCACTGTTGATGGAGCTATAAATTGGTTCAACCATTCTGTAAGATAATTTGGAATTACATCCCAACAGTCACTAAACTGTACATACCCTCTCATCCAGAAATACCATTATTAGATATATCATCTTAAGGAAGTCAAATATGTATAGAGGAAAAGACCCATCTGTTCAAGAATACTTATTGCAACACTTTTTCCTCTAGCAAACGACCAAAAACAGAACACATGCCCATCATTTAGGGAAGGTATGAAAAAACATGGTATATTACTATAGCACATTGAAAAAATGATACCATAAAAATTTAATATGATGGATTCTAAGGATTCTAACACATTAAAAAGATTAATGTGGGGGCGGCTAGGTGGTGCAGTGAATAGAGCGCCGGCCCTGGAGTCAGAAGGACCTGAGTTCAGAGCCGGCCTCCAACACTTAATCCACACAAACAAAAACCTAGCCTGTAACCTTGAGCAAGTTACTTAACCCCAATTGCTTTAAAAAAAAAAAAAAGATTAATGTGAATGGATGCATAGTGAAATTAGCAAAACCAAAAGAACAATTTACTCGATGACCACTATAATAATACACGGGGAAAGTCTGAAAGACTTCAGAACTCTAAGCAAAGTAATGCCCAGTGACAACTTCAAAATACTGATGATAAAACTTGTATTTCTTGGCAGAAAGATTATGGATAAGAAGTATAGAATCAGATGTGGATTCCCAGATGTGAGCAATACAGTAATTTGTTTTGCTTGACTATAGGCTTCTACACAGAGAAGTAAGATATAGCAAATTAGTTCCTAAAGATAGATATGGAAAGCAAAGAACATGAATAAGACATTTCTAAATACACAGGAGAAACGAAAAAGAAGTATGGAAAGTGACACAAATAGAGAAATTATATTTGCTATCTCATTATACTAAAACATATTTTTTAAACTGCATGTAACAGAAATTCAGCTTTTTATCCAAGTCTCTTTCTTGTCCTTTGTAGGTTGAAATGTTTGTATTTGTTGATGATTAAGTTCACAATAAAAAAATAATATTTTTTAATAAAAAAGAAGCAACAGTCACAACTTCCAGTAGGAGGTAGCAAGTTTAAATATTGGTACCAAGTGTTAATTACTAGTTATTTTTGCTTCAATAAACCTTTAAGCATCCAAAATCTAGAAAGCTGCATTCCCGTAAGGTATATACAAAATTTAAAGCAGAAACACACAAAGAACTGTTTTAAATAAATGTTTTAGAATGAGAACCCAAAAGGAAGAATTGCTATAAAATATAACTGGAATATATAACTTGACCTATAAGAATATGGACTTCGCCTTCGAGTTCATAAGCATAAGAAAGGAAACATTTCATTTGATCCACAAAACAACCCTGGGAAGTATGTTCTTATTAATATCCTCATTTTATAGTTGTGGAAACTAAGACAGATAGAAGTGAAGTGACTTGTCCAGGGTCACATCTAGTGTCTCAGGTAGAATTTGATCTCAGGTCTTCCTGACTCCAGGTCCAGCACTCTACCTACCTCATCACCTAGCTCCAAAGTAGGAAACTCCCTCTTCCACTGAAGATCAGTAGAAGTTAGTAAGAAGTCAGTAATGTTAAAACATACCTCTTATTCCTTGACAGAGAAGGGGTGATAGACATTCTCAAATTGCCACTATATTTACCTGCTTTGCTTAACTATGTGCTTCTATTTAGATGGGTACAATTCCCATAGTCTTAGAGAGTTACCCAGAACATTGAGAGGTTAAGTGATAGCCTGAGGTTCCAAACAATCAATATGTGTTAGAAGTGGAATTTGAATCCAGGTCTTCCTGGCTTACAGGGTAGCTTTCTACCCACTATTCCATGTTACCATTCTATCACTTTCTCCATAATAAAGGTCCACTGCATTTGGTGTTAACTTGGATTTGAGGAACTCATTGAAAAGTGTTAATTATGAATATAGAAATCAGTATATAGGGGCGGCTAGGTGGCGCAGTGAATAGAGCGCCGGCCCTGGAATCAGAAGGACCTGAGTTCGGAGCCGGCCTCCGACACTTAATTCATACAAACAAAAACCTAGCCGTGTAACCTTGGGCAAGTTACTTAACCCCAATTGCCCTAAAGGGGCGGCTAGGTGGCGCAGTGAGTAAGAGTGCCGGCCTCGGAGTTGGGATGACCCGAGATCAGATCAGGCCTCAGAAAATGAGCACCTACGCATAAATAATGACTAGCCATGTAACCTTGAGCAAGTTACTTAACCCCAATTGCTTTAAAAAAAAAAAAAAAAAAAAAAAAAAGAAATCAGTATATAGATGGAACAAATTTAATATGAATTCCAGAAGCATTTTGAATGCTGCTCACCTTTCCTATATCTACTTTTAATTCAGTTAAATTCAACAAGCATGAAGCACCTAATTATGTGTTAGGCAGAATGCCATGTATTCTGAAGCTAGAAAGACCAAACTCAAAACAATTCTTGTCCCCAGAGATCTTACTTTAGACAATTTGATAGTCCTTTTGCTTTTTCTCTGGATGTAGGTTGATACTTTTTCTATTTCCTTTTACCTGTCTAAAAGAAAGGTAAGCATTTAAGAAAATGAAATTTAGCAAAAGTAAACATTTTAGAAAAGTAAATATTTAGGAAAATGTTCTCTGAACAACAACTAAAAAAAAAACACAACCTACTGGTTAGTGATTGCCACTTAAGTAGAAATAGTTTGCACTCTTTGAACCTGTTTCTTTGCCTGTAAAATGAGGGGGTTGTTCTAGGTGATTGGAAAAATTATAGGGTAGTATGGCTGGAAGGGATCTGAGAGATCAACCAGGCCCTCATTCTCTCAGATTCCTTCATCTCTAAAATTCTGTGACTACTCTGTAAAAACACAAAGCACTTTTCTGTGCACTGCATTTTCCCCAAAGCTGGACACTTCTCATGTTTAAGGAATTCATTTATGAGTTTTTAAAACGTTTTTTTTTAATCTCCCTGCAGAGAAAGAAAACAGGTGGGATTAAGAAGGAAAAGAGAATTCTGATACACAAAACACTCATGGTAAAGAAATAATTGTGGTGGGGGCTCCAGCAAAAGCTTTAAACATCTGGATGGATTTGTGTTACAAAAGGGGCATTTTTTAAAAAAAGGAGTAAAGAAGCTATGAGAAAGGTCAGAACTTGGAATCTTTAAACTACCCACCTCCTCATCTGACAATTGTAGAAATAAGACTCTTCTGGAAATAGAACTGAAAGGCCCTGTTTAAGCTTTTTGTACCAAATCGTTTCTCTAAACAGCTTTGCTCTTGGTTTTAGAAAGGAGCAAAGAAACTCTTCCAACTCCAAGCAAGGGTCCTGCAGCAGCCAAGCTCCCTACTATGGGCTTCTTGCCTACTAGTCCACTTCATCGAGAAGTAAACAAGGCAGCCTCCCTTTTTAGTCCATCAGACGGAGCCGGCTCTGAATGAGAAGTCAAAGCAGTCAGACCATCTGCAGGACTGTTTTCTGAATAAACTAGTCACTCGGAAACCTTCCCCTAGCAGGCGGGGCGGCTCTCGGAGATTACCTTGTAGGGAGTTAGGAAATGTTCACTGACTCAAGGCCAAGGGAGTGGGCCGAGCAGTTTGTCAGTGGAGGCCAGAAGGAAGGGAGGGGAGAGGTGATGGATGGAGAGAGGCTTTTTTTCCTCCAGCTGTTTCCCTATTTCCAGAACCACATGGCTCCCCTTCTCCCCACCGTCATTCATCACACTCTCTCTTCACTTGGCTTACTTCCTTTTTTAAACATTTGAAGATGTTTTACTGCTTTTTCCCCAAAGCTATCCCACTTCCCCACCCCCAGCCCCCGTTCTTTTTCATCAGTTTGATCTTGTTCCTTCCTCCGCTCTTCCCAGCTCCGCAGATAACCATACTTTTCACCCCCAACTTTTCCCCTACTCAATGGTCATCGGGGTTAGCCAAACTTCCTCCTTCCCTCCCCCACACCTCTGGTTTCTTCCAAAAAGGTTTGGTTTGAACTTTCGAACTCACCAATAAGAGCCCGAGAGGAGGGTGGGGTGGCAGGCACCGGACGGGGTGGAGTTTGGGATGGAAGCTGGGCGGGGAGGGTGGAAGAGAAGCTTAGAGAAAGGAAGGGAGGGGGTGGGGTCAGGTCCTAGGGACCCCCTCCGAACACGTGGTCCAGGAGGGGCTATATAAGGCCCCTCCCGTGAACTCCACTTCTCACTAACTTTTCTCCCGGAGACTCCTTAACGGTCGGTCGGTGAGAAACTCGCGTTGCCCTCCCTCCAATTTCTTCTTAGCCCAGCGGACCCCTGCACACCTTTATCATGGTGAGTGTACGGTGCCCCAGCCAGCTGGCCGCTCCAGGTGGTGGTGCAGAGGGCGGGAGCTGAGGGCTCGGGCCCCTTAGGGTCATGTGACCAGGAGAGGGACTAGGATCCGGCGTTTGTCCACGTAAAGGGGGAGTAGTGACCAAAGGGGCACTGGGACTTGGCGGGATGTGGGGCGCACGTGGCGGATTGGCCCTTAAGATCGCGCGGAGGAAGATCTCCCGCCTTCGTCCGCTGACTCTTGGGCTGCGCTCCTGTACTGCTTCAAATGCTTCCTGCGTATTGAGAAGGGAGTGTAAGCCCTGTGCTTCTGCCAGTGCGAAAACGAAGCCCCAGGATTCCCCCAACTTTGCTAGGGGACCAAAATTATAAACAGCACAGTGCTTCCCTACTTTGAAGTGCAAGGGCCCACAGTGACACGTGATGATCTGGTTTTTCAGAGGAAACTTGCCCCCAAATCGTAAGCACAAGTTTTAAGGTTAGAGTTAGTAAATGGGTTTATTTAAGCCCATTAAAGGAATGGTCCGCCTGGTTCTTCAAACTTTTCACTCTTTTAAGATCGACTTTAGAAAGCTTAAAATGCTTTACACTTTCTCGTTTTCCCTCCCGGACCCTACCCCACCCCCCACCAGTAGAATAAGTTAGCTGGTCTTTCTGTAGCAACCAGATGAAGCAAATTGAAGATTGCTGGCTCTCTGCCTTATCTTTTGAGACAAGTGATCTTCCGAGGCAGAGTGCACCTAAGATGTTGGAGCCCCTCCCCTGCTCCCTCCGTCAAGTTCCCTGTGACTTGGTGCTGAGTCACTTTTACTAAGGGAAGTAGCAAAGTTTGGGGTAACAAAGTTTCACAAAGCCTAGAAGGAACTGAGGCGGGGGGGGGGGGGGAGAGATTCGGCCACTGATACATAAGGGAGCATGTTCCGTAGATAAATAACTAGTGTTAGCGTGTTTAGTCCTACTTTTCTCACCTGTTGAAATACGTGGAGTGGAAACAAGTACTTGAGGCAGATGTTTAAAGGCTGTTTTCTTGTAAGGCCATTAAATGGCCTGTTACAGCGATAACATCCCATTTTCAAATGTTTGGACTATGGTATTGCCAAAGGAAAATATCATTAAAGCTTAGTGGTTGAACAACCTGGGTTGTTTGAATGAATGCTTTTTCCTAAATATTACTCAGTAGCATAGAGAAAATTAATGACCCAAAGAGACCACCTCATTTTTTTTTACTTGTATTAAAATAGCGTTTCTGGGAAATGGAAGGATTATGTTCTCTAACATATTGTGTGGGTACTGGTATAAAAAACAGGCTTCGCCTTGGTTTTATTAGGGAAATGACTAACATTTTAATAACCAATCACCCCTCCCCCCCAGGTAGTCTGGGAAGGTGAGTCTTTTTGACCTTGTCAGCTTTCCCAGGAGCTTAGCAGACAAGATAGGCTGTGAGGAAATTTCCCAAGGAGGCTTACTTTCTTTCATGATTTATAATTTATACTTGAGTAATGCCTTATTCAGAAGGAAGGAATCATCACAGACGTGTAGTCAGTTTTTGTGATTATAAGATTTGATAGCAGATAGGCTTTCTTGAAAAGAAGGTAAATAAAGGTTTGCTGGAGCAGAGAACATTATAATTTATGAATCAGAAGGCCTAGGTTCTACTCTAGGTCCTGCAACTAACTAGTAATGATTAGATGAATCATTTAACTTCCGGAGCCTCTATTTCATCATAAATGAAACTGAAAGGGTTGCTCACACTGTTTGCATAAAGTTGTGTGTATTCTGGTTCTATGATCCTTAGTTTTCTTGCCCTGTTAATTTAATCCAATGCCCTCATTTATCTTAGATGCCTTCATTTCGTGAGCTTTATGATTTTTTTTGCAAAGTCCAGTTAAGTTACCTTGATGCACCAGTAAATAGGCATGAGCTCATTAAAACAAATAGTCACACCGCCTACAGCTGGGCAAGTGGGTACAGGTAATTTGGGGCTTTGACGTGGTCAGATGACCATGATTGTTTTATGAAGAATGTTAGATTGCTAGCTGGGAAGGAATGACCATAAAACAAAGGTTACAAATGATTAGGGCGTTTAAATTTCTAGTTAAGAGTTTCGTGATAACTTAGAATTGAATTTTTTTTCTATTAAGAATTACATTTTTTAAAACCATGAAAGAGGAATCTTTGTGAGGGAGTTTGGAAAAAAGTACAGTGCCAGGGGCCTTAGATAAATCTAATTTATAATTAAATATCCCCTGTATAGCTTGATTAAAAATCATTTTGATAAAGATTCCATTTAAGCCATACCACTATTTGCAAATGTGTAGAAGGAAATGTTTTCCTAAATACTTTCCAAAAGAATTTGATTTTGTTTTCCACTGAGCTAGAGATGTTTATTTTCCTGGGGAAGTCAGTGATAGTCACTGCCCTGTGAAAACTAAGACCTGCCTGCTATTAGACTTTTTCCAGAAATATTTTGGGGGGACAGAGTGGATTCTTTTGGAAATAGGAAAGCAAAAAATTTCTTTCCGTAAGTTTTAGGGCCAAAGTAAATACTGCATTGACTATAGATGAAGTCTTCTACAAGGTTAAAAAAGCTGCCTTTGACCAGATTTTAAAATAAAAAATAAAAGTCCCTGCTTATCTGGCAGTTTCTTTCAGTCATGTGGTTGTAGCTTGCTGGTTTAAGCTGGTTTTAAAAGGAGGAGGGGACAGCAGCTCCGGGGTTTAAAGAATAGGATTAAAATGGGCCAGAATGATCTCAACTGAAGTTATACAACCACACAAAAAGTATGACTAAGAACTGAAAAGGGGAGGTTTTTTTTTTTTTAAGTGGTTGAGGAATCAGGCCTTACTCATTTCCCTAGATTTAGAAGGAAATAGTTTTGAATAGAGCCCTCAGGATATAACAGTTCTAAAATGGTTGCAGATTCCTGACTTTGATTCAACCCATGTTTGTCCCAAGATTTCTTAGGTCATGATTTCTCATTTGTTGCCCCAAAGAATTTTCTGTGAATTCAGTTTGTAGTGTGCTTGAAATTTAGGTAAGGGAAGTAGTGGTTGTGCTGTAACTTAATTCATTACTCATGGAGATATGAGTACATTAGCTATCTGACCCAATTGGCTCATTTGTATTCTTGGTTTTCTGCAGCGTGAGTGCATCTCTATCCACGTTGGCCAGGCTGGTGTCCAGATTGGCAATGCTTGTTGGGAGCTGTACTGCCTGGAACATGGTATCCAGCCTGATGGTCAGATGCCAAGTGACAAGACCATTGGGGGTGGAGATGACTCTTTCAACACCTTCTTTAGTGAAACTGGGGCTGGCAAGCATGTTCCCCGGGCTGTGTTTGTAGACCTGGAACCAACTGTTATTGGTGAGTTCAATTTGCATTTGCAAACATGCAAATGAAAGTGACCATTCTTAGTGATTTTATTTTATTTTTTAGTACCTTTGGTTCTTAGTAGAAGTTACCACGTTGTTAAAGTGGGCTGCTTTTTTTTATCTTCCAGATGAAGTTCGAACTGGAACCTACCGCCAGCTCTTCCATCCTGAGCAGCTGATCACTGGCAAGGAAGATGCGGCCAATAACTATGCCCGTGGACACTATACCATTGGCAAAGAAATAATTGACATAGTACTGGACAGAATTCGAAAACTTGTGAGTCATTTACATTTAGTAGTAGGGTGATACTCTAAGCTCTGGATTAATCTAAACAGACTCATTCAGATTGAAAATTCTATTAATGTGCTATCTTAATTAGTATGAATATAACATGTTCTCCTTAGCAAAACAGGTGGAGGGAGGGGTTGGACAGTGTAGTTGGACCTGGATATAATTTATACCAACACTGTAACATTAAAACTTATGAGCCATGAATGTTGAGACAGTAGCATTTAATCATTTGGGAAATGGCTGTTGCCATTATAAGCATTTACAGCAGTGGTGTCAGGGAGCTCTAAAAACTGACAGTTACTGAAACTTTGGAGGACTTTATTAAGCCGTTATGTAAGGCTTATGTTTCTGTCCTGCCATAAACTTTAACAATCACATCAGACCAAGATAAGCATCTAATATTGAAAGAGGTAGGTGTGTGTGTCTGTGCGTTCGTTAGTTCGTTCAGGTTCCTGTTTGTTCTTGAATTTCTCCAGCACAAGTAAGTTAGTGCTTCTCCTTAACATATAAGCTAAACTGCAAGTTCTCAAAAACATGTTAGCACACAAATCTGGGGCTGTGTAAACCTGTAGTCTAGAAAGCCAGTGTCTTCATTTTATGTAGTTTCCCTGTATGGTTACACTAGCCTAGTAGATGAAGACATAGGTAGACCGTGGACTTCCTTGTGTCTTTTGATATGCAAGACAGTATTCTATCAAATGAAGCTCCTGTAGACCAAGTCTATAGAACTCCAAAGAAGTCAGCAGTTTGTGAAATATAATTGCTCTAAAGTGTGGCGGAAAGCACTGTTTCCAAGAATATCAAGTGTTGGGTATGATCTGACCAGTTTAAGGAAAAATCAATGGAGATTAGCCCAGACTTAGAATTGGATTTCCATGAAATAGAGTTGTATTGTTTTTCCTGTTTTGCAGGCTGATCAGTGCACGGGTCTTCAAGGCTTCTTGGTTTTCCACAGCTTTGGTGGTGGGACTGGCTCAGGTTTCACCTCTCTGCTGATGGAACGTCTGTCTGTTGATTATGGCAAGAAGTCCAAGCTAGAGTTCTCCATTTACCCAGCTCCTCAAGTTTCCACAGCTGTAGTGGAACCCTACAACTCCATTCTGACCACTCACACCACCCTGGAGCACTCTGATTGTGCCTTCATGGTAGACAATGAGGCCATCTATGATATCTGTCGCAGAAACCTTGACATTGAACGCCCAACATACACTAATCTGAATCGCCTTATTAGCCAAATTGTGTCCTCCATCACTGCCTCTCTCCGATTTGATGGTGCCCTGAATGTTGATCTGACAGAATTCCAGACCAACCTGGTGCCCTATCCCCGTATCCATTTCCCTCTGGCCACATATGCCCCAGTCATCTCTGCTGAGAAAGCCTACCATGAGCAGCTGACTGTAGCAGAAATCACCAATGCTTGCTTTGAGCCTACCAACCAGATGGTGAAATGTGACCCCCGTCACGGTAAATACATGGCTTGCTGCCTGCTCTACCGTGGTGATGTGGTTCCCAAAGATGTCAATGCTGCTATTGCTACCATCAAGACAAAGCGTAGCATCCAGTTTGTGGATTGGTGCCCAACTGGTTTCAAGGTTGGCATCAATTACCAGCCTCCCACTGTGGTTCCTGGTGGTGACCTGGCCAAGGTACAGCGGGCTGTGTGCATGTTGAGCAACACCACAGCCGTTGCTGAGGCCTGGGCTCGCCTGGACCACAAATTTGATCTGATGTATGCCAAGCGTGCCTTTGTGCATTGGTATGTGGGGGAGGGAATGGAGGAAGGAGAGTTCTCTGAGGCACGGGAGGATATGGCTGCCCTGGAGAAGGATTATGAGGAGGTTGGAGCAGATAGTGCTGATGGGGAAGATGAAGGTGAAGAATATTAATTTGTTATTTTTTTCTTTATACTAGGTCTGTCTTTTTCTGTTCTGTGATCATTAAATGTCAATAAAAGTGATACTTCCATTTCCAGTATCTGACCATATTTTGGCTTTCTGTTTTATGATTGAATGCTTTGAGTCACTTTCCTATGTCATGTCTATTGTTACTGGGTATAGGCAAAGCTCTGCTCACATTAAAGGAATCATACGGGGCGGCTAGGTGGCGCAGTGAGTAGAGCGCCGGCCCTGGAGTCAGAAGGACCTGAGTTCGGATCCGGCCTCAGACACTTAAGCACATACAAACAAAAACCTAGCCGTGTGACCTTGGGCAAGTTACTTAACCCCAATTGCCCTCCAAAAAGCAAAAAAAAAAAAAAAAAGGAATCATACATTCGGAAATGTCATGGAGTAGTACCATGAGATCTGTGCTAGCCTCTATGGAGAGAGCAATGGATTTCATTTGAGAAGGTTTCTACATCTAATTTACTGCTAAGTTTTCCCAAATGGGGATTATGTCTACTAACCTCAGTGAAATCTACGTTTTAAAAAATGTAAATATAAATGAAATACCCTTAAGGAACTGAATGAAAAAAATATACATGAAGGTCTTTTTTTTTTTTTAAGGTACTACATGTTAATCCAAAAAAAGCAGCTGGCATAGTTGTACACCTATGTAAAGCACATGATTTATTCTCCATGAAGACTGAGAATCTACCATTTGCATAGTACTGTTAGGTGTGAATTAGTTGTAATGTGATTCCTGGTCCATAAGGGACTTACTTACCTTTCCAAGGAGTTTTATCCTGCAGTAAGATAAGGCAGTCTGGTATAAATTTTAAAGAGACTGAAGAAAGGATCACTACCAAGGTAGCCTGGGAAGGATGTGAAACAGGTAGAGAAGAAAAGGTAGATCTATTTGGATTGAGGAGAGGGTTTGTCATCTCACTAGAAATGAATGGAAAACAAAGCTGGGTAAAATTTGGAAGACACTAGTTCAAAGCATTTGAAGAATAATTTTAATATGGTTAGGGAGATATGGAGTTATATTTCTACATAATAGTAGGACATCTCAGAGGTCTAGCAGGCAACTGGAAACATGGGACAAAAAGTAGTGATGACACTTCTTTGCTTTTTTAAAATTGTGAACTTAATAAAAAATTTGGGAAAAAAACCACTCGATTCTTACATCCCTGCAATTATCCCATATCTCTTGCCCTCTGTGGTTAAACATTGAGTAGACTATATTCCTCCACTTTTGAGGGTGGTGCAAATGAATAGAGCACCAGCTCTGAAGTCAGAAGGACTTGAGTTCAAATGTGTTGAACCTGAGTTCAGACACTTGACACTTAACTAGTTCTGTGTCCTTGGGCAAGTCACAACCCCAAATGCCTTGCCTTCCCCTCTCCAAAAAAAAACCAAACCTAATATTTCATTATACAAAGAAAAAGATGGTACATTAAACAATGAACTTGTCAACATACATACAGTATGTTAAAATTTTAATATGGTAGTAACAAATTTGCCATTTGCACCCCATCCTAAACTTGTTTTAAAATGTTTTGTTGATTATTTTTGTTAAATCTCACAAACTACTAGCTAGCTCACTGACCTCACCCCCTGAGAAAATAGTTCTCCCTTGTAACAATAAATCGAGCAAAAATAAAAATCGGCCATGTCTGAAAATTGACTACATCCTCATTCTAGAACTATCACTTCCCTGTCTACAAGTGGTTGACATCTTTATCATCATCAGCCTTTAAAGTCATGATTAGTCATTGCATTAGGCAGTTCTAAAATCTTTCAAAGTTGTTTTTCCTTAAAATATTATGGCCATTGTGTATGTTGTTTTGGTTCTTATTCTGTCTCAGTTTGTGCAAGTCTCCCTAAGTTTCTCTTCATTTTTCATGTATGTAATTTCTTACAACTCAACCATATCCCATTATTTTCATACAATATTAGTCAAGATGTCTGAAAGGCAGTTGGAGATGTGAGACTGGAGGTCAGAAGAGAGGTTGGGACTGGAGAGTTAAGAAACCATCAGCAAAAGATGGTTTGGTGGAAGAGAAGAGGACAGAACCCTGTGGGATATTTGTGGTTAAAGGGTGTGATCTGGATGAGGATCCAGCAAAGGAGACCGAGAAAAACCAGCCTGATAGGTGGAGAACCAGAAGAAAGTGGTGCCCCAAAAACCTGGAGAGAAGAGAGTATGAAGTAGGAGACAATGTTCAACACCTTCTCTGCAGAGAAGTGGAGAATACAGATTGAGAAAAGGTCATTAGACTTGGCAACTAAGAGATCATTGGTAAATATGGAGTTTTGGTAGAATGAAGTCAGAAGCTGGATCTTAAGGAATTAAGAAGATAGTGAGAGAGAAAGTGGAGGCATATATTATAAAAGGTCTACTCAATATGTTTAGCCACAGAGGGCAAAAGAGATATAGGATAATAGCAGGGATAGAAGAATCAAGTGAGGGTTGTTTTTTTTTTTCAAAATGCTTTATTAACTTCTGGTTTACATCATTCATTCCCACCAGATTTTGAGCTACAAATTTTCTCCCCGTTTTTTCCCTACCCACCTCCCCAAAATAGCAGTCCCACAGGATATCCCCTCCTCCAATCTGCTCTCTCCCATATCTTCCCCCATACCCCCTTCAACTTTTCCAGTACAGCATGGTAGATTTCTGTGCCCCAGTGCCTGTATATCTTATTTCCCAATTACATGTAAAATGGTATTAATAATAGTATTTATATATTTAAACATTTGGTTTTAAAACTTTGAAATCCAGATTCATTCCCTTCCTCCCTTGTCACCCACCCTTACTGCGAAGATAAGCAATTCAATATAGGTTGTACGTGTGTAGCTGATGCAAAACATTACCATAGTAGATATATTGTAAAAGACTGATTATATTTCCCTCCCTCCTATCCCACCTCCCACTTGTTCTATTCTCTACTTTGGTCCTGTCCCTTTTTAAAAGTGTGTGTTTCCAACTTCCCTCCCCCCGCCAGCCTGCCCTCCCTTCCATCATCCCCCCTCTCATCCCCTTCCCCCCTACTCTCCAGTAGGATGAGATACCCTATTTAGTGTGTATGTCATTCCCTCCCTGAGCCAGGTTCAATGAGAATAAGGTTGACCCATTCTCTTTTGCCCCCTTGTTCCCCTCCATTGTAACCATTTTCCCTTGCTTCTTCTATTTGAGATAGTTTACCCCATTCTGTCTCTCCCCATCTCCTCTCATTATATTCCTCTCTCACCTCTTAATTTCATCTTTTAAGTATCATCCCATCCTATTAAATTGGTCCTGTGTTCTCTATCTATGTATACCTGTCAGCATATATACACATATTTGCATATATATTCATATGCCCATATTTACCCTCCAATATGGACTATATATATTCCCTTCAAATATTTTCATACTTAGAAAAGTTTCATCAGTTACAATTATCATTTTTCCATGTAGGAATGTTAATAGTTCAATTTTGATAAGTTCCTTATGATTTTTTTTTCCCTGTTTACCTTCTCATGCTTCTCTTGCTTCTTGTATCTGAATGTCAAATTTCCTATTCAACTCTGCTTTTTTCATCAAGAATACTTGAAAGTCCTCTATTCCACTGAATGACCATATTTCCCCCTGAAACATGATACTCATTTTTGCTGGGTAGGTGATTCTTGGTTTTAATCCCAGCTCCTTTGACCTCTGGAACATCATATTCCAGGCCCTTCAATCCCTCAGTGTAGAAGCTGCCAGATCCTGTGTTATCCTGATTGTGTTTCCACAACATTCAAATTGTTTCTTCCTGGCTGCTTATAATATTCTCTCCTTGATTTGGGAATTCCAGAATCTGGCTATAATATTCTTAGGAGTTTCCTTTTTGGGATCTTTTTCAGGAAGTGATCAGTGGATTCTTTCAACCTCTATTTTGCCCTCTTATTCTAAAACATCAGGGCAGTTTTCCTTGAGAATTTCTTGGAGGATGATTTCTATGTTCTTTCTTTGATCATGGCTTTCAGGTAGTCCAATAATTTTTAAATTATCTCTCCTGGATCTATTTTCCAGGTCAGTGGTTTTTCCCATGAGATATTTCACATTGCCTTCCGTTCATTCTTTCATTTCTTTGGATCTGTTTAACAGCATCTTGATTTCTCATAAATTCACTAGCTTCCATTTGCTCCAATCTAAATCTAAAGGAATGATTCTCCTCAGTGAGCTTTTGAGATTCTTTTTCCATCTGGCAAATTTGGCTTTTTAAGGCATTCCTCTCCTCATTGCCTTTTTGAGCCTCTTTTGTCATTTGAGTTAGTCTATTTTTTAAGGTGTTATTTTCCTCAGTCATACTGTTGACTCTCATTTCATAATTTTCTTGCATCATTCTCATTTCTCTTCCCAATTTTTCCTCCACTTCTCTTATCTGCTTCTTAAGGTCCTCTATGGCTTGTAACCAACTCATATTTTCCTTTGAAGCTTTTGGTGCAGGAGGTCTGATTTCACTGTCTTCCTCTGTTCCATACTTTGATCCTTTTTGTCCCCAAGATAGAAGTCTAATGTTGGATTCTTTTGTTTGTTTTGCTTCCTTTGCCTGTTCATGTTGCCTCTCAATCACTTGACCCCTGGGCTTTTTGCCACAGTAGGACTCTGCCACCAGCCAGGGGAGCTTCCTTCCCAAATGCTGGGGTTTTCTCAGCTGCCAGAGGTATTAGTTAGGTGCCCTCTCTGAAGCCTCCACATGCTGTGGCAAACTGGCCACATACTCCAGGACCTCTACCCTAGACCACAATCTAGATCCAAGCAGGTTAAAGCAAGAGCAATTACCCCTCAGACTGGTTGCTTGGTTCCCCTACAGTCTGCACACCAGGAGCTGAAGCTGCCATGTGGCAGGGGCTGCACTGTAGCCCTCAGCAGCTTCTTGCCCCAGGGGCAAAGGCCAACACACTCCCAACTACTAGATCCCAAAATCCACACTGCACTGACCTCTCACTTTGTCCTTAGCATTTATGTGTTGATAATTCTGGAAACTGCCACAGCTGATCCGAAGTCCCTCTAGCTGGTGGTTGGTCAAGCCTGCCCGGGGGCTAAAACCTCTGCCTCACTTGGGCCTGGGCTTGGCTCCCAGAGCACTGTGCTAGCAGCTCCCTGCTGGGCTGCCAGACTGTCCTCAGCGGGAGCTTAGCTTCTCTGTGTCATTTTGTGGGTTCTGTAGCTCTAAAGTTTGTTCAGAGTCCCCTTTTAACATGAATTGGAGATGGTGGGAGCCAGAGGTCATTTCTACTCTGCCATCTTGACTCTGCAGGAGGGTTTGTTTTTTGTATTTTTTTGTTTTTTAAATAATGGGGGAAACATTTTTATCTTCGTATGCAATAGGGAAGGAACCAATAGACAGGGAGAAATTGAAAGTGAGTGATAGACATGTATAACCTGTATCAGATTGCTTGCTATCTTGGGGAGGTTAGAAGAGAGTATGGGAAGGAGAAAAAAATGGAACTCAAAAATCTTATAAAATTGAATGTTGATAACTATCTTTGCATGTAATTGGAAAAAATAAAATACAATTTGTAACATTTTAAAAGGGAAAAGAAAGGAAGTGATAAAGAATAACAGAAGGGGAAATCTGTTGAAGGAGTTGGGATAGAATGGGATCCATTGAGCAAATAGAAGTATTATCATTGGTAAAGAGTAAAACTACCTTTCTAATTCTATTTCTACTACCCTTCTAATTCTAAATCTATTGATTTTGCTTGTGCAAAAGCTTTTCAATTTTATATAGTTAAAATGATCGATTTTATCTTCTCTGTCTCTGGGGCAGTGAGGTAGCACATCTGATAGAGGGCTGACTCTGAAATCTGGAGGACAAGGTTCAAATCCAGCCTTAGCAGATGTGACCCTGGGCAACTCACTTAATTCTGTTTGCTTCAGTTCCTCACTTCTAAAATGAGCTGGAAAAGGAAATGGCAAACCACTCCAGGATCTTTGCCAAGAAAACCCCATATGGGATCACAGAAAAGTCAGACACAACTGACAACTTAACAACACAACAAAACCTCTAGTTTAATTAAGAATTCTCCCTCTAGGAGCAGAATCAGGAGAACACTGTACACAGTAACAGTACAGTGTGCAATGATTGATTTTGATAGACTTAGCCCTTCTCAACAATGCAAGGATTTAAAATAGTTCCAAAGGAGTCATGATGGAAAATGCCATCCACATCCAGAGAAAGAACTATGGAGTTGGAATGCAGAGTGAAGCAGACTATCTTCTTTTTTTCTGTTTTTTTTTTCTTTCTCATGGTTTCTCCCATTCATTATAATTCTTTTATGCAACATGAATAATGTGAGAATATGTTTAATAGGAATGTATGTGTAGAGCCTATATCAGACTGCATGCCGTTTTGGGGAGGGAATGGGGAGGAAGGTGGAGAAAGTGTAAAATTTATGGAAATGAATATTGAAAACTAAAAATAAATAAGTTAATAAATTGAAGATTAAAAAAAAGAATTCTCCCTCTAGTCAGAGTTGTAAAAAGTATCTCTTTCCTTTCTCTGTGTAGATGACCTTCAGAAATATTTATTCAGAACTAATTTTTCTCCTGACCTCCTGTCTGAAATCTCCAACTGCCTATTGGACATCTCAAACCAGATATCCTGTGGATATATTAATCTCACACATCCAAAATTCATTTTCTTTTTCCCCAAATTCTAACCCAACTTCTTTATTTCTGTTGAGGGCACCACCACTCTTCAAGTCACCCAGGCTTGTGACATCCTAATAGGGGAGAAGAGAACATACATTACTCCCTCAAATTACTCAAATGTAATTCACTTTTCTAGATTTCTATTGTCTCCCAGAATTGCATTTCAGAGATTCTGCCCAAATCTGAGAAGATTTGAGAAAATCTCAATAGAAATGTTTGGAAGTAATCTATTAAAATTTTATTCTTCCCCTGACCCCTTAGAATTATGCTTATTTTTGCAGTATTGTTCTTGGTTGTAAGTCTTTGACTTGGAAGCCCTGAATTTTTCCTATGACATTTCTGGGTGTGTTCAGTTTTTAGTTTCTTTCAGGAGATGATGGGTGGATTCTGTTTTTACTTTGTGCTTTGGATTTCAATATTCCATTTCTTTTATGATTTCTTGAAATATGATATCCAGGTTCTTTGTTTAGTTGTGGTTTTTCAGGAAGTCTGATGGTTCTTAAATTCTCTCTCCTTATCTTGTTTTCCATGTCAATTTTTAATAATAGCTACCTTCCATATTCTTCTATTTTTGTCTTTCTCATTGTCTTGTTGAACTGTTGGGTTCTGTTTGCTCCATTCTACTTTTCTTTCTTTTCTTTTTTTTTTTTTTTGCCTTTTTTTTTTTGGAGGGCAACTGGGGTTAAGTGACTTGACCAAAGTCACACAGCTAGTGTGTTAAGTGTCTGAGGCCAGATTTGAACTCAGGTCCTCCTGACTCCTGGGCTGGTGCTCTATTTACTGCGCCACCTAGCCACCCCTCCATTCTGCTTTTCAAGGTACTCACTCCTTGGGTGAGGTTTTCTTTCTTCCATTCTAAATTCCTCCTTTTAAAATCTCATTTTAGCTTTTCCTTTGTTTATTACATCTGTTCTGGGATTTCTTAAAACCCATCCAATCTTTTTCTGTGATTCTACTTGTACTTTTGTGGAATTAATTTCTTCTGGAATTTTGTCTTTGGATTCTTTTAATTATATTTCTTTATTGTATTGGAGAATGTTTTTCTGTTAACATATGTCTTCAGCCTCATTTCCTGGATTGGGTCTTTAGCCAGGGCTGGGCTCTACCCCAGTTTCACTGTCTTATACCATTAGTTGGAATAGCTAAGCTTAGGACCTGCCTCCTAATGTAGTCCTGGGGTCAAATACAAATTTATTGGGACTAGATGCTCCTATCTCTGTAGTTCCAGATGCTCCTACCCTTTTGCATCTCTGACTGGAGTGGCTAGGTCCTGGTCCAATATTTCTATTGTCCTTGAATGAGAAGCCATCTGAAGCTCAGGATCTCACTCCTGCCCTGGCTTCAACCTTCATCCCCTGTGGGAGCTTCAGTTATGCTGGCTTTGGGTACAATTCCTAACAGTCTGGCCCCAACCTGAGATTTCTCTGATTTCCAGGCCTATTTCCTATTAAAATGTCAGATAATTTTGACCCTTCTGAGGAAGTCCTGGACTAGATGAGTTGGGTGTTTTGGGGTGGGGTTAAATCTTTGATTCTGGCACTCTTCATTTTCCTGACATGTTTCTCAGGGAGCTGGCCTTGACTAGAACATTTCACATTACCATTTTTGCCTGAAGTTCCTGTTGTTACTTTTTTTTAGGTAATTTTGTCATTTTATTATATTGGCTCTGTCTACCCATGAACAATTAATATTTCTACAATTATTTAAATCTGCATTTATTTGTATAAAAAGTTTATTTTTATCATGTTGTTAATATAGCCCCTGGGTTTGTCCCCTTATTGCTTTAAAAAAAATTTTTTTTCAGTTGCCCTATCTTCCCAACCAACTAGATTACATAATTCATACATGCATACACAAATACATGAATTGTTATTTAGTCATTTTAGTCTTGTCCAACTCTTCATGATCCTATTTAGGATTTGCTTCCTTCTTCAATTCGTTTTATGGATGAGGAACTGAGGCAAGCAGGGTTAATTGACTTGCCCAGTATCACACAGCTAGTAAGTGCCTGAGGTCATATTTGAACTCAAGTCTTCCTGATTCCAGGCCTGGTACACTATCCACTATACCACCTAGCTGCCCTAAATGTATACATACATACATACATACATACATACATACATACATACATACATGAGTTAATAATGAAGGTGGATTGAATGTCCTCAGACAACTTTATTTCAGAAACATAACAAATGTTGCCAACTTGATATTGTAGAAGCAGTGTTATATGTTCGCTCATGGCAATACACAATACAAACATGGGTAAATGTTGTCTGTTGGAAGAGAAAAGTCAACTTAATGACTCCTCATAGTTATATTCATCTTGCCTACTTGCCCCTCTTTCCTGACCCTCTTTGCTAAGATTGGCTAAAAATAGGAATTTCTATTTGTCAGAAAAATCACTGTTTTGGCTTGGTCCTTTGTTTTCAGTGTGTAATATCTTAATTCTATGGTCATGAGTCTTTTTACTGAATGTTACAATAGGGAAAGCATGGTTACCTTCTCTCAAGGGGCAAGGGAGTTCCCATACCACTGTGAAGGTGTTAGCCAGCTATTGCTACATATTCTTTGGTAGATCGACTCTCTTACAGCTGCTCTGGAAAGGAAAATGTAAATAGACTCAGAGAAGGCAGGTCGGCCAACCTGCTGGGTGCTTAGAGGAATTCCTCACCATCCAAGAGATTAGCGTGTTGACAGAGCCTTGCCAATTAGAGGACCCAAGTGAAACAAGACACCATCGGAGAGTGAGAGCAGGGAAGTCAGCAAAACAGTCCAGGATCTTATTCTGAACCAGTACTTCAAATGTCTGTTCTCCAGTCTATGAGACAGAAGTAAAGTAAAAGAAGAATTCACAAAAGTTACAGTTTAGCTCAGCCCGATGGAGAGGAAAAAAGCTTCAGTGTATCAGTTGACATAAGGTCCTATAATGGAGGAGTTCGGGTTTTGTTTTCTCCCCACAGGAAGCAGAATATGAACAGGAATGAGCCTATAGCAAGATACACACACACACACACATATGCATATAAACACATACACACGTGTATGTATGTACATATACACATGTGAATGTATAAGTATACCTGCGTGTATGTATGTATGCATGTATGTGTGCTTGTGTGGGTGCATATGTACATGTGTGTATATATGCACACGTTTATTATATATATGCATATATATATACATATTCCAATATTTAGCCTAAGGTTACCTCACAGCAGATATTTATTTAATCTGCCAATGAAAAGGTGTGGCACAAGAGCAAAGGCCAACAGTATGGTTTGATTTGTTAAGAACGGACAAAGCACTCAGCATGGGGTGGTTTGTAGAATTTAGCTAGTGGCCTTACATACATATGCTAACTACTCAACAGTGGCCTGACCTGACCAAAAGGGTTGATTGCGACAATGATATGAGAAAGGCCACTTTGTAAGGATCTACCTTAGAGACTCTTAACCTTTTTTGTGTCATGGCAGTCTGGTGAAGCTTATGAACCCTTTCTAAGAAAAATTAATAACTGAAGGAAAAGTTAAATTTCACTTAGAGGTTAGTTAAAAATAAAGATGTGATTTTTTTTTCTCCAATTCAAGCTCACAGACCTCTGGAATCTATCCACATACCTCAAGTTAAGAATCCTTGGCCTGACTGAATGTGCATTGACAGAAGTTGGCTTCCTCTACATGGGTGGCAAGGACTGTTTCCTCAGATTCCAGTAGATAGCATGAGGGTAAAGAGAATCATAGCCATGTAGGCCAGCAGGCAGCTTGCCTATGTGTTTTTGAGGTGACTGGCAGACTGATCCTTTGTTTTAATAAGAACCTCATAAATAGCTTTACTGTCAAGGCCCAAGGATCACCAAATGAATAGAGAATCTAACTTGGCACTAACTCACTTCTTTGGGACTTTGTTTTGTGGAAGGGTATATAAATACACTGAATAAGTTTATTTCACCCGTATTTGACCTGCACTGTTTCTAGACTACTCTGAGGAGGCACTTTTAAGGCCTTTCCTCTCTTTTGAGGTCATTCAAGGAAGAAGACCTATGTACATCCCTGACAAGAGACAAGGGTTTTTGAAGGCAGTTAGGAATGCCAGTTGGAAAGCCCACAATTGGAAAGCAAGTGCCCCTAGAAGAGAAAAAAAAGTTCATTGCTAATTACATCATTTGGGGATATCTTCCTGTAGTCTCCATTCTTGGATTCAGGTGGCTGCCACCTGATCATTAAGTGAGATGGCAAAATTAGTCTCCACCACAGTCTTATCCTTTAATTGCCCTTGGGGGGTGGAATCTCTTGGCAGGGCTTCACTCTTAACTTGGATTATCGATTCCCAGCCTTAAACAGGGAGCTGACATCTTGTAGAGTTTTGTAAAAGCACCTGCTGCTTCCAGTCTTGGTCCCTGGAAAGAAAGACACTCTCCAACCAGTTAGACAAAGAACAGCACATAACTGGAATATCACCTATCCAAGAACAGTTATGCTGAGACTAATCAGTCTTTGTTTACTGGAGCCAAAAGGTGAAGCTAGCTGAGATGAGGCATGCGTCTGATCTGACCCTGGAAGACAGCTCCTGACACAGCACCAGGGCAGCAGTTCAAGAGAGACAGAAGGAGCAGAGTGTGATAGAGAATGTTGATCAGCTTCCAGGGAGGAAGTATTTGTTTTCTTGCTATTGGAAGGGGCTCCCTTTTGCAAATGTACTTGTTGGTCTAAGAACAGATACAGCTGCCCTCCCTCAAAGCCCCTCATTTTCATGAGTCTTCTATCACCTGACCAATAACTCAAAGCCTCTATATAACGGGCACAGAAAAGCTAGCTCCTTCTTTTACCAACATTCCTGCTGGGTTTGTAATAGAAGGGCATTTTCCCCATTGTTTTTTCCTTTCCTTTTTCATCAGTTTCTTCTTGTATTTGCAGTTTCCTGGACCACTAAGCTCACCCCATATTTCCTACTGCCACCCCTATTGCCCCAACCCTTCTACTCCACAGGATTCCTGGGTCACTTGTCATAAATGGAAGGCACTTGGTATCAAAGGAATGGAGAATGTACCTGGATCTTAGAGTACCTGTTCCCAATGTAAAGGGACAGGGGAGTCCTAGCTAAGGTGTCCTAGCTAAGGTATTGCCTTCACCAGGCCAAGAAACAAAAGCTTCTTAGACATAGCCCCTTTCCGTGCCCAAATTTGATTTCTCTCTCCCTCTGCCTCTTATCATTAACCTTCCCAGCTTCCAGTTCATGGGATATTTGCACCTAAAGAGTCAAGAGTGCTACAATGGAAAGCCCATTAGATTTGGAATCCAAAGAATTGCATTCAAAATTTGACTTTGCCACCGGCTTGCTTCACAACTCTGAACAATTTATTCAATCTCTCTGAGCTTCAGTTTCCAAAACTGTAAAACATAAATAAAAATGCTTTTATTATCTGCTTCACCAGAATGTTTTGAAGAAAGTGACTTGTAAAGTACTTAACTTACATAGCGGGACATGTTTCATCTGGCATTAGGGGTATGGGTCTGGAGCAGCTACTCAGAAAGCTATATCTGCACAGAACTGATATTATTGTGTGAAAGTTTCCGCCTGTGCCCATCCCAGAGCTACTAGTTTAGTCAATCAGTGAAGCATTTATTAGGTTCCTGCTATGAGCTAGGCACTGCACTAGATGTTTCACAATACAAAGACCCTCAGTCCCTGCCTTTGAGACTCACTCTGAGCATGTTCAGACTACTGCTGAGTGTTTCCCAAGTTCATATCCAGAGTATGTACTAATTCCCTGAAAATCATGACTTAATTGACTCTGACCTCTATTCTCCTGAGGTTCCCCGATCTTTCTTGTCCTGTGCACAGCCCCAAAAAACTCTCTCAGTGGGCATTGAAATTAAAGTGTTTTTTCTTCATTGACAATGAAAGCAAACTGATAATAATAAGGCTTGAAGCAATTGAACCTCTCTCCAACTCCTTCTGATGAGGTCTGGGCTCTGGGAGCCCCCTCAAGCTCTCCTTGGGCTCTGGGAGCCTCCCTTGGACTCTTGATTAAATCATCCCATTTGATGAGGCATTTACATGAGGCAATAAGCCTTACATTGTGGCTGAGCTCTGTTACTAGACTTCCCACCCTCAGTTACTAGACTTCCCACCCTCAGTTACTAGACTTCCCACCTATCAATCCACCCTTGAACTGGCCTAGCTCACCATTATCTGTAGTCTCCAGCTACTTCCCACCCTTAATCACTCATTGACCTCATTAACTCCTCCTGAAGACCCTCCCCAAACTCCTCCCCTAGACCACCCCTAGATTTCTCCCACAACCTTCTGTATATAAGTCCCCATCCTGTCTTCATGTTTATGAGAGGGCCATAGAATGACCTAGCACAGACTTACTCTGTGTCTAATGCAAGGGAACTTTTAATAAATTTTTCTTTTCTTTGGCTGAGACTTGAGTTGAATTCATTCAGCAGGACCCAGCTTGTTGGTATTTTGGGGTCCCCAGAGCAACTCTGACCCTCTTAGTGGGTAACCTCTTCACTTTCACACTCTTGGATACTTTGCCTCATTGCTCTTGAAGGCTAAAGTCATTTGTGCTTTCAAGTGCTTTCAAGTACCTTTGGTCTCTGGTATCACAAAATCCATAGCAAATTTCCAAGGGAGAAAGGAAAATCATCTTACCACCTGAAACTCCCTTCCCATCCACACATACTTTGCTACTTTTGTGAAAAGTACACTCAGCTCCCCACCAGTCAGCAGATAAAACCTAAAACGTATACCCTGATACCATAGTTTCTTGTCCTGAAGCTCTCTCCTTTCAGTGGAAAGGCAAGGGATTATAGGTACAGAATGTTGCATGCCCCACCAGATGCAGTCACTCTATCCACTGTTCCAATTTCTTTATCTTTGTTACAAGGTATGGGAGGGTTATAAAATGTATCTAGAAATTAAACTGATGTAAAAATGGGACATCACCAAAAAATGGGAATTTTTTAGGATTGACCTCTACAGACAGATGTATAAATATCTCCAGAATTAAGGTCCAAAAGAAATTAGCTTGCAAGTGAGAGTTTTAATAAAATTAATAATCTACCCTACAGATCCACAGATCCACTAAGAGTTTCACCAGATTTCTAATGCTCATATCTTTGATTCAAACTGCCAAATGTCTATTTGTGGTGTTCCTAGTATGGAAGGATTAATGACTCTAAGGGCAATAGATTTTTAGTTGTAACCAAACTATCTCCATTGCACTTGTCTCCATATGATAGGGACAAAAAGGATTTTGTCAAGCTTGTCAGCATGACCTGATACCAACCAATCAATCAAAAAACACAAGTACAATCAAGCACAGTGTGCTAGATATTGTAATAGAAAAAGTAACAATAGTTCCTGCCCTCAAGGAGCTTACATTATGATGAAGGAGATAACCTATATAGATTTTAAATACAAAAGACATAGTAGATGGAAGATTATCTTAGACATAAGAAAAATACTCTTTGATCCAGTAACATTGGCTTTCTGGCTGTTCCATAAACAAGATGGTCTGTCTCTTAGCTCTGGGCATTTTCTTTACCTATCCTGTAATCCCATGCCTGTAATATTCTCCCTCTTTCTGTTCCAACTACCAACTTCCCTGTTTTCCTTTATTTACTAACTAAAATTCCACCTTCTACAGGAAGCCTTTTCCAAACCCTCTTAATTTAAGTGCCTTCCCTCAGCTAATCATTTCCTATTTATCTTGAAAATAAATTACTTTGCATGTATTTGTTATTGTAATTGTCTCCCCTACTAGATTGTAAGCAACTTGAGGGCAGGGACTTTCTTTTGCTTCTTGTTTTCTGTGTCTGTCATTCTGTAGGTGCCTAATAAACATTGATTGATTGATTGATTGATGGATGGATGGTTCATTGGGTAAGGGAGTGACATGATCAGACCTATGCTTTGGTAAAATTATGTTGGCAGTTGAGCAGAGGACAAATTAGAATGGAGAGTAAATGAAATGGAAAGGAGGAGAACATGCTAATTGATTATAACAAAGAGGTAGGCTAGAGGTGGTAATGGGGAGCAAGGCATAATCTATCACCATCACAACAAAGTATTCAGGGTTTTTTGTTTGTTTGGTTGGTTTTGGGGGGTGCTGGAAAGGCTGGCCAGGAGGACAGTGTCATCAAAAGGGATTCAGATTTCAAATGAGTGTCAAAAGATGGAAAGAATGAGAAAGAAAGATGTGACTGTCAGTTGGTTAATTATGGAGCCAGGTATTCCAAAGGGCACAGTGAAAGAGATGGGAAGATCTGGAGTAGGACACTGGGGGTGGGGCACACAGCTGAGGGGGATGGAAATGAGGGAGTGGACAGCTGAGGTTGGGGAGGGGCATGGAGGCTTGGGAGTGAACCCTAAAGTACTCTCTTTTCCCTCCTTAGTCTTGGTTCCTTGATGACATAGTTTAAACCTGCATTATCCTCTGCCTTCACAACACAAACTCCATTCAGGGTTATGTTTATACTAGTGTATACATGTTTGTGGGTTTGCTGCCAATGACTCTGAGATGGGAAGATGACTAGCTGTTGCAGAGGGATTCAGTGGTTGCAGTGACAAAAGCAGGCATTTCTCACTGGCCACAAAATTCCCCTGTTACCCATGTAATAGGTGGGGCATGTGCAAAGCTACCCTGTTTGCTTCCAGCTGACCATATGTGCTGTCTCAGTATATGGGTGCTTGGAGAATGATGAATCTCTTTGCTGCTTCTGGCCAGCCACTTGTGACTGAATGATGAATAATTCATGTGCTTTGGAGATCACTGAACAGGCCGAGCTGATGACTCAGTAGGCCTTTAAAATGGAGTGATTCCTTTATTCACTCTTTTCTCTTCCTGGCTGCAGGATATGTTGGGTCTAAGTGTGTCCTTGGTCGGCCACCTTCTCCTCCCACCCTGACAGAAATCCAGAAGTGATGATTATTCTGACATGGTAGCTATAGCAGGCCCCCCCACTCCGTGATCTGAGCCTGGGTCTAGGTGCCTTTGGCTTCTTTCTCCATGTTACATTTCTACCAGAGTAGGAGTGACCAAACAGCAATCCAAATGTGCCCAATTGTGGAGGAAACTTTTCTGAGTTTAAGGCTCCCTTGGTGGAATCTGACTGGTGGTAGAAAGTTGCTGTGTTGGAGAAGATATTACCAACAGGGGAAAGAGACAACTCCTGGCCTAGCTGGCCAGAAGACACAGACTTTGAAGAAGACAGTACACAGCTGAGGTGAAATATAATTTTTATTTAGCAGTCCCCAAACTGGTTCATCTCCCAGTGCTTAAGTCTTAGCTTCCTAGATTTTATCAGTTAGCATTATTGCTGCTCATTTAAGTTTCTTTCAAAGTATACTGAGTATCACAGTACTTATAGATTATTGCTTCCTGTTTTAAATTTTTCTGTCCATGCATGCTTGTGGAAGTGATGGGGTCCTTGTGATGTATATACTTCTGTAGTATCAATCTGTAACATCAGTTTGTAAATGGGGTGCTTTGGGATCTATGTCTGTAAAATCAATTTGTAAAACCAGTCTGTAAGATTACATTTCCACCCCCCCAGCCTCAGAGCATTGATTCTTCCCCTTCCCCCTTCCAGCACTCTGCCCAGCAACAACTCATGACCTGTTTATCTCTGCTTGAAACAATAAGTTATGTAAATGTTATCTCCCTTAGTTAGAGTGGCCAGCCTCACCATAAATTCTTCAATACCTTATCTATAGGGTAACTCCTTAGTCAATTATATACCCACACTGTCTCTGATGACCTTGGTGGGTGGCAGACTGGGCACTCTTTAGTGACATATCAGGCCTAAAACCACACCTCCAGCTAACCCCCCCTTAAGCTATTTCCCAGTGAATCATGGGCAATACACCCGCACAGTTGATATTAAAAGTGTATGGTCCTTTGAGCACTGACCACTCCTTAACTCCTCCCTGATCCCCCCCTTACCCACCTAGTTAGCATAATTGACACCTTAAAACTATGCCTGTGACCCCTGGAAGTTTGCAGGTTCCATAAGAATCTAGCCCACTGTTCTCTACAGCATAACAATAAACTTTACAATTTCGGCTTCAAAGTTTGCTTGAGCCTGGTGAATTCCTTCCAGACTGGATGCCAGGGTGGATCCCTGGCAGAACCACTTACCCTCCCCCCCTCCTTATCACCCTTCCCTCTTCAGAAGCATTTATTTTGTGTGGCAGAAAAAATATCCATCATAATTAATTCATGTTGTACATTGAGTACCTATTTACTCCATTCCTCACACATACATCCCCCCTTTGGGGAGACCCCAGACATTGGTCAAACCTTGACTTTAAGTAATTTTACCCTAGGGTGCTGGATTTGGGACGTAGTGAGCCAAACAGTACAAGAAAAGGAGTTTGGTCCTTCTTTTAGGTGATCAGGCTCCCACAGAACTGAACCTGCATGGGTCCAGAGAGATAGGCCCCTTAATGGAGAGGAAGAAGGCCTAATGGGAAAGACTGACCCTTGATGTTACCAAAAAACAATGGAGAAGCAAGGTTTAGATTGCGTGGGTACACAGAATTGACCCAGTGCACACAGGCTCTCATGCTTCTCTTGCCAAGCCCAGAAGGGAACTTAGGAAAGCACACTTACCATGTCAGAGAAAGCAAAACAGGACAGATATCTTTGAAGAATGTGTGTGTGTGTGTGTGTGTGTGTGTGTGTGTCTGTGTCTGTCTGTGTGTGTGTCTGTGTGTGTGTCTGTGTGTGTGTGTCTGTGTGTGTGTAAGTGTGTGTGTGTGTGTGTCTGTGTGTGTGTGTGTGTGTCTGTGTCTGTCTGTGTGTGTCTGTGTGTGTGTGTGTGTCTCTGTGTGTGTGTGTCTGTGTGTGTGTGTGTAAGTGTGTGTGTGTGAAGAGCACAGGGGAGGAAGGTTGATATAGTTGTTCTTTAATACACCTTATGGTGCTGCTTTTGGCTTAATTTACTCATACCCCTGCTTCATCAGGAAAGAAAGAACAGTGGCATACAAGTGGTAATGCTTAATCTTCAAATGACTAGGATGGAAGTTGAGTGAGTGTTTGTGTGATTATCTATGTATGTGGCCTTACCCAAATGTAAAGTTTTTTGTATTCTATAAACACTATCTATCATTCTAAACAGTGGACTTGGGTACTATGGTCTGGCCTAAATAATGAAGGATCAATCTGATATTTGGAACACCTATAGTTTCTAATTGTAACTTTGAGTGACATTGGCTGAATTCCTTTCTTCCTGTCTCTGAGTCTCAGTCTTTCTATAAAAAGTAGTGAACACTACTACTTTCCTACATAAGGGGGTGAAATGAGTGTACTATGTGATCACAGGCTCATTTTCCTGAAACTATAATTTAATTATTTCACTTTTCTTCTCAGGAGCCTCTAGTGGCTCCCCATTTCCTGTCACATTTAGTCTAAATTCCTCTGACTTTCCAAACTCTTTATAAACTGATCTGCCTCATTTACATATAATTACCTACTATTCCTCAGTATCCATTCTCTGTTCTAATCAGACTGGTCCTTTTGCTTCCCTACATGCCAAAGCTACTCCCATAAGCATCCTGCTTCTCAAAGTCCTCTCCAGTCAGAATACTGGCTTCCCTCCACTTAGCTTATCCAAATCCTATCCATCCTTCAGGATCCACCTCTTTGCATCAACACTTCCTGAACTAATCGGCCCAAACTGATCTCTTCCTCCTTTGAATTCCCAGAGCACTTACAGTCTACCCCGTATCAGCTTTGTTTGATCACTTACTATCTTCTATTGTTGTCATTGTTCTATGTTGTTCTTTCTTTGTATTAGTCTTGTTTTACCATCTAGACTCTAAGCTCCATTATTATAATGAATATATTAAAATCTCCTTAAAAGTAAGGACTACTTTCCCTGGTTTGCCTTTGTATCTTTACCATAGAATATTGCACCTCACAAGAGTGGGGAGCCTGAGGCTACAAGGCCCCTAGGTCCTCAAATGCAACCATTTGATTGAATCCAAACTCCACAAAACAAATCCCCTTAATAAAAGGAATTGTTCTGTAAAACTTGGACTCAGTCAAAAGGCCACACCTGGACCTGGAAGGCCACATGTGGCCTCAAGGCTGCAGGTTCCCCACCCTTGTAAGTGGGTAATCAAAGATATTCCTTGGTTGATTGATGGCTAATTAATAGCAGTCTAAGAGTGACTGAAGAGCCACTGTAGTTGTGGGAGACAAGCACAGGAATGGGTCTGTTTCTAGAGTCCTCCAACCCTGCCATAGCAGGGTACATGGCCTTCAATAACTCTGCAGGTGTCTACCACAAAGCAGAACAGTGTACCATAGAACCCCCCTATCCCACAGAATGGAAGTAGAGGTTCCACAAGCACATTTTAATCTTAGCAATATTTTCCTCTCTAAAAATATTAAATATGAGGTTATATAATGAGGGAAATTATTATTTCTCTCTTATATTAGTAGTCAATTATTGAATTAGGACTAAGATTTTTCTCCTTCCTTTCCTTATTTAAAAGTCATCCCCTGTATGTTATTCAGGTAACCTTTGAACTGGAGGGTTCATAATGATATAAAATTTTAGGTGAAACTGACCCAACTGGTAAACTCAGTTCTGTTTGAAAGGTAAAGAAATTTTAGTTAAGGTGAATGGATGTATTCCGGTCCACTGTGTTTTACTCAGTCAGGTCTAGGTAAAAGTATATTCCTCCTGTTGTCTAGGTTATCCTAGATGGAGTGATACTGGTACAGATAAGTCTCTTTGACCAAGACTGAGTGATCAGAGGCAAGTCCCTCAGTCCCTCATTAGAATAAGCCCATTTCTCATTATAATATCCATTCTCAAATTACTTGTTAACCAATCAGAGTTGTTTGTCACCCTCAAGAGCACCTACTCTTTTTTTTGGAGGGCAGTTGGGGTTAAGCAACTTGCTCAAGGTCATACGGCTAGTAAGTGTTAAGTATCTGAGGTCAGATTTGAACTCAGGTCGTCCTGACTCCAGGGTCAGTGCTCTATTCGCTGCACCACCTAGCTGCCCTGACACCCACTCTTTTAAGAGTATTTAGGCATTGAGCTGGTTCCATGAGGGGTCTTTGGCATTCAAGAGTGTCATTGACCTTTTTATTAAATATTGCTGGCATGATTAATAAAAGAATTAATTACCCAGAAACTGTCTCTTGAATTTTTTATACATTTACAGTATGAAGCAAAATAATTATGTATAAACATTAAAAAAACAAAAACAGAAATTGATGAAGCAACAACAAGCCTAACAAGTTGGTGCAGTTGCAAAATATGAGACCTTTTTAGAAGAAGGGACCTGGCATGTAATTGAATATGTATCCTGGCCCCTTGCTAGCACAGTGATCTCTGAGTTCCTAGTGACTGAGATTGCCTCAAAGATTATTGGTGATTCTTATTATCTCTGATTCTTATCAGAGGGATAGTCTCTTGTCAGAGGAAGCAGTCAGTCCACAGCCTTTATTAAATGCCGACTATGTGCCAGGCAATGTGTTAAAACCTGGGGGATTCAAAGAAAGACAAAACCAAAACCCCAGCCTCTGGTCTCAAGGAGCTCCCAAAGACAACATTCACAGAGCTATATACAGTATAAACTGACTAATGCACCATTGCATTAGTCTCAGAGGGAAAGCACTAAGATTAAGGGGACTAGCAAAGGGCACTAAGAAAGGCTTCTTGCAGAAGGTGGGGCTTTGCTAAGAACTATTCTGTATTGTGTATAAGAGTGAACTGTCAAAAAAGCTCCATCTCTGGGACCTTTTTCCACACCCTTGGGACCTTTGTTCTTCCTTAGCCAGCAGGTGTGCATTTCCAATTCCATGGGAGGTTTGCCCTTTCTAACAAAGGTTCACACCAAATAATCTTCTCAGGTTGATTAGCAACATTCAGGCCTATTACATAGGCTTAATTTCCTTATTTTTGCTTACAAATTTCCCCAACAATCCTTTATCTAAAATAAGGATACTCCAATTCCTTAGCTCTACCAGACCAGTGTTTTGGGTTTTTTTGCTTTTTTTTTGAAGGGCAATTGGAGTTAAGTGACTTGCCCAAGGTCACACAGCTAGTTTTTGTGTTAAGTGTCTGAGGCCGGATTTGAACTCAGGTCCTCCTGACTCCAGGGCCAGAGCTCTAGTCACTGCACCACCTAGCCACCCCTCTACCACACCAATGTTATGGGTTCCGCCAACATATTTCAAGCCCCAAATATCCTGTAGACAAATTAGTTTTGGGGGAAAAAAAGATCTACTAAATAAGATCTAAACAACTTATCCAGACATTCAAGGATCTTCACAGTTTGACTTTGTAAAGAAACTCCAAACAAGAAAAAATGGTGCTACCTGCTGCATTCCTGGCCCTTTTCCTTAATAAGATCCCTATGGCCTAAAGAGTAGAGTTTAAGACCTTAACAAAGAAAAGTTCCCATTTCCCCTTTTTGCATTATCTTATACAACTTCCTTTAAAGTATTGTACATTCTAAGCAGATGATACTACACTATTCTCTGAAGAATGTTCTGAGCTTTCCTACTGCTGTGCCCATGAGTCAATTAATGGCCTGTTATGTACCGGGCAGGCACTGTGTTAAGTTCTGAGAATACAAAGAAGGGCAAAAGGCAATTGCTTCCCTCAAGGAGCTCACAGTGTAATGTGGGAAGGCAACAAGTAGACAAGTATGTACAAGCAAGTTATATTTAGGAATAGGAAAATATAAATAGGAAATAATGAAAGCACTGGAACTAAGGGGGATTGGGAAATGCCTCCTGTCAAAGGTGGGATTTTAGTTGGGACTTTTAGAAAGCCAGAGGATGAGGATGGAGAGAATTCCAAGGGTTAGGGACAAAGAGAGAAAATATCTGGAGCCAAGAGATGGAGAACCTTGTTCATGGAACATCAAGGAGGCCTGAATCATGAGTTTGAAGAGTACCTAAGGGGAGTGTAAGGTATTCAAAATCTGGAAAGGTAGGAGGGGGCTAGATTAGGAAGGGATCTGAATGCCAAATAGGGGATTTTCAATTGACCCTGGAAGTGATATGGAGCCACTGGAGTTTACTGAGTATGGCGATTCACCTGGTTGGAAAATCACTTTGTTAATTGAATGTAGGATAAACTAGAATAGGGAGAAAATCCTAGTGGGCAGACCAACCAACAGGTTACAGCAGTAGTGATAAGGGTCTTCACCAGGGTGGTGGCAATGTCAGAGGGGAGAAGGGAGCATATTAGAGAGATGTTATAAAGGTGAAACCAAAGGCCTTGGCAACAGATTGGATATGGGAAGGCAGAGAGGTGAGAGATAGTAAGGAGTCAAAAATGATGTCTAGGCTGCTCCTAGGATAGTGGTACCCTAATTTTGGAAGGATGAAGTAAATGTGAACAAAGGCTTACACTATTCTCCATTCCTGAAATAACACCTTTCTTCTCAGAGGGTTGAATTTCTATCTCTCCCTTAATGCCAAACTCACATGAATTAATGAAAAAGCATTTAAGTGCTTACTATGTGCCATATACTGTGATAGACACTGGGGATACGAATATGTAAAAAGAGATATCACCTGACCTCGAGGAGCTTACTTTTTTATTTTTAAAATCGTATTTTATTTTTTCACCATCAAAAATCTACTTCTTCCTTTTCCTTCTTCATAAAAAGAAAAAAAGAAAAACAAAGCCCTTATAACAAATATGTATAATCAAGCAAAACACATTCTCACATTTGCTATGTCTAAAAATATGTCTCAATCTGCTTCCTGACTCAGGAAAAACATCATCTGTAGATGGCCAAAGATGGATGTTCTTTGGGAAGAGGAAAGGCTATGTACTAAAGGCATTGAATAATGAGAAGAGTAGATAAGGGGACCATAAGGTAAAAGAAGACTGGAAAGGTAGGGGGGGTAGGTTATGAAGGACTTTAAACAATGAACAGGATTCTCTATTGATCCTAGAGGTGATAGGGAGTCACTAGAGCTTATTGAGTATGGGAATGATATGGTTGACCTTTGCTTTATGAAAATCACTTCGTTGGCTGAATAGAGGATGAAGTGGAGGATGGTAAGACTCACGGCAGGCAGACCAATCAGCAAATGGAATAGTGATGAGGGCCTGTAACAAAGACATGGCAGTATCTGAGGAAGTATCCAAGGGGTGCATTCAAGAGTCCTGCAAAGGTGAAATCTACTGGCCTAGCTGGATGCCTAGAATAGGATGTAAAACTGAAGCATTATCTGTTGTTTGGGGTCAGTCAACAGATAATAGTGAACTAAGCATATTGATCAGTTTATACAATTCAGTCACCAATCAATTGGGTTGGCTCCAAAGACGAGTTAATTGACTTCCCCAGGATCAGGTGGCCTAGCTTCCAGGAGACCCAGATGGAGTGATCCAAGTCTCAGGTTCATTGTAGAGGGTACTGGTCCAGGTAAGATTAAGCATGTCAATGGCAGCTAGCAGACAATGAGTTGGCCTGGGCAGAAAGCTGACTGGGGCGTGAGGCTGAAGTATGGTCTGGTATCTAGAACCAGTCAGTCGATATAATGGGCTAACTTCCCCTACACCACTTAGAACACTTTGTGTGTGCCTCTATTATACATGGATTATTGCTTATTTCATGTCATATTGTGGAGGCGCAGAGAAAAAGACCCAGGTCTCCTCATTGACATGAATAACCCCATTTAAGACAAAGGAATGAGTCACCTGTAATTCTCACCCACACTTCTTACCTTGCTCCATACTACTGATGCCAAGAGAAATGTTTGAAGCTGCATTACTTAACATTAGCAAATTCTAGGAGATCCTTCAGATTATTAACAAGAAGGTAAGATGCTAAAGGATTATGAATTATCGAAAGACTATACAAAGAAAAAAAAAGATTATACAAAGCAGGTAACACAATATTTCATTGTTAAATAGATAGAAGGAACAAGGTTTCTCTTATTTTTTCAGGTGAGCAATAGCTAATTTAACCATAGGTGTTGGCAATAAAGTCAAGCTCCCTAGAAGCACAACAGATTAGGACAGGTTTAGAGTCCTCATTCCACATTGGAAAGGCATTAAAATGGAAATCGTGAATAATCCCTTCCTGGTAATTCACACGTGTTTGGGATGGGAACAGGTCAGTCTAAGCAAATTCAAATTCCCCTAAGGGAACTCTAACATGTGTCTTTTCATTATTCTCATAAGACACGAAAGTTTCTAGAACTAGTTTAATTAGGAGCAACTCTACTAAGCAATTCTTTGAAGAGGGAGCATCTGAAAAGTTAAAAATTAGATAGAAACTTAAGAATCAGAGAGAAAAATGCTTGAAGCCTAGAGGTTAAATTTTAATCAAAAAACAAAGAGGGAATCTCTTTTTGATTGGCACACTGAGGCTTCCAAAGAAGATTAAGAATTTAACCTGGAGTCTTATTTGTTTGTATAAAGTTTGAGTTTGTGAATTCTGGGGAAAGTGTTCTCTTACATGTTTACCTCTCTTTGCAGATGGTAAAACTAATTTGGTTAAAAAAAAAAAAGCCTTTACAAAAAAAAAAAAAGATTGGAGTCAGTTTTAAAAGGAATGAGAGTTTTCCTCTAGTTTTTTTCATTCTAAACTTAGGCACCCTCCCCACAAAATAAGCAGAACATAGTGGATTATATATGAAATCATGAATCTCCATATTTTTATATTTATTTATTTCCATTAAAATAGATTTATAAATACATAAATAAATATATGTGCATATATTTATTTATATTTTAAAATAATAATAAATTCCACACAGCTTCAGAACTATCTTGCTTGTCTGTACTTTTTTTCTGAAGTTCCTTCTATTTACTTCTGCGCATTAAAAAAACGTTTCAATGGCCCTCTTTTTTTGCATCATTATTGCTAAACCTGCTCTCTCCTCCTAACCACTAACTAAAAATAAATAAATGAAGAAAACCTCATAGCAAATAAGCACAGTCAAGTATAATGAATCCATTCACAGTGAAGAAATTCAAAAACATACTTGTTTTTCTGCCTCTTTTGTCTATCGCCTCTCTGTCAAGAGGTGGATAACGTGTTTCATCATAGGTCCTCCAGAGACCTGGTTAGTCATTGCTTTAATCAGAGTTGAGTTGTTTTCCTTTACCATGTTGTCATTGTATAAATTGTTCTCCTGATTCTGCTTATTTCACTTGTTCATACTTTCTAGTATTCATTGTATCTTATGACACATTATATTCCATTACATTTGTATACCATGAAGTATTCAGTCATTCCCCAATTGATGGACATCATTTGAGATTTTAGTTCTTTTTTTTCCTTTTGCTCAACACTCTTTCGGGATTAGGAAGTTTGTTTTTCTTGTGACTATTCCCTCCCTCTTCAACTTCCTCTCCTTATTCTCCCTGTTTCCCGGTTGAATTTGATGTTGTTCCACACCAAACTGTTTTGTATTTGCTAGTGTGCCTGCATTTTCAACACTTCTTTTTCCATTTCAGAAAAAAGTGAAGTTCATCTGATAACCAGCTCTTCCTCATTATGAAAAATAGCAAGTTCTACTGCTCTTTCCTCTTTCTACACTAGTATGCCTTTTACCCTCCTTCCTCTTTCCCCTCTTAAAACCCTTAGAACAAAACCAATCCACTCCTAGGACCTTGTTGGGTTTTTTGTTTGTTTTGTTTTAAGTTAACTCCCTCAATGCTCTTTGAAGACAGTGTTCTGAAGGAACATTTATTTCTTCTCCTATTTGAATGTTAGCATTATGTCATCATATAGCCCTTTCCAATGTCACAAATAAATTGATATTTCTAGGTTTTTCTTCACTCTGCATTTGTATTTCAAAGTTCTTAATCAGCTCTTGCCTTTTCATCAGGAATGCTGGATTTTGGCTATGATATTTCTGAGGCTTTTCTTTTCCATGGTTCTTTCAAGAAGTGATTGGTATAGTCTTTCGATGTCTACTTTACTTTTTCTAATACATATAGACAGTTTTCATTTGTGATTTCATAAAATATAGTGTCTAGATTTTTTATCATTAATGAGTCTTAAATTCTCTTTTTGACTTATTTTTCAAGCTAATTGTTTTTAATGTAAAATATCTTACATTTTCTTCTATTTGCCATTCTTTTGATTAATCAGATCAATTAGAACAATATTTCTTGCTATTTTGTGGTATCATTGATTTCTATTTGGTCTGTTTATTCTAATTTTCAGGGAGTCTATTATTTTATTAAGGTTTAGTACTTCTAATCTATTTATTCTTCTTTCAATTCTTTCCTCCAAAACTTTTATTTCATTTTTTAGCTCTTGATTCATTTCTCCTGGGTATTAATTTAGTCCTTGTGGAAAATCTATTTTTCCCTTTTAAGTCTTTGTAATTATTCCAGATTTATTGTCTTCTTCAGCATTGGATTTTGTTGTTGTTGTTGCTTCTCTGGTTCTACAAAAATTCTTTACAGGGTTTAATGTTTTCTTCTGTTAGCTCATCTCTCTAGCCTTAGTTCCTGACCCTGGAATTTATGTGAGATCCAGACTCTGCCCTCTACTGAACTTTTGGGTGGGGAGTAATTGGCCCTGCTTGGTCTCACTTGGTCTAACTATGTGTTCCTTGGCTGACCCACACCTCATAGTATTAGGCCTCCTGGATCTTGGAGGTTCAGAGTACTGGATCTTTAGGGTCCTCTATGGCATTTTAGGACAGAGGTCAAAGAGCCTCAGAGCCCTAGGATAGCCCAGTGAGAGCCCTGTAACATCCAAACTAGTGGCTGCTGCTCTAAGGACTGTGAAAGTCTCTAGGAAGTTTCTAAGCTTACAAAAAAGCCTGGTATTTGATGAGTTATTTAGTCTACTTTTTTCTTTCTGATCTGCCCAATCAAGAAATAATGTGAAATAAACAAGAAAAAGCTTCCCTTTCCTAAGATTTATTATATTGAAAAATAAAATGAAAATAAAGTTATGACCCCACAAAAAGTGATAATCTTTTGACTATGAATTGGCTAACTATAAAGGGAACAAAAATTATGTAAAGTTAATCTGAATTTACTATGAATTGTTGAATTGGAAATTCTATGTCTTACTTCTTAGGAATCTTTTCACTTTCTCACTCTCTTTAATCATTCCTTTAATTTAATTTAATCATATCAGCTCAACTGCAGACTGAACCCCAATATGGACAAGGGTGTTTTATTGTTTCATTGCTCTTAAAGAAGCAATGTGCAATGTGATTTGTTATTAGAAACTACTTAATTAATCTCTTTGTTCTGCTAGCTACCCAGTTGAGCTAATTCTCACTTTGTTAAACAATGATCTTATGTATATTCATCTTTAAACTAAAATAGTTTAAACTGGAGTATAATAAATAACCACAATATATAAATCAGTATGGGCCAGTGCATCCCCAATGTAAACATAAAACCTAATTAAACAGACAAGCCTTATATTTGAAAATGTAATTCCCATATCAAACAATGGGCTAGAAAATTATAGAACCTTGACATTGTATAAAAGACTCCTTTGAATTTAGAGTCAAAGTACAGGAAGGAAGTTTTAAAGCTGAGACTAGAAGTGTCAGGTCTACCAGATTAAAAGAAATTATCAAATTGATGGGGGAATACTCACCCTCCCTTCCCCATTCTCCTTATACATGTATTAAGCTGTAGTGTGGAAAGGGGTTTTGACTTGTTGTTTGGCCTCAGAGGGCAGAGCTAGGATAAATTGGTGGAAGTTGCCTGGAGGCAAATTTAGCTTGCTGTCAGGAAAGCCTTTCTAATAATTAGAGATATCCAAAATTGTAATAGACTGCCTCAGGAAGTAATGGATTCTTTCTCAGTGAAGATCTTTAAGCAAAAGACTGCTCTGGAGGAGAAAGTCAGGCTGGTGACTTTGCACAGCCCTCTCTCACTTAAATCCAATTCACTTGTGTGTCATGGCATCATGTCCCTGATGTCATGATCCTTTTTGAGAATGAAGGACAAACAACAACCTTTTAGGAATTTGTGATGGTGTTCTAGGTTCATGGGGTTAATTCCAAGGGTTGTATAATTTACCAGGCTATCTTGCCATTTTCCCAACATTTAGTAGCAAATGTTCTCTAAATGAATAGTGATATGGTTAATCTTAACTCTGTACACTAAAAGATGAAAGCAAAACTCAATATACAATTCATATATATTTTAGTGGGATTTATTGAAGGATTTAGATTATAGTCAGACTAAGATGAAAAATGAATACAGAGAGCACAGAGCACCTTCCAAATCATAAGTCCCTTCAGATAATAGACACAATCTTCTAGGCCTATAAAGTTTCCTACCCACCCCAGCCTTCTCCATGCTGATACAAGCACTAGTTTCCCAGTGAAAGACACAAGGTAAGCAACACTGTGATCAGATGGCTCTTGAGTGCTAATTGGCCAGTGCATACTGGCCAACCTCATGAACAGTCTTTGGTTTTGGGCGCAATTAAGGCTTAGCACATTATCAAGACTCTCCACAGGGGAGAAATCTATGAGGGGGCTGGTTAACATATATATGCACATAGTGTACATATATATGTACATATACATACACACTTATAGCATGTACATATATGTACACACAAATGCAATGCACACAAGAGATCTATGTGCTATATATGTACACGTGTGTGTGTGCATGTATGTGTTTTGCATGTATGTGTGTGTATTCAACACACATTTATTAAATGCCTACTATGTGCCAGGAACTAGGCTAAGAGTTGGAGATTCAAAGAAGGACAAAAGACAGTTCTTACTTTCAAGGAGCTCAAAGTCTAATGGAGGAGATGACATGCAAACAATTATAACTAAAAATATATATGTGTGTGTGTATACACACATATCCACATGTGAATGTGTATACATATACATATATGTATGTACATGCACAAACATGTATATGTATATATCAAAGGGAAACATAGTATTAAAGGTGACCAGGGAAGGCTTCTGGCAGAAGGTAGGATTTTAGTAGAAACTTTAAGTCAGAAGGTAGAGATGGAGAGGGAAAGAATTCCAGGGGTCAGGGACAACCAGTGAAAATGTAGAATCAAGAGATGGAATGTAGATTTAGAATAATCTAAAATTTAAACAAGAATAATTTTAAATGAATAAACTGTATTCCTAGTAGGCTTCTTCCTACAACACAGAATACATAATTTTTCTTTTATAATACTCAAGTCTCAGATATTTTGAAAAAGAGATGATACACTTAGACTAGAATTTTTAAAATCCCTTATAATGGAAGAACTGGACAACGAAGGCCCAGACCTTAAAACATACTTGGATTTGTTCTCACTAGTGAGTTATATGGATCATGATAGGATATCTATTGCCTGGTTCCAATTCAACATATGAAACTTTGGAGAGCCTATTTTTGGCAATGAGTGTAATAATGTGATGTGATAGGTGATAATGAAAAATCTTCTAATTTGTTTAGGAATCCAAAGACCTGATGACTTAATACAGGTAGAGCTGGAATTTAGACCACAACAAAAAATTTCAAGCAGACCATCTGTCTCTTACCTGGGGACTTTCAAGTGAGGAAGGATTACTATGAGTAACGTGTATGGGGAAGAGCAGAATGCCATTTTATGCCTCCAACCAATCATTATGTACCAATGGAGCATGGCACCTATTTTGTGTTTCTTCTTTCTTGATCTTAGGCAAATGAGTATTCAGAAATGGAATGGACCAGGTTATGGCCTTGAAGCTTCTAATGGTTTATAGAGCCAGCAGTAGGCTCCCTCAGCAACCAGAGTCAGTAGCACAGAGCTCTGGAGCTGGCAGCAGGAGCAGCCAAGTCTGGCAAGGGGCCAGCACAGCAGCCAGAAGACCCGCTTGACCTAGCTCAGTATGATTGACCCAGTAGATGAAATACCACATCCTAGAAGAAATTAGTCTAACTGAGAAAGGGAGCAACTTATTGATCATCAATTCAGTGCTCCAAATGAACTTGGTGAGCAGTAGGTAAAAGGGGAAAAAATATTCCCAAGGTGAAGAATCGCATGGTACCCTTCAATCCCATATATATACTCTGCACGTGTGTCTGACTACCTTTGTTTGTAAAACTTAAACCCACTCTCCCCCAAGGACTTTTTGTGTGCCCCTGGCTTGGGGAAAGATTTCATAACTTATATTTTTCTATGCTTTCTCAGCAAATAATTTCTAGTTTTAAAAATTAATTAATGTTGCCTGATTGATAGATATGTGTGTGTGTGTGTGTGTGTGTGTGTGTGTGCTAGCGGGGTTTGCACTGAATGGGGACTTATGAACAACAGTGTTAGAAATGCCACTCTCTTTGGGTTATCAGATGATAGAACCTTGAAGGGAGAACTACCCTCATGAGAATGAAGAACTACATTTATTGAGGGGAGCTACCCTCATGGACTCAACTCAACCATTTGAGTGGGATTTGGGACAGTAGACAGAGTACAAAAGCCTTTTATGAGTTCTATGACATGGATTCAAATAGCAGACCAACTATGGTAAAGCATTAATTTTTAAAAGCTAGAATTTGTTATAGCAAACATGAATGATAACATTATCCCACAATATTTGACAGGAAGTAGAAATATTTCAGGATAGTACTTTTGTTGTGGTATAATCATTCAGTCATGTCTGACTCTATGTGACCGTACAGAAAAAATCCATAGGATTTCCTTGGCAAAGATACTGGAGTGGTTTGCCATTTCCTTCTCCAGTGTGTCCCCATTTTACACATGAAGAACTGAAGCAAATAGGGGCTAAGAGACTTGCCCAAGTTCACATAGCTAGTTAGTGTCTGAGGCTGGATTTGAACTCAGATCTTCCTGACTTTAGGCCCAGTGCTCTATCCACTGCACCACCTACCTGACCCCAATATATGTAGTTGCTCTTGCCACCTTAAGAACATAGAAGTAAAAGTCAAGCTTTAAACACCATTGTGGCAGAAGTCACTTGAGAGAGATATTGAAGATCTGTAGAAAGTCATTGAAGGATTACATCAATATCTAAATTGTATATACAGTGGAAAACTTGAAGGTCATTTCTAATTAAAGGAAACAAAAAAGCATCATTCTAAGCACATTCCAGAAAACAAAGGATACCAAAAATTATAGATTCCATTAATCAGAAATCCAAATCAAAAGTCAAAAAGGTTAAAGCAACGAAGTTATCAAAGCAGTCCAAAGGACAAAATCAATCAATATTAATCAAAAAGTTTACTACAGAGGTTTGAGAAGCAAAGCAATTAAAGAAAAGAGAATCCACAGAGAAGGAAGATATGGAAATTTTCTGGTCATTCATATGGTCACAAGAAGTCCAACTCAATAAAAACGCTAGCTGGATAATATGTCAGCAATATGTCAGTCAAGTCAACAAACATTTATCAAGCACCTACTATGTGCTAGGCACTATGCAAAATCCTGGCGATACAGAGACAAGCTTGTTCTCAAGGAGATCACAGTCTAGTGGGGGGTGACAACATGGAAACAATTATGTGCAAACAAGGAATTGGAGGTCAATTCAGAGGGAAGGCATTAGTGTTGAGGATGATGAGGAAAGGTTGGAAGTTAGGATTTTAGTTGGGACTTGAAGGAAGCCAGAGAAGCCATGTGGTAGAGATGATGCAGGAGAGCTTTCAGCATGTGGGAAAAAGCTGGTGAAAATGCAGAGAGCTGAGGGATAGAGAGTCTTGTGTAAGGAACAGAGAGAAGACTAATATCACTGGATTATAGTACACATGGTGGGGAGTGAAAGGGGACAGGTTAGAAATATACCAAACAGAGGATTTACATTTGATCTTAAATTAATTGGGAGCCACTAGAGTTTGCTTAATGGGGGAGTGGGGAGGGATGTTGACATGGTCAGACCTTCACTTTAGGAAGATTAATTTGTTAACTGAGTGGAGGGTGGACTGGTATGGGGAAAGAATTGAGGGCAGGGAGACCAACCAGTAGGGTATTGCATCAATAATCCAGATGTGAGGTAATGAGGAACTATGTACAGTGGTAGCAATGCTGGATAAACACAAATTTTATTGACATCAATAATTTTAGAGCCCTAAAAAATAGATATGAAAGTTATTATGACAAGAACTCACACAATATTGATGACACACAAGGCCCATGGATCAAATGTAGCTATAGAAAGATGAACATTTCCTTGTCAAAAAAATAAAAGGAAGAAGACTGACAGATTCTGCCTTTAATGATAAAATAGGATAAAAAACCTAGAGAATGCTTTTGGAACAAGCATATATCACTTCAAGCAATAATAGAAGCTGATAGCCAAGTACATACCATTGGATTTGTCTAACACAACCCAAAAAGGTTTGCATCTGAATGAAATCTACAAAATGGCCAAGATTCATAAAAGGAATTAAGAGTTTCCATGAGCAACATTCAAATGAACTTAGCCAACAAGTTGTTAACAAAGAAAGTATTTAACAAATGACTGACTCATGCAGATTTGTTTATGGAAATGGAGGCATTTATGATGGCTATTCAGACCCAGGTCATAGCTACCAGTAACTACAGAAAAGTTATCCTTCAGAGCCTGAATTTAGAGATCAACATGGATTGTCCAAGGAGGTCATAATAACTGCCCCTTTACTGAAGGCTGTGAAAAATGTGGCATTTATCAAATACATAGCAAGACATAACCTGGTAAAAGGAAAAACAAAAAATGATACATAAGAAATTTTCTATCTTTCAAGGACTGACAGGTAACAGATACCGATAGTTGTAACACAAACTTTAAAATATCTTTGAGAACTCAAATGAATACTACTGGAACCAGGTCATTACCTAGAACAAAACTTTTGCCTACGATCACCTAAATATAATATTAGTCCATAAAAACTTAAGAACATTTTAAAAGATTCTGTTATACCCCATTCTTATAGCCTCCAAGCTAGGTGGAATGAAATGTTTTAAAAATATAACATAAGAGCTGGCATTTATGTAGATCTTTAAGGTTTACAGAGTGGTTTACAAATATTCATTCATTTTTATCTTCACAAGTCTGGGAGGTAGGTGCTAATACTTTTACTATTTTACAGATAAGAAAATCGAAGCAGACAGAAAGTAAATGATTTGCCCTGGCTTACACTGGATTTGAGATCAGTCCTTCTTCCCAATGGATCACCTAGCTGCCTCTATATCTCTATAGAGAGAGGACATTTTAAGCAGCATTGGGGATACAAAACTAGGAAAAGCAAGATGGTCTGTGCCCTTGGGGAGCTCATATGCTAATAGGGGAAGAAAACACCTAAAAGGGAGCTGAAAAGTGAGATGGGTAACAAAATTAAAAATCATGTGGGATTGATTAGGTTGAAGCACCCATAATCCCTACTGTCTTGTCTGCTACTGGACTTGTCTCAAGGATATTTTAATTTAAAAAAAATTTTTTTTGTTTGTTTTTTGCTTTTTTTGGAAGGGGGAAAAGCAGGGCAATTGGGATTAAGTGACTTGCCCAAGGTCGCACGGCTAGTAAGTGTTAAGTGTCTGAGGCCAGATTTAAACTCAAGTCATCTTGACTCCAGGGCTGGTTCTCTATTCACTGTGCCACCTAGCCACCCCAAGGATATTTTCAGTGAGCCCACAAAAGCTGAGCTTACTTCCTCACACTTAATTCAACTACAAAATGGAGTTATGTTATCTACTTGTGCATAGTCCATTCAACATTAAATATAAGAGAATAATAGCAGGATAGTGACATTCTGGGACAGCTTCTATCTGAAATCCTTCAAAGATGAGAATTATGAGAAAACAATCATAACAATAATTCACTGCAGGTAGAAAATTCACACATCAGTAGCACCTTCAACCATAAGGTAGGTCATGAAAGCCACTGGCTAACAGAAAAAGCACCATGCCACATAAGTGGGGATTATTTTTCAGGTATGAGTTAGGCTAGCTGGCCACTAACTCTAGAATACTGATTTTATGATCCAAATATAGTGCTTCTAGGTGGATGAACCTGGTATCCCCATAGAATGAATTGGAGGAAAGAAAGCCTGGAGGGAATGGACTAGTTTGGAAGCTACTGCAATAGTTGAGGCAAAATGTTATAAGGACATGAACAGTAGCAGTGGGGAAATGAAAAGAAAAGGACAGATTCAACTATGGAGGAAGAGTGGATGTGATTTAATAAATGGCACTTATGGAATCCTTTAAATTGTATGAAGTGCTTTACATACATTATCTCAATTGATCCCTGGAAAATCCTTGTACTATAGATACTACAACTATCATCTCATAGGTTTGTAGATCTGGAAGGGACCTTAAAAGCCATCCAGTCCAAACTTCTACACAGAGAGGGAAACTGAAGTCTGGGAAGGTTGTGACTTGCCCAAGGTCACACAGCTAATAAGCAGCAGAAATGGGATTTGAACCTACTCTAACTCCAGAGCTAGGGTTCTTTCTACTGCAACATGATAATCAATGAGATTGCTTTGAAAGGAAAAAAAAGTATATCCATTTTCCATATAAGGGTTTAGAGAGGTTAACCAATTTACCCATTATCACATAACTAGTAAGTAGCAGGAAGAGGAATCAAATCCAAATCTTCCTGAGTTTATCCACCATATCACACAAGCTGTGATCGGATGTGGAAACTGAAGAGGCCACTCAAAGACGGTTTATCTGTAAAATGAGGTTGTCATACTGGGTGATCTCTCTAGTTCTAACATTCTGTCATTCAGAGGTTCTGTGGCGTTCCCCCATAAACAGGAGGAGGGCCTCAAGTGGTGGTTCTGCTTGCTTTGTTCTATTTCGTTGCTGAGAGAGGGTGTTAACAGATCCAATACAAGACATCGATCTTGAGAAGCCTAAAGGAAATCTAGGAGTCCTAAAACGTCCTGTCCAATAAGTGTTTAGAAATGTGGGCTAGGAGTTCGGGACAAAGGTCTGAGCAGAGAAAATAGTTCACACTGCTTGCTTTGCCTCAGGCTAAGGAGAAAGTGAAGAATTAAGAAGCTACTTGATGAGGGTGAAAGACAAAAGTGCAAAAGGTGGCTTGAAGTTTAACATAAAAAAAACCTAACTAAGCTCTTGGCTATTAGTCTCATCTCTTCCTGGCAAATAGAGGGAGAAGAAATGGAAGCAGTGTCAAATTTTACATTCTTGGGCTCAGAAATCACTGGATAGAGACTGCTGCCATGAAATTAAAAGACATTTGCTTCTCAGAAGAAAAGCAAATCTGGACAGCATACTAAAAAGCAGAGACACCACCTTGCCAACAAAGGTTGCATAGTCAATGCTATGGGTTTTCCAGTAGCAATGTATGGCCGAGAGAGTCAGACTATAAGGAAAGCTGAATGCTTCTGAATTGTGGTTCTGGAGAAGACTTTTAAGAGTCCCTTGGACAGCAAGGGTTTAAAGGAATTATTAATTCAGGCTACTCACTGGAAGGTCAAATGTTAAAGCTGAAGCTTAAATAATCTGATCACATAATGAGAATATGGGACTCATTGGAAAAGAACCTAATGTTAGGAAAGTCTGAAGGTAAAAGGAAAGGAGTATGAGATAGATAGATGGGGTCATGGAAACAAAGAACATGAACTTGAACAGACTTCAAGAGATAGTGGAGAACAGAGGGGTCTGGAGTGCCATGATCCACAGGGTCACAAAGAGCTGGACACAACTCAACAAGAAGAAGGATAAAATACGAGTAGGGAAAAAACACTGAATCAATAATCAAGACACCTACATTCTATCCTGGCTACACCAATAATTTGCTGTGTAATCTCAGTTTCTGAAATCCAAAAAAAGGAGCAGGGAAAATTGTAGAAGTTCATCTTCGAGATTCTATCTAAAATTATATGATTCAAATAAGCACAGAGCCGTTTTAGCTTGGTAAATGTATTATAAATGTGTTCATCTGAATTTCGAGATTTTCAAAATCTCTTTCAAAAGCCTGGTTTTAAACAGTAATGTGTTGTTCTCACACCTTTACAGTGGGTGGCAGCAAAATACCACTCCTTTCTGTCCTGCCCAAGCCCTATGAATACCGTGGTCTTAGAAACTCTGAGTCACCTCTGAAGCCCTCCCCAACTTCCCTTGCTCCTAAGACTTGCTAGATTCAGAAGAGTCTTTTTCAGGAAAGCACAAAAGCCCCAAATGAGGCATTGACCTGATTACGATGTCACCCATGGCCCATGGCAACCTGCCCCCCCTTTCCCCAAGCCCAGGCTCAGATAGACCAGGTTTGATCCTGGCACTGATCCAGAAGAGTCAGTTTCTTGCTTTGATCCCTCTCTGAAATTCTCTAGGAAAATTCCTAAAATAAGGATTAGGTATTGTTGTTGTCTAAGTTTGTCCAAAAAAAAGTTTTACAGTGTATGTTATTCCTACATTCTGATCCAATGAACATTTATAAAGTGCCTGCTAAGAACTGGGGATACAATTAATAAAAAGAAAGATGGTCCCTGCCCTCAAAGAGCTTACAATCTAATGGGGGAAGACATCACACAAAAGGAAAGCAGAAGATGGGAAAACTGGTACCTGGCACTGGGGCATCTTATTCTATGGAGCTAAAACCAGGCAGAGCAGCAAATGCAGAACAGAGTGATTAGTGCTAGGGATTGTACAAATGACTTAATGTAAAATATTGGCATTGAGTACAAGACAGCCTTTTTTTATCACCTAGCATAAAGAAGGGCATGAGATAAGACTTCATAGGATCCCACGAACAAAGAGAAATATAAAGCATTCAAATAATCCATTAGACTTCACCCAAAACATAAAGAGACCATGGAGGACTATTCAACAGAAACTCTCTGTCATAGTCCTATACCCTCTGAACAACTCATGGCAATAGCAGGGTTGCCAAGGTTGAGATCACTTGCCCTTCCATGGCATGTCTTTAGTCCTTCAGCAGTAGGGTAATCTGTTGAGGATCCTCTTCTTCAAGAAGCAGGAAGCTGAGGATATCTTCTCATCCAGGACTGGTGCCCAAATGCTGGCACTCAGGACCTCCATCAGTGCTCTGGTCACTACTGTATTTTGGTCATGAAAAGTCCATTCTTGGGACTTTTGGTTCAATTCTCTGACCTCTACCTAGAAAAACAAACAAAGGCAGGAATGGTCAGGTTTCAGAGGTCCAAGAACCTGAGGCCATTTGGAAATACACACTGTTTTCACCCTTTTGCAAGTCACCATTTTCTGCTCCTAAAGTTAGAGTGGGAATGGAGAAACCCCCATCTCTTCCTTTTCTAACTCATTCAAGTATGGAAGTCCAAGGAAAATAAAACTCAGCCAAACAAAGAGGCAGAGACATTTCACAGTTCACTTTATAAAAATGATCATAGAGAAAAAGTAAGAGTCATTGCTGTTCAGTTGTGTCTGACTATTTGTGACCCTATTTGGAGTTTCCTATTTTTTTTTGGAGGGGGGAAGGCAAGGAAATTGGGGTTTACTTGCCCACGGTCACATGGCTAGTGTTAAATGTCTGAAGACAAATTTGAACTCAGGTCCTCCTGACTCTAGGGCTGGTGCTCTATTCACTGTGCCACCCTATGGAGTTTTCTTAGCAAAGACACTGGAGTGGTTTGCCATTTCATTCTCCAACTCATTTTACAGATGAGGAACTGAGGCAAACAGAGCTAAGTGACTTGTGCAGGGTCATACAGCTAGTAAGTGTCTAAGGTCAGTGTTGAACTTAGGAAGATGAATCTTCCTGATGAGAATCTATCCCTTCCTAATTCTGTCACCAATCATCAGCTTCATTCTCTAGATACCAATCAGAGTGTCCCTTCGTCCCATCAACAAGAGGCTAGGACCACATGTTCACCTTCCATTGGAGTTACCTTCAAACAAAGATCCATGTTCCGTCATCTTACCACATTGATCGAGGGAACTCATCAAATGATTTAGGGGCTCCCCTGATTAACCCCACTAATATAGTAGAGACTGGTAGCTTGGGGGCTTCATTAGGGATTCCAGCTCCTAGTAGGCCAGGTTAGGCAACACTGGTCTTAAATAACAATTAGATATCAAAGGATAGGAATAAATAATTCTCAGAAGAATTGAAAACTATTAACCATATTAAGTAAGGAATCTCCCAAATTACTACTAATAAGAGAACTATAAATCAAAATAACTGAATTTTTACCTTGCTCCAAGAAAACTGTCAAAGATTACAAAGGGTACAATCAATTAAGATCAGCATTGTTACATTTGAAAATTAAGGTAAACTGAGAGACAAGTTTCCAAGCATGATCAATTTTAGTAGTTCATCTAGCAGTAACCAACAAATTGGATCAATGTCCTCTTTCCACGGCCAAAGGCCTTGAGTGAGGGCTGACAAAATCTGTGTTTCCTTCCGATTGGCTTGACATTACATCATTTGAACCTCCAATGGCAAAAATGAGACAATCCTGATTGGTAGACATTTCAATGAGGAGGTGGGACTAGAGTCACCATGTTCAGAAAATGGGAATAGCTAAGTGACCAAGTTGATAGAGTGCCAGGCCTGGAGTCAGAAAGACTCATCTTCTAGAGTTCAAATCTGGCCTCAGACACTTAATAACTATGAGACTCTGGGCACGTCACTTAACCCTCTTTTGTCTCAGTTTTCTCATCTGTGTTGTTTGTCCTTAGTTCTCAAAAAGGACTATGACATCAGGAAGGTGATGCCATGACTTAGAAGTGAATTGGATTTAAGTGATGGAGGGCTGTGCAGTCACCAACCTTATTCTCTCCTCCAGAGACATCTGGGCCCGGTGGCAAGATTATTGTTGCTCTTTGTACTTCATTCCTGAAAGAGGACCAAGAAATAAGGAGAGGAAGAAAGAAGGAAAGAAAGGAGTGATGGAAAGAGAAAGAAGGAAGGAAGGAAGAAAGGGAGGGAGGGAGGAAGAGAGAGAGAGAGAGAGAGAGAGAGAGAGAGAGAGAGAGAGAGAGAGAGAGAGAGAGCTTGTTGCCCAACTGGCCAGTTCCATTTGGGTCCCCAGTGGGGCAGCTCCTATTTCTATTCACAGAGGTTGTTGTTTGTCCTTTTTCTTGAAGAAGACCATGACAGCAGGGAGGTGATACTATGACTTGAAAATGAGGGAGGATTGTGCAGTCACCAGCCTTACTCTCTCCTCCCAAGCCTTCTGGGTCCTGTGGCAAAATATAGATCAAGAGGACTGGAGATGGCCATGGATGCAATGGGAAACCTTGGCCTCTTTAAGCCAATGTCATTCCCAAGTCTCAGTTTGACTGAGGTAACACCATTAAGTGATTAAGGCTAGGTAAGAAATGAGGCAAAGAATAGCCTCTTTTTCCTAGTCAAAAAAAGAAAAAATAAAAAGAATCTGGGAGGGGAAGACTCTCAGGGTTTCTGGCCAAAACAGAAATGATAACTATTTAGATTCACTCAGTGCCCAAAAGTCCTGAACAATGACCAAGTGAAGCTTGGGCTGGGCTAATCAATGAAAACTTGAATGATTTGGGTTTAAGGCATGGGCCTTAAGAAAGATAGTGTGTGAACCCCAAGATATCTTGCAAAGTTTCAGCAATCAAAATTTATATTCCTTTGAGCAGAGTAGGCCCAGGTAAGAGTATGATTCCCTATGTAGTCAGAAACAGAAGAGGAGAGGAGGCAGTAAGGGGAGGAAGGAAGAAAGGAAGGAAGGAAGGAAGGAAGGAAGGAAGGAAGGAAGGAAGGAAGGAAGGAAGGAAGAAAAGGAGGGAGCTGCATTGTTCTCATCTATCAAATTAGCTGAAGAAGGAAATGACAAACCACTCCAGTATCTTTGCTAAGAAAACCTCTAATGGGACAGCTAGATGGCAGTGAATAGAGCACCAGCCCTGGAGTCAGGAGGACCTAAGTTCATATCTTGCCTCAGACACTTAACACTTACTAGCCCCCTCCAAAAAGCCAAAAAGCCAAAAAGCCAAAAAAAAAAAAAAAAAAACCCAAACCATCAAATGGGGTCACAAAACTGAAAAACACGACTGAAAAAATGACTGAACAACAAAGAAGCAATCAATCACCTTATTATAGGGGTGCTAGTAAAACTGTACTGTGACAAGCACAGCAGTAACAGCCTTTCTTGCTGTCCAACCTCAAGGATGTCCTTAAAACTTTTGCTACACTTGGAAATCCTTAGCTACTCAAGTTTGAGAGACTTTGGGATCAGATCTATCTAGGACCAATGCGGAGTTCTTGAGGCTTAAGTTAACCTTGATGATGATCCTGGAAAGTTCTCCCAGTAGGCTGAGCTGCTGGCCTCATGGCTGGCATATGAGAGAGACTTGAGGGATAGAGCTGATAGGGTGTTCCACCTCTCATAATCGTGTCAACAGACTGGTGCCATCCTAGGAAGGGGGAAGGCAGCTTCTGGCCCTGGGGGCAGAGGCTGACTGCACTCCTACCTACTGGATCCCAAAGTCCACTCTGCACTGACCTCTCATTTTGTCCTTGGTATCTATGTGTTAATAATTCTGGAAACCCAACACAGCTCATCTGAAGTCCCTCCAGCTGGTGGTTGGTCAGGCCTGCCCTGGGGCTATGTGGGCCTGGGAGTGGCTCCCTGAGCACTGCACTTCTGATGAAAGCACCTCCCTGCTGGGCTGCCAGGCTGTCCTCAGTGGGAGGTTAGCTTCTCTGTGTCATTTTGTGGGTTCTGTAGCTCCAAGGTTTGTTCAAAGTCCCCCTTTACATTAATTGGGGGAAGGTGGAAGTCAGAGCCCTGCGGAAGTCCTGTTTCTACTCTGCCATCTTGACTCCATCCCCCAAACCCTGATTTTTCAAGCAGTACACCATTTGGGTTAAGGTTTTCCACCTTCTATACTAAGCTATTTTCCTTCCTTTTTTCCCCTCTAGAGCCCTTATAAACTCATTTAATTTCTTCTCTCTTGCTTTATGTCTTCTTAGTTATTCTTGAAGTCCCTGCAGCCTGGCCATTTTTTTTTCTTTTAAGCTTTGCCTCTACTTGTGGTGTTATTATATCTGTCTGGATTTGTTCCAGTGGTAAACACTCATAGTATTTTAAAAGGTTTTTTTATTCTGAACTTACACATACACACATAGCATTTGCATATACACATCAGAACATAAAGAAGATTGCATGTGAGGTTTAGAATTCTCATTTTATACCACCTGGGGTTTTTTTTAAGTATATAATAAATTCCATTACTTTAAAAATCATCTCGCTTTTCTGTGAATCCTTCAGATCCCTATAGAATTTCTGCATTATTTTGGTATTCTGTTTACTTGTATTTTCCCTGGCATCTCTCTTTTCCTCATCCTGGCAAACTTCAGGTTCATTTACTGGAGTTCCCTTTGGCTCCCCTAGCTTGATTCTCCCCACCCCAAACCCCATCCCTATCCCCACCTCCCCTCCCCAGCTACTGCTGAATTTGGGCTAGATATAGGAGCCTATCCCTCTTTCTCTCATTGCTTTATTTGGGATTCTCTGTAGATAATTTCTGTGGACTCTGTGGGAGATCTGAGCTCGTCTACATCTCTTCCCATCTTCATATTAATTGGAATTATGAAATTATTCAGTCTCCATGGGGTGGGGCTGCAGGGCACAGGCCAAGAAGATGGGGCCTTTATTATTTCGATGCTCTTCCAGGGAGGAAATGGCAGCCCTATGAAAGGAGAAGGGCCTTGTTTGTCTGACTTTAGGCTCCTTCTGGCTGATCTGGGACACTGGAGCATCAGAAGGGCAGAATGTTTTGTATCTACAGTTTTGACTGTGCCACCTCAGTAAATGTGTTCTCTTTGTGTCTACTAGGTGACATTAATAAGTGGACCACCTACCAATGAGGGCTTATGAGCTATAGCTTTGGGAGGGCAGACTCATTACAGCACTCTAGAACCCGAGAACAGTAGCCACCTGGAGTGTAAGCACAATCAATCATCAACAAACAGCATTTACTAATTGCCTACTATGTTCCAAGCACTGCTCTAGGTACTGGAGGTCAAGACACGTAGAATGAAATCATCCCTACTTCTGTGGAATTTGCAATCTAACTGGGGAGACAAGAAATTATGGAGGTATATAAGGAATAAATACAAAGTAGTTGGATAGGGAGGACACTAGCTGTGGGCATCAAGAAAAGCATGCTATAGAAAGTAGTGGTTGAACTGCATCTTGCAGGAATACGGGAATAGAGGTGGTGAGAAAGGTGTGAACTCCAGGCTTGAGGGATTGCCAACAAAGGCATGGTGATAAGACATGGGGTATCCTATGTGAGGAATTATGAAGCTAGGTTGGCTAGTTAAAGAGTAGGAAAGGAAGACTAATATCCAAGAAGGGTTTTAAGAGCTAAATGGGGGTGGCGGTGTTATATTTTATCCTAAAGATGTTAGCAGCCAGTGGAGTTGAGTAAAGGAGTGATACGGTCATAACTGTGCTTAAGCAAAACCTTTTTGGCCACAGAGTCTAGGAGGGACTTGAGGAAGGGAGAGCAATTAGGAAGCTGGTTCCAGAATCTAGGTCAGAAGTGGTAAGGGCCTGCACTAAGGTGGTATCTGGGGGAATGGGAAAGAACAGAATGCAAGAGATGTTATGGAGACTGAAATGGCAAGATCTGCCAACTGATTGGATATCTGGGATGAAGAAGGGTAAAGATCATGTTGAGGTTCCAAAGCAGGGACCAGTTCAAGTTGGGGCGGACCTTAGAAGGATAATATTCCATTTTTTTTCCTTCTACAATACATTTTGAATCTGGCTTTACCTGTCAGACTTACTTGCCACCTACCTACCTTGGCTTTTAGCTGCCAGCTTGGGGGGAAAGGAGGGGCAATAGTCTAAGTCTGCTGGCAAGTGACCTCTGTTGAGCAGTAGGGATACTACAACCCTTGTTAAAAACCCACACATGGGCACTAGATACCCTGATGAAACCACCTGTCTGATGGCTTGAATGTAGCGCCATCTAGTGGATAAATTACATAGTATACTCCTTTGTTAATTAACTAACAGTTTTCATGTAGGTTGCAGGAGGTAAGGTAGAAAAGGTGTGGGCTGTTATTGCGACTAAAGCACCTGGGACACCCAAATGTACCCTTAGCGGATCCACTAATCATACTAGGGTGCCCCCATTTGGGATTCTCTTTAATATTTATCTAAATACAGCAATTCTTCCTCCCCTTTGCCCGAAGGCTTGCTGCTACCAAATTTCTTTCCCTTCTTACCTACCTTTGTTTTGCCTTATGTCCCCTTGTGGCAAAGTTTTCTCTTTTTTTTTTTTGAGGGGGGAAGGCAGGATAATTGGGGTTAAGTGACATTCCCAAGGTCACAGGGCTAGTGAGTGTTATTTCTGAGGCCAGATTTGAACTCAGGTCCTCCTGATGCCAGGGCCATCACTCTATGGCAAATTTTTCTTTATGTGGTAAGGAGACAGTAAGTTAATTTGACAAACTCTTTGGTTATTATTATTCAGTCAGTCATGTTTGACTCTTTGTGACCCCAATTGGAGTTTTCTTGGCAAAAATAATGGTTTGCCATTTCCTTCTCCAGCTCATTTTATAAATGAGGAAACTGCAGCAAACATGGTTAAGTGACTTGCCCAGGGTCACACAGTTAATAAGTGTCTGAGGCGGGATTTGAACTCAGGTCTTCCTGACTTCAGGCCCAGCACTCCATCCACTTTATCATCTATGCCTTTGGACCATTGTGCTAATGTGAAAAAGCTATGGAAACTCTTCAGAGAATTCCACAGCCCTCCATGAGAAGGACCTTATGTGGTTGGATGTGCAGAACCAGGGCGCCGAGTTGGTCCAAGTCACTCTCCAATAGGTCTCTATTTCTTAGGCCACAAGATACAAGAAATGTGCAAGCCACCTGAGGGATGGTTGTCATGGTCTTTGGAAACTCTGTATTGCCACAATGAGGAGAGAGAGCACAGATCTAACAGAGTAGTGGCCCTGGCACAGCCTTCATGCCATAGCAGGCATGGGAGAATCACTGGGAGAAGATGAGTTGTGTCTGTACCAGGAGCTGCCCAATACCAACACCCCTTCAGCTGCTCTAATAAGGAAAGAGGCATTGGTCAGGACCATAGGTGAACCATGTGGAAGCTCTATGAAGCATGGTGTAACATGATGCAGCTTTCTCTTCCCGTCTGTCAAGAATGAAGTCTCCTTGTTCCCCATCCCCTACTTCCCTCTAGCTCTCAATGAGCCCATAATCCTCAATCTTCATTTTTTTTTTTGAGAATGTGTTCCTTTTCTGATTTCCCATGTTTTCAAAGGAAGCTAATTTATCTGAGTTAACATCCATTGTATTCGAATCCCTGGAGGATTAAATGCAGATGAAATAGAAGGCTACAGTCAGTTGGGGACACAGAAGTAGAGAAATAGATTCTCTGTTTAATCACTAAGTATCTCAACTGGGGGCTCAAACTGAACAAAACAGAATTTACTAATTGATATACATATATGTATATGTACATATATGTGTATTTTTCTATCTATATCTCAATCACTCTCTAAAAGGAGAGAAGAAAAATTGGATCTGACTATTCCCACATACAGTATAAGCCAGCAGTGTCCTCATGGGAGGTTTGGTAAATAGACAGGAGTTAGCAGTGGCTCAAAGCAGTGGCCTTAAGCACCTTCCCTTCCCACTATCTCTCCGTGGCAAGTTCTTATCTCCATCCCTGGTATGACTGAGGGTGGTGACTAAAGAGAAAACCATACCTGAAGAGAGCAGCAGGGGCCAGAGAGTGAGATAATTGTGACTAGCTTTCCTCAGCTAAAATCTCTGTCTGTCTCTCTGTCTCTCTCCCTCCCTCCCTCTTTCTCTCTCTCCATATGCAATATACATAATTTAGCTTTTCAAAAAACTTAATTCTGAGAATATTACCCAAAATATGACTCATCTCCCTTAAAAGATAAATGACCCCAGAACTAGGATACTGGCACAGTAACTGAGACATGAGATGAAAGGCAAAATTAGGATGACAATGAAAATGAATAAAATGAAAATAAATGAATGTGAGAGATATTTAAAGAAAAAATTGCCAGAACTTAATGATGACTTGAATTTTTGTAGAAACTCAGAGTCAAAAAGACCTTCAAGGGCCATCCAGTCTAGCCCATAACAAGTAGTAATCCCCTCCATACTATTCTCTCAGCAAATGAATGGCTGCTCGTTCATTCAGATAACATTTGTGACACTCTTAGCACAGCACCTGGCTCACAGAAGGCATTTAATAGATGCTTGTTCCCCTTATCAGAAAACAGAAGTCAAAGATGACTTTATTCACCTTAGGAGACTGGATGATATGTTATTGACAGAAAAAGAGTGAAAGGGAAACCAGTCTGGGGAAGGATAACAGTTTTCTGACCTTGCTCTATTTGCTTTGTAAATGAACAGATGTCCCACATGCAGCTGAAAACAAAAATTAGAAGTCAAGGCTAGAGATATAGATTTGGGAGGTGATGATTTCCAGTGCATGTAAGAATGGAAATGGATGTGCTCACCCTAGGAAGCTCTCCACCCAAAGGATGGATCCTGCGGTTTTTTGTATGAGGGAGGAGTTTCCTTGGTACTTTCTTGATAACTGGCTCTCTTGAACCCTTCTCAGCTCCATCATCACTCACCTAGATTATTACAGCAGTCTTCTGACTGGTTTTCCTGCATCAAGTCTCTCCCCACTCAGATCCATCCTCCATACTGCTGCCAAAGTGATTTTGCTTAAGCATATCTGTCACTCCTCTGGTCAATCAACTCCAGTGGCTCCCTGTTTACCTCTAAGACCTCTGCTTAGCTTGACAGCTAGCTGGTGCAGTGGATAGAGTGCCAGACTTGGAGCAGGAAACACTCATCTTCCTAATTTCAAATCTGATCTCAGACATTTACTATCTGTGTGGCCCTGGACAAATCATTTAACCCCATTTGCCTCAGTTTTCTCATCTGTAAAATGAGCTGGAGAAGGAAATGGCAAACCCTTCCAGCATCTTTGCCAAGAAAACCCCAAATGGGGATTGGACATAACTGACTAATAACTGCTTAGCTTTTAAAGCACTTCACAACCGGGTCCCAAACTCTTTCTCCAGCTCCAATAATATTACTTTCCTGCCCTCCTGTGTGATCAGCCAAACTAGTCCTCTCTCTGTTCCTCACACACAGTACTCCAGCTACCCCTTAGCCATGCGCCTCTGTCTATCCCTCATACCTAGAATAAATCCCTTCCTCCTCTGTACCTCACAAAGCTCTCCTCCTTCAAGAGGAAGGTGCTTTTCTAGTCACACATACACACCAGTAAGAGCTAGTACCCTCCCTCTGCCAACCACCTTGTACTTATTTATTCCCTTATATTTATCACACATGGACATATGTGTATGTATATGTGTATATAAGCACACACATGTGTGCATACATACATATGTACATAATCCTGTCTCTCCCATTACAATATAAGCTCCATCAGAGTAGAGAATGTTTCATTGCTTTTGTATTCTCAGCACCTAGCACCATGCCTGGTACAGAGTTTGCATTTATTAAATGCCTGTTGACTGTAAAGACAGAACCCACTCTCCACATTCCCCCATCCTGGCAGCCTCCAAGGTCAAACTACCCCTTTGCTACTATTCCCCTACCCCCAGGTAGTTGTACCTACCTGATGAGCTGATAGTTGATGGGAAGACGAGGTGGAGGGTAAGGATATTCCATCTTCTCCACCCCGGAAGTTCAGTGTTTCCCTGGTTCTTGTACCAATAATGGGTTCTAGCTAGGGAGGAAGGGACTAGGTAGCAGCCTGGCTCTCCTTGAAGCCTTTCATTTGAGGTAATTAACAATCTGGTTTCTCCCTTTCTAGAACATGTTAGTTCCAATCTGGATGATTCAGGAAGAATTCACTTTTCTGATGGCTGAGGCCCCACCTAAGTAATGAGGGGCTCTGAACCAGACATTTCTATCCTTGCTTGTACCCAGGAATGTGGCAGGAATAGTAATGTCTTTTCCATAGCCCTCCTTCCTACCTCAAGAAGAAGAGAATGGGATTCTCTTCCCTTCTACCCTCTACTCTCCAGTCACGGAAGGTTTTGGGGAAAGGGATGAAATGACTCAAATCACCTTCTTCCCTTTCCATTTCTCTATCCACAAAACCAGCCCCATAATAGAGAGATGTCCATAGTAGCCATACAGGGAAAGACTAATGCAGAAAGGGGAGGGAGTGGGGGACTTGGTGGGAGGGAGGGAGAGAGAGAGAGAGAGGATGGTGTGCTGAGCAGAGCTGGGCGTTGGCCTGATCTCAGAGGAAATGGAAAGAAAGAGGGCCGAGAGAAGCATCTTACCGCAGCTGGCTGACCTTGGATTGTTGAGCCTTGGAATGCTGACCTCTCAGTGAACAAAGTCTACACACACACACACACACACACACACACACACACACACACACACACACACCCCAAAACGAAGATAGGCAAGTAAGTGATTGTCCGGATGTTAGAAAACCATTTACTTTGGAAAGCATCAACCCAGGACAAAAGCTCCCTAAAAGATCTGGAGCTGAGGCTTCTTGTGCGGCCTCATTCAACCTGATGCCATAGAATGTCATAGCTAAAAGGGACCTTACTGATAATCTATGTCAACCCCTGAGGCAAAGACAGGTGAACTCATGCCAGTTGGGGCAGAGCTGGGACTGGAATCTAGGTTTTTGCTTCCTGTGTAGACAGCTCAAGGAGTCAGAAAATCTAAATCTGAATTCCAGCTCCATCCCCTATCAGCTGCGTGACTCTGGACAGGTTCCTTCTCCTCTGGTCCCATTCTCCTCATATGTGAAATGGAGATAAGACTTTTTCACTGCCTGCCTCAATGAACTCACAGTCCATTGGTACAGTGAATAGAGCATTGGGTCTGGAGCCATGTCAGACCTAAAGTAAAATCCTGACTCAGATACTTACTAGCTAAGTGACCCTAGGCAAGTCACTTAACCTCAATTTACCTCAGTCTCATCAGTAAAATGGGGGTATGTGGCTGACAAATGGAAGTGCTATATAAATGCTTATTTCCTTCCCTTTTTGTGGTTGAATCATTTTAGTTGTGTCTGATTCTTTGTAACCCCATTTGGGGTTTTCTTGGCAAAGATACTGATGTGGTTTGCCTTTTCCTTCTCCAGCTCATTTTACAGGAAACTGAGGCAAGGTAAGTGACTTGCCCAAGATCACACAGCTCCTAAGTGTCTGAGGCCACATTTGAACTCAGGTCTTCCTGACTCCAGGACCAGCACTCTATCCACTGTGCCTCCTAGCTGCCCTCTTATATGGAAAGTACTATCTAAATTTAAGCTGAAATCATTTCTCTTTCCAACTCACAAGGTTCTTCTCCTCTGGCTTAGTTTCTTAGGATTAGAGCTTTAACAGGGAGGGATCTCAGAATCCATCAAATCCAACCTGATCATTTTTTGGATGAGGAAACTCAGACCCAGAAAGGAGAGGTGATTTGGCCATAGTCATGCGGGCAAGTAACAGACCCAGGATTCAAACCCAGGTCCTCTAATTCAAATCTGGCCCTCTTGCTCACACACCATGTCTCCAAACGATTGGGTCTAGGGACTATATCCAGGTCCTTCTTTATGTGAATTATTATATGTCTATAAAATGTTCGTGTGGATGGGGTGCAGATATATGTATCTAGCTATATGAAAGTTTTATAAGAAACACGTGCAGGGTGTCCCAAAAATCTTAGTGCAGTGTTTAGCTCTTAAAGCTTAAAAGCACAGTCGGACTTTTGGGGCACTCCCATGGAAATGTGTTCAGTGTATACATACATCTATATTGCTGTTACCTTTTCTTCTCTCTTCCTCAGTCTTGCTCAGTTCCTCCTCCCTCCCTGATCTCTGTCTTTGCCCATTTTATCCCTGTCCAGTTTAGCCTCCTCCTATTGACTGTTGAAGACTAAAAATCAATCTCAACCTCTCTTTCTCTTGATGAACGTTGGCAGAAGCTGCCTGATCCCCTCCTGTTCGTAAGACAGCTGAGCAAGCCTTCCCCTCACTCCTTCCTCCACCCCTTCCCATCTCTAGAATCTCCTCCTCTTCCAGTAAAGCCTGTGACAGAAGGGCACAGAGCTGGGGAGGAGGGAGAACCCGATAAATCCAGACAATGGAGAAATGGGACCCCTTCAATGAGCCTCATCAGACCGGAATCAGCCTTTTCCCCCCCTACTTCTTCCCTTCCCACTCTCCCCCTCCCCCAAGGGGCTGATGGAAGTAGGGTGTCAGGTCTTGGGGTTAAGCCCTCATGAAGGCAGTAATATGGGTCAGGCACAGCTCTGTAGGGACTGTATCTTTAAGGCTGAGTGCAGGCTAGCAGCTATGGCCAGAATCAAGTGCCCAAGGTGGGGGCTGGAGAAGATGGGGGGTGGGGGAGAGCCTTTTCTCCATTAGCAGTGGAACTGGAGCCAGGCAGCAGCCTTTGACAGGGCCCTGGGGAGCAGGAAGGCACCTGCCCACCCCCACTTCTGATGATTTTCTATACATACACACATACAACAAAGGAATATCAAAGCATGACTGCGGTCTCCAGTACCTCATTCTGACTTAACTTGGGGTTGGAGGGAGGGGGGATGGAACAGTACCCTACAAGCTCAAAACAAGGTCCAGGTGTCGTGGGTGTGTGTGTGTAGTGTTGTTTTCTCATATCTTTCCTCTGTCGCCCACGGAGTGTAGGGGGCAGTAGCTCTGTCACTTTATAGCTTCCTTCATCTATATTTCTGTATTTAACACCTGCACCTTGAACTCCTCACAACATTCTCATGTCCCCTCATATCTATCACCTTCCCATGCAATTTACTTTTCCCTGAAGGCAGGGATCAACCCCTAAAATACTCAGCACAGTGCTGGGCACAAAAGGGCCAGTCAATAAATACTGAATGACTTAGATTAATTCCATCTGAAATTAGCCTGGGGTCCCATCTCCTCTGTTCACCTTCGGAAACCCAGGGCTAAGCGGACGAATCTGCTTCTCCCCCAGTTAGAAATGCTGGGCCAAGCCCTGGCCCAGAAGGAGAGTGGACTGGAGGGTTTGTTGGGGGATGGAGCAGCAGCCCCCTTCCCACATGGCCTCCACTCAAGACTCCGCAGTCAGGCCAGTGGGAGGAGCCGGCCCCCCCTGGTGCCTGGCTGGGCTATAAAGCAGCCTCTGGCTCCATCAGCATCTTCTCCCCAACCCCCACGGCTGCTCTGCAGTCTTTCCCTGGCTGGCTGTGTGGACCTAGGGCTCAGCCACCATGAGCCACTTATCAGGCCTCCGAACTAGCTCCAGCTCCACCTCCTACCGCCGCACCTTTGGGGCGCCGCCCTCACTGTCCCCAGGCTCCTTCTCCTACTCCTCAGGCTCCCGCTTTTCCAGCCGCCTGCTGACCTCTCCATCCCCCAGCTCCTCTGTCCGCCTGGGGAGCTTCCGGGGTCCCCGGGCTGGGGTAGGTGCCCTGCGCCTGCCCTCAGAGCGCCTTGACTTCTCCCTGGCCGAGGCCCTGAACCAGGAGTTCCTGGCCACCCGAAGTAATGAAAAGCAGGAGCTTCAGGAGCTCAATGACCGCTTTGCCAGCTTCATAGAGAAGGTCCGGTTCCTGGAGCAACAGAATGCAGCCCTCCGGGGGGAGCTGAGTCAGGTCCGAGGCCAGGAGCCTGCCCGGGCCGACCAACTGTGCCAACAGGAACTTCGAGAGCTTCGTCGGGAGCTGGAGTTGCTGGGCCGAGACCGTGACCGAGTGCAGGTGGAGAGGGATGGGCTGGCAGAGGATCTGGCAGCTCTCAAGCAAAGGTCAGGGCAACTAGCACAGAGAAGACAGGTGGGGACGGGGGAAGGGACATGAATCACCTGTTAAGGGGAAATGGGTCTGGGAGGCTTGGGGCATGGAAGGAGATGGGATTTGTATCAGGTGGCTTTATCCACTCTGCTTCTCTCCCAGACGACCCAGAGCTGGGGTGTGGCTCACCCTGGCCCTAGGGACAGGGCACCAGGCTAGAAGTAATACTGCCTGGATTCTGGGGGACATCCCTGTCTCCCTCCACATTCAGTCCTTCACAAATCCTTGAGGGGAACACTTAGGAGTACCCAGAGCAATTACGTTACAGTACCTGATTCCCCTAACTTTGTGGTCTGGGGTGGTTTCTACTCAGAAACCCTCGGTTTTTGCATCAGGTGGTAGCCAAGGGAATCAAAGGAAAGGGTCTTGTGGGGGGAGGCTGAGCAGTGTTTCCTGGGCTCAGTCTCTTACTATTGTACCTGTCAGGTTGGAAGAGGAGATACATAAGCGAGAGGACGCAGAAAATAATCTGGTGCTTTTCCGGAAGGTAAGCGCCCCCAGACTGGATCTTGGATCCTTGTCCATAATCCTGGGACTCCCCAAGCTGTTGCATAGTCATGGTCACCTCCCCTCCTAGGCACATCCCTGTCCTCCAACAGTCAGTGATCTCTGGTGACAGGGCAGTCGGGAGCAGGTTTCACATCCTTACTGAACCTGACCGACTCACTGCCCTCTGGACAACCTGTCCTGCCTAGGATGTGGACGATGCAACACTGTCCCGGCTGGAGCTGGAAAGGAAGATTGAGTCGCTGATGGATGAGATAGAATTTCTCAAGAAGCTACACGAGGAGGTAAGTGGCTGGTGGGAAGGGGGGTGGGTGGGGAGTGGGAAGGACAAGATCTAATCCTCCAGAGGGTCTATTAGGAAGGAGGGGCCTTGGCCAAGAGCTGCCTCCTGCCCCTACTTAAGAGGTGGTGCTCACTCACACCCATGCACCCTCTGGTGGTGAGCAGCAGAATTGTATCCCTGCAAGCAGACAGGAGAGGTCCCAGGGCAAGGGCATCTCCATTCTCTATTGGGGAGACCAGTTTCTAACCATCCCTAGCTGTTCATCTTTGTTATTTCTTCTTCATTTATTCCCATTTCTATGTGGCATATGTGTGGGTGCATAGGAAGACGGGGAAGGGTGGGTTACATGGGGTTGAATCTTGTCTATATGTCTGGGACTTGGGTGTTCCTTTACCTATTCCTGGGTGGCTTTCTTATTCCTGGAATGGTTGGCCTAGGTGCAGTTTTGACCTTTTGGGTGTGGCATTCATCTGGTGTGTGGATAGTATGGGCAAATATGCCCAGTGTCCATGAGATGTATATCAGGATAATGTGGTGGACCCACATGGGGTGTGGTCATTGGGTGGCAGGAGCTAAGGGACCTACAGGTGAACCTGGAGAGCCAGCAAGTGCAGGTGGAGGTGGAGGCCACTGTGAAGCCAGAGCTGACAGCAGCACTCAGAGATATCCGCACTCAGTATGAAAGCATAGCGGTGAAGAACCTGCAGGAGGCAGAAGAATGGTACAAGTCTAAGGTGTGGACCTGGAGGCTGGGGGATACAGGGGAAAAGGGACTGAGGGCAAGGGAATTTGGAAGAGCAAGGGGGGAGGAGTGGGTTGGAACCCACATCCTCAACTGTGACTCCCCCACCCACCCAGTATGCAGACCTGTCAGATGCAGCCAACAGGAACCATGAGGCCCTTCGCCAGGCCAAGCAGGAGATGAATGAATCCCGAAGGCAAATCCAGAGTCTAACCTGTGAAGTGGATGGGCTACGGGGGACTGTAAGTGCCATCCAGATGCTGGGGCTTCCGAAGGGTTACCTGAAACTTGGGTGGCAGGGAACATGGGAGGGACAGCCAGATAAAGAACTGCTCTCCTGCCCTTGGTAGAATGAGGCATTGCTTCGCCAACTTAGAGAGCTGGAAGAACAGTTTGCCCTGGAGGCTGGGGGGTATCAGGCTGGGGCTGCCAGGCTGGAGGAAGAGCTCCGGCAGCTGAAAGAGGAGATGGCCCGCCATCTTCGTGAGTACCAGGAACTGCTCAACGTCAAGATGGCCCTGGACATTGAGATTGCCACCTACAGGAAGCTGCTGGAGGGAGAAGAGAGCAGGTGGGAGCAACGGGGTGCAAGACGGGGACAGACACTACAAGACAGGAAAAGGAGGACGGAAGATCTGGGGGAACAGGAGAAGGGAGCAGGCTTGGGTAGGGGATACTAGTTAGTGAAGATGGGGGGAGGGAAGGAAGGAAGGAATGAGGGAAGATGGACAGGAGTTGTCAAAGGACTAGAGAAAAGAAGGGGTTGAAGATGTTGAGAGACTAGACAGAACGCCCCATTTCTGATCACACTGTCAACACCCTTTCCCCAGGATCTCTGTGCCAATCCACTCCTTTGCCTCCTTCAGCATGAAAACATCTGGTGAGTCACAGACATACATAAACACGTCAGCTGTGCTCATATCCCATTCTCCATCTTTAGATGCCTTCATTTTCCTACCCCATTGGATGACAGGATTTAGTCATAAGGGACCTTAAACAATTTGACTGAAATCACTCATAGAAAGAAATTTGCCCCAAATCAGTAAGGAACAGAGCAAAGAGTCAAGTCTAGATCCTCTGACTTCAAATCTCAGGCTCCCTGAATTATACCATGCTGGCTGTCTTTACTACATATACCTCTTAGGTCCCCTATCCCAGCTCTCTTTTATAACCCAGAATAACTTCTATTCCTTATTTCTCCAAGGAGGCAAGAGATCTGAGTTCTTCCCCTTCACATCTGGGCCCTTCACAGCTTCCACTCACCAATAAACATCTGATTTGGAGGGAGCTCAAGCCCCAGTTCTGCTGGTGACTGTATGATCTTGGGCCAGTCACTTAATAGCTCATATTTCTGTGACATTTTAAGCTTTAGAAAGTCCTTTCTTGGGGTGGCTAGGTGTCGCAGTGAGTAGAGCACCGGCCCTGGAGTCAGAAGGACCTGAGTTCAGATCCGGCCTCAGACACTTAACACACACACAAACAAAAACCTAGCTGTGTGACCTTGGGCAAGTTACTTAACCCCAATTGCCCTCCAAAAAGAAAAAAAAAGTCCTTTCTTAACAATACCCTGAGGTAAGCAGTACAGGTATTATAATCTCTATATTCCAGGAATATAGAGGAGAAAACAGAGGGTAAAAGGAATTACTGACTTCCTGAGGGTAATATAACTAGCCAGAAGCAAAGTTGAGATACAAACCTAGGTCTCTCATGACTAAAGTTTCCTAATTTGTAAAATGGGGATAGGTATGCTTGTACCAACTACCTCAGACTTGTTGTGTGGCTCAAGTGAAATGTGGTTGTGTGAAGTGTGGCTCTGTAAAATGTCATAAACCTTAAAATGCTGTGAAACCGTGTAAAATGTGTAAACCATTATTATAATGATTATTTCCTATCCCTGTCCTCCCCCCATCTATCCCCCCCACCATTCTCTGCCCTCTTAAGTGCCTGAGCCAGAACTTCCCTCGGACACCCATAGCCGAAAGATGGTTTTGATCAAGACCATAGAAACTCGAGATGGGGAGGTGAGTTGGGAAGCACCTGAGGGTCACCAGGAAGGAAGTCCTTAGTTTTGTTCCTTATTTCTGTGAGGTGGGGATGATGGACAGATGGGGTAAAAGCTGTGGTTCCTTAGGCCAGGGAAGGGTAAACCCCAGCTTTCATAATGGAAGGGGGGGCAATGGGAGCCAACAGGTCTCAATCCCCACTAAGCCTATCCTTTCCAGCAGGTGGTGACAGAATCCCATAAAGAACAAAGGAGTGAAATAGATAAGTCTTCCACTCACAGCTACTAAGCCTTCAATGAACCAAAGATGCCTACTACTCTCTCCCTAAATTTCCCGATCAGGGGTCTGAACTGGCCCCTACACCCTGCATGGTGCTTGGGGCCTAGTTCCCACCAAACCCCAAATCCAAGTAATGTAATTGACCCAACTGTGGGTTGTCCCTTTAGCTGGTGCTGTGGATGCATTCTCCAATCTTCCTCGCAGAGGGCCTCCTCCTTTCCACAACATGAGTGTGGCCTCTTCTGGTCCTTTTGCATATCTGTGGCCTAGCATCCATCCTAATTTCACCCCCTCCCAACCAATGGGTGAGCCCAACGACCTGAAGATGATTCTCCCTACCCTGCAACCTGGGAGTATATGCAATCCAGGATAACTTCCCCTATCTCTGCTAAACCTCTGCATTTTGCTTTTATCATAAATAAAACAAAGTTACCATCAAAAGAGACCCTTGGCTCAGGTCTGATATGGGATTGGGTGGTAGGAGGGGGCGTAAGATGGCTTCACTACTACAAGCCTGAAGATGAAGCATGGACTACCTCCGCACCCACAACACATCCCCCCACCGCCTGACACCATTCTGGCCTCACCACCAGGTCAGATAATGGTCATAGGATTAACCTTTACTGTGGTCAGACCACAACAAGGTCGGGGGAAGAGAATGCCATCAAAGAACCCTGTGCCACGGACAACAAAAGGTCAAAAGGTCAACTTCAGCAATGCCTCTCATGATGTCTAGTCTTGGTAGCTCTATACTCTTAACATTGATATGTTTTCTATTTCCTTTTTTTTTGCAACCACAAATGCCCATGTTCCTTGCAAATATAAAAAAGTCAACACAGCTTGCTGGAGAACACAGGCGGGACACTGATAAACAGGCTTTTTTTCCTTAAGAAGACTTATGAAAGATCCTCCCACCCTAGTCACAATCTAATCAACTCATTCACACAAAGAATCCAAAGAAAAAACTGTAATTCCTTACAACCAAGTTTCTATTGTTCTTCCTCTAGAAGTATACCGAAGGCAATTTTGCAGAGCAGTGGGCAAGTTAGTTAATAGCAAGAAAAATTGTCTAGCATATGGCAAGTTCTCAGTGGACATTCTTCAGACCTCTATATAAAATGATTTTTACATAATGTGAATTTGCCTGAAAGATGGCTGAACCCACCCCCACCCACACTCCCACCTCATGGAGGGAGGGGGCCAGCATACAATTCAAGGGACAGAGAAGGGAGAACAGGAAGAGAAACACTGGAAGCAGGGTCAGTCACATGGGGGCCTGGCTTAATCAGGAAGGAGGGGTGGGGTGCAAACCAGACACATTGGGGCTGTACATGGACAGTCACACACAGGGACACATGTGCTTGGGGCCTAGTTTCCACCAAACCCCAAATCCTGAGTAATGTAACAACCCAACTGTGCAATCAATGCTTTTAGCTGGTGCTGAGGATGCATTGAAGGGGGCCAGACACCTGGCAGGTTGGTAGAGTGGGGCAAATGTCTCCGGTCTTAGTGCAGGAAGGTTCAAGGAGGTAAGGTGATCTGTCCTATATCAGTTCTTCTGTTTTTATGTGGAGGATTTTTTTTTTGGTGGGGAGCAGGGCGGGGGGGGGGGGCGGTGAGGGGTGGTAAGACGTGGTGAGGCTGCCTAGGGGCAGGAGTGGAAAGGGAGCACAGTAAAGTTAACATGGGTGTTTCTTGGGAATGCAGATTTCTTTCAGAATTCTTTAGGAAAGTCAAATTTGGTAATGTGAGAACTGTCTGCTTTTTTTTCTACTTACCTATCTCACTATTGTGTTTGTTGGGAAGATCTCTCCCTCTTTCCTAAATTGTGATAATGCTTATCTGAGCCCATGAAATACATTTTTGTAGCACCCTAGTTCTTGTCAACAACATAGTTTGCATCCTAAGGAGTCAGAAGAAGGATGCATCCCCATCCCAGCTAGTCACTGCCCTAGGATACCTGAGAATCAGAAATGCTTAACCACCTTTTACATGGACAAAAATGGGACCCTTTTTGTATAATACAAAGCCTCCGAGTGATTTTTGGGAGATGTGTTTCTACCTAGTCTACCCAAACCACCACCACCAAGCAGATTTGAGATAGCAGAACTCAGCTCTTCCAGAAAGCCATCCTGCAAACTTCTCAGAGACCTAGAGGGTTAACATCTACCCATTCTCCACTAGCACCTTGGGGAGCTACTATCCCTTCCCCTCTCCCAATCCTTCCCACCAATTATCTAAATGACAAGCTCTTGCAGCCTTGGGGTAGTTGGTGGAAAGCCAGGTCAGTGGTTTTTCCCATGAGATATTTCACATTGCCTTCTATTCTTTCATTTGTTTGGATCTGTTTAATAGTATCTTGATTTCTCATAAAGTCACGAGCTTCCATTTGCTCCAGCCTAACTCTGAAGGAATGAATCTCCTCAGTGAGTTTTTGAGATTCTTTTCCCATCTGGCAAATTCGACTTTTTAAGGCATTCTTCTCCTCATTGCCTTTCTGAGCCTCTTTTGCCATTTGAGTTAGTCTATTTTTTAAGGTGTTATTTTCCTCAGTCAGGCTGTTGACTGTCATTTCATACTTTTCTTGCATCTTTTTCATTTCTCTTCCCAAATTTCCCCCCACTTCTCTTATCTGCTTCTTAAGGTCCTCTATGGCCTGTAGCCAGCTTGTATTTTCATTTGGGGCTTTTGGTACAGGAATTCTGACCTCACAGTCCTCCGCCATGCTTTGAGCCTCTTTGCCCCTAAAATAGGAGTCCAATGTTGAACTTTTCTGTTTATTTTGTTTCGTTTGCCTAGGTATATTGCCACTTAATTACTTGATTTTTGGGCTTGTTGCCACAGTAGGACTCTGCCACCAGACAGGGGAGCTTCCGCCCAAACGTGGGGTCTTCACAACTTCCGCCAGTTGGGTGGCCTCTGTAAAGCCTCCACCCACTCTGTCAAGTTGGATACCCACCCCAAACTTCCCCCCAGACCACAATCCAGATCCAGGCAGTTTAAAGCAAAAGCGATTAACCCCCAGACTGATTGCTGGATCTTCCTACAGTTTGCAGACCAGGAGCTAGAGCCACTACTGACGCTGCAAAATGGCTTCTGTGCAGCTGTTTCTTCAGCAGCTTTTTGCCCCCAGGGGAGGAAGCCACGTGTTCCCCAAATACTGGTCCCAAAGTCCATACGGCACTAACCTCTCACTTTGTCCTAGGCATATCTGTGCTGATAATTCTGGAATCGCCACAATTGCTGGTGTTCTGGGGTTCCTCCAGCCGGCTGAAGGCCCGGCCACCCTGGGGCTAAAACCGTGGACCTGGGCTCGGGTCTGTGCACTTCGATGTTGGTTCCCAGCTCACCGTGCTGCCTGCTCTCAGAGTGCTGCGCTGGCCACTCCCTGCAGGGCTGCTGGGCTGTCCTCAGCAGGAGGTTAGCTTCTCTGTGCCGTTCTGTGGGTGCTGTGGCTCCAGAAGTTGTTTGGAGCTCCCTTTCACATTGTTTGAAATTTGTGTGGGGCAGAGCACATTGGAAATGCTGTTTCTACTCTGCCATCTTGGCTCCACCCATCCATTACCTTTGAGCAGGGCAACCCTTCTCTTAGACAGTCCCAACTTGTTTTTCTCACCCTGAAGGGTCTTTGAGGAGGGAAATTCTAGTTCTACTTATTCTCACCACTGAGAAGTGGTCTAACTTCTCAGTCCCTTCCTCCTTCACTGTTCTTATTGTTCCCACCATAACTTATCATCCAGCATGACTGAATCTATTTGGCAATTCACTCCTCCTGAGTGCCCCCTGGCCTTGGGACCTCTCCCTCTGACTGGACTGGTTGGAAGGGGGATATTGGACAGCTGTCCCCCCCCCACTCCACCCCAGATCCTCCAGTGTAATGGAAATGCAGATTTGAAGATCTTCCCTGCCCCTAGGCCCTTTGATTGGCTTAAGTGATTCTGAGAACCTTCTTTAATTTGAAAATATACTCTGCCCCCTAATAGGCTGAATGTGATCACATGGAGCCTGTGGTAGGAGGCTTGGTTTTCAGGAATGACCACAGCTTGATGCTGTGTGATTGGGCAGTGGGTCAAGAGGGTGGTTACATTCTGACTCAGGAGAAGGCTATATAATTCCTGATGTGAGGCTTTGCTTTGGGCCTCACTTTGAGAAGTGTATGATTTGACCAGATGAGACTCACCCCTGCTGGCCCCCCCCCCCCTTTGAAAACCCAGATGTTGATGCTTCCCTCTCTGGTAACTGTGATTTTGGTATTGATAATGGTTGGACAGTTTGGAAGCCTGTCTGTTTGATTTGTCTGTATACTCTGAAGTTCAGGGTGCTGACCAAAAGGTATACCCCTGAACTAGGTATATATGTTTGTTTGATTAAAGTGAGCTTGTTAACCGATTTTGAGTTGCTTTCCTTTAGAAAAGCAGAGCTAAGACCCTGTGTTGGCAGCCACCCTGGGGATGTTGGGGTGCTTGCTGCTACATCCAATCAAGGAGGGAGCCCAACATCACACCTACAGGGTACCCTCCCCCCATTCCCCCTTTTCAGCTTCTTTTTATGAGTTGTCTTCTCCCCACTAGATTGTGAGCTCCTTGAGCTCTTTCGCCTCTCTTTGTATCTCTGGCACCCTTAACAGGCACTTTATAAATGTTGATTGATTCTCCAAGGAAGACCCAGTCCACCTGCAGAGGTGAACATATGGACCTCCCTCAGCTGCCCTTTCCCCGCCTCAACTCTCAACCCTTTTCCACCCTTTTCCTCCCTGAGGTTGTGAAGCTTTTGCCTTGTCCTAGGTGTTTCAGACAGCAGGCTCAACCAACTACCCTCAATGGAACCATTATTCATTTATTCCTTGAACAAATATTTGGTGGATATTACATATTTATAATAGGATTGTTGGGCAATTTTACAAAGAATATGATTCATGTCTTCACAAGAGTTATGGTCTAGTAATGGAGATAAAACAGGGAGAGAGGTAGTTATTTGTATTAAATATCATGAATGTTAGTATCTTTCTATCCAGAATGCAAGGGCAGTGACTTGGAGTCAGGAAGATCTGAATTCAAATTTGACCTCAGACACTTATCGGTATGACCCCCTGAGCAAGTCACTTATCCCTGTTTGTATCATCTCTAAAATGAGCTGGAGAAAGAAATAGCAGACCACTCCAGCATCTGCCAAGAAAACCCAGAAGAGGGTCACAAAGAGTTGGACTCCACCCAACAACAGCAAAATTCAGAATGCACTTGGGACAATACAGCTATCCTGTCCTCTCTCAGACCAGGACAAGATTGGGATAGTCACAAATTCTTTTTCCCTCTATGGAAACTTGTGGGGTTTTCTGATTCTTACAGAAATTTTTTAGAAAACCAGGACTGCAAATGCAGTTACTACAGTTCTAATTAGAAATAAGTGGCGGTAAGAGTAGAACAGAGGTCTGAACAAGCTGCAATACAAGTTTCAGCTGTGGGAACCTCAGCAAAAGGCTTCAAGGAGGCAAGGTAAGGTAGGGTTTTAATGGGACGCAATAGGGGGCAGAGCCCTTATAAAGGACTCTTGAGGGAAAACCGTGTGAGAGAAACAGGTGAGTTACACATCCAGGCACTTTATCACCTCCCTTAAAATCCGTGAAGGGGATGGTACAAAATGATACAGTTACAGTTGAGGAAACTGACGCTTAGAGAGCTCCAGTAGAAAGCTTGATTACAAGCACGTGCGGAGTTAAGGAAAAGAGTGAAAGCAAGTCTTTGCACTGACTAGTCTACCACATCAAGAAGTTTCTCAATGAAGACAGATACAATGTGGACTTTATTTAGTATGCCGTGGGGAGCCATAGAAAGCTTCTGAGCAGGGGAGAAACGCAAGCCCCCAAGGGCTCTCACTCTCCCATGCCCTTTCCTGCACCCCCAGAATCCCACCAAGAACGTTTCAAAATGGCTCCAGGGATGACGTCAACGAAGCCTGTTGTCACGCGGTCAGGTCTAGGTCGAATCTGTCATTATTCCCCTCCCCCCCTCCCAGCCAGCCGCGGGATCTCGGGGGGACTTACCCCTACTGCCTTCTTCCCACCGCGACTCCCGGCCCAGGCAGTGCCTTCTCCTCCCCTCCCGCCACCCCTGGCGGATAAACCCTCAGCATGTCAGCCCTTAGGAAACGGCCCATCCTTTCCGGGTGGGGAGAGAGGAGAGAGGAAAGGGGGAGGAGGAGCTGGGACGAGTGCCCCGCCCCTTCCCAAGTCCATCAGACAGGACACGCCTACTCTCTGTGGATTGGACACCTGAGTTCCAGTCCTCGCTCCGTACGAGAGAGTGGACCGGCCAATCAGAAGCTTTGAATGAGTATTTTACAAACTGAAGAAGTGCTTGCTCTAGTTAGCGGCTGGGTTGGAAAGAGCTGAGAGCGTAGCCCTATTGCGGGGCAGGGGCCCTGCTCCTGGACCGTGTGCTGTGGAGGAGGGGAAGGGGGAAAAGAAGGCCGTGACCTCAGGCCTTCCCTGCACCGGGAGTGCTCATCATGACTGCCAGTGGGGACTTGATGGACGCCCATCTGCAAACTGCCTTTTCCACCCCCAGCAGGATTCCCGTGTTGGCCCGGAAATGCCTGCTTCTCTCTGGTGGGGGGTACCAAGCTTCCGGCCAGGAGAATCGGGATCCAAAGGTGAGCGAGAGCCAGACTGGTCCCTTGCGGGGGGTGGGGAGGTGGGAAAGGGAGGAGTGGAGGCGCAGAGAGGTTACAATTTCTTCCCAGCGTTCACACGGAGCCCCAAATTTCTGTTCTCTCCTTGCCTCCAGGGGACAATGCAGAAGATGTATGGTGCTCAGCTTCCCCAGAAAGACCTGGTCAGCCCTAGGCACAAACTGAAACAGCAGGCTATGGGCCTGAAGGGAAAAGTTCGACCCCGGACCCCATTGGAGGAAATCAGTTCTGGCTCTGTGGGGCAAAATGTGAATCCTCCACCCAGGCCCTGTACTGCCTTCAGGTCTAGAAATACAGCTGCCTTGACTGTTGACTACGGCGTAGACAGAAAAGAAGTGGCCACAGCGAGGTCAACTGGGAGAGGGACAAGACTGAGTAAGTGCCTGGAGGTGCTTTGAGTTCTGTTCTTGGGCATCTCCATGAGGGTAGTGGGGGACTAGGACCACCTAGAGGCAGGGCATTTTCTCTCCTCTACCTTTCACTGTCAGTCTTTTCTATCACCTTTCTTCCTTCAGTGGACGCTGGAGATTTGGCTACTATGCTGTCAAATGTGGAGGTGACTAGCAGTGGTCATAGCTGCCAAACTGGTCTGGCCCAAAGAGTGCTGATCCGGGGAAACCAAAACCAAAAAGGTATCCACTGCGGGGTACAGGTGAGTAGAGGGAATGAGAGATATCCGGGTAGAAAAAAAATCTCTAGCTTTATGTTAACAGCAGTTGGTTCTGTTCCCAGGCTATGAAACCTCTTTCTGGGGTCCCTAAGACCTCTGAGTACATAATGGATTCTGTCCAGTTTTCTGGATTTTCATGGCTGAAACAGGGCCAGATCAGACATTCCCCAACATCTGTAAGTTCAAGGAATTCCCACAATTCTAGTCATCGTGGGGCATCTGGTCTCAGACTCTAAAGCAGAAGTTTTGGGGGGTTTTTTTGGAGGGAAGCCAGATAGAGCAATTGGAGTTAAATGACTTGCCCAAGGTCACACAGCTTGTGTTAAGTGTCTGGGGTAGGATTTGAACTCAGGTCCTTTCATTTCACCACCTAGATGCCCCCAAAGCAGAAGTTCTTAGTCTTTTTCTGTGTCACAGATCCCTTCAGCAGTCTGATGAAGCCCTGGTCATCCTTTCTTAGAATGATTTAAAATGTCTGAAATAAAATACACAAGATTGTAAAAGAAACCAGTTCTATTGAAATAAAAGGGTAATTTTTTTCCCCATCCAAGTTCATGGACTCCCTGAACTCTATCCATGAACCTGTTGGTAGATCATGGATCCCAAGTTAAGAACCCCTACTCTGGAGCTTTAATAGGCACTCAATAAGAGTACCTGTATTAAACTTCTCCTATGTTTAAGGGACAATGCTAGATCCTAGGAATGGAAGAGGTAGTAAGTAGGATGAAATAGGGTTCTTCCTGGCTCTGTAGTCGTGGGGGCCAGCTATGTCTCAAGGAGATGAAGTTCATCTGGAGGGGGGATAGTGGTAAAAAGCGCTGTACCCACAGTCCATCCTTTGCATGCAATATCTTCCTTCCTCCTGGGTGCATTTTAGAAGCTCTCAGGGGCAGCCAGGTGGTACAGTGGATAGAGCACTGGCCCTGGAGTCAGAAGGACCTGAGTTCAAATCTAGCCTCAGACACTTAACTAGCTGTGTGACCTTGGGCAAATCACTTAACCCCAATTGCCTTTCCTTCCATCCTCCAAAAAAAAATACATTAAAAAAAAAGCCTTTAGCCAAGGCCTGTATTACCTCTGCCATACAACCTTCCTCTCAATTTTTCTCCAAACCTACCCTCAAGGTCAAGGCCTGTTTTCAGTTTTCCTTTGTATCCCCCGTACTTTGCAGATAGTAAAGACTTTGTAAATGTTAGGTTGTTGTACTGAATGGGTGTGAAGAGTTGGAATGGAGTTTGAAATGAGATTTAGAGGTAGATGGTAGATTTCACTGTTACCCCTTACTATTCTGTTTTAGGTCCAGACCCCAGGACGTCATACCAAATCCTCATTCTTCAGTAGCAATCAAGAGTCAACAGAAAGAAATGTCATCAGCCAGTAAGGAGAGGGTCTGGGCTCAGAGGGACTTGTTCCATAATAGGTACAGGGGCATGATGGGATAGTATTGTACATCACTGAAAAGGAATGACCCAACATTATGGGGCTGCCCACGTCATTAACACTCAAATAATCAGAAGGATTTGGGAGAAGGGGGAAATAAAGAATCCCATACAGTGTAGCGGGCTTCCACCATAGTGTCTGCTTCCTCAGACTCTTCCTGACTTTCCAGAGCAGGGGTCACTAGTAACCCAGGATCTTATCTGAGTCTGGCTGATGTGTTTTGTGTGACCCTGGGGGTGCCTTGGATGATGTCAGTAGTTGTACTTCACAGGGGGATAGTCCTGAGTGACAGAGCATAATTCAACACTCATGTTCCCTCTGATAATCAGGACCCAGATGGGCAGTGATTCAGGACAGCCCTGGGCAAGAACAAGGATACCAGGTGAGGTGAAAATGAGAACTAATTACAGGCATAGAATGGGATTATCAAAGCTTAGAGCCAGGAGGTATAAACTAGATATTACACCATCATAGGGATGCCTCATTCTAGCTAACATTCTTTCTGCCCCCAAGTGCAGCTTTCCATATGTGCCATCTGAAAGTTTTTACCCCACCAAGTGGGTGTGATACTCACTACCACTCACCCCGCCCCCCAACCCTCAGGAGAATAGTCGTACCCAGTTTAGCAAGCTGCTTCTGAAAATTTGCCAATACTGATTCTAGTACACAGTCTTAACGTGTTGCTCTTCGGCCATGTCCTACTCTTCCTGATCCCATTTGGGGATTTCTTGGCAAAGATACTGAAGTGGTTTGCCATTTCCCACATTTTACAGATGTGGAAACTTAAGGCAAATAGGGGTAAGTGATTTGCCCAGGGTCATACAGATATAGTAGGTGTTTTAGGCCAGATTTGAACCCAGGAAGATGAGTCTTTCTGACTTCAGGACTGGCACTCTATCTCCTTGGCCACCTAGTTGCCTCATAGACTTAACATAGGTGTATATTAAATACCAGTTCCAATCTGATTAGCATTTATTAAGTATTTACTATGTGAAAAGCATTGTGCTAGGACCCTAGGGCAAGGGGGGAGTAGGGGGAAGGGAGATGGAAAGACAAAATGAAAAAATCAACCCTGCTCTCAAGAGGCTTATGTTCTACTGGTTAAATCAACATTTTCAGCTCACAGGGATGAGCCCATGTTGGTGCTCAGTGAATATTTGTTGAATTAGTTAATCCTCTGATCATGTTGTTCCCTATGCCTGATTGCCCTCCCTTAATGTCTCCTTCATCCTTCCACATTCGGCTCAAATTGAACCAGGCCTATGAAGTCACCTGATTCTCCAGTCCCTAGTCAGAAGTGACTTCTCCCTTTATCTGGTCTCATAGGACTTTATGTACCTCTGTTAGACTTCTCATTCTCATTTGTGTGCATAGTCTAACCTTTCTTTGTTTTATTTGCTTTTACCTCCATGGTATCTAGAATAGTACATTGCATATTATTAATGTTTGAATGTGTCATTTTTTTTTTGGAGGGGGGAGGCAAGGCAATGGGGGTTAAGTGACTTGCCCAAGGTCACACAGCTAGTAAGTGTCAAGTGCCTGAGGCTGGATTTGAGCTCAGGGAGTGTCATTCTTTACATAGCTCACCGACCCCCAGGAGAGTCAACCATCCCTGCCTCCTCCGAAGTGCTGAACAGTTCCCAAAGTAGACTGGAAACCCACAGTCTTTCTCAGCAGGTGCCATTGAAAGGAACACATGAAGCCCCTCTCCCTATGGTGAGATTGGAGTCCAGGGAGGACCTTAGAGAGTGGAGGTCAAGGGTATTTGGGAATGGGAGAGAAAGAAAGTTCCAGCTTTTGGGAGATTTCCCCAGTAGCAGGTAGCACTAAGGATAAGAGAAGGTGGATAGGGTAGTAGTATTCTTATATCCAGAAGGGTATCACGTGGTTCAGAGGCCTACATCTGAAGCAGAACAGACCCAGGCCTTCCTAAAATGAAACAGACTTTCTCTGCCCAACCTTCTAGCCTCTCTCCAGTGGTTAAGTTATCAGAAATTCCTTTATATTTGCCTGTCTCCCTTCAGAGTAATATAAAGTATCAGCAAGGCAAATTGGTGATTTCTGTCCCACTTTTCTTCATCTTCTTCCCCCATAGGAGAGCCCTAGCTTCCCCTGGACCTCTTCTCCTCTCATTCAGTTCACTCCTGGCCGGGTAGGCCAGGTGTCACCCTTCGGACTGGCCAGTCGTGTACCTGTCACCCACCCACCAACTCTGGTTTGTATATACATAGGATTAGGGTTAAGGAAGGAAGTCACCTGAGTGGGAGTTGTCTGGCCTAACAAGTTCTAGCCCCTTTCTGATTTTTCCACAGGCCTCCTATTCTGTGGTACGTCATTTGGCTGTGTTCTCCAAGACTTCTCAGGACACCCCTACTTCAACTCCCAGTGTTCAGCAGGTAAGAGGAAGCAGGAGGTGGTTTGAATACTGCCAGAAAGAATGGAGACCTGGAAGCAGGGGGGACCAAAGCAGTGGTACTTGGGTGGTTTGGCAGCCCTTCTTTCCATGTTCTAAATCTTCCTCCTGCCTCGAGTTTGTGGGTCAGGGTGTTGACATCTCCTTGGTCATGTGTGATCACCCTGTCTCTATAGTTTTGTCATGAGGAGGCTGCTTTTGCCCAGGGTGAGGTAGCAGTAGACTGCAGTGAATTTGTTACTTGCATTATTTGCAGAGAGTTGTTACTGATACAAAGTCCAACCCTCTCTGGCTCTGAGCTTACTCCAAAGATACCCTTCTGACTTTTCTCACGTATATTCCTTATCAAAATCCTGGCTAACGTAACTTTTCGTTCTTCCTCATGAGAAGCAAATCTTGGGGATCTTGTTTTGGCCTCTGTCCTCTAAACCGTGTTGCCTTTTCTTAACTAATATAATATTTGGGGACAAATAGAATCTCAGGGAGAGCTGCTTCTCAGAGAGATGCACTCCCTTCCTCTTTGGTCCCTTTTGACAGAGGACCCTGGCATTTTCCCAGTGAGTTTTACATGTTTCAAGGATCCTAAACTGCCTCTTTCTGCATCAGCCTGCCTTCCCCATTGTACCTTTCCCTCAGGAGCAGATTGTTGTCAAGCAGTTGTATGAAGAGGGCTGGGCAAGTCTGGAGGAGGAGCCTGAAAAACCCTCCCCCATAACTCCTCTCAACAGAATGTCTTTGGGAATGAGAAGACATGAGGCAAGCCCCAGGGATATAGGGGTAGCAACCCCATCCAACAGGATGTCCCTGGAAAGAAGACATGAGGTGGGTCCCAGGGATGTAGGAGTAGCAACCCAACTCCAGGAGAGTGTCATAGGGACCGAATGGTCTCAGGAGTGTATGTATGTCTTATTTACAGCGCATCAATATCTTGAAGCAGTTGCTACAACAAGAGGTAGAAGGGCTGGCTAAGGTAGAGGATGACCACCAGAGTGGCATGTCTCACCTTAAAATGATTGAGCCCAAGCTGGCTATGATTCCTTGGAGCACGGAAGCCTCAGACCATGGTTCTTCACTTCCCAGCTGCCAAGGACCTAAGCAGCACCCTGATGTTGGGGAACCCATCTCCACCGGGGACCCAGGCATTCAAGAACTCATACAGCAACTTCATGTTGGCATGTGCACCACAACTTCCAGCAGCCTGACCTTTTGTCAATGTCCTCTCTGTGGCAGCATTCCTCTCCATTCTCTTGACTCCCTGAGGGGTCACATGGGCACTATAGGTAAGGAACCAGATATAAAGGGGGGAGGGGTAGGCAAAGGCACCCTTCCCTGCTGAGGGATGAGTCCTTCCTACCTCCCCTTCTCTGGCTCACCTTGGCCTCATCCACTCTTCCCTTGGGGCACAGAACGGGGAAAATTTTATACCAGAACATCTTGCTTGTGGCCAACTTGACCTTCAGATTGAATAATCAGAAAGATCTCTGCCTACTTCTCTCCATGGTTATTTCATTCTACCCTGTGCCCCCAGGTCCTGCTGTCCTAGCTCTATGCCAACAACTAAATGCATGGCTGGAAGCTATCAGACTACTCTATGAAGGCTGCCTGGATGATGAGTGTGCCTTCTATACAGGACGAGGCATTCCTGGCCCCCAGAGGATCTGTAAGAATCCTGTGGCTACATGGCTGGAGAGGCAGGAGGCCATGGTACACCTCACTGACAAGGGGGGAGGTGGGGTGGACTTGTCTAGGATCATAGGCCTTTTGCCCAGTGATTCTCGGGTAAAGAAGCAATGGTGTGAGGGGGCTGACCCCGAGTCAGGAGGGTCCAGACTGACAAGATCTCTTCTTTTCTAGGATTTTGTTCCAATCTCTTCTCCAGCTCCCTAGGATGACTCCAAACCTTCCCACTTTTCATTCCTCCTTATTTATTATACATGTACCTTTTTTTTTAATCTTTCAATAAAATTGTATGAGTACAGTTGTGCCTTTTTTTCTTCTTTTTAGGGCAGAGAGAAAGGGTAGTTTGAGGTTGGAACTCCTTATCTCTGACAAAAGATGTGAAAGCAGCTTTCAGCTGCTACTGCACCAGTTGCCCATGAGGTGGCACTACCAACCTTCTCATAAGACCCTTGTACTTCTCAGGACTTCTTTTTCTCCCCCCATGGCTATCCTGTGTGTTGAAGGCAGTTTTAGGGTCTGTGCTCTCCATCTGGTTATGTTTAAATTATCTACCTTTCTAGATGTCATTGGTGTTCTCCCTAGGGACAAACTCCCTCTCCCCAAACCCCATCCATCCCACAAACACCTCTCCTTTATTGTTCCTTTTCTTTTTGTTTTGTTTTAGTTTTTAGGTTTGTTTGGTTTTTTTTTTTTTTTTGGGTGGGGGAGGGCAGTTGGGGTTGTGACTTGCCTAAAGTCACACATCTAGTAAATATTAAGTGTCTGGGGCTGGATTTAAACTCAGGTCCTACTGACTCCAGAGCTGGTGCTCTATTCACTGCACCACCTAGCTGCCCCTATCGTCACTTTCCTTTGACATTAGATGGGTAAGTAGAGGCACCAGCCTATAGCAAGGAGTTTTTTTTGTGTGTGTGTATCATTGGGCTTTTTTGTATATCATTGTGTATCATTACTGTAGGCAGTAAAGCCTACAGATCCCATCTCAGAATAATGTTTTTAAGATGTTTAAAATACATAAAATTACAAAAGAAACAAATTATGCTTAAATAAAAAATCTTTTTCCAATCCAAGTTCATAGACTCTTTGGAAGTCTATGGGCCCCAGGTTGAGAACCCCTATTATTAAGGAAGAACATGACATCATATCCTGCTCATTCCCAAATCAAAAGCTCTCTCCAGCATAAGGCTTTACCCCACCTACTAGAAGCTGAGACTTACCCCTATGTTGAAACCTAGGTTTTTCCTGGGTTCAGTATTTCCCCTGAGGTTCCATCCTTTTTCATCCCATAACCCCATGCCCATTTTCCTAAAGTGGTTTGGACTTGGGGTGTGGTAGGGGTGTTTTGAGTCCTGAACCCAAGCCAGTGTAGCTTTCTTTTCACTGTTCCTTCTCAGCCCAAGTCACACTCAGCTATACATGTCCCAAACCTTATTTTATTAGAAGAGAGAACAGTTAACTGTAACTCTAGAGCTAGTCCAATTGTGGGATATGGTAGGGATGGTGCTTCACAATTTGGGTTTAAAATGCCAGAAAATGCTCCTTCAGTTTACTGACGAAGGCTGGATTCAGTTGCATAGGGACTGAAGAGCAGCTGTCTCCAGCCTCTACCTTCTGGAGATTGGGGGAGTGGGTAGAGAGGGGAGAAAAGACCAGCATCCCAGTCCAAGACCTAGCGATATCTTTGGAACACTTCATGGAATCCAGATCTGCTCTGGATTCCCTTCCCTCCCCCCCAGATGCTGGTGTCCAGTAGCTGGTGTTTACTAGTTGTATATATCACTATCTACTTGCCTAATCCGTTGCCTACCTCTGCCTGTCCTACCCTTCTATGGGGAAAATCAGGCTCTGAACCCTTGCCCGCCCTCCCAACCTAGGGCCAAACCATCTCCAGGACCTTCATCTGTGCCTCACCTAACACCACTGGTCCTAGAGCCTACATTTGTGCTGCAATGCTTCGTTCAGTCCTCCTCTATTCTACAAGGATCACTCCCCAAATTATGCTGCTCTGCCACCCCAAGGCTTAGCTGGTCCCCTAGAAGCTTTCAGTCTATTGTGTTTCAGTCTATTATGTCTGTATTTCAGTCTATTATGTCTGGAGTTGGGAAGAGAAGCAGGGACTGTGACCTGGCAGTCTAAGCAAAAGGAATAAGATATGGGCATGGAACAGGGCTCAGCCCTGATGGTTCAGTGAGGGCGGGGTTCGGGAGAGGGCTCAGTCCGGGTAGATGATGAAGCCAGAGAAGGTGCTGTACTTGTTGGTGTTCCCACCGTGCACCTTGCCGCCATCCAGCTTGATGAACACCTCATCCCCCACGTCCAGGTGCAGGATGACGCTGTTGCTGGCGTAGTCGTAGTTCTGATCCGCATCCTGGGCGATGGCACTGGCTCGAACCTGGGGTAAGGGGACCGATGTCGAGGACAACCTCAGAAGTCCGGGATCCTGGCACCTGGCCCACCCTCCCCCTTCGCTTGCTGACTGATCCGTTGGCAACCTGAGGGAGGGTCTCGGTTTCCTCCTGCGGATCCCTGGAAACCCAGGCCCAGGCCCTGTCTCCCATTCCTACTCCCCAAAGCTAACCACACTGGGGAGAGGGGACGGGCAGGCAGGACACTTCCCAGAATTCCGTAAGTCCCTAGGGCACTGCAGTATCTGACTAGGTTGGCTGGCTCCCTTCCCAGCAACTTATACTGGTCAGTTCCCTTTCGCTTGAATTGATTCAGCCCTCAGGCCAAGGGAGCTAGAAGTTCGGGCTTCAGGTCTCTAACCAGCCCTTTCTCTGCTTGGACCAGACTGGGAAGAATACACTTCACCTGACGGATCTCGCGAAATTTTAAAGTCTGTTTTTAGGGTTAAAAGTCTAGATAGCTAGACCCAGGAGTGCCTTTCCTCTCTCTCTTCCCTCACTGGCCCTCGCACCTCAAGCTTCTGATTGTCAACCACTCCTCCCCCTTCCTACACCCCCGCCCAGCATTTCTTTTCCAGTCCCGCAGGGGCTGGTTATTAACGCATTAATTATTCATCATTATTCTAATCACTATTTACCGTCCCCTGGGCCTCAGCCTGGGAGCCATCCGCCCAGAATACAGAATGGGCACCGCCCCAGTCCTGGTACACACACACACACACACACACACACACACACACACACACACACACACACACACTTTTCCTCCGTTGTCAGCGGCAGGAAGACCCAAAGAAACAGTCGCCAGTCGGTGTGAATAGACTAAAAGACACACGGACACCAAGACAGATCGTGGATAGACACTGAGACAGGGAAACGCACAGCCACAAAACTATGAAGACAGTGGGACAGCAGTATACGTGGACAGAGACAAGAAGACACAGGAACAGGAAAAGCAGACATGGGGACTCCAAACTCAGGAGCCATCTGGCATAGCCTGGGGTCACCCCCGGGGCACAACTGCCAGACTGCTTCAGATCTACAATCTCCCTTTACTTGGCCCTGCGTTTAAGGAGGAACACGTGAAATCCTCTCCCATTCCCATTCAGATTGCTACCGAGTCAGCTTAGCGTAGAGAGCTTAGCGACTTGCTCCTAGGACCGCACCACAGAGCTCTCCTACCCTCTCTAGCTCAGTACTCCCTTAGCTACATTCCCTTGCGCTTCACCTCCTAGTCCTTGACTGTTGTCCTCCGTGGTGTTCTGGGTAAAAGGAACCTAAGCTCAATTTCCCCAAACCAAAGGCAGCAGCCACAGGTACTGACCACGGGGCTCCTCTTTGGACTTCCTTCCCACACCTCCTCCGCCCTTTTGGACTCACCCCTTTTGTGTGAATCACGTAATACCAGGGTTCGATCGAATCTGGGCGAGTTCCAACAGGTGCAGGTGTGTTTGGGGACTATTCGGAAGCGTCCGAACCAGAGGGATGACGAGGGAGTCAGAACCTCAGCCACCCGGATCGGTGGGTTCTTAAGGTGGGGCTCTGCCCAGTATATTTCTCTCCTTCATTCCTGTTATTCTTCCTCCGAATCTCGTTTGCTTTTCACCTCCTAGACTCTGCACTCTTATCCCACCTTGAGCTGCTGCCTCTGGGAAACTCGGAAGTGGCAATTAAGAAAGGGAGCAGACCGCTACCCTCTGTGATTTAGGCAAAAAAGGACATGGGAGGGGGGGGCTTACGGTGGTGGAGTGAAGTTGTTTGCGTTTGAAAAACAAACAAACAAGCAAAACAAGCAAACAAACAGGCTTTTTCTTCAAAATCAGAGCCGAATCTTGTGCGAGCCTCAAACCGGCGCCCACCTGCCTGCCAACAGACGTCGGCGGGAACTCTAGGGGATCAGGGTCGGGAGCTTAGAGCTGTAATTGAAGAGACTCCGAGGAGATGCTAGTAGAAGGGAACCCAGGTAGTTTTGAATAAGCAAAGTGTTGGAGACTTCAGGGACCGCCCGAGGGATGTTGGGTCTTAGGTCGGCAGAAGAGGAGGGGAGGTGGAAGGAGTCTAAAAGAGGGAAAAGGGCTTGGCCCAAAGTCGGGAAAGACTAGAACTGGATCGGACAGAGAGACTTAACCTGCTGTAGACCCCGCCATTCTGCCTGGAACCCAGTCCAAAGCCTCTGGTGTGTGATGGGGAGATGGGGTCTACGGGGGGTGGGGGGGTCAAGGGAATGGGGAGGAAAGAAGATGTATTAGGTAAGGAGACTGAAAGTGTCCCTCCTGAGAAGCTCAAGCTAGGGCGGTGGAAATAGGGGTGGGGCGGTCAGGTCAGAGATATTGGGCGGTTGGGTCCCTCACCTGCCCGTTCTTCATCAGATCTGCCCACATGCTGGTGCCGTCGCCGCCGCGCATCAGCACGTGGTAGGCAAAGAAGTATACACCCGGCATGGGACAGGTGAACTTGCCACTGGCCGCCTCGTATGCGTTGCCTACGTTGGTCACCACGTCGTCGAAGCGCAGCACCTCGTAGCCCTCATGAGGCCGACGCAGCCCAGCGTAGAAGGCTATCCGGGGAGAGTAGGCAGCAGGCACTACGCCTCCGGGGCCTGGGCCCGGGGGTCCAGGGGGACCTTGTCTGCCGGGCTCTCCCGGGGGACCTCTCGGGCCCTGTGGACCAGGGGGTCCTCGAAGTCCAGCTTTGCCCCTCCGGCCAGTCTCGCCTTTGGCTCCTGGGGGAAATGGAGGCGCAGAAGCGGGTGACCCGTCGGGATCTGGGCCCCGGGGCCCGTGCGGGTCGCAAACCATGCGGCAGCGGCCCAGCATCTCGTAGTGCGCGGGCCCGCGGGAACTGTGCACGAGCAGCGGGATGGCCACAAGTAGCAGCAGCACCATGGCCACCCCGACGGCCGCGCCCACCACCCGCTTGCGGCGGCTTAGGCGGGATGCGGCCAGGGCCAAGAGGTCCTCCTCGCTCTTGGGCGCAATGGTTGCGGCGGCAGATACCCTGGATTCTCTTCGAGCAACAGCAACAGGGGCTGGGGCAGTATCAGAGCCTGTGCCGGAACTACCCCACCCGACGGTTTTGTCTGGCCTCTTGCCCCTGCAGGTTCCAGCGGCAGTGGTCCCGACCCCGTAAGTGTCTCTTAAAGCAGCTGCCAACGGGCTTGGTACCGGGCAGCCCCCGACGGCTCGGTGCCCACGGACCTGGGGACCCTGCGTTCTCAATTCGCCCTGACTACTCAACACTTACGGATCCCAGATACCTGGGTCACGGGTTCCTCGAACGATGTGTTTCTCACGAATCCCGGACTCCTGGGTTCCCGAATCCCTTGACGGTTCGGTCCTGGACCAGGCGGGGGCTACTCCCCGCAGGCCGGGCGCCCCGGGCTCTGCGCTTCGGGAGGCACGAACCTGATGCGAGCTCTTCATAGGGCTCAGCTCTCTGGCCTTGGGATGGATGGTGCTGACCCCACTCCGGCCCTAGCCCTGGCAGCGGCCCCGGTCCTGCTCTCCTCTCTCTCACTCTCTTTCTCCTTCTGGTTCTCTCACTCCCTCCCACCCTCCTGGGGTGGCTGAACGGGCTGTGTGAGCAGTAGCGCGGCGGGAGCCTCTATAAGCGGCCGGAGGCGGAGCGACCCCTGCAGCTGAGAGTGGGGAGGGCGGGGGCGGGGCGGAGGACTGGCCCTCCCCTTCGGTCTTTTCCTCTTCTTCTCTTCCCCAGGAAACAGCTCTAAGGGGAGGCCCAGTTACTCAGCCGCCCCCTAAAATATAGGGCCGGGGCTACACAAACGTGTAGCCAAGAGGACCTGAACAGAAGCTAGAAGTAGTATGAAAGAAAAAGACAGAGATGCCGACATGTATGGACAGATACACCAGGAAAGAGAGGCAGATACTTGAGACTTGATGGAGAGAGAGAAAAGGGAGAAAAAGACAATGGAGGGGCAAAAAAAAAAAAAAAAGAAGGAAATAAAAGACATTCTCCCCACAACGCTCGGCTCTGCGCTAACACAGGGCAGGTGTTCGATATATACTTGTTGAATTGCATTGAAAAAAGGCAACAGACACAAAATGAGTATGAAGCAGGCAGAAAGATAGAAAAGAAACCACCAGGAAATAAAGGGGATAAACAAATACTGAAGCAGAGACATAGACAAAGAAACAGGGAGACAGAAAAAGAAAGGCACGTAGAGAAACGCAGAGAGGGAGAGACAGAGATAGAGTGGGAGAGACAGGGAGCGCAGACAGGTTGACAGATCTAGAGAAATGTAAATGGCGAGCTGCAGAGAGACACCCAGGTCCGTGTGCGGACTCCAATGTAACATATCAACTCTCTGCAAAGGGAAAAGAGCGAATGTGACTGCGTGTGAGACTCAGTGTGAGACTGTATGTCTATGACTGAATAGGTCTTTCTCTGTGTGTGACTTATGGATCTGTGTCATGCTATATGTTTATATGACTGTGTTTACATAATTGTATGTAAGTTTATGTGATTGTATGTATTTAAATATATATCATTGTTTATGCATGACTGTGTATGAGTCTGTAAATGATTGCATTATGTGATCATAAAATTACATGATGCTTTTTGGAAATGTAGCTATGTTCCACTGTGTACTTTCATTTGCATGTTACTATGAATGCCTATTTCTATGTAAAAGTGTTGAGGGGAAGGGTGCCATCCTTTTGTCTTGTGTAAATGTAGGTTGTCTAATTCTACTGAGTGGGGCACAGCATCAGGAGAGATTCCTTAGGGTTGCAGCACGGGAGAAGAACATGATAGAAAAGGTCTGTCTTTAATCTTAGTTCCTTCCAAAGGCCTCAGCCAGGCCCACAACCCTTGTAGTCCCCAGTTATCTCTGACCCAGGCCCAGCAGGTGCTGGGCACATCTTCTTCTTACAGAGTGAGAAATTGGCCCTGCTTTTAATCTAGAAAAAGGAAAATTGTAAATGCCTTGTCTGAGTTTATCTGTGTGTTCCTCCCCACCCCATCGTTAAAAATTGGTAAAGAGGGGAGAAACTGAAACAAGCTATGCAAAAAAAAAAAGTAAACTAGTCTGTAGATTTAATGATAGACTTTGCTTTTCGATGGTAGTTTGTGCCTCTGATTTCTGAGGAAAAATCACAAATACAGGAGACTTTTGAGTTCTCTCCCAGAATAAGGGGTGGAAGTTCTAGAGGAAGGATACCATACTTCTATTTTCCAAAGCCCTAGTAATGACAAAGGCTGGGTGTTTATAGGACAAGAGGATGGAGTCAGCAGCCTTGGGAAATTCAAATAGGAGAATGAGAGGGAAGAAGGAAAAAAGTTGAAATGCTTGGGGAGCCAGGATGATGGTGTCAGGAAACTGTTGTCAGAGGTTAGGGCAGAGGATTTGAAGATAGTACTGAAGCCAGACCTGGACCATGGGGAGTCACAATATATTGTGACATTACTGGGCCTGGGTTGAACAGCTGGCTGAAGGGTAAGGTTTGTGGGACAATCTGTTGCATTCAGAGCTCCTAGGTGGGTCCTGAACCTCTTGGAACAGATCCCTTTCTTTCCCCCTCCCTTCACTTAGTAAGACAAGGAGGGAAGGATGGAGGAGGGGGGAGAGTTAAGGGGAGGATTTGATAGCTCAAGAAGGTCAGGTGGTAGATGGAAGAGGCTGGCTCTTTGCACTATAAATACAAATTTTATTCCAAGGTCTTTGTCACCATTTGTCTTGGGGTGGGGGAGGCTGAGGGCCTCAACAGCCCCTTGCATGTCTAATTCCAAAGCAGATCCCCCAGGCTGGGGTGATGGATGAATCAGAGCCGAGAGAGAGAGCAAGTCCATGCGCATACTGCTCTCCCTACCCCAGCTTCCTCTGTCCTGTTCTCTCTCTCTCTCTCTCTCTCTCTCTCTCTCTCTCTCTCTCTCTCTCTCTCTCTCCCTCCCTCCCCCTCCCATCTTCCTCACTTCCACTTTCCTATCTTACCCTGTGTTTTCCCCAAATTTCTGAGTTCATCCCCCACTGACCAAACTGGTTCCCAGTCCTTGCCCTTCACTTTATATTTTCTTTTTTTTCCTTTTTCCGCTCTTTTTCTTTCTCCTTCTTACCCTCTGCTCTCACCATAGAGTCTCTCTGTGCCTAATCTCTCTCTTCAGCCTTTCTTATCCTCAAAGCTTTCCTCTTAGTCCTTCTTGCACCCTTGCCCTCCCTTCACAAACCCTCGTTCACAAACCTCCTTCAGCTTCTCTTTCTCAATCTTTCTTTCTCAGTGCAGACATTCTCTCACCTTCTTGCTTCTCTGGGGGTGGGGAGCAAAGCTGTTGGCTGTAGAGCTGTGGGAGCCCAGCAGGGCTGCAGCGGGGGAGGGGCATGGAGCTCTGTGGAGGGAGCTAGGGGGCCAGCTCCATGAATTTATTCATGTTCTGTTGCACTTTCCCCCTCACTCTGGAATGATGCCTCTAGCTCACCAGGCACTTCTTTCTTCCCCTGCAGCTGTCACTTGACAGGAGTAGGAGGACCAGGGTCTAGCAGCAGACTCTGGGACATCAAGGTTAAGAGTCTGGGTTCACAAGGAGATGAGGAGCAGGGGTGCAAAAGAACTTAGTGGCAGCTGAGCCGGTCAGTCAAAAAGAGGTCTACTAGGGCTAAAATATGATTTGTAAATGATGAACAGGAAGAATCAGGTAAGATTTGGGAAGGGGGCTTAAGAGGTGAATTAGAACAGGAATGAGGAGCAGGCTTGAGTCAGGGAACAAAGGTGGAAGTCCTTGATGGGTTCCCAGTGCTCCCTATTTCAGTCTCAGGTAGAACCTCAACACTTATCCAAACTAGGTTGAATTCCAGTTCTACTCTTCATTCTAAATCTAGTCAGAACTGCAGAATTCCAATTCTCAACTCAATCCCTAGGCTAACTATAAATCAATTCCTAACCCTAACTCCATAAACTTAACTCTATAACCTAAATCTAAAATGACATTATCCCAGTCCTTACTTTAACCCAGGGGTTGACACTAAAAAATTTTCCCCAGGGTTCCATCCAGGTGTCACAACAAGGAAGACCATGCTTTTGTTTAGCATATTATTAGCATATGATTTGCATGAGATCATTGCTTAGCCCATTGTTCTCAAGAAGTTTTCATGTTAAAATTTTATGATGTCTGCCTTTAAGGTCATCATTTCTTGATTATTCTTTATTTCTTCTACACCCTACTAACCCCTTAACAGAAGGAGAGGAAGAAAGCAAAGAACAGTGATGGCATATTGCAAGGGCCCACAAGATACCTTTGGGGTCAGTCATGGTCCTGTTCTTGGAACACATAGCTCCACCTTATTCTTGCAAAACTCAAGGTGGGTAGAGAGTTTAAGAGAAAACCCAAGACAGCTCAAAACAGGGAAATGGAGAAGGTAAGGAAATCAGTGGGAGAATGAGAAAAGAATAGGAACAGGAAAGAGCCGAAGGGAGAGCAGAGGGGACTTAAGGGGAAAAACAAAGAGGAAAGGGGTGGGAAAGCAGTAAGAGTAAGGAGGGATTGAATCTAAAGAGAAAAAGGACTAGAGTTGGAAGGATCAGGAGAAGATAGAAGAAAGTAGGAATGGAAAGAATAAGATATAGAGTTTAATATATATGTAAAAGCAAGTTGGAGGGGTGAAGAAGAAGAGGGTGGGAAGAGATTGTCTAGCTCTAGAGGGCTAAAGACTTGCAGAGAAAAGCTGGGTAGAAAGTAGTAGGGGAAAAAGACAATGAAGGACAGAGAATAAAACCAAATGAATTAAAAGGAACGAAAAGGTGTGGGGTACAGAAAGCAAAGAGAGAAGGCAAAAAAAGAGGAGAGATAGAAATCTTCAAGGTTCAGGGATATATATGGCCAACACCCATGGTTGACCTAAGGCCCTAGCAAACCCGGAAGCAAACAGAGTTGTGATATATTAGGGAGTGCCAAAATGGTGTATCGTAAAGATCTCAATGTAAGAAACATTCACTGCCTGAGGTCCCAATAATCCTAGGTGGCATTGCTCCATTTAATAGTTGCATTCTCATCAACCCTGGAAGAGACTTCCCACAGACTGTCACTTCTAGAGGGACCTATTCTGCATCTTCAGGATGTTATTGTTCCCTGAGCTGGTTCATCCATTGGATGAACCCTTTCTTCACTAGCCACCTGGGCTTGATCCTCTCTAGACTCCAAGCCTTATCAAGACTGAGGAAGTTGTAGCAGGTTGGAATGGAAAACTAGTGGCTGTAGAGGTTTCCCATTTCCTCTAGGGAGTAATTAGGGCTAATTCAGAAAACCATATGGGATTGAAGAATACTGACTTCTTATCAAGTAAATCCCCTTCCCAAGGCAGTAGAGGACCCTAACCCTTGTCTATTCAGACATTACATCTCTGCTCTCCACTTCTTGACTATTCTCTTCCTCAAAATCATCCAACACCCCTTCCCTCCCCACTCCTTTTTCCCTACTAGCTCCAGTTAACGAAATGTGCAAGTCACAGACAGCTGCCAGGCCCGATGGTTAATAGATCCCAGAATGACAGGTGAGAGGAAGGGGGCAATGCTAGAAAGATAGGGCATAAATGGAATATATCAGCCCTGGAATGAGGAAGGACATGCTATGGGAGTTCTATTGACTTAAACTTGCCATGTTGTTCATGATCACTGACCCTGGAAAATAGAGTGGGATATATTAGAGGGAGATGGGAGTGCATAGATGGAGGTGGGGTGGGTGCTGCAAATCAGAGTGAGACCAGAGATGGGCTCAACTGCCCAGAAAAGAGCAGCAATTGAGGCCGGAGCTATGCCTCCAGGCGAAATAGATATGCCCAGTAGGCTGTGGCCTCTCTCTTCGAGAGGTCTCCAGCAATCAGTCCTGGGGACCTGTGCTTCCGCGTTGGACTTCAAGCACTGGCTGAAAGAGGAATGAGATACAGACTGAGTTCCTTTCCCCCTTTTAATTTCTACTTGGTCGGGAATGCTGCCGGAATCTGGCCTGTTTCCTGCTCATCTATAAACCTAGCCCTTCTCTGGTCCTGGTCCTGACACAGACTCTTGATTCCCCAGGCTCTCTTCACTAGCCGGGCTCCCCCCATCCTCCATCCATCCCTGTCAGTTGGGCGGCTCAGAGTCCCAGAGCTAGGGCCCGCCGGGTTCCTCCTCCTTCCATCTCTCCCCTCTTCCTCCTCCTTTCCTTCTCTGGCGGCCTCGGCCTTTATTAGGGATTCCAGGGCTGTCGGTCCAGCCATCCATCCTGTCCGCCGGCAATTAGGCGGCCAGACAAAGAGCAGCTTCGGATGGATGAGGGTCCCGGAGGATAGGAAATGTGAAGGGTCAGCGCCGCCGCCCGCGGGCCCCCCCGCACCCCGCTCCCTCCTCCGCATAATCACCGCGCAGCCCGTCACTCACTCCCGGCCGTCCGGGGACCTGCTGAAGGCTGGAGAGAGGGGAGGAGGGAAGAATACTTTGGCCCTGGACCCCAGGAGTTGGAGCAGGGAGGGGCGCAGGGAGAGGGGGGGCGGGGGGCCTACTGCCTCCGGGCGCCTCCTGCGGGAAGCAGGCGGGACTGCGATACCGGGACTAATAGGGCAAGAAGATAGGACTTCGGCCCTAGGGTTACTACCCCACTCCACCCCCAATTCTATAAAGTGAAACCGAATTGAACCGAGGCAAGGCGAGAATTTCCAAGCACAGTTTGGGCAGAGTAGGATTATGGATATAGAGCTGGGAAGAAGTGGAGTGGAGCCTGGAGGAACTGAGCAGAGTCACGGTTTCATTGCGGCTTTTTTCCCCCTCTGCCCCTCCCCGACCTGACAAATCGACATCTCAATCTGACAATTACCCGCTGTGGCCTGGGGAGGGGGCTCCCTGGTCCTGTCCCTGATCACCGGGCGGAGGGAGGTGGACGATCCTGGCAGTGATGAACGAGGCGGGGATGGGGGGGGGGTGCTTCGGGCCCTGAGCGCGCATTCATTACCCCGACTGACAGCTGGGGGTGGGGGGGCCGGCTCGGAGGCGTACGTGCTTAGAGTGAGGTCGGTGGTAGGGATGGGGAGCTGTATGTGTGGAGAGGGGTGGTGGTGTGGGCGACTACTTCCTATATTAGTGGGAAAACCTTTTCAGCCCCATCTCCCGGGATTTGTTCCCCCTGTTTCTTCTACTAGACCCCCCCACCTCCCACCCCACACACACACCTCAATTTCTTCCACCTCGGCTGCCCAGCCCAGATGGTTTATGTTCCTTATTTCGGAGAGCCCTCCATCCATTTCTCTTTTCCCGTCTAGGCCCCGCTTCAAGTCTCATCTCTTCTCAGAGATCATGGTCAGGGTAGGTTTGGGCATTAAATTCAATCCGAGGGGCTTCTGAAGGATAAGGCTGGAGAACTGAGTAGGGAAAAAGTGGGACAGGGAGCTCTGTTTCAAGCTGTGGTATGGGACACTGGGAGGTGTGCTCGTGTGTGAGTAATTGGTCGAGTGTGTGTGTGTGTGTGTGTTTGTGTGTGTGTGTGTGTGTGTGTGTGTGTGTGTGTGTGTGTGTAACTCGTATGTAAGGGTCAAGGTGTTTCAATGTAAGAGTGTCAGGGATAACGCCTTGGTGTGTATGTGTGATTGGGGCGTTGTAAATGTGTGTCCCCGAGTGTGTCGGTGTGTCTTTCAATATGAGCCGCAGCCCTTCAGTGTGATGGCCTCACCGCTCAGCTGTCAGATCCCTGTCTCTGGCTCTGGAGGAAATGGCAGCGCAAGTGGTGACAGGCCGGTGGGAGGGGGACGGGGGGGGGGGGGAGAGAAGTGTATGAAGGAGGAGGGTCTTGTTAACCGTCTGAGTGCCGGGCTAGACCATAGCTCCCGGCCCATTCACTGACCATCAGGTAAACTCGAATCTCTGTTCCCTCCTCGCCCTAAAAAACTCTTGTTCTCCAGGTTTCTCAGAGAGATAGAGGAGGTACCTCGGTGGACCCAGCCAGAGATTTAGGACCCAAAATGGCCATTCTCCCAGAGCTGGAGAACTAAAGTGACACTTCCCCATGGGGGGGGGGGGTTGGAGGAAGTGGGCTTGATTATAACACTGGGACTTAGTTCCAGTCTCTAGTGACAAGAATCAAAGATTGATGGATTCATGGCATCTTAAAAAGGACTATCTAGGCCAGCTCCCTCCTTCAACAAACAAGAAGCAGACTAAGGTCTCAGAGAAAGTGTCACAGCAGCTTAATGCAGGAAGTGGAAGGAAGGGGGTCACCTTGGAAGGAGAAAGTGAGCAAGATTCTGGTCCGGGATGAGGAGGAGTACCTGGATTGATTAGATAGGAATTCCATCTCTGGAGAGTGACCCCAGGCTGCTTCTGGGCTAGGCTAGATCCTGTCACTGGTCCACTCAAGAGCGGGTGTTTAGGTGGGAAGGGCCTAATGTGGTATGTCAGGCTAGACTAGTATCAATTTGGTCTTTAATAGGTTATTCCAAGGAAGAAGTTTGTATGGATCCTTGTGGAGGGAGGCAGTGGTATGATCCTTTGGTCTGGATTTAGAGGGCCTGGGTTCTACTTATCTGTGCTACTTCCTACCTTCATGACCTTAGGGAAAACATTTCATCTCCCTGGATCTGTTTCCTCATCTGTAAAATGGGATTGGGTAGACTACATAATTTCTAAGGTCCCTTTAAGCTCTGTTTCATACAGATTGTACTTCAAATAGTTCTCTTGATTTTGCACATTTGGAAAAACACTCTCATACAAGCAATTGCATCAACTCTGGCGGGCTTATATACACTGCCTTCTCAGAGTGAGAATTTTCTGTGCTTGGCCTCTTTTCCCCTGGGCCTCATCTCTGAAATCTCATCCTCAGCCCTGAAAAAAAAATTGAACCCTGGGTCTTTATTGTGTCTTTCCAAATTTCCAGTCTTCCTCTTCTACCTCTATTATCTCTGTATTTTCATCTCTATGCCTGTGTATTTCAATACATATCCACCTGTGTTTGCATCTCTTTCTAGCATTTGTATTTCTGCTGCCCCTAGACTAAGATTTTTATCCCTGAAGTATTCCTTCTTGAAGGCCCCTCGACCCAGAAGTCAGATGTGTTGTAATTGGGGAGGAGGGGGCAAAGAGAAGGGAAAGTGGAAAGCCGGAGATACAGAGCCTCCTTTCCTTGTCTTAAATCTGTCTCTGGTAATAACCTGGATCTCTGACCCCAGGGACCCCAGAGAAAAGGGTGTCAAGGCCGTGGCCAATGCTGTGGCCGATTCTCATTCTTGGCATAGGCGGTCGGTCGATGCTCAGATGTCTTCCCCTCTTCTCCTCTCAGGGCCCCCTGCCCCCAGCTTGGAAAAGGCAAATTTGACATTTTTAAATCCCGAGCCTTAGAGGGATCGATGAGACCCGAGGGCCCCGCCCGGGGTCGATATTCCTGATTGGGAAGAGGCCGTGGAGCCAAGCCAGAGTGTAAATCACCAGGGCCCGGGGGTGGAGGGAGGATTAAAGGGGCGGGGGAAAGAATCTGGAATTGGCCGAGGGAATCCGAGAAATCCTGAAGAGAGAGAAGGGAAAGACAGAAAAGGCAGAGACCCCGAGACCCGGAGAAAGAAACGGAGCTACAGAGAGCAAGATTCTGGAAGAACAACATATGGAGGGGTCGCTTCCTCCCTCCCCCATCCTTCAGCCCTCTCTCCTTCGTTCTGCCAACTCCCGAGCTCCGGCTCTGGTCTCGCTTCAACAGCCTCCACCCTCCGCTGCCCCTGGAGCCGCCCTTGGGAGTCCGGTGTCGAAGCCAGCCAAGCAGCGGCCTCGACTCTGGCCGCTCCCGGGGGTGGAAGTCGGGGGAGGCAGCGGTTTCGGCTGTCACTGAGCCGACAGACTGACTTGGGGCTCTGGGGTGGAAGGTGGGGGTCTGAGTGGATTTGAGAGGGTGAAGGGAAGGCGGGAGGACAGAGGACTAGTGAGTGGATTTGGAGACAGGAGGGTGTGAAAGGAAGGAACTGCTGGGGCAAAGGGGCTAGAACAGCTTTCTCAGAGGAAACAGCCGGCTTAGAGGAAAGGTCCGAGAAAGACAACAGTGGAAAGCAGCGAGGTAGTCTCAGGACAGAAAGGAAGTCAAGAGAGGAGTCGAGAGAGACAAAATGAAGCTAGGAGAGGGCTCTAGATCCAGAGTCGCCCTGCACCTCCGAAACCAGTTCAGGGAAGTTTCTCAGTTCTCTGCAGAGGTTTAGAACTGAGGGCTAGCGGACCCTCAAGTTGAGCTACTGCAGAGAACCTGTGGATGAAACCAAATGTTCCCAGGCCCCTTAACTTTTAGGGTCCATTTCCCTTTGCAATAAGGACTAAACGAAAGAGCAAAGAATTCTGCTTAAGTTGTTTCAGTTATGCAGGCTTAGACCAGTTTTTGAGGAGAAAGTACAGAGACTGGGTGGATGTGGGGCTTGGGAAGGTCGGGAGAAGCAAAGACAACTGCTCAGAATATAGGATGCTTCATAAATGCTTGGAGACTGATTAATTGAAACAGAAGCATATGAAAGACAAGGATTCATTCCCAAAATAAGTGGCTAAAATGGAGGAAGGAGAGTGATGTGTGTTTGTGGGAAAGGTTACATGGAACCTTAACCTTTCCACAAATTTCTATTTCCAAACCAAGTCCCAAGCTGCCACCCCCTCCTAATAACTAGACTTTTAATGGCACAACCTTTCCCCTTCCTTAACTACTAGCTTGTACAGTGGTTAGAGCCAGAGTGGGGTTAGAAAAACCTGAGCAAATCCAACCTCAGAAACTGTGACTTGAGCAAGTCACGTAACTGCTATTTGCCTCAGTTTCCTCTACTGTAACAATAGCACCTACCACAAAGGATCAGTTGAGATAGTATTTGTAGAGTGCCTGCACATAGATGCTAACTATTATTACTACTATTTCTAGTGCACTTCAAAATATTGTGGAAATTGAGGCTAGGAAGGTAGAGATTAATGGGGGAAGTTTAAAGACAGAATTAGTGATAGGAGGAAGGCAGCATTCTAGGGCATACACTCTGCAAGGCTGCTCTAGAAATCTGCCTTCATTTTCTTCCCCCCCTGACAAGACCCCCCAATTCTGAGCCTAGGCCCCTTCTTTAAATCCCATATCTCTTGTTAACCTAAGTAGCTCCTAGTCTCTTCCCTGCCTCTTCTGTCATCCACCTCCCTCCTCCCTCAGGTGCCTGTTTATAGAACAATTTGGGAAAAACAATCCGGGCTTAGTGACGGGCCATAATTGTGACAAAGTGAGTTCGGGTGGAGAGAGAGAGAGCTAGTGTGAGAGGGTGAGGAAGGAGGGGGAGTGTGTGTGTGTGTGTGTGTGTGTGTGTGTGTGTGTGTGTGTGTGTGTGTATGAGTGAGAGAGAGAGAGAGAGAGAGAGAGAGAGAGAGAGAGAGAGAGAAAGAGAGATTATCTTTTTACAGCATCACTTCCACCCCTCTGCACCTCCATTTATCCCTCTTTTCTCATTCTGATCACCTTTTCTCTCCCAGCCTCTTACTCATTTTTAATTTCTTCTCATTCGGTCCATCTCCCATCTCCTCACTTGGTTCCTCGTCTTCCATCGTTTTTCATCTAATTACTTCCTCTCTCCCCCCAATTTTCATTCCCACTCCTCCCTTCTTATCTATCTCTCTCCTCCTGGAGTTCTATATTTTCCAGCCACCTCTCTATCCTCCATCTTTTGTTTCTCCATCAACTGCTTCAGTCTGTGCTCACCCCTCTCCTTTTCCTGATTTTTCTCTGAGACTGCTCCTTGTCTCCTTCCCAAAGATCAATACAGCTGCCCAGTTCTCTTTGCCTTTCAGTTTTCCAGGCTCAGTTTCCCTCGATAGAAGTTCTTTACTTAGCAAAGAAATTCCTCAGAGGGTCCTTTGAGGACCCCAAGAAGTAGGGGGAAACAGAATCTTACCCTCGAACTCCTGCCCATCTCCCCACTTCCCCAATCCCACTGAGAATGTGGATATCCAGATTATAGTCATGAAGTGGAGGATCCAGGAGACCCCCAAGGCCCCAAGCCTGCCTCTGCCTCTCTCTGTCTCACCGAGCAATCCATTCCCAAGGCAGAGGCCTCAGGTATTCTAGTGAAACCTCCCTCCCCAATCTACTCTTTCAATCCGGCCCAGCCTTTCGCCTCCCTCAGTACCACCTCCGCCAGCTGGTGCGTGCCAAGGCTGTGGTTCCAGAGTGTGAGGAGAGGGCTTGTTTGCCCAACTTCCGCCGCCGCCGCCGGGTTGTTTGCAGAGCTTAGAGCAGCGCCGCACTGCCTCGGCCGCCCAATTAGGACTCATTCATTATTCAGCATCCCAGCCCCGCACCCTCCCGACACAGACACCGCGGGCTCCCCACCTCCTCCCGCTACTTGCGATGTTTCCTTCCAGCTCTAACTAGCCCTTCCTCACTCTTACCCCCACCCCGGGGAACTTCGGAACCCTCTTTAAGAGTGGAGAAAAAGAGGTTAGATTAAGTCGATTTGGGATAGTAGGAAATTACAGGTTTAGCAACGGGAGGGGGAAAATAATAGAGGGAACTAGAAAATACGAGGATCATCAGCGTTTTTTCTTGTAGCCATCCTTGCACACAAGGTCGGAGGAAGAAAGTAGGTCCAACCCGCCCCTTGTCAGTATTCCTCCGGCAGAGCAGGGGAGCCTCGCCAGACAACTCGGGATTGCGTGGGCCTGTTCTTCTCCTGGGCCACAGTACCGCAGGGATGGGGAGAGTCAGGGTCTGCTCTTCCCCCCGATTCCTTACCCTCCAGCATTTTTGTCAAGGTGAAATCAGGCCAAAATGAACAGCAAAGGCATCCTTAAAGGGGAAAGGAAGTAACAAAAGAGCACCACGAAGCAGGGAGGCATGTGAAAAGGTTAGAGGTATCAGCTTTGCCCTGGTGGTTGGGGCTGGAGACGGGCGGCTGAAGGGCATTTATAGACTGAATCAATCAATCAACAAGCATTTGTTAGGCATCTAATATGGAGGAATGGGGTGTAAACATGTACACATATATATAAATACAAAATAGAGATAAGGTAAATCTGCAAGGTAATTTCAGGGAGGAGTTAGTATCTGAGGGCTTAGTGCTTTTCCACTTATTCTTTCTGGAATATATTTCCTCATTTCATCCGTTTGCTTCAAAATTCAGCTCAAATGCCACCTACCACAAGAGCCTTTTTACCATTCCCCCTCACTCCATACCCATTCCTCTCTATCTCCTAAAAATTACCTTGTGTTTACTTTATTTTTGTATATACTGTACTTACATAGAGAGGTTGGACTGGAGCACATCCCCAGGAGCATGTGCTCTAGCCCCTTTATAGAGGAAAAGGGGATCAGCTTTCTGGTTGGTCCGACGGTCCCTGTAACTAGAGGGGGAAGGGAGGGCGGGTAGTAGGGGAGTGTTGCATTGAAAGTGGTTGTCAAATGATCCAGAAAGAGCCGCCTACTCAGTAGGTTATATAAAGAGAGAAAAGCTATTCTCTTTATTGAGCATATTGCTGAAGACTGGGGCAGGTTGCTTGGACTTCTGGGGAGGAGAGGGATTTCTTTCCCTACCCTACCCCCATCAGTAATGGTAACTAAAACTCAAGAAAATGACCAGGATAATATGTGCTTGCCTAGATGAGCCTAATATTAGATCTATTCTGGTTGTGTTTTGTTTTGTTTTCTCTCCTAGGTCACAAAATGTTGATTCTGAGAAATGGGTTTCCAGTTTGGTGGCTACCTAATAAGCTTAAAGGTTCCTCAGTCAGTGCTGAATGCCTATTGGGTTGGGCTTCCTGGGACTACAACACTTCTAGGAGGAAATGGCCACCAACAGAAAGATGCTGCAGCTGAAGGGACTAGGAAAGGCTAAGCGATTCTCTGGCTACCTGAACCTTGTAAGTTATTCAAGCAGGCACCTGTGAGTTGAAAGGAATATTTCACTGTCCTGAAATTCTTTTATCTCCCAGGGGAGTATGCTCAGTGTGATTAGTTATTCTTTTATGCTTTAAACATTTGCTAATGCTCACTTATGAATCTTTTGTGTTTTAAGCAGTTCTTTTGTGGTGGAAGAAATAAATAACTGGCCTATACTTGATATATACTTTGTGCATTGGACACATTTACTAGAATGGACTTTGTTAGTTTCTTTTTGGGGGAGACACTGCCATGAACTATGTTGTGAAGATGATTGTGTACACAATAGCAATGAGATAGATTGAGAAAAGTCTGGTCTTGGGGCTCAGAATCCATCAGGATTGAATCTGTGAGTCCAAAACAGTTTTCTGGAGCAGGGACACACAACCAACAGATAATATTTGTGCGTGTTCATGTTCATGTTCATATAAATATATATTCTACTCTTATTGAATGTAAGCTCCTGGAGGGCAGAAGATGTTTCATTTTTTACTTTATATCCTCAGTGACCAGCCCAGTGTAGGTGTACAATAAAAGCTTGTTGACTGATCAGGAAACGCCTCATGGAGATGGTATATGAACTGAATTTTGAAAAAGGTTAGAGATTCTGAGAGGCAGAATTTAAGGAGGACATTCCAGTAGACTGGAAGAGAGGACAGCCTTGAAAAGACAAGAGAGGTGGAATGTTGAATGTGAGGACAAGTTTGTAGACCAACTTAGTTGGACCATCATGGGGTAATAAGCTTGGAAAGGTTGACTGGAACTAGATTGATAAGGGTTTTAAATGCCAAAAAGAGAAGTTTGTTTTTGATACCAGAAGCAATAAGAAACCACTGGAGCTTTTTGAGAAGGGAAGGGTCAGGGCCAGGCCAGTGCTTTAAAAATATCACATAAGCAGCTAGGAAGGGGATAGATTGAAGAGGCTATTGTAATTGTTAGGGTAAGAGGTGATGAGAACCTGAACTAGGACTGTGGCCTTGTGAGAAGAGGACATATTTGAGAGTTATAATAGAAATACAACAAGACGTGGCAACTGTCTTGGGGGGAAGAGATGAGACAGTGAAGAGGTAAGGATGTCTCTGAGGTTGTATGCTTATGTATATGTATGTATATGTCCCCACTTTTTTTTTTTAAACACGGCAGACTCACTTCCTTCTTGGTTGGTTGCTCCTTTAAGTCGTATTCCTGTCTAGTCTGGCTGAGGTGATGACCCTGATTCACTAGGCACCCCTGGGACCCAGTGCAGGTGAAACTAGATGACCTACCTGACACTTCTGCATGCAGCCTGTGCCATGAGGCAGCTTCAACCCTTCAGTGCTGGCATCTTTCAGCAAATGGGGAGATTAGTTAAGGAATATTCGGGTCCTCAAATCAGTGGCCTCCAAACATTTTTATCTCGAAATCCTATCAATTAAAAAATTGAGCAGGTACCTAATATGTATTTCTCATTGTGCATTATTATTAGTAATGTTTACTAAAATTTTTTTTGGATTTTATTGTTTGCAAAGGTTTGTTATCCCATTTGATTCTTTCAAAAAACTTGTGATACAGTGCTATTATAATCCCCATTTAAAAGAGATAATAAACTGAGGAAATCATAAACATATACTAATATACTATGTACATTAACACACAAAATAGAAATTTAAAAGGATGAAGTAAAATTTTTATTTTATTTATTTAGTGTACAATATCCTTTTGTTCTCATTATAGTATTAAAACAATATTTTTAGTGAGACCAATGTAATTTCATATACCCCATTTTTTTTAAACCTTAGTTTGGTACTACTATGTGATACAGTAATTCAAAGATCTGGTTCTGAGTTCAGTTTATTTCAATACTTGATTTTAATGGTTGTCACAGCTTGAAGAAAAAAGACCTCACAAAATATACGTAACCAAAAGGATGAAGGGCATTATTGTTTGTGTTTATTAAGTCATGATACTTATTTTGCAATTCCAACCACCAATTATGCAAAGGTTTTTGGAAATTTACTGGTCCAATTCTAATCTTGCCTAATTTCTATCAGTTCTTGCAAACTAATTGAAAGGTTTTGCATTTTTATATCTTTAATAAATGGGTTCAAAATTCATGAAAACTCTTCCTCTAGAAGATTTTGAAACAGGTTAGATAATTATGTTTCTAAATTTTAAAGTGGGAAGTTATGAGAGTTTTTATAGGTGACTCATCATTTTTGGCAACAAATGCTTAGTTTTTAAATGTCTTGCTAACTGTGATGGCTTCATAGTAACATAAATAATAGTTCAATGTACAATATACAATTAAGACAGGAGTTCTTTACCTGGCATCTGTGAAGTTGTTTGTTTTTTTAATTTTGATAACTATATTTCAATGTAATTGGTTTCCTTTGTAATGCTATGATTTTTTTTTATGTATTTAAAACATGATTCTGAAAAGGAGCCCACAGGCTTTAGCAGGCTGTCAAAGGAGTCTATAATACAAAAAAAGATTAAAAACTCCTGACTTAGGTTCATCATTAACAAAATAGGATATAAATTCATATTTCAAATAATATTCTCATGATAATTATAAAATTTTGGGAGCTGACTTCCTGTCAGATCTGATTAAGATTTTTATTGTTTTTACCATGTTTTTGGCACACAGTTCTCTAGAAGTGCCAGCTCTGACAATTTCTTGCCTTTATTTGTGCTTTGCAATATTAGTATTATAATAATTAGTATTATCTTTTTTTGTGTGAATCTTTTTAAGCCACTTGTCCATTTTATGAGGGATAGCTTAGTTAAAACTAGCTAATATAATTAATAAATCCACTTAACTGGGCACACTTAAGCCATAATACTATCCAAATGAAACACAATGAAATCAAATGAATGAGTGTGTCGCTGTCAACTGTTCCACCATGTGGAACTCCTCTTCCCTTGGGATAATTTATTTGCCATATGTGGCACATGACCATCTGACATTCAGGCTTAGTGAGGACAATCAATCAGTCAATCAAATATTTATTAACTACCTACTATGTGCCAGGCATCATGCTAAGGACACTAGTGCTAATTTGTATATTAATTATTGGTAAAGAATAATTTATTATTTTAAAATAGAACTTCTAATATTTTCTTTCTACACCCCCATCTTGCACACTCGGTTTAGGTGTATTCACAGCACTGTGGAGACCATTGTCTTAGATCATACTAACTGACTGAGATAATGAGAGGATATTGGAGCAGAGGGAGTGAGGAAAGGAGGAGAGGGTAGCCCAGACTTGAGGCAGGTAAGTGGATGGTCAGAGAATGCACTAAATGTTTACTTACATCAACTGATTAGTACATACCCTGAAAAAAAAAAAAGAGTGAAAATAAGGACAGGAGGAAAGCTTAGGGAAAGAAGGGAGCTCTCAAAGAAGAGGGAAAAAAGAAGAGGAAAAAAGAGGAAGGGTAGATTACGTTTCGGGAAGAGTCAGGGAAAGCTAGGCCTAGATGACCTTTGCCCATTGTGTTACTGGGCTGAGATGTACAAAGTCCAGCTAGATGAGAGAATTTGAAGAGCTGGAGAGTGAATCGGCTGCTGTTTCTTCAACCTAAGGGAGCTGACTGGTAAGCTGAAGAGAAACACAACCCAAATTGCTGAATCTTTTCCCAGTGGACTACACTTTTTACTCATTTAGTGAGTGGGGCAGGAAGAGCAATGATGATAACAGGACCCATAGTCCTGTTATCTTAGAGATTTTCTCAGCCTGTGTTAGGTAGGTCAGAATTGGACCTGAGAGAGTGGGAAACCTGGAATGGAGGTAGGGGAGGGGGAATGAGCCTGAAGGTGGGCAGAACGGATCTTGGGAATTGGGTCAAGGTAGAAATGTGGCCATAGTATCACTGTTTTTCAAGGTTTCTCCAGTGGAAAAGCTTCTGTGTCCTTCAGCGAGGCCCTAACTTCTAGAAAGGGCCCTTTCTCCCCACCCCCTCTGAAGGGACTTGAGGTGAAAGCTGCCAAAGTATGAAAAGGTTACTTAGCTTTGTGACTCAGTCTGATGCTACTGGGCTGGGCCCAGAATGTGGGGAAATATTGGAAGCTTCAGAGAGAGGAAGAATGTATATGATGAGAGCAGCCAAAGACTCAGGCTATGAGTTAGGGCTTTTAAAGGTGTTTAGAGTTTTGGGGAAACAACTGAAAGATTTTCTTATGTCTAGTGAATGTGTTTGGAGGTTTAAGGGATGATTTAGCAAAATTAAGCTTGAGCACCTGCAATTCAAACTTGTGCCCCTCTATACATGAGCCTTCCATTACTGAATCAAATGAATTTTAAAATGCCCCTGCCCTTGGGTTCAACAAGTGGTGGTGAAAAAGACAAAAGGACAGTAGGATGGAATGAAAACGAACATGGCATTTAGGAAGGTTTAAGAAATCCCAGGCTTAGCCTTTGGTGGGTCTAACTTTAAGAGAAAAGTGATATGGGTACAATGTAGAACCTGGGCATAGCCATCTAACTCTGCCATTCCTACTCTCTCCTTCAGAAGCTGAGGATTCCTCTCCACTCAGATGATACCATGTTTCTTTCAAGGGCTCAAGCATTACTGAACTCTGAATTTTATAAGTTGCAAACGGACCTGTGAAGCTTCTGAGATCCCTTCCCTAAGCAAATGGCTAAGGGGCTACTGGTAACCTATGCTCTTTGGGCAATAGGGGGCCCTATTGGGCTCCATCATCTGTACCTGGGGCGGGATAGCCATGCCTTGTTGTGGATGCTTACCTTGGGAGGTGGTGGGTTGGGTTGGCTCTTGGAGTTCTGGAAGCTCCCCAGCTTTGTGGCACAAGCCAACCAAGCCCGAAGGCAAAGGAAGAATCATGAAGAACTGATACCCAGTCTAAGTCCATTGCGCTTTGTTGCCCAGATCCTGGTGGGCATCTATTTTGGATTCGTGGCCCTTATTAGCCTCTCCTTCATGACCAGCTTCTATATTGTGGGTCTTCCATTAGCTGTTGCTTTAGGGGTATTGTTAGTGGCCACTGTGGGCAACCAAACTTCAGACTTTAAGAGTACTTTAGGGGCAGCATTTTTGACCTCTCCTCTTTTCTATGGCCGCCCAATAGCCATTCTGCCTATCAGTCTGGTTGCTAGCATCACAGCACAGAGACACCGGAGCTACAAGACCCATTTGGAGACTGAGACTCTCACTCTTCGGCTCTACCGCCTGGGACTTGCTTACCTGGCTTTCACAGGTCCTGTCGCCTACAGCATCTTCTGCAACATGGCTACCACTCTCCAGTGTGTAACAGAGACCCTTGGCTCCTTCTTGTATTGGTTTACCTTCTTCCCTGTCTTCAGTCGCATTATGGAGTCTATCTTTATCCTACCTTACCAGATCTGGCTTCTGGTGGGGAATGCCGGTTTTGGCAGTGTCTCTTTTCAGGAGTGGGAGAAGCTATTTGAGTTTGTCAGAAACTTTCAGGATGAGAAACAGCAGCTAGCTTACCAAGTAAGGTTTTCTGGGTTTTGTTTTCTTTTGTTTTTGTTTTTTAATTCACCTAAGCCTCTGCTTCAAAGCAAGGATTTGGGTTAATGTCTTTTTGGAGCTGATGGTTCTGCTCACATCTGCCAAAACCAATTCAATTAACATCTATTAAGCACCTACTATTGCATAGCACCATAAAATTATAATAGTATCAGCCCTCTAGGATTAGTTTATTGAGGAAATAAAACATGTACACAGATGATGGGGGGAAACAAGGTAATTTGAGAAGGGGAAGGTCACTAATAACTTGGTTGGTGATCTGGAAGACTTTCTAGTTGGTATCTGACAAATACCCTGAGTATATTCATGAATTAGCCCATTTGAATCTTGTAAAAGTTTTCTGACTTGATGGGCCAGTGTAAAGAAGTGTTCCTTTAGGAAAAATGATGAAGTTTCACAACCAACTTGATGGAATCATGGGGTTGCTGTTTATTGGCTGAAGGATCAGCCATTCCTCTGATAGCCTTAAAAACATGAGCAAGAGCAAGATTTGAAAACGTCAGTTTTGGCAGTAGAAAAGAGAGAGCTAGCTATGGGAGAAAGTAAAAAAGGAAGTGTTCTACTCTTTTCTTGAACCTCTTTTAAAATACAGGGTGGAGAGAAGGGGATTTCTTTCTCCTTTCCTCATTCTTGGCAATAGCATCTCATAATAGTGCAATTTACCCAGAAGGAAAATGTGGATGGAAGAAAGCAGGCCCAAAGAACCTATCTGGAGAGTCAGGTTGAGCTGTGGAGAGGGGTTGGCCCTGGGAGCCCAGTAGAGTGACCCTTCTCAGCAGAAGATCACTAGAGGAGAAAAGATACCAGGGATCTCCAGTGACAGCTAGAGGTGTGAGTCACCTTGGCTGCCTGTTTACCTCTCTACTAGTGCACTCTTTGTGCATGCCCACCTTTTTCACTGTGATATTATATGTATTTGTGGTAGAATATGCCTCAGGTTTATGGGAGGGAAGGGGGAATGATTTGTAGCTACTGCTCTTAGTATTCTATTTCAGAGAATGTATTTACTTTGAGTTAATCATGTCTTCTGAATGACTATTAAAGGTAGAGGCATTGGTGGGGTCTTATGAGCTATATAGTTTTTGAAGTGCAGTATCAGAGTTGGAGTTGACTTAGTGAAAAGTCGCATCTCGAAGAGGTCTTTGTTGTTCAGGTCCACTGATATCAGGGTAATCAGAGTCCCGGGACAAGCTTCTTTGGCTCCCCACAGTGCAGATCCACAGAGGACCCTGAACCTGGAGTAATCACCTCTCAGAGGACCCCAGTCTGTGAGTGAGAGTTGGCAGATGGGGGTAGTATGAGGCTAAGCAATAAATGAATAAACATTTATGAAGCACCTACTATGTGTCAGGCATTTTGCTAAATGGAGATATGAAAAGAGTCAAAAGTTAGTCCTTGCTTTTAAGGAGCTTACAATCTAATGAAAGAAACAACATACAAACAAATATATATGAAGCAATCTGAGTGGATGATAAGGCAGTGAGTGGTCATTGGCTATATATGATTCAAAGAGCTTGGAAATGAAAGAAATAGAGAGAATAATAGCTTAAGGTGATAAATAGGAAACAATTAACAGAGGGAAAGCTAAAGGATATTCTTTTTTTTTTTTTTAAAGCAATTGGGGTTAAGTAACTTGCTCAAGGTTACACGGCTGGTCATTATTTGTGTGGGGGTGCTCATTTTCTGAGGCCGGATTCAATCTCGGGTCATCCCAACTCTGAGGCCGGCACTCTTACTCACTGCACCACCTAGCCGCCCCTAAAGGATATTCTTACATTGAACATATGTTTCCTCATATGAGGGATGAGCATCACCCTTAATGTCAGATTTGGGATTTTGTTTTGACGTTGATATTTCCCTGATAAAACATTTTATATAGTACTTTAAGATTTGCAAAGCAGTTTATATATTACCATCCTTAATTCTTAAAATAATTCTGAGAGACAGATTGTGAATAACTTGTCCAGGATCATACATCCCATAAAAGTTTGAGTAGAGATTTGAACCCAGGTCTTTCTGACTCTATGTACAGCCCTGGGATATGAGCTATCCTGGTTCTGGGTGACTTGACTCACTGTCAGTTTTGAGGCACCTGAGCTAACTTTTGGACTATAGAAAAGGAAAGATAGAGAGCAGGAAATAAGTTTAGAGGAGAAAGTTTATAGATATACAAATCCAATTTTTTGCAAGTCTCTGCATCTTTAAGGAAGATGATTCCTTTAGGGGACCATGTTGTCCTAGAAAAGGAGGAACCATAGCAAAGAAGTTATGAGCAAAGAAGTTCATGGACCAGTAGAAGTGCTCTTGGTCCATGACTCCTGGAAAGAGGAGGAGTTTTGGATATTTATGGGAAGTTGTTTTAGAACCAAGCCAAAGTCAAAGGGGAGAAATAGCAAGGGACAGAGCTACACTGTAGAATAATTACCCTCCTCTAATACTGTGAAATATGTGGACTGTGATCCTAAGGGTAAAAGAGTCAACTCTTTAATGATCCCCAGTTCTTTCCCCTAGCCTTAACACCACAGTAGTGCTATCAGAGGATCATATAGAGCCCTGGAGATAAAGGGATTCATTGTAGGGAGTGGATTTTTGACTCCTTAGCTACCCAAACTGCTTCCCCCTTGGTGACAGTGGTGAAGGTTCCCAAACTTAAGATAAGAGCATGGCTCTGCAGGATTGTATAGGTCACTAAGAAGAGTAGAAGCTTGAAGGTTAAAGAAGAGAGTTGTTTTAACTGTTTATGGACTCAATTACACATCCTTTTAAGTCTTTATGTTTCAGATGGGTTAAACGAAACCTGTCCTGTGTTTGATGTATTGTTAGCCAGAGTACTTGCATGTGACCTGAGAGGTCCTTGACCTTTTCTGTACAGATCTGGGCATGAGCTATATTTTGATGTTCCTAAAGGAAGTCCTGGGAGGTGGGGAAAAGTTTTTAAAAAAAGAGTGATTTGTGAGATTCTCCTAATATTGAATCTGGTCTTGGTAAAGGACAGAGCTTCTTTCCTAGGTTGCAGTTTAAAACATGGTGGAATATGAAGTGCTGAGTTATGGGAATAATAGCTTAGTGGTCCAGTTTGACTGAAACATGGGCTATGTGATGAGAAATAGTTTAAAATAAAGCTGGAAAGGCTTTATTCTATCTGTCTATCTATCTACCCATCTATCTACCCATCCATCCATCCATCCATCTATCTGTCTCTCTGTCTGTCTGTCTATCTATCTATCTATCCATCCATCTATCTATCCATCCATCCATCCATCCATCTATCCATCCATCCATCCATCTGTCCATCCATCCATCCATCTACCCATCCATCCATCTATCTATCCATCTCTCATCTATCTATCTCTCTCTCTCTCTCTCTATCTATCTATCTATCTATCTATCTATCTATCTATCTATCTATCTATCCATATATCTATCAGAGAGCCAGATTCCAGAGAGCATTGGGGGATCGATTCATGTTTAAGGAATGAGAGAGAAAAAAAGAATTAGCAGTGGAGACTAATGAAGGAGAACCTGGAAAAATGGTGTCATGGAAACCAAGGGAAGAGGTGGTTGTCAGTAGTGTCAAAAGCTACAGAGAGACTGAAAATGAGCACTGTTATTTAACAGTTAAGAGGTCAGTTGGTAACCTTTGAGAAAGCAGTATCAGTAGAGTGGTGTAGCTACATTTCAAGGAGCTAAGAAGTGAGTGGAAGATAAGGCAGCGAGTGCTATTATTGCTATTGATGATCCAAGGAGTTTGTCAGTGAAAGAATTAGAGAGAGGAGTAGCTTGAGATGATAAAAGGGTCCACTGAAGGGTTTTTGTGTGTTTGTGTGTGTGTGTGTGTTTCATTTATCCTCTTAAAAAATCCAAACATTTTATTGATGCCTGTTGCTTTTATGTCATTTTCATTTCCCATCCACTCCTCCAGACTGAATTATCCATTGTGACAAAGACAAGACAGTTAAACAAAAAAAAAATACAATGTAGAGACAGGCTGTGACATTGTATGTAATATTCCATCCTAGTGGTCTTCTACCTCTCTGTACTAAGGGAAGAGAACGGTTTTAATATCTCATCTCTGGAATCTTAATTTTTCTCAACTTTTATTGATCTTCTCATTGAGAGTATTATAGTCATCATGTATGTTGTAGCAAGACTCTGGACTTACTCTCCCATCTCACACAAGGATTAACAGGACCCCATGGTTTTTGGTATACCCATCATAGTTTTTGGTATAGCCATCATGGTTTTTGGTATACCTCTCAGAGGCAATGGGATTCTTCTGCTTCTATTCTCTTGAGTCCCCATTCTGGTGTATTCCTTCCAAAATCAATTAATTATCTTCATATCAGTGTTCACACTAGTGTGCTTAACCTGTGGCAGAGCATTTTGAGTTGTTTTTTGGTCTGATCAGCTACAGTTGGACACACTGAAACTTGACTCTAGCATAATAATGTCATTTTGGTCCTCTTCCAGAATGGACAACAACTCACTCACTCACTAGTGATTAGTAGCCCATTATCAGTTTAACTAATTAATACCTCAATTTCATTGATAAGCAATTAACATGAATTGGCTTTTACAAAGGGATATTTATGAAGAAGATAAAGCAGGAACAGAAGCTTAGACACATCTCCCTCCCTCCAAATTGGTGGCATATTCTCCCCTCCACCATCTTGGCCCCTGGGGAGAGTGGATTCAGACTTAAAGCAGCCACTATATACAGCATTTATAGAAGGGGCATAACCAATGAATAAGTTTCTCTCTATTGTTTACAAGATACAGTACTTCAACTGCTGGGTCAATGCAGTGCTAAGCTAGGACAAACATGCTGCTGTTCAGGCTGGCTCCTTCCTGGGCTTCAGCACCGTACATCTAATAGCTTTTTTTTTACTTTCTAATATCTCAAAAGGCCAAAGGAAAGAAGATAGATGGAGGGAAGCAACACATCTTACTCATAGACTTGCTTATGAGTTCCCTAGCTGAGTTGGTAGGAGGAAAGGACACCTTCCCAGAGGCAAGTCACCACTCAGAATATCATTCCTACACCAGCTCCTCAGTTGGACCCCTTTTGTATATATACTAAGTTAAGGCTGAGCAGTCAATTAAAAGGCTTTTCATCATCAAGTAATAAGTTGACAGTAAATATTCACAGCATACTTGTTCATGCTTTGGATCAGACTTAACAATGAAACTTGATACTAAGCCCTTCCACCCACCCACTTTACTATTCTTCTTCTAATTTCATTTGAAGACTTTTTGTTGTTTGTTTGTTTTAAGGATGGGGATACCAGACTGTATTAGCAGGCGATGGGGAGAGGAGCCAGTAAATAGGGAGAGACTGGAGATGAGAGAAGGAATGAGCAATGAGAGAATCTCTTGAAGAAGATATATTCAAGGCGACAAGTAGAGAAGCAAGGAGAAGGGCAAGGCAAGTGAAGATATAGAGGGGTGTAAGGTGCTAAGTAGAGCAGGTAAGGGAGTACTCAGTAGAAGGCCTTGATTTCCTCAGTAAAGTAAGCAAAGAGCTTATCTGTTGAGAGACAATAGTGAAGTTGGTTTGAAGTAAGAGAACAAAGTTTGGAAAAGCCATTGTGGGACTCATGGTAGCACTGACCAAAGAAGAATATGGTTGAATAGATTAGCCTTTATTATGTGTCATTAAAAACACTATACAGAGGCAGTTAGGTAGCACAGTGGATAGAGTCATAGCCCTGGAGTCAGGAAGACCTGCATTCAGATCCAGCCTCAGACACTTACTAGGTATATGACCCTAGGAAGTCACTTAACCCTGGTTGTCTCAACAACAACAACAATAACACTGTACAGTTTCAAAAATGTAATCCAACCAATCTTTTCTTTCTATTCCATCTTGGGTCCAGTTCTCAACCAAGGCATAACACAGGGTAAGGTACAGTGTTTGCCACTATCATATAGGATATTCAGCACAAAATCCAACTGGAATATAATAAGGTTTCCCATGCTCCTAATTATAGATAGTATTTTACTGATTATATCAAGCCCTAAAACACAGTAGAGTTTTCTAAACGAGATCCATAATAATTTTTTTAAAATTTGATCAAACTTTCCACACAGGAAAAACCAAGTGGATGAAGAATGTCTGTTGTCCACAGGGTGATAATGAAGTTACATGGGCAACCTGTAGAACTGTTGCGTTAGTATTATAACAGTAATAATAACAATCATAATAGCTGATATGTATATAGCACCTACTATGTGCCAGACACTGTGCTAAGAAATTTAACACTAATAACACTAGCTGACACACGCAGAGCACTTACCATGTGCCAGGCATTTCCCAGTTTTTAAATGTCACTATCTCTTCTGACCCTCACAACTCTGGGAGCCAGGTGCTCTTATTATCTCCATTTTACAGATGAAGAAACTGAGGTTAAGTGACTTGCCCAGGGTCACACAGCTAATAAGTATCTGAGACCAGATGTGAACCTAGATCTTCCTGACTCCAGGCCCAGTGCTCTAACCACTGCACCCCCAGCTGCCTCTATATACAGATCTTATATTCTAGTCAGAATATAAGAAGACAAAATTGGAGGTAAATCCTAGTACTCCAGGAATTTATTTTCCTAAGACTATTCATTCCTGGAAAGAATGGGTTCAGGTCTCACATTAAGTACAAAATCTAGCACATAGTAACCATCATATAAATGTTAGCTATTATCAATATTAATATTATTATTATTATTGCATTGCTCAAAAACTTTCAATGGCTCCCCTTTGTCTATGGAATAAGTTATAGACTTCTTAGCCCAGCATGGAAGGCCTTCTGTCTTCAATCTGTCTTCCAGATCTCTCCCACACTAATCCCTTTTCTATAGTCTATGCTTCAGCAAGAGAGAACTACACCTCATGATTTCCTACCTGTAAGCTTTTGCTAACACTGTTTCCAGTTCTTGGAATATACTTCTTGCCTTTCTCTGTGTTGACATCCTACCCATTCTTCTTTTTAAAGTAAATTTTATGTTTGTTTTTAATTTACAACATTCATTTCCACAAGATTTTGAGTTACAAATTTTCTCCCCGTTTTTCCCCTACCCATCCCCCCAAAACTGTATGCCCCCTCCCCCAATCTGCTCTCTCCTATATCCTCCTCCATACCCCCTCTGACTTTCTGGTAGGGCTAGATGGATCTCTATACCCCAGTGCCTGTGTATCTTATTTCCCAGTTGCATGTAAATAATAATAATAATAATAATGATATTTAAAAAAAAACATTTGATTTTAAAACTTTTGAATTCCAGATTCTTTCCTTCCTCCCTCATCACCCACCCTTACTGGGAAGATAAGCAATTCAATATATATCCTACCCATTCTTTAAGGTCCAGCATAGATGCTACCTCCTCCATGAAGTCTTTTGAGATTTCCCCTGAAAGTGATTCATTTAGCTCTCATTCAATGGATGTTCATTAGGTACTTGTTTTATGTATTCTTTCCTTTTTTTTTGGAGGGCAATTGGGGTTAAGTGACTTGCCCAAAGTCACAGGGCTAGTAAGTGTGTCAAGTGTCTGAGGTCAGATTTGAACTCAGGTCCTCCTGACTCGAGGGCTGATGCTCTATTCACTGAGCCACCTAGCCACCCTTTGTGTGTTCTTTCTTAGGAAAGTTGTATTCTGTTTTTGAAGTTATGAGGTACACATAAACTTTAATTGTATGATTCTGTGTGTATGTATGTATAGATAGCTAGTTAATTCAGTGATTACTTCTTAGTAATTTTGGATGAAGCACAAAAAACATATGCAATTGGGAAACTTTTTAAGTGGTGATAACTTTGGGATCATGGAATATACCATCAAACTCCATCTAGAGAACCCAGGTGAACAAACATTTCTTTAATGGAAAAAAAAGGAGTTATTTGTTAGCTATGGTGTCTAACCCCCATCATCCACCAAAATATTCTCCAGAGCATGATGCAAAATGGATTGAGTGGAAGGGCTGCAAGCATTACCAATGATTCCAGTTTGTCAGTTTCTTTTCTTTTCCCAAAGGTTTTGGGCCTTAGTGAAGGGGCAACATCTGATGAAATCAACCGGAGCTACCGGGAATTAGTGAAGATTTGGCACCCAGATCACAACAGGCACCAAGTGGAGGAAGCTCAAAAACATTTCCTAGAGATCCAGGCTGCTTATGAAATCCTCAGTAAGTTTAGGAAGTCCAGAGACTCCTGAGAAGTTGGAAAAAGGAGGCAATGAGGAATTAAGAAGCCTGTCCTTTGCCAGGGGCTCTTCCTAGGAACCTCTGTCTCTGTTGTTTTGTTCACTGTGTTTCTCCCAACAGAATGGGGGTGGTGGTGCATGAAACTGCTATTATTGGGGATGAAAACCTTTTATTGCATTAGGAAATATGAATTTTATCGTAAAGTTTTTAATCTCATGGCTTTTGTTTTCTTTATTGTTTTTAAATCTTGAATAATGATGGGGCAAAGGGAATGCTATGAAACATAAAAAATAATTGATCTTTCATGACATATGTCATCTATTTTGGTCTCCCCCCCCAATATATTGGAGATGATAGCTTTGGAATGGTAAACTCAAGGAGTCTATTAGTATCTGTTCATTTATTGAGTGTCTATTCTATGCAAGGCACTGTACCAGGCACTTTCAGATATACAAAATAAATACATGGTTTCTTCTAAAGCAAGTACACAAATAAATATGATAGAACACAAGAAAGTGCCATGTGCCATGAGAGAAACAAAGTGCTGTGGGAATTAGGAGGCAGAAATCACATCTGTTTGGGAGGATTAGGGAAAGCTTCAGTAATCCCACTACTTCTACATTTCATCCACTAAGTAGGACTATTGATCAACCAATCAACAAGGATTGATTAAATGTTTAATTTGTGTCAGGCAACATATTAGGGGCTAGGGATACAAAGACAAAAATGAAGCAGTTCTGCCTGCAAGAAGTTTACATTCTATTAGGGGAAACTACATTCAAGAATGGAAGGAAATACAAAATACAGGGTATATCAAAAGTATTATTTGTTAGAGGGAAAGGAATCACCAGCAGCTTGGAGGATCAGAAAAGCCCTCATGTAAGCCTAGGCTCTTGAGCTCAATTTTGAAGGCAGCTAGGAATCCCAAGAGACAAAACTGAAGATTGGATTAATTCTAGGTATGGAGAGCAAGCCTATGCAAAAGCACAAAGTTGGGAGATGGATTGTTGTTTGTAAGATACAAAGCAGACTAATTTGCCTAGACCATAGAGTAAATGAAGAGGAATAATGTGTCATAAGCCTGGAAAAGTAGGCTGGAGTCAGGTAAAGAGAGCTAGAAATGTCAAACAGAGGTGTTTGATCTAAGGGATAATATGGAGCCAGGGCAGCTAGGTGGTGCAATAAAGCTCTTCCTGAGTTCAAATCTAGCCTCAGACACTTACTAGCTGTGTGACCCTGGGCAAGTCACTTACCACTGTTTACTTCGATTTCCTCATTTGTAAAATGAACTGGAGAAGGAAATGAGAAAGCACTCCAGTATCTTTTCAAAGAAAATTCCAAATGGAGTGATGAAGAGTTGGACCTGACTAAGCAATATGGAGCCACTGGAGCTTTTTGAGGAGGGGAGTGATAGGGTTGGGCCTTTCCTTTAGGAATATTACTTTGTGGGCTATGTGGAACAAAGGTGTCAAACATGGGATTAAAATGTAATTACAGGGGCAGATAGGTGGCACAGTGAGTAAGAGCTCTGGCCAGGAGTTGGGAGGACCTGGGATAGGTTTCAGCCTCAGATACTTAACACCCACACACCAAAAAAACTGGTCGTGTAACCTTGGGCAAGTTACTTAACCCCAATTGCTTTAAAAATGTATTTACAAAATGTTTAATAAAATAATATGCAATAGAACATAGATAATGCTAATATGTGTTTTTCTAAGTCAATATATAGCCCGCAGGAATCCTCATATATAGTTTAATGGCCCATTTCTTTTTAAGTTTGAAATCATTGATGTAGAGGATGGATTGAAGAAGAGACTTGATACAGAGAGACCAAATAAGCAGCTATTGCAATTGTCTGAGGAAGATAATGATGAGCAACTGAACTAGGGTGGTGACTTTGTGGGCAGAGAGATGGATGTATTTGAGAGAAGTTGTGGACATAGGCTTGATTCTATTTAGCAACTGATTTGATGGGGTGGTAGGTAGGGAGAGTAAAGAATTGAGGAAACTTAGAGTTTTAAGAAGGATGAGGATATCCTGGGAGAAAAAAGATTATTCTGAGAGAGTGTGGGGTTTTTTTTGGGGGGGAATAGTGGATTCTACAGGAATATTCAGAGAAATAAATGTATGTATGACTTAGATATGAAAGGTCATGTTATAAATAAATTAAAGGAATAAGGAAGAAATTAACTTTAGGACCTATGAATTCATGACCAAACAAGGGATAGAGAGGACCACTAAAGGTAAATGGACAGTTTTGTTTACATAACTGTAACACCAACGCAACATTCACAGTGCCTATGGCTACTAAAAATATGCCAGCATAGTGCTCAATCACAAAATATAACAGACTCTCCACATAGAAAATAGAAGCTAAACATTTATTCAAACACAAGAAAACTGAATCCCCAAACCAGTAAGCCGATTCAATCATAGTAGCAAAGAAGTTAATAAGTCATAACTGCACAGAGAGCCACAGAATCCTTTAGCCTTCCCACAAACAACATTTGCTCACAAGCCTAACTGTTTCCCTCAGGTCTGTCCTCTCCTCCCTCCAGTCTCTAACTGCCCTGACTTCCAGCTTCCTGTGGGCTCTGTTTCACCCTTCAGCAAACTCCTCCCACCACAGGCTCCATGTAATTACATTCAACCTATTAGGGGGCAGGGTATATCTTCAAAGCAGGGAAGGTCTTCAAATTCCCTTTGACTTATTAAAGGGCAGGGAAAATCTTCAAATTCCCATTACCATTACATCAACACTAAAAAGTTTTTGCACAAACAAACCCAAAACAACTAAGGTTAGAAGAGAAAGAGTCAAGTGGGAAAAATTTTCTGCAGCAAGTTTCTCTGACAATATGAAGATTTTTTCTAAATCACTAACAATTAGAGAAATGAAAACTAAGGCAACTCTGATGTTCTCTCTCATTCCTACCAGATTGACAAAATTGACAATTAAGGAAAATGACAAAGGTTGGATGGGCTGCTGGAAAATAGATACATTACTATACTGTTGGTAGAGCCAATTACTCTGGAAAGCAATTTGGTGCTATGCCCCAAAAGCCACTACTAAACTGTGAATACCTTTCAACCCAGCATTTGGACTCAGTTCCAGAGGAGAAAGTGAGGCTGGTGACTTTGCACAGCCCTCCCTCACTTAAATCCAATTCACTTGCAAGTCATGGCATCATCTTCCTGATGCCATGGTTCTCTTCTAGAAGGAATTACAAGCAACAACACTGCTAGAGCTATACTCCAAAGACATGGAAGAAAGCAGAAAATGACCCACCTTTAAGAAAATATTTATAGCAAATTTTTTTATGGTGACAAATAATTTGAAATTAAGGATGTGCCCATTAATTTGGGAGTGGCAAAACAAATTTGATATAATGAATGTGATGGAATACTATAATACCTTAAAAAATGATAAAAGGGATGGTTTTGGAGAAGCCCCAAAAGACTTGAAAGAACTAATTCAGAGTGAAGTAAGAAGAACAAAGAGAATGATTTATGTCATAACAACATTTTAAAAAGAGGAACACTTTGAAAGACTGAGAACCTCTAATCTTCAATAGGGGCTAAGTATGATTCCAGGACAGATGATGAAGCAGAGATGTGATGGACTAAACATGAGAAATAAAACATAAAGTTTTGGACATAGGCAATATGGGAATTGGTTTTACTTGACTATGTATATTTATCACAAGGATTTTCTTTTGCTTTTCTGTGTGTGTGTGTGCGCGCGCTGGGGTGGGAGGAATAGGTAGAAGAGGAAATGCTTTTTACATTTTTTTTAAAAGGAATATTGGGAGAGATCTCATGGGGCCGAGATCTTGGGCAGGCTCAACTGTCCCTCTGGCTTATAATATTGATTTTTTTTTTAAGCATGTAAAAAGGGGCTGTTCGACGAATTCCATGGGGCATACTCAAAGTTGCCCTTCCTGATTTTGTTCGACTACTTTGGGGCCTGCTTCTTTCTACGTAGTAAGTGATGAAGTACTAAAAGGACTTGGTATTTTAGTAAGATGTGGTAAACCCTGTGTGGCCCTTTGCTTCTGCCCTGCCCAGTTTTAGATACAATAGACACTTATTAACGAACACTTTTACAAACATCTCTTAAAAGACTTTATATTGATTGTTAACAGAAAGGAGGTTATGCCTTTTTTTTTTTTTTTTTGCTTTTTGGAGGGCAATTGGGGTTAAGTGACTTGCCCAAAGTCACAGGATTAGTAAGTGTGTCAAGTGTCTGAGGTCAAATTTGAACTCAGGTCCTGCTGACTCCAGGGCCAGTGCTCTGTTCACTGTGCCACCTAGCCACTCCTGAAGGTTATGCCTTTTAAGTAATATAATTGACTGAGATTTTTTTTTTGTCTTTTTATGTTATCTCTGTTTTATTTTTAATCTAGAAAACCAGGATTTGAATTTGAGGTATTATAATATGTTATTATCACGGAGGCCTTAGAATCAGGAGAGACATGGATCAAAACCCTGCCTCTATACTTACTAGCTCTTTTTAAAAATTTGTTTATTTTTAGTTTTCAGCATTCATTTACACAAGATTTTGAATTACAAATTTTCTCCCTGTTTTTCCCCTACCTCCACTGCAAAATAGCAAGCCTACTGAATAACCCTTTCCCTAATCTGCTCTCTCTTATATCCTCCCCTAACACCCCTCTAACTTTCTAGTAGGGCAAGATGGATTTCTATACCGCAGTGCCTGTATATCTTATTTACCAGTTGCATGTAATAAACAAATTTTTAAATATTTTTTTAAAACTTTGATTTCCAGATTCTTTCCCTTCTTCCCTCCTCACCCACCCCCACTGGGAAGATAAGCAATTCAATATCAGTTGTACACGTGTAGTTACACAAAATGTTTCCATAGTAGATATATTGTCAAAGATTAACTATATTTCCCTCCATCCTATCCCGCCCCCCCTTATTCTATTTTCTACTTTGACCCTATCCCTTTTCAAAAGTCTGTGCTTCTAACTACCCTCTCCCCCAATCTGCCTTCCCTTCTATCATCCCCCCTCCCATCCCCTTTTTCCCCTACTTTCCTGTGGGGTAAGGTACCCAATTGAATGTGTATATTATTCCCTCCTTAAGCCAAATTCAATGAGAGAAAGCTTGACTCATTCCCTTTCACCTTCCTGCTCTTCCCCTCCATTATAACAGTTTTCCTTTGACTCTTTATTATGAGATAATTTACCCTAATCTATCTCCTCCTTTCTCCTTCTCTCATTATATTCCTCTCACACTTCTTCATTTTATTTTTTAGATATCATCCCTTCCTATTCAACTGATCCTATGTCCTCTAAGTATACATGTACACACATATGCACACACTCACATATGTATTTATACACACACCCTCCTATATATATTTATGTATACATATATATGTATATATATATATATATATATATATATATACACACATATATGTTCTCTTCAACTATCTTCATACTGAGAAAAGTTTCATCAGTTACAATTATCATTTTTCCATGTAGGAATGTAAATAGTTCAACTTTAATAAGTACCTTATGATTTCTTTTTCCTGTTTACCTTCTCATGCTTCTCTTGCTTCTTATATTTGAAAGTCAAGTTTTCTGTTTAACTCTGTTTTTTTCATCAAGAATACTTGAGAGTCCTCTATTTCATTGAATGACCATATTTTCTCCTGAAGCATTATATTCAGTTTTGCTGGGTAGGTGATTCTTGGTTTTAATCATAGCTCCTTTGACCTCTAGAATACCATATTCCAAGCCTTTCAATCCCTTAATGTAGAAGCTGCTAGATCTTGTGTTATCCTGATAGTGTTTCCACAATATTAAAATTGTTTCTTCCTGACAGCTTGTAATATTTTCTCCTTGACCTGGGAGCTCTGGAATCTGGCTATAATATTCCTAGGAGTTTTCTTTTGGGGATGATTTTCAAGAGATGAAGGGTGAATTCTTTCCATTTATATTTTGCCCTCTGGTTCTAGAATATCAGGCTATTTCCTTGATAGTTTCTTGAAGGATGATTTCTAGGTTCTTTTTTTGATCATGGCTTTCAGGTAGTCCAATAATTTTTAAATTATCTCTCCTGGATCTATTTTCCAGGTCAGTAGTTTTTCCAATGAGATATTTCACATTGCTTTCTATTTTTTCATTTGTTTGGATCTGTTTTATAGCATCTTAATTTCTTACAAAGTCATTAGCTTCCATTTGCTCCAATCTAATTTTGAAGGAATTATTCTTTTCAGTGAGTTTTTGAAATTCCTTTTCCATCTGGGCAACTTGGCTTTTTAAGGCATTCTCCTCATTGGCTTTTTGGGCCTCTTTTGCCATTTGGGCTAGTCTATTTTTTAAGGTGTTATTTTCTTCAGTGTATTTTTGGGTCTCCTTTAGCAGACTGTTGACTTGCATTTCATTATTTTCTTGCATCATTCTCATTTCTCTTCCCAATTTTTCTTCTACTTCTCTTACTTGATTTTCAAAATCCTTCTTGAGCTCTTCCATGGCCTGTAACCAATTCATATTTTTCTTGGAATCTACTGATGCAGAAGTTTTGACTTTATTGACTTCTTCTGGTTCCATGTTTTGATCCTTTTTGTCCCCAAAAAAGGATTCTGTATAGACCACAGAATTGTGCTTCCTCTGCTTGCTCATCTTTTTTTTTCCTTTTTGGAGGGCAGTTGGGGTTAAGTGACTTGGCCCATGTCACACAGCTAGTGAGTGTATCAAGTGTCTGAGGCCAGATTTGAACTGAGGTCTTCCTGACTCCCAGGCCAGTGCTCTATTCACTGCACCACCTATCCGCCCCCAGCTCTGCTTGCTCATCTTGCCAGCCAATTACTTGACTTTTGAACTCATGGTAGAACTCTGCTTCCAGAGTGTAGAGAACTTTGTCCCAAATCGCTGGGGTTTTCCATAAATGTTGTCAGAGGTCTCAGGAGGGTTCCCTCTCTACAGCCACCACAAACTCTGGCACATTGGCATTTCTCACCCTAGGACCACCTCCCAAGGCCATGGTCTGGATCCAAGCAGGTCAAAGCAAGAGTGATTACCCTCTGAATGGTCACTTGGTCCCCCTAAAATTTGCAAGCCAGGAGCTCCTGAGGCAGCCACATGGCAGCAGCTGTAGCTGTAGTGCCAATACCACCTCTCACCCAGGGGACAGGTGCTAGACCACACTCTTCCTTCATCCAGTTCCAACAGAGTTCCCCACTGACCTTTTACTTTCTCTTTGATGTTTATGGGTTGAGAAGTCTGGAAACTGCCACAGCTGCTGGTGATTCTCTCTCCTGGAAGTCTGCTTTGGCCAGTCGTGGCCACCCTGGGTCTGGTCCTACACAGCTCACATGGGACTGTGCTCCACTCCCAGCTCCATGTTATAGACCCTTCCTATAGGCCTGCTTTCAGCAGGAGATTTGTTTCTCTATTACTTTGTGAGTTTTGTAGCTCTAAAATTTGTTTAGAGTAATATTTTACAGGTATTGGAGGCAGTTGATCTTACTAGCTCTTCTTTTTTTGGGGGGGGGGCAATTGGGGTTAAGTAACTTGCCCAAGGTCACTCGGCTAGGTTTTTTGTTTGTGTGTGCATTAAGTGTCTGAGGCCGGATCTGAACTCAGGTCCTTCTGACTCCAGGGCTGACACTCTACTCACTGCGCCACCTAGCCGCCCCCACTAGTTCTTCTTAATAGGGGTTTGGGAACTAACTGGTATGTTGAAATTAGTAGTTGAGAGACAAGCATTTCTTCTTAGCCCACAGAGAAATTTGGATTTTTTCTGAGCCAGAAGTCAGACCGAGTCACACATGGGAATTTTTAGAGACACACATGGCCCGTGAGACAGTGAACTGAGGAGGAAAGACTATAAGAACTAAGGAGGAACAGCATCAGTGGGGAAGAAGGTGTTACCAGCCCCACCCAGGACTGAAGAAATCAGGCTGTAAAGAATTGGTGCTATAAGGGCCACAGGTCAAACAAGAAACCGAAAGGAGAGCTGAGTTGTTGTGCAGGCATCTGAAACAGAATCATCCCTTAGAAGATTGGGGGATGTTCTAAAAGGTTTACTCCTTCCCCCTTCCTGTGCCTGATCAGTAATGGGCATCAATAAAACACTCTGCTTCTCTTTCCTGTTTCTTGATTTTTGCCTTAAATTTAAAGAAGCAAACGGCAGGAAATGCATAAAATTTAAAGTAGGGCAGAGTCAAAGCTCCCTCTGGATGTTAGAGATTTTCCCAACTGTGGGCTCTGAGCTGATGTGATTGTATTAACAACTTTTCAGTCAATAAAAATTTAGTGTAATATAAACATCATTTGGGGCTGGAGGAAGAGATGAACCTGAGGGTTATTATAATGCCCTAGGCTAAAGTTGAATGAACAGTGTGTGGTTCTTACAGCTTCTGATTTTGAAAAAGGGAGGCAGGCATCATGGAGACAGGTGGGGATCAATGAAATTCAGCTTTGCCTCTCCTAGAAGGTAAAAGGAATCAGAAAAGATCAAGTACTTCATTTTGGGGGGGTCATCCACCTGATATATAGGTATAACACACACACACACACACATAAAACCGGAGGCAAGTCATTTAACCTAAGTCAGGCTCATTTTCCTCCCCTATAAAATAGAATAATGCCTATAGTCATCTCATAGTGTCATGTGGATCAAATAAAATAATATATGGAATATTCATGACTAGACCTCAAAGTGCTCTATAAATGTCGGCTAGTACTATATTTATTATCTGATGGCCTATCATGGAAAAAAAAGACTTTTTTTAAGATTATAAAACTCTGTTCATATTGGTTTAGAATATATTTTTGCATAAAATAGCTTATACTTTTATGGTCTTCAAGTTGGTCTGTTTCTTCATTTGCAGAATATGTAGACTGGTCTAGATAGGATTCTCAGGTCCCCTCTGGCTCTAATTTCTGTGATTCTATGAAAAACATTTACCTACGCCCTGTTTTTCCTCTCTCCTTGTACTGGCCCTCTTGCTTATCCTGAAATGGATTATACTACCAGTTATACTACCCTCAATTGTATGTAAATCTGGTGTCCTATAAAACAGACTGATCACTTCTGTAAGGGAAGAAAATAGTCCATCCTCAAATCATTTTAGAGCTTAAAAGGAACTTCTTTTAACTTCTTCCTTAGAAACCTATGGAAAGGTCCTCCTCATGGTGCAGAAGAGGAAACTAAGGCCTTAAGTCTAAGCTCAAACTTAGCTTGTGGTAGAACTAGGTCCAGAGCCTAGGTCTTCTGAGTTTTCTATTTAAACTCCTCCCACTACACCATATTGCCTGTATTAGCTTTATTTATTTATTTATTTAGTAATAAGGGAAATTAAAAATCTCTAGGACATCCCCTGAGAACATTCCCAAAATGGAAATTGTCCTGTTCCTTGAAGCAGAGTCCAATTAAAGAAATATATAAATGTACAATTGAAATAAAGGATACTAGTTCCTTATTCTTCACCAAACTTGGTTTTATAAATGTCAATGTTGATCTGTTGTTGTTTTTACTCCACATTCTTGACAATTCATCATTTACTTTGGTTGATATAGGAGACTGGAAGGAAAAGGAAATAATGTAGACTGAGTGGCATTTCTAGGTAAGACCTCAAGGTGGCACCATAAGGCTGCCACAAACTGTAAATATCTGTCTCTTCTTCCTCTAGTTGGCTCTTGGTTTTTTTTAATGGGCTCCATTTCTAGAATTAATTACTTCTCTTTTGACGGAGAGAGGTGTGTTATTGTGAACAAGATTTACATGTAGCCTTCCAGCCAGAGTGAGTTTCCACTGCATGTTTATTAGCTGTATTTGATCAGATGATGACACCAATGTAGCTCTCTCTTCTTGGGAACCTAAGGATAGTATGAGTCATTCTGGTGACACATGATGTCATAGATTCTTTCTATTCTGTTATACAATGACTTTTGCTCCTTGGGTTGGATTTGATTTTCTACCCAACTCCATGTTGCTTCCCTTTCTCCTCTCCCCCTCGCTTTTTTTTATTTGTTTTTGTTCTAGAAACTTTTATATGAAACAAAAGTGAGTTTTATCCCAATAATTATTTAATCTTCTTATTTTCCTCTTCAATCACTTTTCCTCCTATCCCCCATACTTCCCAAAGTCCTTTTGTTGTGGCTGATGATCCCTACTGCTGCCATAAGCAAAGAGTTAGAACTCCCTGGTTTTAACAATCACTGACTGGTTTGCCCAGAATAAAATAGCATTCTGATTAAGAAGATGTGACTTCGATAAGTTTTACCCCATTCGTGCAGGACCTTGATTCCATTTCAGAATTGTAACAGGTTATGGAAATGTGACTGCTGGGCCCTGGCAGCAAGTTGGTTTAGTCCCTGGAAATAGCATCAGAAAGGGCAGCTAGGTGGCATGTGAATAGAGCATCGGCCCTGGAGGAGGACCTGAGTTCAAATCTGACCTCAGACACTTAACACAAAAACTAGTTGTGTGATCTTGGGCAAGTCACTTAACCCTAATTGCCCTCCAAAAAAAAAAAAGGAGGAAAGAAAAAAAAAGTTGATGGAAATAACATCAAAAAGATATTTTGCCCTAAATCAGAGGAACCAATCTCTTCTAAGAAGAGATGATACTATGGTAGGGCAACAGAACTAAGTGATTGGTAGACAGACTTCTCAGACGTAGTGCAGTTAAAGGGATTAAACATTTTAGAGAATCTTTAGTTAACTGTCAAGCTCAATTTATCATTTCTCAGCTTAGTCCCAACTTCCTTCCTCACAAGACCTGCTCATTCCTGCCTCTATACCTTTGCTGAAGCAATTTTTCCTACCTAAAATGCCCTTCCTTTTCCTTTCTGCCCATTTGTATTTTATACTTCAAGGTCCAATGTCACTGAAACCCTTTCTGACCTGAAGCAATTGATTCACCACAGTTTTCTGTGAATCCCCTCTCTACTCCTATTAACTTACACTTTTTTTTTTAAACTTACACTTTTTTTTTTTTTTTGGTTTTTGGTGGGCAATTGGGGTTAAGTAACTTGCCCAAGTCCACACGGCTAGGTTTTTATTTGTGTACTCGTTAAATGTCTGAGGCCGGATCCGAACTCAGGTCCTTCTGACTCCGGGGCCGGCGCTCTACTCACTGAGCCACCTAGCCGCCCCTTCAATCAGGCACTTCTTATAAGCTTCTGGAGGGTGACTTATCTTATCTTATATTTTCCATGAGTATCATAGAAGCTCTTTATAACCCATCACTTAATGAATAAATGAGTAAGTATATGTGCAAGCTGAAATTCTATCGGAAATATAATCACAACACTAATACATCCTTTTCAGACATTAGTAATATTTTAGCAAAGGTCAAATGATAGAGAACAGGGTATTACTAGTCCTAGTTGTGCCTGTAGACAAGAGATAAGTCATTTAATTTCTCTAAATTTGTTTTTTTTCCTCTGCATATAGCAGTACTATTTAAGGTAACAGTACTGCTCTGCTAAAGAGGGCTAGTTTTTTCCTCTTTCTGGCTCCAGTTCTTCTGTGACAGGCATCATTCTTTTCCAGGTACTCCTTCAACTCTCCCCACCTTCTTCATTCCAGTCCTCCAGAGGAATGGTTTTCCTTTCAAGATCACCTTGGGAAGACAATGGGAAAAGAAGGTGGTCAAAAGGCCACCTCTCATACCAACCCCAGCTCATCACAGTCATATTCCTACTGAAACTGCTGACTCATTGTCTAGGATTGATCCAGGTCCACAATTTCTCCTTGGTATGGGAGATTAAACCATATGAATCAATAATTCTCTTTTATTCATCTTGAGCCAAGATTTTTTTTTCTAGAAATTTTTTTATACCACAGTTGTGAAATTCCTCTTTCTTTTAGGTACCCCACCCTTTCTGCCTTTCTTCTGCTGAATCTGAATACTAAAATAAATGGATCAGCAATGCAATGGTTAACCATTTTTGTCTTAGAAATTAATTTTAAAACAAAAAGGAAACATGAAGTAAACTCTTAAGGAACAGAGATTGCAGAACAGGTACACCTCTCTAGGGAGAATCTGTTTGCAGTAGCACGAACCATTTCATTTACCTTGTCTCTGTGGTTCCTATGTAGCTGACCATGCAATTCTAGCACTGGTATCCTGGCATTTGCTACTACTCTTGACTTCCAGTCTGAAGTAAAATTTCTGATCCATATGGCATCATCTGTCACGGGCTGATTGTATCTTCAATTGTTCCTTTACCAACATGCTTGCTCCCACACTCTTCTTAGGATTGGAGGGTAGGTTTTTTTCAGTCAAATGTTGCTGGGGCAACACTAAATCTCTGAGCAGTTAAGGAGAAGAACACAGGGAATTTCTGTTCTGACCTACAGGAACCCATTTCCAGCACCTTTACCCCCTTAGGAACTCTAAAGAGCATATATATAAAATGAAGAGGTTGGATAACATGATATCACGATATGTAAATTGTCTCCCAGCCCTAATATTTAATGATTCTGCAATCATACATCTTTCATTGAATAGAGCCCTATACACAGATATTTTGGTCCAACTCTCATTGCACACCAGGCCCTTCTATCCTCCACTATCTCTTGACGTCTGTCCAAGTTCATGTTCATTGTTTTTGTGATACTATCTAACCACATCATCCTCTGCCATTCCCTTTTCCTTTTGCTTTCAATCTCTCAACATCAGGATCCAGTGAATTCTATCTTCTCATTATGTGGCCAAAGTATTTAAGCTTTACCTTCAGTATTTGACCTTCTAAGTGAATAGTCTGAATTAATTTCTTAAAGTATTGATTAATTTGATCTCCTTGCTGTCCAAGGGACTCACAGAAGTCTCCAGCACCACAACTCAGCTTTCCTTGTATAGCCATACATTGCTACTCGAAAAAACATAGTTTTGACTATACAGACCTTTGTCAGCAAGGTGATGTCTCTACTTTTTAGTATGCTGTCCAGATTTGCTATAGCTTTCCTTACAAAGAGCAAGTATCTTTTAATGTCATGGCTGCAGTCTTCATCTATAGAGATCTTTGAGCCTAAGAATATAAAATCTGACATTGTTTCCATTTCTTCTTCCTCTATTTGCCAGGAATTTATGGGACCAATTGCAAAGATCTTAGGGGTTTTTGTTAATATTAAGCTTCAAGACAGCTTTTACAATCTCCACTTTCACCCTCATCAAGAAGCTTCTTAATTCCTGTTCACTTTCTTCCATCAGAGTGATACCATTTCCATATCTGAGATTCCTAGCAACCTTAATTCCAGCTTTTGATTCATTCAGCCTAGCATTTTGCATGATGTACTTTGCATATAAGTTAAATAAATAAGGTGATAATATACAGCCTTATCATATTCCCTTTCCAGTCTTAATCAGTTGTTTTATGTTTGGTTCTAACTGTTGCTTCTTCGCCTGAATACAGGTTCTTTAGGAGACAAGTAAGATGATCTAGTACTCCCATTTCTTTGAGGACTTGCCACATTTTGTTGTGATCCACATAGTCAAAGTCTGTATATATAGGCATACCTCAGAGACATTGCGGGTTCAGTTCCAGACCATTGCAATAAAATGCATATGCCAATAAAGCAAGTCAGAATTTTTTTGGTTTTGTAGTACATATAAAAATTATGTAGATATATCATATATATATGTATACATATATATATATATATAGGCTATCATCTATTAATTGTTAGAATTTAGGGTTAACAATATATCAACAAAAACAATGCATGTACTTTAATTAAATGATATTCCATTGCTAAAAAGTGCTAACCATCATCTGAGCCTTCAGCAAATTTTAACCTTTTAGGGGGTCTTGCCTCGATTTTGAAGGCTACTGACTGATCAGGATGGCAGTTACTAGAGGTGGGGAATGCTGTGGTAATTTCTTAAATAAGACAACAATGAAATTTGCCACATTGAACTGACTCTTCCTTTCACTTGAACTCTCAGAGGTCATAGTAGTGTTATTAATTGGCCTAATTTCAATATTATTGTGTCTCAGGAAATAGGGAGGCCGAAGGAAGCTATTCCATGGAGCAGTCAGAATACTTATAACATTTATTAAGTTCACTGTATTATATAGGTGCAGTTAGTGGTGCCCCAAAATAATTAGAATTATAACATCAAAGATCACTGATCGCAGATATTAACATATAATAATAATGAAAATGTTTGAAATATTGTGAGAATTATCAAAATATGACACAGAGACATAATGTGAGCATATGCTGTTGGAAAAAAGGCACCAATGGACAAGGGTTTCTACAAACCTTCAATTTGTAAAAACACAGTATCTATGAAGTTCAATAAAGTGAAATACAATAAAATGAGGCACGCTTATATAATAAAATCTAAGGCAGATCAAGTGAAATAGTACCATCTTTGTTTGTTTTTTGGAGGGTATTAAGGTCACATGGCTAGTAAGTGTTAAGTGTCTGAGGCCACATTTGAACTCAGGAAGATGAATCTTCCAGGCCCAATGCAGTATCCACTGTACCATTTAACTGACCACCTGACCCATAGTAGGTAATTAATAAAAGCTTGTTGACTTGAATCTATCCCTCACAGGCCCCAATTATGTGATTATTTGTACAGTAGGTTTTCTATCAGTGTATTTCCCTGTATTTATTTGTTTATATTTTTATCTACTTTTCTGTGTATATTCTCTGATAAGCCTGAGCAGCAGGGACTGTTTCACTTGTCTTTGAATTCTAGCACCTAGCATACTGCCTGACAGATAGGTTAGTGATATGCTAATTACTTGGAACAGTAATCATTTTGTTATGTTTTTATTTTGTGACAGTGATTCTTATGCATATGTGCTTTAACTGACACTAGTCTGCCTCAGAATGTCTGATGTTGACCAGAAAAACCCAAACTGAGCTGGTTTCTAGAACTTTAGTTGTTCTTCATCCTTTGTTTTTGAAGAGGACCAATGACATTACAGGATGTCTTGACTTAAAAATGAATTGGATTTTAGTGAGGCAGAGCTGCACAAGTCATCAACCCTGTTCTCTCTTCCTAAGTCATGGAAGTCCAGTGGCAAGACAAAAGTCAAGATGACTGGTGGTGACCCATGATGCAGTGGATGACCTTGGTGTTTTCAGTGACCTTGGTGTCTTCAATGTCTGGCCAAGTTTGAAGTGCTCCACAATGCATGCTTCACGGCTGTTGGAACAAACTATTCTCATCCTCTGGCAGAGGTCTCCACATTCATAGACATACCCCTACCTTGCCAATGTGTTTGAGGTCTGTCAGGTATCCTCAATCTGGTTTAGCGTGTCTGCTGAGACAATTTACTGGGGTGTGGCCACTGCACATGTTATATGCTATAGCTTCTTGGAGCCACAGGTGAGAGTTGGTGAAGGTGGATGAATTGCCCTGAAAAGAACTCAGCAAGCTCTCACAACAGAGATGCTAGTCCTCCTTGAACACCCCATAAATGCCAGAACTTTAGTTCTCTGTCAGTTGATTTCAGGCCATAGAGATATTTCATTTCCCCCTTTGTTATGTTTTTAAAGGATGGATATTACTCCAAGGACATATGCAAAAGTTGTAGCTTCTATAGAGCACACTTCAGTAACTATTACTGAGATTGTAATGGACATTGACAAGGGTATGCCAAGTATTTTCAGACATTATTTGAGCCTACAATGAAATAGGATAAGTTCAACTGAGGTACAAAGTAAAATTGGGGTGAAAACAAACAACAGCAAAAATAGAAAATAAGCAAAGACCTCTAGAGTGACCTGGAAGTTTGAGGGATTATTATTGGTCATTATTGTAGTTATGGTTCTAATGTCAGTGCCTTCTTTGTTCGGGTTTGATTTGGGGTCAAAATGAGGCACTCTAATCACTGAACATTTAACAAAGAAGATTTACTTTGACCTAACACGGCAAGAATATGCAACAAGATTACAGTGGAGATGGCACACAATGAATCTTGTTAGTAATCATCAGGGTATGGTGACTCATGGTCTTAGGCACCTGCTAAGTGGGAGAGGCACAAACTCCACATGGCTGGGACTTTTAATGCCCACATATATAATGGATGGAAGTTACAAAGAGTCAATTTCAGGCTTGAGGACAGCAAAGGACACAGGAGACTTAGGTTCCCACATACATCTTCCATATCCTGGGATTCTATGTCTTTCAATGGAACATTTTGGCTGCTCTAGCCCACTTTCACTCATATGGACTGATCTTGTAGTTCACTAAAACCTTGAGATCATTTAAACTGCTGTTTAGCTTTACGCTCCCTCATCTTTTTCCTTACAAAGTTGTTTTTTTCCCCCACCTAAGTATCCCTATTAATCCCCATTATATGGGATTCAACCCAGAGCTCAACTTTGGATTCCAAATTATGTGGAAGTAGTAGGTAGGCTTTATGTTGTATTAATCAGATTATATCTGGAGTATTTAAGACCTGTATGCCACATGTTAGGAAAGTCATTGGTAAGCTGGAGTACATTCTAGAGGACAGCAAAGGGCACCAGACACTTGGTTTCCTGCATAGTTCTGCTACTTTGTTTAAGCTTATGCCTTGGTTTCCTAATCTGTAAAGGAGCAATGGAAGGAAATGACAGAGAGGGAAATTTAGGCTAGGTAGCAGAAAAAACTTCCAACAATTACAGCTATTCAGAAATGGAATCATCACTTGAGGTCTTCAAATAAAGGTAGAATACCCACTTTGTTATGTTTTAGAGGGTATATGGGGGAGATTCTGTTTAAGGTACTGCTTGTACTTAGATGGATCAACTCTGAGGTTCTGAAATGCTGAGGTTTCAGAAACTAACAAAAAGTAAGGAAGTTTCTGGTTAATCTCCTCAAACTCAACTTCTTACCTCTCATAGCCCTAGGAGGCCCCTCCTAATATGCATTTCTGGAGACTATAAGTTTTCAGAGCAGAATCCTAGACACAGCAGTGGGGCAAGGAGAAAATGTAAACTGAAATATTATATATAACGTATTGTATTACTTTATGTTCTCCCCTTTCTCCCCCCACCCCACAAAGTTCCTGCATCCTGGAAGTTTACTTACAGTCTAAGGAGGGAACCAGGATTACTATAGCAAACACACATGAAGTAGAAACATACAATGCTCTCCCTCAGTTCCACTACTAGCCTCCCTGGCTTCCTTTAAGTCCCAAATAAAATCCAATCTTTTACTGGAAGCCTTCCTCAACTCCTTTTAATTCTAATACCTTCTCTTAATTATTTCTTAATTATCCTGTATATAGTTACGTATATATGTATATATGTTTGCATATTGTTTCCCCCATTAGACTGTAAGCTTCCTGAGGTGGGCACTCTCTTTGCCTCTTTTTGTATGCCCACCGCTTAGCACCGTGCCTGGCACATTTTTGTGGATGCTTGATAAATGTTAATTGATTGGCTGAAATTAAATTAAGGAGCAGAGTTCATTACAGGTGCATCCAGCTAATGGACTTGGAAAATCCCCTCTGGCATGACGCCTGGTAGTGCCCAGAACCTGAGCAGTAGAGAGGGCGGCAAGGGGTGACCCATAGACCGATGGTAACGGTACCTGGGCGGGGATAGTGAAAGCCGCGCAAGCAGAGCTGAGGCCACGCCCACAGCTGGCGGTTGCCCTGGGTTACCAAACATGCTACCCCACCCCCACCGCCCCGTGGCTATTGGGGTTTCGGAGTTTAAAATTTGGGGAAGCAAATAGGAGAGACAGAGAATGGAACTGTATGAAGCAAGGGGGCGGAACCCTTTGGGGTCAAAAGGGAGGAGAGGTCTGTGGGCAGTAGAGATAAGAACGAAGCTAATCCATCCCTTTCCTCCCCGGCTCTCGCCTTCGGCAAGCTCCGGAAGAAGCTCGGCTCTTTCCGCCGCGCTAACTCGGCTCTCCAAGCCAGCCAGCGCGCGCCGCTACCGCCCGCTTTTCAGGGCAAGGACGGTTCTGCGCGTGCGCTTGCGACCCCTCCCCTCTCCGTTTCTTCTACCTTGTCCCTCGCTCTCCTCCCGGGCTGGACTGGTGCTCTCCCAACTTGGGGTGTGGGGATCAGGGTGGCGCTCGAAGTGTTGGTGCCTAGTGCTGGGGTGAAGTAGGGCTGAGGAAGGAGGCGGGACCAAACAGGAGCTCCCCCACCCCCTTCTCCGCCCCGGAGGGTCTCCCAGCGCGTGCCGCCTCCAGACTCCCGCGTACCTAGACCAGCCTGTTGCCCGCTGTTTCCCACCTCCCCAACGGCCTCGAGCTCGGCGCCCGGGTTCGCGCCGACGCGGGCACGCGCCCGGCTCGCTAAGCGCTTCGGGCGCACGCGCTGATTGAGGCTCTCGGGTGGGGCGGGCAGATATCCCCCCAGAGGGGGTCGGGTTGAATACGCCGGAGCTCCTGCCCCCTTGGGCCGCGGAGGTGATTCCCTGCCCGGGCCCCCCGGGGCCTTGCTGAGGTGGGAAGTGGGGGAGGCGGCGGCGGCGGATACGTGGAGAGCGGGGGAAGAGCGCGGCGGCTGAGGAGGAGGAGGGGGAAAAAGAAAAGGTCCCCTTGCCTCTTGTCAGACCCCCGGGGCGTCCCGGAAGCGGAGCCCCAAGGCGGGAGGCGGCCGAAGCGAAAGCGACCGCGGGGGAGGGGTGAGGTGAGTCTGGGGGAGGGGAGGGGAAAAGCTGGTTGAACGACCCAGGTGGGGGAGGGGCCAGGAGTGGTTTGGGGGGGCGGGGGGTAGTCCTGAGCTTGTGAGAAAATGGGAGCATTGGGATGCGGCTCCTGCAGGCAGGGATGGCGGTGGAGGGGGAGAGGGGGAGGAGGAGGAGGAGACGGTTGGGGGCTGTCCGAGAGGTTTCCTTGGGGCACGGGGCAGAGAAACAATAGAGTAAAAGGGGGACTTGGTGGCTTGGGAAGCCGTGGAGTAGGTAATAATAGTAATGCCCCGTAAGATTAGAAGGGAAGATCTAGGTAATGGAGAGGTTGGGGTATAGTGCATAGGGAAGATAACAGGGCTTGGGGCTATCAAAGGAAAGAGAATTGAAGAAATCAGTGATAGCATTTTAAAATAGAGGGAAGGAGAGAAGAGGAGGAAAGGGGGAAACAATAAATGACGGGGTGCAAAGAAAAATCATTAGTGTAGTGTAGGAGTGAATTAAAGAAGAGGTGAGACCAGTTGGTGAAGAAAGGGTATAGGTAGTCTGTAAACCCTGGTTCCTTTTTTTTCCCTAGGTTTTTCAGTATGATTGAATTTATTTGGAATCCAGATCTTTTTCAGGCCTCATCTCTCTGCTGTGGGGAACTTTTTTTTTTTTAAGGATTTGGTGATTATTGCTCATTCTGATGATACAGGTTATGCATTAACATTTGTTTTCCCTCTGCTCAATAGGTAAATTATTACTACATGTAAATTACCCTTGGCCAGTGAGCTGGAGAGGAGGGAAGAGCATAACTGAGAGGCTTTGAGTTGAGTTAGTTGCAATCCAGCAATCTGTGGCTTTGGTGAAGGCCAGGAGTTTGTTTCCTTTGTTATGTTTGTTTTAGCTACCACCTTCTTGGAACTGTATTAGGCAGTTCTGATAAAAAACTAAACTGGTTCTATTTTTTAAAATTATGTTTTCTCACTTAGCAATGGCCCATTTGTTTTGTATACAAAATTGGTTAATTTCATGATAGTAATACCGCTTCTCCCCTATTGTTCCTTGATGGTGATGCTCTTATCTATTCTCTTTTTTTCAGAATGGTTTGAAAAGATTATGAGAAAACAATTATGATATTTTAAGAAAAATACCTCCTACAGTCTGGATTGATTAATATTGTTTCTTGAAATGCTGCCTGTGGTCAGATGTTCATAAATCCAGTTTAAAGCTTTTCCTCTTTAAGGTTTGCTTTCTTAAGATTGTTGGAAGAGTATAAGTTTATATCTTAGGGACCAAGCTAGTAGTTACTTTTCAACTGTCCTAAAGTCCATTTTTTTTTGGTGGGCATTTAGTGTTCTGAACTGTCTCCTTTCTTGGCATGTTGTGAAAAGTGAATCCAGTTGAGAATTGAGAATTTGATTTGCAGTGGCTTCATTAATGACAGTACAGACTTGCTTGTTGCTAAATCTTGATTACTTGCTTGGTTTCTTATTTTTCTTGGCTCTAACAAAGTTGCAATAGTAAATAAAGTGAACTGGTGGAAATTCAAGCCAGATGAAATACTGATTCTGGTAAATTGGGGGCACATCTGGACAATTTACTGAGCTGGTATCCTGCTCTTTGTTGTTTGAGAGCATTTTTGTGGTCCCAGGGTTTTTTGTTAGTTGTTGGGGTTTTTTTTTTTTTTGCCTATATTTGTGATTTTTTTGGTGTGCCTTAAATTTTTTTTAATTGGTTCCTTTTGTTTTTACATGAACTTCATTTCCAAATATATCTTTCTTCCTCCCTTATCCTTTAGGATGTCCCTTGTAACAAAGAATTAAAAAAAGAAAGAAAAAGTCAGTTAAGCAAAACTAACCAACACATCACCAAAGTCTGATAGCATATGAAGTGTTCCTATTATTAGTCCCTACCTTTGTGAAGAAGGGAGGGATGTACATTTTCTCACCCTTTCTAGGGCAACCTTTGATTTTATTGGCATTGGGATAGGCAGTGACATCCTTGGGGTAGACACTGACTCTACCAATTCAGATCATAAACTATTCTGCAACTTTCACTCTTAGAAAGTTGTTTGGAACATTGAGAGGTTAAGAGACTTGACTGTAAGTAAGCACAGAACTAGCATGGCAGACTGAAGCCCTAAGTCTTCCTGACTTCTGAGGCCAACTCTCATTTACCATAGCTCTTTGCCTCAATTGGACACACCTATTGCTTTGTTAGCCTTGTATACCACTGTACACAGTATACATGGCACTCTTCAGTGTAGATAATATGTGGGGTCAAAACCTCAGAAAACCAGAGAAAATCCACAGTGTCCAAGTGTTCTTCAAGGCATTTTTAAACTTTAGTATTATATGATATTATATTTGGAATCAGGAAATTGGGTCTCAGATACTATCACTTAACTCTGCCTCAGTTTTCTCTGTAAAATGACCTGGAGAAAGAAAAGGCAAACCACTCTAGTGTCTTTGCCAAGAAAACCCCGAAATGGGGTCACAAAGAGTCGGAACAACTTTCCTGGAACAACTTGATAACAACATTCACCCTAAATGTAGGTAATAACTTGGAAATTGTGAAGGAAAGAGATGGTCAGAGTAGAGAGAAACACCTGGGGACTGAGGAAATAACTGTATGTCATGGGACAAAACAGCTTGGGAAAAGGGTGTTCTTAATGGATTAGAAAGCTGCAGATTATGGTGGACAAGAAAGGCACACACTTAATGTCTCTATGTGGCTGCTTATGATATCCTACTGGAAGCAAGCACTACCTTAAACAGAGCTCCATCATTCTGTAGGAGCCATTTTACTCGAAGAGCATAAAGTTGCCCTATTCTTATCCTGTCTCACAGTGTGGTTATCAAGGAATGAACAAGAGAAGCAACTGGAGATTTGGTTTCTCTCCATCTCAGGGTACTGGTTTTACCTTTAGAAGGGTGGATCCCTGGGGCGGCTAGGTGGTGCAGTGAATAGAGCGCCGGCCCTGGAATCAGAAGGACCTGAGTTCGGAGCAGGCCTCAGACACTTAATCCACACAAACAAAAACCTAGCCGTGTAACCTTGGGCAAGTTACTTAACCCCAGTTGCCCTAAAGGGGCGACTAGGTGGCGCAGTGAGAAAGAGCGCTGGCCTCGGAGTTTGGATGAGCGCCGGCCTCGGAGTTTGGATGACCCGAGATCAGATCCGGCCTCAGAAAATGAGTACCCACGCATAAATAATGACTAGCCGTGTAACCTTGAGCAAGTTACTTAACCCCAATTGCTTAAAAAAAAAAAAAAGAAGGGTGGATCCCTCCTTTGCAGCTCCTATTGAATAGCTTCTATTCTCTAAAGTATCTTGAGGGTGTATAATGAAATTTCATGCTTCCTGTTTTTACCCTTTATTATGACTACCCAGATAGTGAATTGGTTCCTAGAGGAGGAACTACCTGTTAGTGATGCTATTTACAAACTTGTTTTCATTTAATATTTTGGCCGCAGTTGGTGATTATCATGCTTGGTCACTTTTAGATATGACTTTTATTATGAAATAGCACTGGACTTGGAGTCAAGAGATTTGAATCTCTGACACTTGTTGTATAACTCTGGGAAGTTACTTAACTTTTCTGAGCTTCAGTTTCCTCATCTATAAAATGTGAATAATAATAATGCATTTCAAACCTTAAGTTGCAATATAAATGCTGATGTGTGCATATGTGTGTATAAAACAGCATTTTTTAGGCAGGATATATCACTAGGTAATCTTAAACTCAAATCCTGACAGAACTCAGAAACTACTGGCAGTAGCACTATCTTTACAAAAATTATTAGTGCTATTTTAATAACAGTAAATTACCACGTTTGTATAGCAACTTAAGGTTTGCAAAGCACTTTCCATATATTATCTTATGTAGAATATAAGGCATCATGGTAGAAAGCTCCCCATGAAGCCAGGAAGACTTGGGTTCAAGTACTGGCTCTGACATATACTGTATCAGTGCTCTGGGCAACTAAGACTAGATTGTAGGAAAGGTATCAACCTCTTTTGATAGAGGGAGTTTACTTGTGCAAGAATTCACTATGCCAATTAAGTCACAGGGCTGGTCCCTAGCTATGTATATGAGTATATGTCATCTGGCAGGGGTTAAATTTCATTTTGACTTGAGTCTCCTTATTAATCAGTTGAAAAATTCAGCTGGAGTAGGAGATGGAAATTTCTGTTAAATATGTTGTCTCTTAGCTCTGAGGTTTCATTTTATACCCAGCAAATTGGCAAAGAGGTTAAAAGATGTAAATGGCCAATGTTGGAGGACTTGTGGAAAGATGAACACACTAATGTGTTGTTGGTAGGACTCTGAATTGGTTCAGCCATTCAGAAAAACAACATAGTGCTTTCACTATGCAGTTCACTATGCAGTGAATGTGTTTAACATGTCTTTATATTTTGACCCAGAGATCTTGCTGCCAAGGAGGTCAGTTACAAAAAGAAAGGTCCCACATGCACCAAAATATTTATAAGCAGCATTTTTTGTAATATCAAAGAGCAGGAAACAAAGTAAATCCCCATCATTTGGAGAATGGCTAAACAACTTTTGGTATGTGAATGTAATAGGGTATTACTGGTCTTTACTGAAGAATAAGAATTCAGAAGCATGAGAAGACTTATATGGACTGAAGTGCATTAAAGTAATCAGAACCAGAAAAAAATACCCACAACATAAATGAAAAGAGGAACAATGGCAGAATAATGGAATGATGCTTTGAAATTATACATCAAGCTGGTTCCAAAGAAAAGGTGTCCAAGGGCACCTGTGGTACTGTGTGTGTGGAACATGGCAAATAATATCAGAATTTTTTAATGTGTTAGTTAGCTGAGCTCCTTTAAATTCTTTTTATAAGGAATGCTTCCTTGGGAGGGGGAAGTTAGTGGGATACATTGGGAAATGTACATAATGTAAAAACAAAAGATATAAATAAATATTTTAATAAATATATTGTCTTTACATGTTTACAGTGTGGAAGGTACTGTTTATTGCACATTGAACTTTTCAGCCATACCAGCAAACATAGATACTTATCTTAGCAAAATCTGTGTATATGTGTGTGTGTGTGTGTGTGTGTGTGTGTGTGTGTGTGTGTGTGTGTGTGTGTGTGTGTGTGTTTGAAAATTGCATTGTCATTGTGGAGCAATCTGTGCCAGTTATCTGCCTTTGAGGAAATTCAGAGAATTTTATCCTTTTTCATTTGAAAAAAATTAATTTGTTTGCTGGCTACCTTTTCTTATGTTCTAGGCAGATGGCTTCCGACTGTGGGAAGAACAGGAAGGGAATTTTGGGGATGTTAACTTGGTCTGTACTGGGCCAGTAACTCATTGCTGAAATCACTTGTTTGGCCCTGTCATCTGTATAGCTAAAATGAGTTATCACACTTTGGCAAGTGTGAAATATGCTGAAATATACTGTCACTGCAGAGTGACAAAAAATGGTCTAAAGTTGTGCCTGGCCTCCTACTTGATTTTTTCTAAATGCTATAAAAATAATTGTCTTTTATTGCGACAAATAAAAAGACTTCCCAACACATTTTACAGTGTTTTTCTTGCCTCTGGGGTGTCCTAAAGTTGTTCTGAGGTTTTTAGTTCGGATCTCACAGAGTAGATCTTGGACACCCATTATCCAAGTGAAATTATTATCTTTGAGCTTTGCCTCATTTTGAGGCAGTGTGATCCTTTAAAGATAGATTGGTTCTGAAATACCCATTAAGATTCTAACCAGTTTTCTGGATTCCTAGGATTGACTTTAGGCCAGCATGTCCTTCCAGGTGACTAGAGAATTAGAATTTATTTGATTCTGACAGACATCCCTGATGTAATGCTGGGTCCTAGCAACTATCTGTGGGTTTGTAGGTGTAGCTTGGGTGTCCAGTGACTTAAATTAACCAGTTAATTTAGACTGTTAACCAGTTTCTGGTTGATTATATTAATTTTAACAAGGTGACTAGGAGTATCTATTGTCTGCAGAGCCAGGTGAGCCATTTTACTGGAACAGAACCTTAAATAGTATCCCTGCATTATTGGGAAGGGGAAGGATATGGTAGTTATGGGAAGCTTGAATATAGAAGAATGATTATGAAAATGATTTAATTATAAGTATATTATTTTAGAGGAAATAACCTAATTTTTGACCAATAAGACTTGTGGTAATAGCATATCAGTTAATCATGGAATGAATCAGGGTAGATAGGTGAATATATTATTTCCCTTTTGACTTGAAGATGCCACTATTATTTACTATAGGATGTGTCGGAAAAGACCAGTTTATAAAACCAGTCATTTTTGCCCAAATACTTAGTAGTGAGTTTTCATTATTTTCAAGCTCTAGCTCAGGAGCTTTACAGTATTCTTCCTCAAATTATCCACACAGTCTCTGATTCCAACATGTCACTGCTGTTTTCCCACTTATCTTTTCCTGTGTTACATTGATTTTGATTGTGTATTATTGTTTAATTCAATTATTTCTGTTGTGTCCAGTTACTCTCTTTCAGCCCTTGAGCATATTGCCTTGTTACCCTCTGGTCCACTTTCTTCACGTGACAAGCTAGGTTAGTTGCATAAGACCTTAGCAATAGGACAGGATCTCTTAAAAGTTCTATCTTAATATGTTTCATAGAACTTTCTTAAAAGTTCTGTGCAACTGAAAGACCCTTGTCAAATAACTGAACCATTCCTTTGATTTTCTTAAGGTTTGATGATTTGTATTTACTAGTTTGTCAAATAAATACCCAGGTTTTGTTATGCTGTTTTTTAGTTCCTTACTGCTCTGATAATCTTTCTAAGTTCACAGTATGAGGTAAATATTTATTTAGGTCTGCTGGATTCACAATAACATGTAGCTTTTGTTTGTAGTCTGAAAGCCTATAATGTACTGATACTGTAAATCCATCTAATATGATGTATCATGTGTCAGTGTTCTCTGGACACAGAAAACACAACCTGTAATTGGTAAATGTTGTCTTGCCCATAGAAGGTGGCTAGGTGGCTCAATGGTAAAGCACTGCCTGAAGTCTGGAAGACCTAAGTTCAAATCTGGCCTGAGATACTTACTAGCAGTGTGAGCCCAGGCAGGTCACTTAATTTCTGTTTGCCTTAATCCACTAGAGAAGGAAATTGCAAACCGTTCTAATAGCTTTGCCAAGAATGGTCCACAGGGTCACAAAGAATTGGACACAACAACAACAAAAATGGGGCCTTGCCCATAGGATACTTTAGGAGGCTTCAAGTCCGCATAAGTAGAAAAGATCTTTAAAGAAATATTTGATGCCAGTATCTTGGTTCCTCGGAATTTCAAAAATAACGGTATAGAAAGTTAATCAGAATTAGATTAAAATTCCTAATTTACTTCATTGGTGACAGAAAATGGAATTGGGAAAACAATCTAAACATAATTGAATTAACCAACTGCTCCATTGTGAAATAGCATTAGGATTATCAGTTTCTCCTCAGCTCTTGAAATATGCTCAGTATTAATGATATATTTACATTTTGATTCCATGGAATATTATTCTTGCATTTAAATTAAAAAAGACTTGATAGCTACATATAGCCATAATCTGTCTTGCAGAGTTCCAATTAATATTGTTGCTGGACAGCTGATAGAATGATTCGTTGGCCCATATTTAAAAGCAGTGGAAAGAGAAGATGGAATCAACATTTCTTTTTCTTTGAATTCTGTTAATGTTGCTAGTATGCTATCAAATGATACACCTAAAACAAGAAAGTCATATTAAAAAGGTTGGTTTGTCTTTTTTCCAATGCCATTTATTCCAAGTTAAAAGTCTCTAAATTAGTGGTGTCATATAGCTGAAAGATTTAGATCTTTTCTGTTTTGCCCTCATTAGAAAGTATTTTTCTATAAATACCACAATGCCTGTTTTAGAAAACTTTATTGTGGAAGTCTACTTCCTGTATTTAACACAACATGTTAAACATATACGTATATATATATATGTATGTATGTGGAGATACATATGTATATATGTCATATCATATAATTCTTGTGCAGTTGATCTAGTATTGTCTTTTATTCTGTTTATTGTACCTTAACTCTCCTGGGTTGATCAACTGAAGAGGATGGATGAGACCAAAATAATGAGAATCATGGAATCTCACCCACCCTCTCTTTAGAGAATTGCACCCAGACCATATGTCCTACTTTTAGACCCACACATTTCACTATAAACTAAAATATGAGGCAGCAGCTTTAAGCAGAAGACTGTAGAGAAAACTTTAAAAGTATATAGTAGCATAGTTATTTGACTGGAAACGGCAACAACAGCATACTAATGTAGAACAACAAGAAGTGAATCCCTTAAGGAGAATGTGCTATAGAATTCCCATATAGATAGAATGTTACTCACTGATAAAAATAAGTAAACAGTGTACTAGCTAGTATCAAGTGGTTCAACATCAGAAATTGTGATAGGATTTCATCAGTGGAAATGACATTAAAGAAAGAACCATTTCCACCTATTTTGCTACTGTACCCTAAAAACCTATCCATTTTTCTTGCAGCTGAAATTTCCTATATGCTATGTCTTCCCATTAGAATGTGAGCGCCTTGAGGGCAGGGATAGTGCTACTTTTCTACTTCTAAATCCAGCATTTAACACAGTGCTTTGCACATTTTAAGTACTTAGGCTTCATTAACATGTGGCCAGGATACTAGTAGGAAGAGGTACCTTTAATGCTATAGGATTTTTTTCTGGTGATGTTATTGTACTGCTTTTACTAGGCCTACTCACTCTTCACTGTGCCACATTTCTGCTGGGCACATTATTCTCTTGGTCCCTTGATGACTCCTGTGCACACAGCCTCTGCTCTGCTGGTCTCTTGGTATCTCTGCTGGTTCTTAGTCTTGAAATGATTGTTGGGAATGTTGTCTCTATTGGCATGTTTTGCTATTTCTTTGGTGACTTTGGTGACTTGTCCCTAGTGATCCTCTGGTAGCTGCTGGGCATGTAGTCTCAGCTGTGTTGTTCTAATGGCTGCTAGGTTATTTTTGTATCACTGGCCTTTGGGCTCATCCCTTTAGGGCCAGATAAAACATGTCAACTTCCATTTGTGAGGGTCTAGTGGCTAAAACTTTACCTTGGTAAGGGTAGGCCAACAAGCCTTATAGTCTTAACCACTTTATTCAGTCAACAAATGCTAGACAGAGTGCCCCATGACTAAAATTGTCTTTTTTTTTTTTCAGAACATTATGACCGGGGTAGAGACCAAAGCTGTTATAGATAAAGTATATACTTATGTATGTACTTATATACACATATTTCTATATTCACATATATATTTATATATAACTCCTTTCTCTCATTTTCATTTTTCATCCCTCTTCTCATCTTCCCCTTCACCTTTACTTTCTTTTTTTCTTTATTTGCTTTTTGGAGAGGCAATTGGGGTTAAGTGACTTGCTCCAGGTCATACATTTAGTTAAGTGTTAAGTGTCTGAGTCCAGATTTGAACTCAGGTCCTCCTGACTTCAGGCTCTATTCACTGCTCCACCTAGCCGCCCCTCACCTTTATTTTCAATTGCCTAAATAGATACGTAGAGTCCAGAACAAAGAAAATTATAGTCCCACTCTCGACTGCATCAGGAGCATTACATTCACTTCTAGGAGCCTCATATAAAGAAGAATATGGACAAACTGGAGCATGTCCAGAGAAGGGCATCCAGCTTGGTGAAAGGACTAGAGACCATGCCATATGAGGATTAGTTGAAAAAACTGGACACGTTTAGCTTGGAAAACTGAAGACAGTAGGGACATATCTGTCTTTACGTATGTGAAGGTCTTTTGTTTTGATGAAAGATTAGATTTTTTTGTTGTTGTTATAGAGAACATAGAGGCAATAAAGAAAGTTTCAGAAAGGAAAACTTTTGCTCCCTCTGAGGGAAAACCTTTCTAACAGAATGGAATGGAGTACCTCAGGGGGCAGGAGGTTTCCTATCCTTGGCAGTCTATAACTTGGGAATGTTATAGATAGGATTCCTGTTTAAGAATGGGCTCACCTGCAATTTGGAACTATGCCCAAAGGGCTATAAAACTGTGCATACCCTTTGATCCCTCAATATCACTGTTAGGTCTATATCCCAAGGACGTATAAAAAAGGGGGGGCTTATTTGTACAAAATATTTATAGCAGCTCTTTTTGTGGTGGCTAAAAATTTGAAATTGAGAGGATGCCCATCAGTTGGGAAATGGCTGAACAAGCTATGGTATATGATTGTGAGGGAATATTATTGTGCTATTAGAAATGACAATCAGGATGATTTCAGAAAAATCTGGAATGACTTAAATGAACTAATACACAGTAAACTGAATAGAACCAGAAGAATGTTGTAAACACTAATATCGTATTATGAAGAACTGTGAATGACTTACCTATTATCAGCAATACAATGATCCAAAACAATTCCAAAGGACTAATGATGAAGCATACTGTTCACCTCCAGAGGAAGAATGGATACTATCTGAATATAGATGGAAGCATGTTATTTTTCATTTTCTTTCATTCTGTTTTTCATTCAGATCTTCTTGTACAGAATGACTCATATGAAAGCATTTTACATGATTGCACATGTATAAATTATATCAGATTTCTTTCTGTCTCAGGGAGGGATAGAATCTGGAACTCAAAACTTTTTTTGAAAAAATGTTTAAAAATTGTTTTAACTTGTAATTGGGGAAGAAGAAAACATATTAATAATTTTTAAAAGTAGACTTGATTGGATGACCTTGAAGTTCTTTTTTATACTGAGTTTCTGAGATTTTTTCTTCTCTCTGGTTTGCTTTTTTGTACTTTCCGCTGAACATCTTTCTGTTTTTCCTTTGTGCATGTTTCAGTGGTCTGCTTTTTTTTTTTTGGCATCACTATTCCTAACCCACTTTTCTTTTTTTTTTCTTTTTTTTTTAAGCAATTGGGGTTAAGTAACTTGCTCAAGGTTACACGGCTAGTCATTATTTATGTGTGGGTGCTCATTTTCTGAGGCCGGATCTGATCTCGGGTCATCCACTCCGAGGCCGGCTCTCTTACTCACTGCGCCACCTAGCCACCCCTTTAGGGCAATTGGGGTTAAGTAACTTGCCCAAGGTTACACGGCTAGGTTTTTGTTTGTGTGGGTTAAGTGTCTGAGGCCGGATCCGAACTCAGGTCCTTCTGACTCCAGGGCTGGCACTCTATTCACTGCACCACCTAGCCGCTCCCTAACCCACTTTTCTTTCCAGTGATTCATAAATTATCCTTCTTCTTCCTGGAGAATTTAGATGGGACATAGGAACATAGATTTAGAGCTAGAAGTCATCTAGTCTAACTCCCTAATATTACAGATGAGGAAATCTTACTGTTTTCTTTAAACATTTAGAAGGAATGTCATGTGGAGTATGGTTAACCTGAAGAAAAAATTAGAAGGAAGTAGTGGAAATTATAGATAGTTATTTTTGGTCATCATAAAGAAAAACTTTCTAACATTTTTGAGTTCTCAAATACTGTACTGCTTTATCTGGTAATACAGAGGCTGAATGATCATTTTTTAGGGATGTTATCAGGTTTAATGCATTGAATAAGATGTTGGACTAGATGACCTTTAAGGGCTCTTCTAGCTCTTTTAAGATTCCATGGCTGTAAGTCTTGGGAGCTAGACGTGGGTCTGGGGAGCAGTAGACAGTAACAGCAAAGAATTTTAACAAGTTGTAGATTATCTTCAAAGGGAAGCTCAAACAGTGAATAAGCATTGACTTGGCATTTGCATTCATATAAACTGGTATGGGTACCTCTTGATGTTATGGACCATGGACCAAGCCTGACTCAGATTGGTTTTGTGGTTCAAGTTTGGGATTGTAAGGAAATGAGACTTATATATCATCCAAGAGTTAACAAAAGGCATTTTTTTAGTGATGGGAAAGATATTCAGTCAGGATACAGTGCTGGTTCAGGTAGGGAAAGCCTCTCCTCATTTATATATAGAAATGTGTGTGGCCAGGGTGGAATATTTGACTTTAGGGTTAGACTATCAAGTCTGAAGGGCACTTAACTCAAGGGCAGGCTTTTTTATGCCTTTGGCTTCTGGGAAAGCTGTTTCAGTAGCTCAAATCATAACCCTCTGTACCAATCTTATCTTGGAGAGAGCTTCTTTGCCTTTTAGGGAAAAGCCGCTTATCCTTCCTGGCAGGGTCTTGAGAGATATTGCACCTACCCCCCAGTTTCACAGTTCTTATTTTTATTGGTAACATAAGCCCAACTGCTACTGTATTTTCTTTTTGTTCCAGTGAGAATGGCAGAATGTTATTTGGTATTAATAGAGAAATAGATTATATAAATATAGATATATGTTGGAAATAATCTGTTGTATGGGTTAAGTGCTCAAAGCAACCTTGTAGACTGTGTTATAATGTTCATTTGTTATGTTAAAAGCCAAGCCAGCAGGATCACAGAAATGATAGTTCATATTTATATAGTTCTTTAAAATTTGCAAAATGTTTTCTTCATAAAAACCTTGTACAGTGGATAGTGACAAATATTTTTGGAGGAAGAGCTGAACCTGTGATTGCTCTGTGGAACTCCCAGTATGGAAACTTTTCCCACTGATTCAGTTAAGCAACTTTTTAAAAGTTACCTGTGGCATTGAGAGACTAAGGGATTTGTTTATAGTAACACAATTAGTATGTGTCAGGTAGAACCCAGGTATTTCATACTCAGAGGCTATGCAAGAATTATTATCCCTATTTTTACAGATAATAAAACTGAGGCACAGAAAAGTGAAATGATTAGACTAGGATTATAACTGGTACTTAAAGAGGTATTGGATCTGTGACTCTTAACTTACTTCCTTTGTGCCTTCAGTGCACCATGCTGTCAAGTGTACCTTCTGTTATGTTATGACAAAGCTATTTGTGGGTCTATTATTCTTCTGAAACGTAATGTTATGTGGATTGCCCTAGATATTTAATTGGTTAATGGTATTAAAAGTAGGTTGGGAAAAATTTTATTTGTATGTCGTCTTGTGATTTAAATCATAAATTATTTCAGGTAGCTTTTGGTATGGAATAGCTACTTTACTGGAAGACTTATTTCCAGAAGTTCCAATTAAACTTTGAGTCAGCTATTCTTTCTCTTTTTGGTAGAATCAGTTGCTATGAGGCCTATAAAGAAATATATGGGTTTTGACACCCATTTAACTCCAGAAATTATCAGCACTGTGATTAAGAAGTTATTTTGTATGTTTTAAAAATAATGAACTTAACAAATAAAATGGGCATTTTCATATATAGAGTATAACATACAAAGCATACAAAGAGGATTGTACAGATCTGTACAGAAACCACAGGTTCCTCTTATACAGCTTGCTTTTCCTTGCAAGTGTACAATAACTTTGTATATTTATATATTAAGGGCTTGACTGATCATCCACCTTTGGGGTCCATCTGTCATCCAGATCTCTTCCTCTGGCTCCAAGAAGCTGTAGCACGTACAAGGGCCATACTTTGGTAAAACTGTCTCAGAAGACTGGCTAATCAAGGTTAAGGGTAACCAACAAGCCTCAAACCTGTTGATGAGTTAAAGAAATGTGTGTACCCTGGGCATGTGAAGTCTTTCCCTGGCAGAATGGGCAAATGAGTTTGTTCCAGTGTCCATGAAGGCAGCTGAAGCCCAGGTGCTGTGGAGCCCTTAGAGCTTGGTCAGGCATAGAGGATACCAAATTCATCCACTGTATCCCATGTATCACCAATCTTATTTTTTTCCTTTTTGGAGGGCAGTTGTGGTTAAGTGACTTTCCCAAGGTCACATGGCTAGTTTTTTGTGTTAAGTGTCTGAGGCCCGATTTGAACTTGGGTCCTCCTGACTCCAGGGCGGGTGCTCTGTGCACTGCACCTCCTAGCCGCCCCCATCGCCAGTCTTCTTGAGTTTTGTTTTTGCTACTGGCCTTAGATGACTTTAAGAGAGAAAGAGCGAGGCTGATGACTTAGTGCAATTCTGCCTCACTTAAATCCAATTCCCAAATCAAGACATCATCCTAGATGTCATTGGTCCTCTTCAGAAAACAGGGAAGAACACACCACAATAACTTGAACATAATTTCAAACCTGTCCTACTTGTTTGTGTTTTCTTCAGTTCTCTTCTGTGTATTTAAAAAGATTCAGTGATACTCTTTTCTTTTGGTGACCTTACCTTTCCCTTTCCCTTTCCCTTCACAATTAAAAAAGAAAAGTAACAAGTATACATAGTCAAACAGAAAAATTTCCTATATTGTATGACTCATTTTGTACCTTTAGTCCATCAACTTTCTGTCAGATGGTGGACAGAATTCTTTTTTTAATTTTAAATATTTGATTTTAAAACTTTAAATTCCAGATTCTTTCCCTTCTTCCTTCCTCACCCACCCCCACTGGGAAGATAAGCAATTCAATATAGGTTGTACATGTATAGTTATACAAAACATTTCCTTAGTGGATATATTGTGAAAGAATGACTATATTTACCTCCATCCTATTCCACCCCCCACTTATTCTATTTTCTGCTTTGATCCGGTCCCTTTTCAAAAGTGTGTGTTTCTAACTACTCTTCCGCCCAATCTGCCCTCCCTTCTATCATCCACCCTCTTATCCCCTTCCCCTCTACTTTCCTGTAGGGTAAGATACCCAATTTAGTGTATATGTTATTCCCTCCTTAAGCCAAATTCAATGAGAGTAAGGTTGACCCATTCCCTTTTGCCTTCCTGTTCTTCCCCTCCATTGTAATAGTTTTGCCTTGCCTCTTTTATATGACATAATTTATTCTATTTTGTCTCTCCCTATATCCTCTCGTTATATTCCTCTCTCACCTCTTAATTTTATTTTTTAGATATCGTCCCTTCCCATTCAATTGATCTTTTGCCCTCTGTCTATGTATACCTGTACACATATATACACACATTCACATATGTATTCATATGCACATATACCCTCCTATATAAACATATATATGTATGTGTACATATATATACATTTATATTCCCTTCAACTATCCTCATACTGAGAAAAGTTTCATAAGTTACAATTATTGTTTTTTCCATGTAGGAATGTAAATAGTTCAACTTTGATAAGTTCCTTATGATTTCTTTTCCCTATTTACCTTCTCATGCTTCTCTTGCTTCTTGTCTTTGAAAGTTAAATTTTCTATTCAAATGTTTTTTTTTTCATCAAGATTGCTTGAAAGTCCTCTATTTCATTGAATGACCATATTTTCCCCTGAAACATGATACTCAGTTTTGCTGGGTAAGTGATTCTTGGTTTTAATCCTAGCTTTGACCTCTGGAATATCATATTCCAGATCCTTCGATACCTTAATGTAGAAGCTGCTAGATCTTGTGTTATCCTGATTGTGTTTCCACAATATTCAAATTATTTCTTCTTGGCTGCTTGTAATATTTTCTCCTTAATCTAGGAATTTTGGAAGCTGGCTATAATATTCCTAGGAGTTTTCTTTTTGGGAGCTTTTTCAAGAGGTGAAGGGTGAATTCTTTCAGTTTCTATTTTGCTCTCTGGTTCTAAAATATCAGGGCAATTTTCCTTGAGAATTTCTTGAAGAATGATTTCTAGGTTCTTTTTTTGATCATGGCTTTCAGGTAGTCCAATAATTTTTAAATTCTCTCTCCTGGATCTATTTTCCAGGTCAGTGGTTTTTCCAATGAGATATTTCACATTGCCTTCTATTTTTTCATTTGTTTGGACCTGTTTAATAGTATCTTGATTTCTCATAAAGTCATTAACTTCCATTTGCTCCAGTCTAATTCTGGAGGAAATATTCTCTTCAGTGAGATTTTGAAATTCCTTTTCCATCTGGGCAATTTCGCTTTTTAAGCATTCTTCACCTCATTGGCTTTTTGGGCTCTTTTGCCATTTAAGTTAGTCTATTTTTTAAGGTGTTATTTTCTTCAGTCAGGTTGTTGACTCTCATTTCACAATTTTCTTCCATCATTCTTATTTCTCTTCCCAATTTTTCCTCCACTTCTCTTGTTTTACAAAATCCTTCTTAAGCTCCTCCATGGCCTGTAATCAGTTCATATTTTTCTTGGAAGCTTTTGGTGCGGGAGTTCTGACTTCATTGTCTTCCTTCTATTCAATGCTTTGATTCTTTTTGTCCCCAAAAAAGGAATCTAAGGTTTGATTGGTGTGCTTGCTTTGCTTCCTTTGCTTGCTCATGTTGCCACTCAATTACTTGACTTTTGAGCTCTTTGCCACAATAGAACTCTGCTTCCAGAGAGGAGAGCTTTGTCCCAAATTGCTGGGGTTTCCCAGCTGCTGCAGCCCCCACAAGCCAGATCTTGCCCACTGCCCACACACCCCAGGACCTCCACTCCAGACAGTGATCCAGATCCAAGTAGGTTAAAGAAAGAGCAATTACCTTCTGAATGGTTGCTTGGTCCCCCTATGATCTGCAGGCCAGGAGCTCTGAAGCAGCCCTGCACCTCTGCTACTTCTTGCCCAGGGGCAGGGGCTGCACCATACTCCTCCATCTCCCCCAGTTCCAACAGAGTTCTACACTGACCTTTTACTTTGTCTTTGGAATTTATGGGTTGATAATTCTGGAAACTGCCACAGCTGCTGGTGATCCACTCTCCAGAAGTCCACTCCAGCCACTGCTAGTGGGGCCACCCTGGGGCTAAAACCATAGGCTTATGCAGGGCTGGGCTCAATTCCCTGCATGCTGTGATGGACCCTTCTTGTAGGCCTGCCGGGCTGCGTTCAGTGGGAGATTTGTTGTTCTCTGTCACTTTATGGGTTCTGTAGCTCTAAAATTTGTTTAGAGTCATATTTTATAGGTATTTGAGGTAGTTTTGGGGGGAGCTCAGAGTTTTCCTGCTTCTACACCACCATCTTGGCTCTGACCCTGACAGAATTCTTTAAAAATTTTAAAAGTTAATCTTAATTAAATTTTTTTTCCTGGAATTATGGTTGTGTACTTCAAAGATATTAAATGTACTTGGGACTGGCAAGAAAACTTGAGTGGAGCCACAGTGAAATAATTGGGAAATATTTAACAGCAGTTTAAAAAAATACAGTATAACACAGATAATGTTAATTTGTAGTTGTTGGTTTTTTTTTTTTTTTTTAGAGGGGAAAGGTAGGACAATTGGGGTTAAGTGATTTGTCCAAGGTCACATGGCTAGTTTTTGTGTTAAGTGTCTGAGGCCAGATTTGAACTCAGGTCCTCCTGACTCCAGGGTCGGTGCTGTATTCACTGAGCCACCTTGCCACCCCAATTTGTAGTTTTCTAAGTCAATCAAGAATCATTTTCTCTTTTGAGTTTGACACCACTGGTATACATTGATCAGAATTCTTAATAAGTCTTTTGATGCAATCGGGAGCAGTCTTTTCTTGGCAGCAGACAAGATGGCAGAAGTGGAGCAGAAGAAGAAGCAAACCTTCCGGAAGTTCACCTGCCACAGCATGGACCTGGATCAGCTGCTGGACATGTCCTATGAACAGCTCATGCAGTTTTATAGCGCTTGATAGAGATGGCTACTCAGCATTCCCTCTTGAAGTGCCTGAGGAAGGCTAAGAAGGAGGCACCCCCCCATGGAAAAAGCCTGAGGTAGTGAAGACACACCTTTGAGACATGATTATACTGCCTGAGATGGTGGGAAATATGGTGGGTGTCTATAACAGTAAGACCTTCAGTCAGGTAGAAATTAAGCCAGAGATGATTGGACACTACCTGGGCTTATTCTCTATCACCTAAAAGCCTGTAAAACATGGCCAGCCAGGTATTGGAACCACTCACTCCTCTCGTTTCATCCTTCTCAAGTAATGCGGATCCTAACAATAAAAACAAGAAGATTCTTAAAAAAAGAAAAGAATTCTTAACAAGTCTTTCAAGGTGGTTTTTCTTTATAGTGTTGTTATACATTATTACAGTAAGGTTATTAATTGTATTTTGTTGCAATAATGTTATTAAAAATTATTCTCTGTGCTCTCTCACTTCATGTTGTGTCACTGTATACAAGTTTTCCTAGATTGCTTTGAAATCATCTCTTCATTTTTATATTGGAAAATAGGAGAAGCTATTGCTACTTTCTCAATTTTTATCTTCCTTTAACTACATTTATAGTATTTTATATTATAGGCCTTTTCCTTGAAACTCCTTCTTTGGTTACTTTGAATCTGTGATACTCCCGACAATTCTGACTAGTTTCTTTATTTTCTTCCATGGCTGTTTATTTTGACCTCCAAGAGTGAGCATTTCCCAAGGTTTTGACTTCTACTTAAGTTCTTCTTTATACCTTATTGTCAAAGTTCTACATTCTTACGAGTCTCCAATCCGTATCACTTGTGTTGACCTTTCTCCTAGATCCTATCTTGTATTTCCAGTTAATTGTAAGACATATTTTTATTGCTCCTTTTTGTTTTTATGTAATCATTTTCAAATATGGGGTACCCCCAAAATCTTAGGAGTTTATGTTCTCCTGGGGGACTAAACCATGTATCTACTTAATTAAATATGTTCTATTTTGAAAAGGGAGAAAGGAGTAACCGCTGTGAGGAGTAACCGCTGTGAAGTAGGAGAGAGTGGTGATTCAGAGTAAACTGTGTAGGCAGTGGTTCCTGAGCTAAACCTTAAAGGAAGAGTTGTAATTGAGGAGAGGTTCATTCTAGGAATCATAGGTACTGCTTAAATCATTAGATTGTAGAGTTTGAAGAGTGGCTAGTAGGTCAAATTAGCTAGAATATTGAATACATCCAAGGGAGTGATAAGAGATATGTCTGGAAAGGTAGTGGGAGCCACATTATGGAGTCCTTTAAATACCAGACTGAGCAGATTGTGTTTTATCCTAGAGTGATAAATCACTGACCTGTTTTAAGCAGGAAAGTGACATAGCCAGTACTATGCCTTAATTAACATGTCACCCTTTCTCTTAATGTCATCCCTTTGTTTGCTTTCTACTATTGCTATCCTACTTTAGACCCTTATTTCAGTCTTGAATCATTACCTTCTACTTTGTTTCTGCCTTTGTTCTTTTCTCCTTCCTGTATTCTCTGGACACCATTGCTAGATTAATCTTCCTAGAACTTGTTTTCATCATATTCTTTACTCAAAAATTTGAATAGTTCCCCATTGCCTGCTTTCCATAATTATTTTTATCTTTCCCTTATTTCCCCACATGTCATCCAAACTCTTCTCTTTAGTATCTCTCCAAAATGCCCTATCTCTGTGCTTTTATCCATGTTATTCCTTCCTTCTTGCAAGGCTCCTTAATAGCCTTTTTGGAAACCCACTCTTTAATAGCTTTTCTGCCAAGAGGGGAGTGTGTTCTCAGGGACTGTTTTTCTCCCCATTTCTCAGAGTATGGCTTTTTTTAAGTGATTTTTTTATTTGTGCTCTTATTGTTTTATTCTGGTAATCACTATGTTTATTGTTCTGGTTCTGCTTTTTTCACAGTGCTTGTACGTGCATATTTTTCCATGTTTTCCTGAATTCCTTTTTTTCATGGAATTAGAGGCTTAGAATTGGAAGAAAACTGAGGTTACCTGGGCCAATCTCTTTATTTTCCAAATGAAAAAACTGAGACCCAGAGACATTAAATGACTTACCCAAGGTCACATATAGAATAAATGAGAGAATCTGGATGCTAACCTTGTGCTTGGTTGTTTTTGTTTAGCCATTTTTCAGTCATGTCTGACTCTTTGTGGCCCCCTTTGGTGTTTTCTTGGCAAAGATACTGGCACGGTTTGCCATTTCCTTCTGCCGCTCATTTTATGGGTGAGGAAACTGAGGCAAAAAGGTTAAGTGACTTACCCAGGGTCACACAGCTAGCAAGTATCTGAGGTTGAATTTGAATTCAGGTCTTCCTTACTTCAGGCCTGGCACTCTATCCACTGTGCCATCTACCTACTTGGTACATACTATAAATTATTTTGTGTGTGAGTGAATGCTTTGCGTTGTCTGGTTAGATTATATGTAGTAGCAGGTACTAGGGAAAATATCTTCCATATGTTCTGCTACATAGTACTTGGCACACTTAAAACATTCTAATATATAGATAATATTTGTGATGAATGGTGGATGTGTGAATGCAGGGAAATAATTCTCCTTATTGTGTTCCCTTCCTAAGACTTAGTCTTTAGTAGTACCATTCAGTGGTGATAGACCTTCCTTACCCAACTAAACTTAAGTAAAATGTGAGAAAATTTCAGACAATAAATTCTATTCTGTTGGTTTTTATTACAGGCACAATTTACAATCGGCACTTTATATCAGGCTTCTCTTTCAGCATGGCATATATGTTTTCATAGCAGAAGCCACACAAAACCCCTCGAGGCAAATTTATAGAAGGACATGGATGTCAGGTCACATGAGATTAGCAGTCATGGGCGGGTTATGATCTTTATTACTGAAGAAACTAAATCGTGAGACTGAAGATCCATTGAAACAAATCAATAAGGGCAATACCCCACTTTCATCATACTGTATGATAATCTGCTGTGAATAACTTAGCAATTTTCAGCAATACAGAAATCCAAGATAATTCTGAAGGATTTAGGATGAAAAATGCTATCCATCTCCAGAGAAAGAACTGATGGAGTCAATGCAGATTGAAGCATACTATTTTTTACTTTTTTTTTTCATTTCATATGGAAATGTGTTTTGTATGACTGCACTTGCATAACATATCAAATTACTTGTCTTAGGAAAGATTGGGAGAAGTTTTTTATAGAAAATGGAATTTTAGTGGAGGCTTAAGGGAAGTCAGGGAAACTGGGAGATTGAGATGAGAGAGAGCATTCCAGGCATGAGGGACTACCAGAGACAAAGCCGAGCCAACAGATGAAGTTCTTGTTCATGGAACAGCAAGGAGGCCAACGTTACTGAGTCAGAAGACTAGAAATGTGGGTGGAGGGTAGGTCTGGGTTATAAAGGGCTTTGATTCCTAAACAGAGGATTTTAATTTCACATGGAGCCACTGGACTTTACTGAATAGAGTTGTGAAATAGTTGGGCCTGTGACTTTAGGAAAATCACTTTGGTGGCTGAATAGAGGATAGTTTGGAGTTGGGGGAGACCTGAGGCAGACAGCTACCAGCAGGATATTACACTTATCCAGGCATGAGGTGATGAGGGACTACACTAGAATGGTAGCACTGTAAGAGGAGAAAAGGGGGGCATATTAGAGAAGGTGCAAAGGTGAAATTGACAGGCCTTGGCAACAGATTAGATGCGGGGGGGGGGGGCGGTTTTGAGAGAAATCCAGGTTGACTTCTAGGTTGCAAGCCTAAGGGACTGGGAGGCATCATGCTGTCTTCTAGATAGTAATAGCGAAGTTTGGAAAGGGGAAAGATTTAGTTTATGTGGCATGTCAAAATCTCCTAAAGAGGACTGTTGCATATACTGTTATCTGAGTTTGGCTTTGATCCCATGACAGCACCATACTCTAACCCTCTCCTAGAAGGCATGCTCATTTTTTGTTTTTTGTTTTTTCTGCTTCTGTCTGTACCATTTGTTAGATGCTATGCTCTCCAGGAAGAAAAATTTAGTTGTGCATTGCTGATATAAATTTTTGGCCAAGATAGGGTTTCCTTGGTTAGATTAGTTTGAGACGTTAGTTTCCAGATTAATTTCAAGTTCCAGTTCTGTAAAACTACCTTTTTTAATGTTGTCTTCTGTGTGCTGCCAGAGCATTTCTCAGTATTCAGAGGGTTTTGCTGATTGTATCTGTAATTTACTGAGTTTCCAAGTTCCTTGGGTATGTTTGCAAAAAAATAGGTTGAATAACATTGGACCTGTTATGTACTCCTGACTTATTTTGTTGAGCAGTTTGTTAAATCACCTTTGACCAGTAGTCACTGTTCAATAATAGGAAACCCCTCTAAGTGGTGCTGGATTTCAAGTGAGGAAGACTTGAATTTGAATCCTTGCTCAGACAGAAGCTGTGTGACCCTGGCCAAGCTGCTTAATCTTCTTCAGTCTCGGTTTGTTTTCCTCAGCTGTAAAATGGGGAGAGTAATAGTACTTATCTGTTGTGATAATCAAATGAAATACTATGTTTTGTAATCCTTAAGATGCTCTAGAAATGTAAGCTGTCACGTTCTTTTTTTTTTTTTAAAGCAATTGGGGTTAAGTAACTTGCTCAAGGTTACACGGCTAGTCATTATTTATGTGTGGCTGCTCATTTTCTGAGGCCGGATTTGGTCTTGGGTCATCCCAACTCCGAGGCCGGCGCTCTTACTCACTGCGCCACCTAGCCGCCCCTTTAGGGCAATTGGGGTTAAGTAACTTGCCCAAGGTCACACGGCTAGGTTTTTGTTTGTGTGAGTTAAGTGTCTGAGGCCGGATCCGAACTCAGGTCCTTCTGACTCCAGGGCCGGCACTCTATTCACTGCGCCACCTAGCCGCCCCATTTTTTTTTTTTTTTTGCTTTTTGGAGGGCAATTGGGGTTAAGTAACTTGCCCAAGGTCACACGGCTAGGTTTTTGTTTGTACATTAAGTGTCTGAGGCCAGAACTTAGTCCACCAGCACTATTCTACTTTGGTGCTAAAGTTCTACTCTGTAGAGTCATGGAGGAGTGATCAGCTGCTGAAGGATCAATCAGCATGCTCATAAGGAGGTTGAGTAGAAGAAACTGGTACACTGAAACTCAGCTTGAAAGAGTGAAGCATTACTGTATGTGCTAGGAAATGGCATGCTTCAATTAAACTCTGTAAGCTCCATATTGTTGACAGATTCTACCAATAGCTACATGGTATTGCCATAAATCAAAAGATAGTCATTGCATATTAAAAGACTGTTGATACTTAACCCCAATTGCCCTCCAAAAAAAAAAAAAAGACTGTTGACACAGGTCCATACATATTTTACCACACCTTGGGTAGCCTATATAGGCAGCATTCTCAGTGTCACTATCATTATTTTTTTTATTAATTTATTTTTAGTTTTCAACATTCATTTCCACGAGATTTTGAGTTCCAAATTTTCTCCCCATCTCTCCCCTCCCCTGACCCCAAGAGGGCATGCATTCTGATTACCCCTTCTCCCAGTCTGCCTTCCCTTCTATCACACCCCACCCCTTATCCCTTTCCCCTTTACTTTCTTGTAGGGCAAGATAGATTTCTAAACCCCATTGCCTATATCTTGTTTCCCAGTTGCATATAAAAACAATTTTTAACATTTGTTTTTAAAACTTTGAGTTCCAAATTCTCTCCCTTCCCTCTCCATCCACCTTCACTGAGAAGGCAAGCAATTCAGTATAGGTTATACATGTGCAGTTATGCAGAACACTTCCATTATAGTCGTGTTGTGAAAGATTTAACTGTATTTCCCTCTATCCTATCCCATCCTCCCACTTATTCTGTTTTCTCCTTAGACCTTGTCCCTTTTCAAAAGTGTTTTCTTCTGACCACTCACTTCCCCCAATTTTCTGTCCCTTCTATCATCCCCCAGCACTCTTATGCCCTTCCTCCTTATTTTCCTGTAAGGGTAAGATACCCAATTGAGTGTGTATGTTATTCCTTCCTTAAGTCAAGTCTGAGGAGAGTAAGGTTCACTCACTCCATCTCGCCTCTCCACTCTTCTCCTCCACTGTGAAACCTTTTTCTTTCATCTTTTATGTGAGATAATTTACCATATTCTGTCTCGCCCTTTCTCCTCCTAATACATTCTTCTCACCCCTTAATTTTATTTTTTGGATATCATCCCTTCATATTCAATTTGCCCTGTGCTCTCTGTCTATATATACCATATGGGGGTGTGTGTGTGGGGGGGGGGGGTGTGTGGGTGTGTGTATTCTCTTCAACTACCCTAATACTGGGGAAAAGTCTCATGAGTTACAAATGTCATTTTTCTATGTAGGAATGTAAACAGTTCAACTTTAGTAAGTCCTTTGTGATTTCTCTTTGCTGTTTACCTTTTCATGCTTCTCTTTGATTCTTGTATTTGAAAGTCAGATATTTTTGTTCAGCTCTGATTTTTTTTTTTTCAGCAAGAATGCTTGAAAGTCCTCCATTTCATTGAATATCGATTTTTTTCCCCCTGAAGTATTATACTCAGTTTTGCTGGGTAGGTGATTCTTGGTTTTAATCCTAGCTTCTTTGACCTCCACAATATCATATTCCAAGCCCTTCAGTACCTTAATGTAGAAGCTGCTAGATCTTGTGTTATCCTGATTGTATTTCCACAATACTCGAATAGTTTCTTTCTGAATGCTTGTAATATTTTCTCCTTGATCTGGGAACTACAATATTCCTAGGAGTTTTCTTTTTGGGATCTCTTTCACAAGGCAATCAGTACATTCTTTGCATTTTTTGTTTTGCCCTCTGGTTCTAGATTATCAGGGCAGTTTTCCTTTATAATTTCTTGAAAGATAATGTCTAGGCTCTTATTTTGATCATGGCTTTCAGGTAGTCCAATAATTTTGAAATTCTCTCTCCTGGATCTGTTTTCCAGGTCAGTGGTTTTTCCACTGAGATAGTTCATATTTTCTTCTATTTTTTCATTCTTTTGGTTCTGTTTATTGCTTATAATATGTTGATTTCTCATAAAGTCATTAGCTTCCATTTGCTCCATCCTAATTTTGAAGGAAATATTTTTCTTCAGTGAACTTTTGGGCCTCCTTTTCTGTTTGGCCAATTCTGGTTTTTAAAGCATTCTTCTCATCATTGGCTTTTTTGGACCTCTTTTGCCAGTTGGTCTAGCCTGTTTTTTAAGATGTTATTTTCTTCACTACTTTTTTGGGTCTCCTTTAGCAAGCTGTTGACTTGTTTTTCATGGTTTTTGTGTATCATTCTCATTTCTCTTCCCATTTTTCCATCTACTTCTCTTACTTGATTTTCAAAATCCTTTTTGAGTTCTTTCATGGCCTGTGACCAATTCATATTTTTCTTGGAGGCTGGAGCTTTGACTTTGTTGTTTTCTTCTGATTGTATGTTTTGATCTTCTTTTCACCAAAGTAAGATTCTATAGTCTGAGTTTCTTTACTCTGTTTTCTTATCTTCCTAGCCAAAAACTTGACTTTCTAACTCTTTGTCAAGGTAGGACCCTACTTCCAGTGGAGGTGGAGATGGGTATACTGTTCTAGGTTTCAGGGGTTTTATATCAGCCACTTGATTCCCCACTATCTGTGGGCCCAGATCTCCAGAAGCAGTCACTGCTGCCACTACTCCTGCTGCTGTCACTGCCACCACCACACCGGGGCTGGGACTAGACTCCATCTTCCTCTTTCACCCAGGTCCTTCAGGGTTTTCCCACTGACTGTCGGTGCTATCTTTAGCATTTGTTGGTTGAGTATCCTGGAAACCACCACAGCTGCCAGTGATTCAGTCCCATGAGGGTCTCCTCTGGCCCTCTCTATGCCAATGCAGCCCATGCCAGACTGTGTTCCACTCCTACCTCTGTACAATAGACCCTTTCCATTGGATTTCTATGCCGTCTTTGGCTGAAGATGTGTTTCACTCTGTCACTTTGTGGGTTTTGTAGCTTAGAGTCATTTTTTTATAGTTTTAGAGTAAATTTTTTACAGGTATTTGGAGGGGTTTGGGGAGAACTCAAGCAAGTGTCTGTTCTTTTTCCACTATCTTGGGTCTGCCTCCCACAAAGTAGACCCATCAACATCTTTATGCTACACAGTCTGTTAGGAAAAACACCTCTGTATCAAATGTCTCAAATAAGAGTCTGATAGTTAAAATATGTGTAAGTATATATGTATAAGTGTATTTTAATGTACATATGTCACATAAAAATGAGACCAAGAGCCATTCACAAATGGATAAGAAATCAAGGTGTATGAAGAGTTATGAAAAGAACAGTCCTTACCCTGAGGTGTTTGCTATCAAATTAGGAGAAAATAGCATGTGTGAAGAAAATCGTGTACAAAATATACATACATGAAATGATTTTTTTGTGAAAGGTCACTAGCAACTAGGGCAAAGGTTCCCAACCTTTTATGGTCCTTATATCCCTTGGATTTCAGCAAACCTTACTTCCATTCAGTATGAAAGGAAATAAATTCTAATATTTATCATACATATCTATATAAAATAAAAATGTTAATTTTAATAGGATAATGTAACTTTTTCAGATAGTCCTTGGTACACTTTGACAAACTTCTCAAATTCACTTGGAGTACACATACATACTCCATGTTTGGAACCTCTGCATAGGCAGATCAAAGTAAACTTTCTGTAGAAGCTGGTATTTGGATAGAGCTCTGAAGGAAGCTGGATTGGTAAAGTGAGGTCCAACTTTTTTGGGTCCATCACTTGGAGCTTCCCAGCCTGCTTCCTATCTGCTCCTTCTAATGAAGGTAGTTCTCTCTTTTTTTTTTTTCCTATCCTTGGATCAGCTTCCTAACACCACTTGGGACCCATTCCCTCCTCATTTATCCTCTTCTTCACCTCATCTGCCACATCATGGCTCTGGCAAAATGTAAGTGACACAGAGATACAATGTTCATCTCAGTCCTCCCAGGAACCTTTGGTTTTCTCCTTCCTTATTCAGGAGAGATGAAGAGGAATTCTATTCAGAAATATTGATTAAGCAGTTACTGGGCCATTACTGTACTAGTAGAAGCAATGTATAGTCTGTGTCCTCAAGGAGCTTATGATTTAGTAGGAGTGGTGGGGAAATAAGAGGAAGGTTCAGTGACTTGATGTAGTTTTATTTAGTAGAGAAGCCCAAGTTTGTACATACTGTGTGAGATAGTAAGAGTTAAATTTCCACAGAGCTGCTAAAAATTACTGAAGTAAAAACCACTGATAATAAATTGTGAGAAACAGTAAGGAGTTAAACTTTTGTGGAATTGCTAGACATTACTGAAGTAAGATAAAGGGAATTAGCAGTCAGCAAGTGACCTGACCAGGTAGAAGGTCTTTGCCTTGAGGAACCTTCAGATCGAGATAAGGACTTTGATGAAGGGAGGTTTTCATGATAATAATATAAAATTCTCACTTTTTGTATTCAAGACTCCTTCCTAAAGAAGGGTGGGGTCTAGGGTGACTAGTGAATAGAGTAGGCCCTGGAGTCTGGAGGACCTGAGTTCAATTTCGACCTCAGACACTTAACACTTACTAGCCATGTGACCTTGGTCAAGTCACTTAACCCCAATTGCCCTACCTTCCCCCCTCCAAAAAGAAAAAAAGGAAAAAAATAAGGGTGGGGTCTGCTTCTGGCCAGGGGTATTCAGTTCCTCTGAACTTCTCCTCAGTAAATTTCCTTTGATACCCAAATTTTGGTATCAGTCGTGTTTTTAACAATATCTATATTTCTCACTTGGTTTATTTCCCTTGTTTTATTTTTGCATTCTTTACTTTGCCTACCTCTCTTGTTTCCTCCCTTTTCTATTTTCACATGAAGGAATAGAGACTGTGGTTGTGGGAGCTATTTTTATCTTTCCTAGTAGATTTTACATATGTGTGTGTGTATGTATATGTATGTATATATGTATGTGTATATATATATGTATATATGAAAAGTATATATTTCAGAGTGTCAGCCCACAAAGCCTCTTGATAACATGGAGAATTAGACAGTAGTTTATACTGTGAAAAGTTATAGTTGACTGATGCATTGCTTCCTCCCACTCTGAAAAAGTTTATTTTGTAATGGTGAATATTTCTCTTTGGTAGTTTTATTTTTCTCAGTATTCTTGCAACATCCTTGAGTTTAGGGTAATTGAAGAAGACTTGTGGTTGACTTAAAATTAATCCCAGTTTTTTTTTAAAATAATTTATTTGTAGTTTTCATATTCACTTCCAGAAGATTTTGCATTCCAAATTTTCTCCCCATCTCTCCCCTTTCCCAGTCCCAAGATGGCATGCATTCTGATTACCCCTTCCCTGAATCTGCACTCCCATCTATTCCCCCCACACCCTTCTCTTAATCCTTTCTCTTCTATTTTCCTGTAGGGCAAGATAGATTTGTATACCTCATTGCCTGTATTTCTTATATCCCACTTCTGTTTGATTTGATGTTGGACAAGTCTCCATACAAATACAATAACAGAACCTTTAAATAAAATTATGCAAAATACTGCCTTCTCTCCCAGTGCAGGCCCACATCACCTCACACCTGGACTAACACGGTAACTTGCTGGTTGATGTCCATACCACAAGAAGTCTTTCTCCACTACAGTTCACCACTGTAGTCCATTCTTCACTCCAAAGTGAAATTGCCAGAGAACTTCCTAAAGTTCAGGTCTGACCATGTCTCTCCCCACTCCTCCCCATTAAATAAACTTTAGTGTCTCCCTTTCACCTTCAGAACCAAATATAAAGTCCTCTGTTTAGTCTTAAAAGCCTTTCATAACTCTCCCCTCCCCCTGGAACTCTGTGATTCAGTGACACTGGCCTCTTTGTTGTTCTTTGAACAAGACACTCCATCTCTTGACAGTGTATTTATACTGGCTGCTCCTCATACCTGGAATTCCCTCCCTCCTCATCTCTGCCTCTTCTTACAAGTCCCAACTAAAATTCCGCCTATTATTAAGACTTTCTTGATTCCCTTAATTCTGCTGTCTAACTCAAATCTATTTATTCTAGGATCAAATGAAATAATATTTGTAAAAAGTATTTAGTACAATTTCTCGCATCTGGAAGGCATTATGTAAATACTTATCCCTACCCTTTCTCCTTCTATTGATTATTTCTATCCATCTATTTTATCATCTAATCATCCATCCATCTATCTATCTGTCTATCTGTGTCTATTGTTTATACATAGTTGTTTGCATATTACTACCTCCATCCCACCCCCCCATTAGACTGTACTCCTTGAGAACAGGGGCTATCTTCTGTCTGTTTTTGAATTTCCAGTGTTGGAGATACAATGCCCTGCACATAGTAGGTGATTAAGAAATATTTATAGATTGATTTTATGGTGGTTTAAAGGGACACTACGAAGAACCAGAAACAATTTTTTTTTGGAATTACTGCTTCTGGAACCAAACTATAATTGCCAAGATGTATTGAAAATGGTGAAGAATTTCTTCTAAAGTTTTTTTTTGTTGTTGTTGTGTTTTGGGGTTTTTTTGCTTTTTGGAGGGGAAGGCAGGGCAGTTGGGGTTAAGTGACTTTCCCAAGGTCACACAGCTAGTAAGTGTTAAGTGTCTGGGGCTGGATTTGAACTCAGGTCCTCCTGACTCCAGGGCCAGTGCTCTATTCACTGTGCTACCTAGCTGCCCCTAAAGTTTTTTTTTTTTTAATTGGCTCTTAGATAAGTCTCCTAACTTCTTTGAAGTCTCTCTTTCTATAAAATAAGGGGGTTTGACTAGATGACTTTCCAGCATTGAGTCTGATGAGCTGACCTTTAAAAATGTTCTCTGGAAACAAGGCAATTGATATTCTTGCAGATGGACATTTTTCCCCCTAGTTTGCTCTTCCCAGAATGCCTTACCCCAAAATGATGCATTAAACATGTCTGGAAGGGGCTGGGTGAGTAGAGCAGTGTTTTCATGGTCTCAATTCTGATATATTTTATTCCTCTCCCACTACTAGAGACTGAAAAGTACAATGTCTTTTAGAATATTTTAATGCATTATATGCTGCTTGCATGATGCATTTATTGAAAGCATAATGATAGTACAGTAGTGTGAATTTTTGGAAGATATAGACAGCAAATTATCTCTGCATCTGAGTTGTCAATTTGCTTTTATACAAAATAATTACCTGCTTGAGAAGTATACATATGTAATGAGAAAAGCCTGAGAAAGGTTTGGAAGGATCTGAATGAATCCTGAGTTTAGAGATTGTTGGTAACATAATTTTATCCTTTTCCTTATAGCATCAAGGCATTAAGCTGATACTGGAAAAAAGCTTCCTTGCATAACCCAGGATTCCACTTGGAAGAGTAGTATTAGAAGTGTTTTCAGTTTTGTGTTTGGTTTATCAAGGTTTTGAACATTGATATGTTCTTTTTCTTCATGTATTGATCTTGAATATAGCAGTGTATTTAAAATATGTTATTCACTTAATTTTTAAAATGTTATTGACTTCTGATTTAGTGTTTGGAGGGCTGATTATACCCATTCTAAAACAGATTATATTCATTTAAAAAATCTCTTGAAAAAAGAAAAACAAAATCCTTGTAACAGACACATTAGTTGAGCAAAACAAATTTTCACAATGGTCTTATCAAAATATATATGCTTCATTATGTATTCTGAGTCTATTGTGCCTCTGTCAGAGGGTCGATAAATTGGTTCTTTGGAATCCTGGGACAAAATAATTTGTGATAATTTTCATTTATTATGAATTCTTTTTCATTTTTGATAATGGCAGATTGGGTTTTCTCTTTTTTGTTGAGATGAAGTAATGATTTATATATTTTTTAACTGCTAAATTTATTCCTCAGTGGTTTTTGTGTTTTCAGTTTTTCTCTTTGATTTTCAGAATTTCTGTTTGGGATTTTTTTGATTTGTTGGTTTTTTTAATTTTTAAAACTTGAATGCTTATTTCATTCATATGTTCTTTTTCTTGTTGAAGGTGTTTAAAAGTTAAATATTTTCCCCTGAGATTTCTTTGGTTGTCTCAAAAATTTTGGTTGTTTTGTTCTCGTCATTTTCTTTAATGCAATTATCTGTTGCATCTTTGATTTGCTCTATAAACTACTAATTCGTTATGATTAGTTACTTTGTTTAAGTTTGAATCCATTTTCCAGAGATTCTTTGAGTATAATTGTTACTACATTATAGTCAGCATAAGAAATGTTTAATGTTTCTTTTGTTTTTTGAGGTATCTGGTTATTTTTTGTAAAGGTGACAATATTTTGGCAGAGATCTATCATGTATAACTTTTCTTTTTTTTTTTGAATTGCTTTTTTGTTTTATTTTAAAATAAAATTTAAATTCTGCTAAGTATAGTTTTAAAAGTAATGTATGAGGGAAAACAAAATAGCAAGTGTTTCACTCTTTGACATAAATCCAGAGAGCTTCTTAGCCAGTGAAAATCCTCTTATCACCATCATCTGATGGTAAATCATTAGGAACTTTTCAGGTACCTCAGGAAGAAAGGTCTCACTTTGTTTCTTATTTCTTCTTTGACCTGGGAGCTCAAAAGTCTAGTCTTCTTGAATACAGATCAAACAGACAGGCTTCCAAACTGTCCAACCATTACATCAATACCAAATCACAGTTACCAGAGAGCGAAGCATCAACATCTGGGTTTTCAAAGCTGGGGGGCTCTCAACAACGGCTTCCCAGAGTCTCATCTGATCAAATCACACAACACTTCTCAAAGTGAGCCCCCATGTATAACTTTTCTAAAATTCTATTCAGGTTCTTCTTTTAAAAATATTTTTGTGAGATTTGTCTAGGTCTTAAAAAGGCACATTAAGTTCCCTAGCTGTTATAGGCTTCCTGTCCTTTTCTCCCTATAATTTGATTAACTTTTTCTTTAATTTTTTTAGATGCTGTACCATTGGTGCATTTATATTAAGTATTTGTGTTCATTTGTTTTCTATTGTGATAATGTATTTTCTTTACTTATTTCTTTTGATTATGTCTCTTTTTACTCTTGGCTTGTCCTGAGATCATGATTGCTATGCCTACTTTTTAAAATTTGCCTGATGTATAATAAAATTTGCCACAGGCCCTAATTTTCATTTTTGTGTGAACCTTTATAAGTATGTTTTTTATAAAGAATATTTTTGGATTCTGCTTTCCAATCCATATGCTTCCCCCCTAGGTAAATCTATTCCATTCACTCTTCACTAATATAATAGTGTATTTCTCTCCATCATAACCTGTTATTAGTCTCTCTCCCACCCCCATCCTTATCCCTCTCCCTCTGTAAATAGAAAGGGATGGAGAAAGAAAGAATCTGATCGGCATTAGTCATTTATAATTAAAGTAGTCTGCTCCTATTCCTATGGACCTCTTCTCTTCCCTAAGCACAGATGATGCTTTCTCATTTTTTCTTTCTCTTTTTAATTTTCTCCCCACTGCTTCCCCCATTAAGTGGCCCAAGAGTTTGTTTTGCTTGTGAATATCCCCTCCCAGTCTCTACCCTTCCTTTTGTACTCTTCTTTGTCCCTTGTGTGGCCACCTTTTCCTCTATGACTTTAAGGCATATTGAGAGGGCCATTCTTCTTAGCTCAGTGGCTAGTCCTTTTTGATAACAGGCATCCTGTCCTTCCATACTGGGACAAAAGGATCCATAAAGGGATTGTTTCTTCATCCTGAAGTACACATCCTTCTATTCTGAGCCACGTGTATCAGAAAACGTGACCGAAGGTGCTCAGTTCTGTACATGTTCATGGGATCTCAGTCCAGGTAGGTGGGGCAGTGGATAGTTAGTGCCAGGCTTGGAGTCAGGAGGATCAGAGGTCAAATACTAGCTGTGTAATCCTGGGGAAGTCAATTAATTTCTGTCTCCAGTTTCCCTAACTGTAAAATGGGGATGATAATAATAGCACCTACCTCCCAAGGTTGTTGTAAGGATCAAATGAGATAATATTTGTAATATTATTGTAATATTAGCACAGTGCCTGGCACATAATAGACAATAAATATTTGTTTCCTCTCTCCCTTCCTACCTACTACACATCATTAAGGGACAAGTTGCAAGCAGGTCTAGGATTTGTTATAGTAATCAATACATATGTGTTTCCTGAGAATCATAGCTTGCTTCTTGACTTGCCTTTGCGCATTTTGCTCCTCATCCAACTCTTGGTTCCTGGGACCTAGTCCATTTATTGGAGGTGGCAGAGGAATCTGAAACAGTGCTTCTAGCAGTCTTCCTGGGAGGTGAGTTGGTATTCTGAGTAGGAGGAAGATGGGAAAGTCTCAAATTACAGAAGCTGGTACTGATGATATTCTTTTAAAAAATATATATATTTAAATTTATTATTTATTTTAAATATTTTTTCTTATTAAATTTTGAGTTCCAAATTCTTTCACCCTCTCCCTTACTGAGAAGGCAAAAAAAATGGGATAATGATTTTACATGTGAAATCATGCAGAACATTTCCATATTAACTATATTTTTTAAAAGCAAGAAAAATGAAGTGAGAAAATTATACTTCAGTTTACACTTAGAGTTCATCAGTTCTCTCTCTCTGGAGGTGGATAGCATTTTTTCATTGTGAATCCTTCGGAATGGTTTTGGATCATTTTAGTGATTAGAGTAGTCAAGTCTTTCCACAGTTGATCATCATTACGATATTGCTATTACTGTGTGTACAATGATCTCCTGATTCTTCTCACTTCATTTTCTATTGGTTCATATATGCCTTGCCATATTTTTTTAAAACCACCCCTCATAGTTATAGCAAACTCTTGTCACAGTCATATGTCACAACTTGTTTAGCCATTCCCCAAATGATGAGCATCCCCTAGATTTTCAATTCTTTGCAATCACAAAAAGAGCAGCTATTAATATTTTTGTATTTACAATAACTTTTCCTTTTTCTTTGATTTTGGGATATGGACCTAGTGTTGATATTGCTGGCTCAAAAGATATAAACAGGTTATAGCCCTTTGGACCTAGTTCTAAATTGTTCTCTGGAATGGCTGGACCAGTTCACTGTTCCACCAACACTTCATCAGTTTATCTCTTTTTTTCCCTTATCCCAGCATTTGTCATTTATGGTATGTGTGAGGTGGTACTTTAGAGTTTGTTTGCCTTTCTCTAATCAATAGTGATTTAGAGCATATTTTTCATAGACTATAGATAGCTTTGATTTCTTCTTCTGAAAACTGCCTGTTTATATCCTTTGACCATTTATCAATTGGGGAATGGTTCTCATTTTTATAAATTTAGCTTAATTCTGTACTCAGTATATAAGTAATTGAAGCCTTTATTGTAGAAAGCAATGAAGCCTTGAATTTTTTTTTAATATTCATTGTCTCTGGTACTTTTGAAAAAATGTAATTTCCCTAATTATCCCTTTTCATTAAGTCTTTTTTTGCTTTTGCTTTGTCTAAGATCATGATTGCTACCCCTGCCTTTTTTTTTTTAGTTTAGCTAAAGCATATATGATTATGCTCCAGCCCTTTATTTTAACTCTATGTGTGTCTTTCTGTTTTTCAACTGTATCTCTTGTAAACACCATTGTTAGATTCTGGTTTCTTATCTGTTCTGCTATCTGCTTCTGTTTTATGGGTGAGCTCATCCCATTCATATTTACAGTTATAATTACTAACTCTGATTTTCCTTCTGTCCCAGAATTAGCCTGAAACCAGTGATTTTCTGTAATTGTGGGGTTATGCCCATTGTTAAGAATGGAGGCAGACCATTATTCTCCAGAACTTTATTCATCTAAGAGGTGTTTTTTTTCCTTTAATGTGTGTCACTTTAGAGAAGAAATTGATCAGTGTCAAGTAGCAAGACAGGAATTATATGTTACAGGTTACAGGTAAAATACCTTACATAAGGTATCTATTTTTCATTATGAAAAATTTTTTTATGAACTAAAACATGAACAAATGTACTTCTCCTTAGATAAAAAACAATTTTATTTACAAAAATCATCAGCCAACCTTTTGAGTTGTTAAATATTAGATGTCATATGACAAGTAATTTTTTCCTTTGCCTAAAACCATTGGACCAGGTCAACCTAGAACAAATATGAATATTGTGACTAGAAGCATTCTTTATTCCTTTTTTTTTAAGGTATGTGAAAGAATAGCTATTAAAAAGTTCAACCTGGTTTTAATCTTGGTAATTTATAATTAATAATGAACAACGGTTCCTAGTTCATGGTGTTTATTTTCTTCCTTTAATGGGTAGGATTCTTATTCCAAAGTCCCATTCCTTTTCCTTATCTCGGTGTGTAAATGTGCCTTTTTAGGGAGTTGGAAGGAGACTGTATCTCCTATCTTGTCCAAGCTGGAAATGTGGCAGCCACTCATTAACTTGCTCTATTTTTTCTGACCTGGTCCACTTTATCCCTCATTAGTCAGCTTTGTGGCTCTTGACTCCTGGGGAGTGATCATATTGGAGCTGGACCTAATGTGGATACCCAGTTGGTTTTTAGCTTTACTATAGCTCATAACTTCTAAACTCAGTTGACTTATTAGTCCCTGCTTTTGTAGAATTAAGTACTATAGGCATGCAGCTAAGTAGCTCTACCAGGTTCTTTCATGCTGGAAAGGCTTCAAAAATTATCCTAGTACCACACCAAGTTTTTGAGGATCAGCCTCATGAAATTCCAAGAGGCTCATCACTGATAGGTTCTTAATTTGATGATGGATTCTTTGACCTTGTGGAAACCTTTGAAGCAAACAAACAAAAAAATAGAACTGGTCCTCAGTCGTGTGTTGTGTTTACAAAGAGCTTTATAATACTATTAAATTAATTAAATTTAATTAATTAAATCAGTAAACACTTTTTAGTACAAAGATGAGAAGAGATGAGGGTGGTGAAAAATATATTTTAAATCATTGGTGAAAAATAAGAAATGAGATAGACTTTGGAGACTACACAGAAACCTTTTCTCTACATCTTGAGTTCTTTCTTTGAGAAAAGGATTAGTATGTGCTGGACTGTGCAGGCACTAAATAACACTGAAATGAAATTGACTTGAAGTTTGAATCGTTCTTGAATTAGATGTCTGCATACAATCAGACCACTGATTTGTCAGAGAAAAGATGAAAAACAAAACCCTAGAAAGGGCATGGGACTTAGTGGACATAGATTCATATCCCAATCCTGTCATTACCTTTGTGATTTTGGGCAAGGCACTGAACTTCTCTGGGCCTCAGTTTCTTTATTTGTAAAATGAAGGGGTTGGATTCAATCTGTATGGTTCATTCCAGTTCTAAATCTATCATCCCAAAGGAAAAAAAAGTGAGGAAAAGAGATTTGACACAACTTAAGACTTGACATTTAAGTTACTAATAATGAAAAATGTGTAATGGATAAAGGAAAGGACATTAACATGAATTATGATGATTTCAAAGAAACATTTTATTTGATTGTCAGAGATGTCTCTAAATTCACCATTATTCAGGTTCAGGTTCTGTGTTTGGATAAAACGAGGCATTTGAAAGTCATTGAACAGTTAACAAAATAAAGGTTTACTTTGCCCTATACAGTAAGATTATTCAGCAAGCATATAGTGCCATTTAACTTATCTAGACACACCCCCTGTCCCCATCATCTCCATGTGGAGATGCAACTTGCCACAGAGAAATCATGTCCCTGACCAAAATTAGGTTCTATAGACACAATGATCCCAAGACTTCCAGGTTCCACAATTATAGGATCCATTAACACTGATCCCTCCGGAAACTGCAATAGGGAATTCCTACAATAGTTTTTGAGGGTTGGATTTAAAAGACTTGGTTAGAGTTGTCTCCTAATACATCCCCCAAACCCCTAATTCCTATCTTTGTACCAGAACCCTGTTTGAGTATCTGTCAATTACCACTTAACATAACCACTTTTCAGCCATGGTTTGAACATGGAAGCTTGTAACCATGCAAGTTCCACTTAGTTCTGAATATTTCCCTCAGCCTTTGTGTAGCTATTGTTTGAAGGTGCACCCATTCCTACAATAGGAAGTTTCAGCCATAGTTTAAGTGCAATCCAGAATGCAAAAGCCTATCAGAGCCCTTAATGAGGCTATGCCAATTGTTGGTGGAGTTGTGAACTAATCCAACCATTCTGGAGAGTAGTTTGGAACTATGCCCAAGGGGCTATAAAACTCTGCATACCCTTTGACCTAGCAATACCACTTCTAGGTCTGTATCCCAAAGATATAAAAATGGGAAAAGGACCCACATGTACAGAAATGTTTATAGCAGCTCTTTTTGTGTGGCAAAGAATTGGATATTGAGGGGATGCCCATCAATTGGGGAATAACTGAGCAAGTTGTGGTATATGAATGTAATGGAATACTATTGTTCTATAAGTAATGATGAGCAGAGGAACTTCAGAAAAATCTGGAAAAATTATATAAACTGATACTGAGTGAAGTGAAAAGAACCACGAGAACACTGTACACAGTAACAGCCACATTGTGTGATGACTGACTTTTTTTTTTTTTTTGGAGGGCAATTGGGGTTAAGTAACTTGCCCAAGGTCACACAGCTAGGTTTTTGTTTGTGTGTGCGTTAAGTGTCTGAGGCCAGATCCGAACTCAGGTCCTTCTGACTCCAGGGCCGACGCTCTACTCACTGCGCCACCTAGCCGCCCCCGATGACTGACTTTCATAGACTTGGTTCTTTTCAGCAATGCAAGAATCTAAGAAAACTAAAAAAGACAGAACTATGGAATTTGAAGGCAGATGAAAGCATACTATTTGCCCCCTATTTTTCTTTTGTTTTATTTCTTCTTTCTTCTGGTTCCTCCTATTGGTTCTTTACAACATTGACTAATGTGAAAATATGTTTAATATGAATGTATATATGGAGCCTATATTAGATTGCATGTCTTGTGTAAGTGGGGAGGAGAGGAAAGGGGGAGAAAATTGAAAACTCAAAAGCTTATGGAAATGAATGTTGAAAACAAAAAAATAAATAAATTGAGTTTTTTTTTTTTAAGACAATAGCAAAATACAAAAACCTTCTGAACTATCTATAAGAGCAGCAAACTAGTGCAGTTCAAGAGACACAGATGACAATACTGCAGCTTGGCCAAGCATAGCCAGGACGAAAAAGATCACAAGGCAGCAGCTCAGGTGTCCTCTGATCACCAGGGAACAGCTCCTAATGTCCAGAAGGTAAAAGAAAATGGATAATAGCTACAGGACAAAAGAATTTAGAATCTTTTGCCTTTCTCTAGAGTACATGATCCAGACCTCTCCAAGGGCACAAATGCTACCAGTTTTCCAAGCAGATGACCTCAAATGTCTCCCACGCCCTGAAGGAGACATTAACAATATTTGAAAAGCTGGGAGCAGTTTATCATAGATCAGAGGGTTTATCTTAAGCACATCTCAAGGATACAGGAAATAACTGAGCATATGACTAGCAAAGAAAATGACTGTGGGATGCCACCTCAGCCTAATAAGCACATATCTGGCTCTAGCCAGAATGAGAGAGGTCTTATGGCAATAGTTAAGATGCCTCTAACCAGGGAGCAAGTTCAGATACCCAAGGTTTAAAGAAAGAAGTGGTTACAGTCTTAACTAATATTGTGGAGTGCCTGGTCATTTTTTTTTTCAGATTAGCAAGCCTTACAGAGACTTAGGGCTTAGCAACCCATAGCAATTTCAGCTACCCCCAGGTGTCAGAGGGAGACCAGGAATCTCCACTTGCCACTGGGGAAGTCAGTGTGACAGATTCACTTGTCAGTACAAGGATAGGGTGTGTTAGGAGGGTGGTCATGTTCCGGGACCTATAGAAGGGAGTGATGCCCGATTCCTAGTTCTGGAACAATTAAATTTAACTCTTATTTTTAAAAAATTTTCTTCCAGAATTTATTTATTTATTTTTAGTTTTCAGCATTCATTTCCACAAGATTTTGAGTTTAAAATTTTCTCCCCATCTCTCCCCTACCCCCTACCTCAAGGTGGCATGCATACTGATTACCTTGTTCCTTTAGTCTGCCCTCCCTTCTATCTACCCTATCCCCTGTTTTACTCCCTTCCCCCTTATTTTCTTGTAGGGTAAGATAGATTTCTATACCACGTTGCCTGGATATCTTATTTCCCAATTGCATGTTAAAAATAATTTTTAACATTTGTTTTTAAAACTTTAAATTCCAGATTCTCTCCCTTCTTCCCTCCTCACTGACCCACATTGAGAAGACAAGCAATTCAGCATAGGTTATACTCATGTAGTTATGCAATATTATTTCCATAGTAGTGACATTGCGAAAGACTATTATTTCCCTCTATCCTATCCCTCCCACCATTTATTCTATTTTCTCCTTTGACCCACCCTGTACCTTTTCAAAAGTGTTTGCTTCTGACTATCCCCTCCCCCTTCCCTTCCCTTCCCTTCTATTATTTCCCCCTTCCCCCCTACTTTCCTGTAGGGTAAGAGACCCAATTAATCGTGTATGTTATTTCCTCCTTAAGCCAAATCCAATGAGAATAAGGCTGACTCATTCCCTTTCACCTACCTTCCTGCTCTTCCCCTCCATTGTAACATCTTTTTCTTGCCTCTTTTATGTGAGATAATTTACTCTATTCTATCTCTCCCCTTCTTCTTCCAATATATTTCTCTCACCCCTTAATATTTTTTAGATATTATCCCTTCATATTCAACTCACCCTGTATCGTGTGTGTGTGTGTGTGTGTGTGTGTGTGTGTGTGTGTGTGTATGTGTGTACTCCCTTCAACTAAACTAATACTGGGAAAAGTCTCATGAGTTACAAATGTTATCTTTCCATGTAGGAATGTAAACATTTCAACTTTAATAAGCCCCTTATGATTTCTCTTTCTGGTTTTCTTTTTCATGCTTCTCTTGATTCTTGTATTTGAAAGTCAGATTTTCTGTTCAGCTCTGATTTTTTTCAGCAAGAATGCTTGAAAGTACTCTATCTTATTGAATGTCAATTTTTCCCCCCCCGAAATATTATACTCAGTTTTGCTGGGTAGGGTGATTCTTGTTTTTAACCCTATCTCCTTTGACCTCCAGAATATCATATTCCAAGCCTTTCAATCCCTTAGTGTAGAAGCTGCTATATCTTGTGTTATCCTAATTATGTTTCTATAGTACTCAAATAGTTTCTTTCTGACTGCTTGTAATATTTTTTCTTTGACTTGGGAACTCTGGAATTTAGCTACAACATTCCTAGGAGTTTTCTTTTTAGGATCTTTTTTCCAGAGGTGATTGGTGAATTCTTACAATTTCTATTTTACCCTCTGGTTCTAGAATATCAGGGCAGTTTTCCTTGATAATTTCTTGAAAAATGATGTCTAGGCCCTTTTTTTGATCATGACTTTCAGGACCAGTAATTTTTAAATGATCTGTCCTGGATCGGTTTTCCAGATCAGTGGTTTTTTCCAATGAGACATTTCACATTGTCTTCTATTTTTCCATTCTTTTGGTTCTGTTTTTACTTATGATACGTTGATTCACTTATGAAGTCATTAGCTTCCATTTGCTCCATTTTAATTTTGAAGGAATTATTTTTATTTATTTATTTTTTTAAAGCAATTGGGGTTAAGTAACTTGCTCAAGGTTACACGGCTAGTCATTATTTATGTGTGGATGCTCATTTTCTGAGGCCGGATTTGATCTCGGGTCATCCCAACTCCGAGGCCGGCACTCTTACTCACTGCGCCACCTAGCCGCCCCTTTAGGGCAATTGGGGTTAAGTAACTTGCCCAAGGTCACATGGCTAGGTTTTTGTTTGTGTGGATTAAGTGTCAGAGGCCAGCTCCGAACTCAGGTCCTTCTGACTCCAGGGCCGGAGCTCTATTCACTGCGCCACCTAGCCGCCCCGGAATTATTTTCTTAAGTGAGTTTTTGGACATCCTTTCCCATTTGGCCAGTTTTGCTTTATAATGCATTCGTCTCCTCATTGGCTTTTTGGACTTCTTTTGCCATTTTGGTTAGTCCGTTTTTTAAGGTGTTATTTTCTTTACTACTTTTTTGGGTCTCCTTTAGCAAGCTGTTGACTTGTTTTTCATGATTTTCATGCGTCATTCTCATTTCTCTTCTCATTTTTTCCTCTACTTACTTGATTTTCAAAATCTGTTTTGAGCTCTTTCATGGCTTGCGACCAATTCATATGTTTCTTGGAGACTTTTGATGGAAGAGCTTTGACTTTGTTGTCTTCTTCTGGTTGTGTGTTTTGATCTTCTTTGTCACCAAATTAACATTCTATAGTCCTATTTTTTTCTCCTCTGTTTGGGCATTTTCCCAGCCAGTTACTTGACTTTTGAGCTCTTTGCCAAGGTGGGACTCTGCTTCCAGTGTGGAGAGTGCTCTATCCTAAGTTTCTGGGGTTTTGCACAGCTGTTGTCAGAGCTACTTCTAGGCACCTTCAGTTCTTCTAAGGTGATGTGATCAAAGGAGAGGTGTTTACTCCTCTCCTGGCCTTCGGTCTGGTCTGTGAATGACCACTAGCACTCTTTTCTGTCTCAGAACTGAGGAGGACTCCCTCTTTACAGCTGACATAAGCTTTGCCATGTCGGTGCTCCTCCTCACTCCAGGACCACCCTCCAAGGCTGTGACCCATATCCAAGCAGGGCAAAGCAAGAGAATCCTGCATCAGTGCCAGCAAAGAGATCCCTTCAATTGCCCTATGATCAGTTGCTTGTTCCTCCCTCCCACCCCTACCCCATCTGTGGGCCTGGAGCTTTGGAAACAGCTGCTGCTGCTGCTGCCACTGCCGCCATCTTTGCTACCCTGGGGCTAGGGCTAGACCTTGCTCTTTTCTCACCCAGGCCCAACAGTTTCCCCACTGACCTTCTACTTTGTCTTTGATGTTTGGGTTGAGAAGTCTGGAAACTGTCACAACTGCCAGTGATTCAGTCCCCTGATCTCTGCTCTGGCCTGGTCTGTGCCAGCAGCCAACACAGGACTGTGCTCCGCTTCTAGTCCGGTGCAGTAGATCCTTCCTGTCTGCCTGCCAGGCTGTCTTCAGCTGGAGAGGTGTTTTACTCTGTCATTTTGTTGGTTCTGTAGCTCTAAAATTTGTTTCGAGTCATTTTTTACAGGTATTGGAGGTGATTGGGGGATGAGCTCAAGTTGCTTTTACTCTGCCATCTTGGCTTCACCCTTCCTCCCAGTTGTTAGAATAGGTTACAATAGGTTACAATTACAATGAAAGTTGTGTTAGCCGTGCTTAATTAGGGCTGCTGTATAAATGTCAAAGGTAACCTTTAATAAACCTTCAGACTTTTGTTTTTAAAAAGTATATGTATAACCCTGGTCATCAAGGCAGTGTGGTGACTTTTCCTATGTGAATGGTAACACTAAAGGCCATGGTGACTTGTGTGCTTTTCAGAAATCCACCAAATCATACAGGTCCCAAATGCTCAAATGACTTTTTTTTTTGCGTTTTGGAGGGCAATTGGGGTTAAGTAATTTGCCCACGGTCACATGGCTAGGTTTTTGTGTGTGTGTGTGTGTGTGTGTGTGTGTGTGTGTGTGTGTGTGTGTGTGTGTGTTAAGAGTCTGAGGCTGGATCCGAACTCAGGTCCTTATGACTCCCTGGCCCCACTCAAATGACTTTTTATGCCTTTAAGTGACCAGGAAATTTGTGTCAGGTAAACCAATCAGGCTCCACAGACACCTTGGTTTCCTTTTTTTTTTTTTTTTAAAGCTGTTTCTTTTAAGAGGAAGAGAGATCCCAGAGTTTGTTTTGTTTTTGTTTTTGTTTTTTTGGAGGGGGAGGGGTGGTGTAGAAGCTGCATCAAGGAAATATTGGTAAGTATAAGTCCTGTCACCAATATAAACTGCTATAACAAGGAAATAAGAAAATCCCCCAAGTGTCCTTCATTAATAAACATTTGTCTTATTACTTGCCAAGCAGAAAGATATGACAGTTAAAGGCAAAACAAACAAATATTATAAACTTGTTAATAAAAATCTTACAAGGACTACTCATAAGTAGTTTTTGAAGCAGAGGAGGATGAAAACAGTTTTTTAAAATGTCTGGTTAGAGGCCCAGCTAAACAAAATCATTTGAAAGACATTCAAAGATGAAAATGGGAAGGATGTCAACAACAGAAAAGAAAAAATGGAAAAGATCTTCATGGATTTTTATTATAGACTTCACCATCCGGGTGGTAAGGCTTGGGCTTTGACATCATGATGGTACTTCGTAGTTATAGAGGAAAGTACTCAGAAGAACTCAAATATAGGAAAGCAGCCAAATTAGAAATACAACACAGTTGTACATGGAGGAATACTATGCTGAAAGCAACCCAATTGTGAGTGTTAAGGTATCTGAAGGGGAAGATATTAAAGGTTCAGAAAAAGTTTTGATTTTAGACATTATTACTCCCCTCCTCCCCCCGCAAAAGGCAACCAGGAGAACAACTACTGATACAATCGAGGTAGAAGAGGTATTTATTATGGAAGGTGAAAGCTCTCCAGATGCTTTTATCTGTGAATGACATTGTGCATTAAGTCCTGGAACATTATAGAGCATTCTCAGTTTAGAAAATTTTAGTGTTACCATTCACATAGGAAAAGTCAAATGTATTAAGAATGGCTATTGCTGAAAAAACAATATGCAGTTAGATGGTCAACCTCTAGAGTTTCTCCATCTATCTATATTTATTTATATCTCTCTTTATCCAGCTACAGATATATCTGGGACAAGCAAATGGACAAGTTGGACCTGTCTACAGTTTTTTTCTCTGTTGCTTGTAAATGCATCCAGGTCTCCTTAAAAATCTTTCACTTAGATCCCTTTTAAGTTTTTCTACTGTTTCTCCTTTTTACAACCTAGAAAAGGAATCCTGTTCTTGATGTCTCTACTTTGTCTCCCATTTCTCAAGCCTGCAAAGTTTTGAGACTGCAAAGTCTGGCTTCTTATTATATCACTTAATGAAACTGATGTCTTTGAAGTTATCAATATGTTTTAATTGCAAATCTGATGACCTCAGTTCTCATTCTTCTTGACCTTTTCATAGCAGTTTACACTGTTAACCTATCATCTTAGTTACTGTCTCCTCTAGGTTTTTGTGACAATATTCTTTATAGGTTCTCTTTCTCCTTTGCTTGATCAGCATTTATGTAACACCTCTTATCTATCAGTGTAACCAAAGATCCTGTCCTTGATCTCTTCTCTGTACTCTCTATTGGTGACCACATTAATTCATAAAGTAGGCCAGGGCTAATGAAGTCGTTTTTGAGATTGTAACAAAATGAAACACATGTAGTCCGTCTAAAAGTTCAAAAAAGATTCACTTAGCTATAGCAGAGAAAGAAAATTCAGAGCAGGGAATAGATACTCGTTTGAGGATACCACACTGATTCAGTTGAAGGTACAACATTGATGCAGTTGAGCACAGCATCCTTGCCTCTGTGTTGCCTGTGATGATTTGCTGGTCTACCCTCAGGGCCCTGCTGCAACTCCTCATGGTTGACTAGGTGACTAGGAAGTGGCTAGGAAGTCATGTCAGTAGCCTCTGGGCCTTAGTCTCCTGAGCCAATCAAATCTCAAGGACGATTTTAATAATTCCTAAATATAGCAAGGCTTTGGGAATTCTTATCCCAATCCCTCACTTGTAAATCAGATGCTACATCTGCCCCTCAGAATTCTGGGGCTACCCTAGAGGGATTTGGGTGTTATTCTAATGTTAATAGCTTGAACCACCATTCTGATGTTTTTTCTACAGTATTATCACCAATGATTATTGCTCCAATATCATTTAAACTGATAATCATCAATGAGCTTTTACAAAGTTGATTACAAAAATTTTTTTTTACATAATTGTTTATTGAAAGATAGAGTAGGAACCAAAGTACAGCAACGTCTCCCTGAAGTAAGGCATTTTCTCTCTTCTGCATCTTAGTTTTCAGGAATAGTGGGCTTAAAATTCAGATCAGCTGCTACAGACATTTCTTCCTTCCAAATTCACTTCTGAATATGTCATAGTTGATGGATAAAGTTGCTTCTAAGACACATGTTGTTAGTGGGTTATTAAACTGTTGGCCTGGTTCAAGTTGGTTGCTTCTCCTTCCTGGGCTAAGCTTCTGGGTATACGGTGGCTCATTTGACCTTTTGAGATTTCAGAAGGGCCAAAGGCATGCACAATATAGCCACATCCCAGACACAGGCTTAGCTGCCCAGGAGGAGGAAAGAGTATCTCCTTACCAATCCTTTGGAACTTAGAGACATTCTTACACTTAATGCAGCAGGAAGGAAAGAGGGAGTTTTAAATTCTGTAGAGACCTTGTACGTGTGTGCTCTCAATTCTAACTCAGGAGCTAAGCAAAAGGTCTTTTTTACTAGGTAGTAAGTAGACAGTATACCCAAGTATGCTCTGAAGTGGAGACAGGGCTTCTCTACTATTCTTTGTTTTTATGCACTTCTAGAAACAGGATCACCTAAAATGCATGTTCCTAGAACTATGTTGTCATTGACCAACCTCCCCTGCACTCCCCCCCCTTACCCATCTCCAATTACATAAGGAAAAAAAAACTAGCTCAGCCCACAGGGCAAAGGACACTAGTAGTTATTTCTTCTTCCACAGCACATACAGGTTTGAATATCCCTATGCAAATGACTCTCAGTTCTTTCTGTCCAGCCCCTGGACTCTTCTGCTGAGTTGTAGTCCTATATCACCAGCTGTCTATTGGACAGTTCAAACCAGATATTCTTTTTTTTTTTTTTAGGATATGCAAATACTTTCATATTAGACATTAGTCAAGTTACAAAGGCATATTGTACTAGGTGGGATGAAAAATGGTAAAGGAGAAATAAAACCAAACAATGAAGAGAAAAAGATCAATTAGTTTGCTTCCATCAGGATACAAGCTCAGTTCTTTCTAGTTATTTCTTTGGATGTCACGTCTCTCTCCTTCATGAGTCTTTTGAGATTGACTTACATCACTGCATTGCTGAAAAAGAGTCCAGTCTGTCATAGTTGGTCATCACACATATGTTGTGTCTGTGATTGTATACAAATTTCTCCTGGTTCTACTCTTCTCACTCAGCATCAGTTTGTATAAGCCTCTCCAGGTAAATATGAAAAGCGTCTCCTCCTCATTTCTTATAGCACAATAATATTCCATTACATTCATATACCACAACTTGTTTAGCCATTCCCCAATTGATGGGCACCCCTTTAGTTTCCAATTCTTTGCAACTACGAAAAGAGCTGCAATAAATATTTTTGTACATATGGGTCTTCCTCCCTCTTCTGTGATCTCTTTGGGATATAACCCTAGAAGTGGTATTGCTGAGTCAAAGGATATGAAATTATTTATAGCCCTTTGGGCATAATTCCAGATTGTTCTCCAGAATGGTTGGATAAGTTCACAACTCTCCACCAGCAATGCATTAGTGTTCCAGTTTGCCCATATCCTCTCCAGCATTTGTCATCTTAGCCAATCTGACTGGAGAGCTGTGGTACCTCAGAGTTGTTTTGATTTACATTTCTCTGATCGATAGTGATTTAGAACATTTTTTCATATGCTTATAGATATCTTTAATTTCTTTCTCTGAAAACTGCCTGTTCATATCTTTTGACCATTTATCAATTGGGGAATGACTTGTATTCTTATAGATTTGACTCAATTCTCTGTATATTTTAGAAATTAGTCCTTTATCAGAAACATAGGTTGTGAAAATTCTTTCCCAGTTTCCCACCTCCCTCTTGATCTTGGTTACATTGGCTTTGCTTGTACAGAAGCTTTTCAATTTAATGTAATCAAAATTATCTATTTTGCATTTTATAATGCTCTCTAATTCTTGTTTGGTCCTAAAGTCTTTCCCTCTCCACAAATCTGACAGGTAAACTATTCCTTGCTTTCCCAGATTGCTTACAGTATCATTCTTTATACCTAGATCACGCACCCATTTAAGACTTGATTTTGGTATATGGTGTTAGATAATGGTCTATGCCCAGTTTCTGCCATACTGTATTCCAGTTTTCCCAGCAGTTTTTGTCAAATAGTGCATTCTTATCCCAAAAACTGGGTTCTTTGGGTTTATCAAATAATAGATTACTATATTCATTAACTGCTGGGTCTCGTGCGCCCAATCTATTCCATTGATCCACTACTCTACTCCTCTGCGAGTACCAAGCAGTTTTGATGACTGCTGCTGTATAATACAGATTGAAATTTGGTATAGCTAGTCCACCTTCCCTAACATTTCTTTTCATTAATTCCCTTGATATTCTAGACCGTTTGTTTGTCCAAATAAATTTTGTTACTATTTTGTCTAACTCTAAAAAGTAGTTTTTTGGTGAATTGATTGGTATGGCACTAAATATATAATTTAGTTTGGGTAAAACAAACCCAGATATTCTTTAGGCATCTCAGGTTCAACAAGCCCCAAACAATTCATTATCCTTCCCTCCTAATCCACACTTCCAAACTTCCTTATTCCTATCAAGGGCATTACCAACTTTTTAGTCACCCAGATTTGCAGCTTTAGTGTCATTTTCAGTCCTTCATCCCACATACACAATCAGTTACCAGTCTTATAATTTCTACCTTCACAATATCACTCTAATCTGTCCCGCTCTCTCTATTGGCTTTCATCACCTTTTGCATGGACTATTGCAGTGGTCTCCTAATTGAGCTCCATCAATCCAGCTTCTCCCTTCACCAGTCTATTCTCCAGCCCAAGTGATTTTTTTCAGATGCAAGTTTGAGCTTATCATTCTATTATGAATTTCAATAAACTTCCATGATTTTCTCTCATTTTTAGGATCAAATATAAATGTCTTTATATTTAAAACTCTTTTACAGCCTAGTTCCAGCCTACCTTTCCAGGCTTCTTATATGCCATTCCCCTTTATGCATTCGAGAACTTAGCCAGACTGGACTTTTTGCTATTCCTTACATATGATATAACATCATGTTTTCTCTTTACTGCTAGAATCTCTAGTACTAGAATCCCTTTTCTGTTAGAATCCCTAGTTTCTTTCAAAGCTGTGCTCAAGTGCTATATCACACAGGAAGCCATTCCTGATTAGCATCAGCTGATACTGCTTCTTCCTCCATTACCTTTTATGTATTTTGCATATATTTTGTTTATGCCTACATATGTACATACTATCTGTATTAGAAAATGTAAGTTCTGCAAAGGCAGGGACTGTTTCATTTTTGTTTCCCTATTGCCTAAAACCTGGTAAGCACTCAGTAAATGCTTGTTGATTAATTGATTGGGACCAGGATTTAAAAAGAAGAGTGTAGACTTTGTCTTCCCCAGAAACAAAGTTCTGTCTCCTTTAATGCCAGTATTCTGCAGGTAGTACTGATTGGCCTCAAGATAAGGATCACTGTAGTCTTCTAGGGGTTGAACATGAATATCCCACAGAGGGAGGTGGAGAGATGGTGGTTGTGAGCAGATTGCAGCATATAAAAAATGAAAAACTTTGAAGAAGTGCTCAGAGCAAAAGACGTCACTGGGGAAACGTGTGATTGAAAATATGGGCTGATCACATAGTAAGGATAAAGGATAACAAGTAGACAGGCAGAATGCTTTATTAGCACTCTCTTGATTGGCAAGAGAATTGATGGAATGTCCTCAATATGTCCTATAGGTTAATTCTTTTGAGGTAGAAAAGAACAGAATAAGAAGGTATCAATGAATTGTGATTTCATCTCTGAAAATATCCAGAGACATGAGATCATAACTCCATTTTGGTATTTGAATGCTTAATGGCCACCCAGTAAGGGTGTACTTGGAAGGTACCGTACCTAAGGGTCATCTAGTCCAAACCTTTTATTTTCTAGGAGATGGAATTCAGGCAAAAAGAGGTTGAATGACTTACCCAGTCTCTCATGGTAGTGTTCTTAATTTCTGGATTGATCATTTTCTTAAACTTTACTTAAACTTGGATTGTGAGTGCTAATAGTAAAGTTTTGGTTCCATGGCTAAGCATCTTTTGACCTCTGTTTTCATCTTGATCCTTATATGGGCAGCTAGGTTATGTAGTAGATGTATCTGCTGGGTCTGGAATGAGAAAAACTTGAGTTCAAATTCGGCCTCAGATACTTACTGACTGTGTGACCATCTTGGACAAGTAACTTAACCTCTGTTTATCTCAGTTTCCCATCTGTAATATGGGGATAATAATATCATCTACCTCCCAGGATTGTTGTGAGGATCAAATGAAATAATATTTGTAAAACACATAACACAATGCCTGGCATATAGTAGACTCTATATAATTCTTAGCTGTTATTAGTAATAGTAGTTGTAGTAAGCCATTTAGATTTAGCTGTTCGTGTCAAATTTATCCATAGTTATACCAAACTACATGATTTTTTTTTTCAAGAAAAGATTTTGTTGATTTGCAGCTGCTAGTAAATAACTTGTTTTTTAGGCCAGAATTCTTATAATTTTCTGTTATTATTCTAATCATCCTAATGTGAAAATAATATCACATTTGCACAAATATGTTAGCATGTGAAAAATTTATTATTGTAGTGATCCAGTTTTTTCTATCATTTCACTCTTAAATGGCATTATGAACAGTTCAGATTTTTATCACCATAAACAGAAATTAGAGTAAGGTATTTAATTATGATATTCATTTCTTTTAGTATTTGGGACATCTCATAGAGGCTGACATTTTAAAATGAAGTTATGTAAGGTATAGATTTCAAAAATCTGATTATTTCATAGAATTTTAAATGGCAGTCAAAAAAGTTAAAGATGTAAGGGCATTTTTAATCCCTTCAGTTATTTTTTTTTACATTTTCCTCTCTTAAATTTAATTTTGCTAGTTCTTGTCTTTATAAAATTTAATTTTTTAATGAACAGAAATCTGTTTTCTCTCCTTTTCATTTACCATCCCCAGTAAAAAAAGGGAAAAAACCAAAATCTTTGTAACAAATAATGCACAAGCAAGCAAAATTCTTGCATTGGCCATGTCCAAAAAGTATGTGTCAATCTACACCCTTTATCATGTTATTATGTATCTTATGGGATTGTTCAAACCATTCATTTTAGGCATGAAGAAACTGAGGCTGAGAGGGTAAGTAGTTTGCCTGATATTACATGGCTAGCAGATAGTAAGTCTTTAATTTAATATTCAGCTCACTGGAAAAAACACCCCCCTTGTTATTTCTTATAGCAAATAGTACTCCATCACAGTCATATACCCTAACTTGTTTAGCCATTCCCCAGTTGATGAGAGTAGTCCCTCAATTTCCAGTTCTTTGCTACCACAAAGAGAGCTGCTATTAATATCTTTGTGTATAAAGGTCTTTTGGGAGGGGGGGTTGGTTGTTTTGTTTTTGTTTTGGAGGGGGTTGCTTTTTTGGAGGGGGAAGGTGGGCAGTTGGGGTTAAGTGACTTGCCCAAAGTCACACGGCTAGTTTTTTTGTGTTAAGTGTCTGAGGCCGGATTTGAACTCGGGTCCTTCTGACTCCAGGGTCAATGCTCTATTCACTATGCCACCTAGCCACTCCAAGGTCCTTTTTCTTTACTTCATTTGGGATATAGACCTAGTAGTGGTATTTTGGGTCAAAGGGTATGCACAGCTTTATAGCCCTTTGGACCTAGTTCGAAATTGTTCACTGGAGTGGTTGACCCAGTTCACTACTCCACCAACTGTTTATCACCTATTTTCTCACATCCCCTCAGCATTTGTAATTTCTTTTAGGTATGAGGTAGTACCTCAAAGTTGTTTTAATTTTCTCTTCTCTAGTCAATAGTGATTGAGAGCATTTTTTTTTCATATGACTGTAGATAGCTTTGATTTCTTCTTCTGAAAATTCCCTGTTTATATCCTTTGACCATTTATCAGTGGTTCTTATTTTTACAAATTTGGCACAGTTCTATAATCAGTATATATATTTGAGAAATGAGGCCTTTATCAGAGAAACTTGCTGTAAAATTTTTTATATTACTTCATTGTTTTTGGTGCCTTTCAGCAAAATGTAGTTTTCCTCTTTTCATTAAATCTATTTTTAATTTTGTTTTGTCTTAGAAGATCGTGATTGCTACCCTTGCCTTCTTTTTAGTTTAGCTAAAGTTTAGCTTCTTAAACTGGATCTCTGCTCCATATGGGGTTTTGAAAAATTTGGCAACAGGCGGCAGCTAGGTGGTGCAGTAAATAGAGCACTGGCCCTGGAGTCAAGAGTTCAAATTCTACCTAAGACACTTAACACTTACTAGCTGTGGGACTTTGGGCAAGTCACTTAAAATTAATTACCTTGCCTTCCCCACCTCCAAAAAAAAAAGAAAGAAAGAAAAATTTGACAACGATAAAAGGTTTCTGAACATACAGTGACCAAAAAATTAATTAAAAATCAAACATGATGAATCTGAGGTGTTTCTGGCAGAGATGGCCTGTATTGCATTGCACAACTTCACTGTCTCCTTGCCCTATGGATTTTCGTATCTCTTGTTTAACTTCTGAATACTCTTATAATTCTTGCATCCAGGACATTCTTTTCTCTGAGGCTCTACTTGCCCTTGTGGAGTTACTCTCCTCTAGTTTTGCCCTCTGGACTTCTGTCCGGTCCAAGGTATTTCTTCACTATGTTGTACATTTTCTTCTTTTTATTTATATCTCTAGACTCTCTTCCTGGATTAGGGACTCGTAAATGGGTCTCTGCACTGGAGTCGCTTGCAATTTGTCTCCTGCTGTGACCAGAATTCTTCACCTGTTTCCTGCAGGATCTTTGAGTTTGTCCCCACACTGGTGGTTGTTTAGGACCTGTCTGTTTCTAAAGGGGGTTCCAGGGCTGTCCTGAGCTGGGTGTTGCTGGCCCCTTTCTTGCTGTGACCTGGGCTTTAGGGCTATGCTGCTTGGTAACCTTACACCATTCTTCAGGAATTATTTCTTGATGAAAAGAGCTGGCCTGGCTAGCACCACACAACATCCTATAAATATGATGTAGTCATTTTTATAACAGGAAATTATTTACCTACGTAGCCGATATATTTCTGAACCTGCTGTGTACAGCAGAACATTGATGTCTTAAAGCAAAGTTCAAAATCAACTAAACCATAAAAAAGGATAAAGATGAAAAGATATCATGTACTTAAAAACCTATGTGACCTGTTCAAATAAGCAATTGATTCTGAAAAGAAAGAAGAATAAAGAAAAAAACATTGTTGCAGACTATCACTATTTCCTACAAAAAGTTTGATTGATGTAAAGAATTTACTATAACTTACCTTTTCTCTCTATTCATATATCCATCACCCCCCCCCCCCCCCAGTTCAGGCCTTTGTCACATGTTATCTGAACTGTAACAGTAACCTCCTGATTGGATTCTTGGCTTCCATTCTCTCTGTTCTTCAATCCATGTTCCACAGAGTTGTTAAAATAATCTTCCTTTGGTTCTGACCATATCACTCCTGATCAAGAATATTCCTTTTTTTTTTCTTTCAGTCTCACTCCCCCTGTCATATACAGGCTATTTGAAAAATTTTAGACCATACACACATAAATATACACACGTTGCAAAAGCAATATTAGTAAGTCCCCTTTCCTACTTTTTCAAAGAGCTTATGTAATATTACAATTAATTTTCTTTGATTGATGGAATTCAGTTGAAATTCCATCTGAATCTATGTATTTTTCCCCACCTTTTGGGAATTCCTTTATACATTGTTGAATTTATTTTTGTGAGATTTGGTTATTTTATTTTGGTTAATTCTCTCTTTAAATTTTTGTAAATATTCAGCCATTTCTAAATCATGAGTTTTGTTGGCAGGTTGATTAAGGAAAATAGTTTGTAATTGTTTTGTTTCATCTTCACTTCTTGTAAATTCTTCTTTATATTTTGCCAGTTGTCAGTATAAACTTGTGGCTTGGTTTCTTTCCTTAAATTAGCTAACAACATCTTCTTTTTCAGTCTCCTCGCTCCTGTGCAGATTCAAACCCAGATCTTTTATTTATCTGTTTATTGGGGGTTTTTGTTTCAAATTTGTTAACCTCTTTGATTTTCATGATTTCTATTTTAGTGTTTAGTTCAGTTTTTTAATTTTTTGATCTTTTAGTTTTGCACCCAATTTATTGTTCTGTATTTCTCACTTTTGTTGATGAAAGTGCATAGAAATACACATTTTCCCTTGGAGTTGCCTTGGCTCAATCCCAAAACTTTTGGTATACATTGTCTTGCTATTGTTGTTGCCTTTGAAATGATCTCTTTCACTGATTTGTTCTTAGATTCACCTGTTCTTAAGGGTTAAATTATTTAGTCTTCAATTAATTTTAAATTCTTTCTTTAAAGATATTTTATTGAAAATAATTTGTATTGTATATAAAGGATACATTTAATATTTTGGCTTTCCTGCATTTATGAGGTTTTTATGGTCAATTTTTATGTGTGTTATGCACAGTTGAGAAATATGTGTGCTTAGTTCTGTTCTGAGATGTACACATTCCCAAAAAATGCACCACACTGTGCAGGACTACAAAATGAAAACCAGAGCTTATGGGGAGAATGGTTTCTAATAAACATTTATTAACTAGATGATCTTTAATATTCCCTTCCATCTTTAATATTCAGTGAGAGCTCAATATTCATATTCTTTCGAAATTATTTTTAAAAAGATTTTTCATGTATCCAATACTTAACTAAATTTAATTTTGTGTTTTTTCTTAAACATTCCCTTTTATCTATCCAGCTATAATGGAATCATCCCCCAGCCTTCTCCTTGCAACTGTCTTTGAGCAGAAAGCTTGAGAAGAAAGAATTAGAGGAATGTCTGGAGGGAGAAAACAGAGCTAGAAGGTGCCTTACAGGTTAGGCAGTTCAGCCCCCTCATTTTAGTAGAGAGATATTGGAGGTTCAGAGAGGTTATGAGTTGGCCAAGATCACATAGCTAGTGTGTTGATGTCAAGGTATAAACCCAGATTCTCTGCTATCAAATCCAGTGCTCTTTCTATCTTACAATGCTTACTTCTCTATACAGCCTTTGACACTGTTGATCACCCTCTTCTCACTGGGTTCCTTGTTGTTCCTATACAAGACATTCCTCTCCTGACTCTGGACATTTTCACTAACTATCCCCCTTACTCAGAATTCCCTTCTTCCTCATCTCTATCTCCTGGCTTCTTTCAAATGCCAGCTAAAATCCGGTCTTCTACAAGAAGCCATTCCCAATCCCCCTTCGTCCCCTTAGTTGTACTGTCTTCTCTTTGTTGATTACCTCCAGTTTATCTTCTGTATAGCTTGTTTGTACTTAAGTTGTTTGCAGCTGAGCTTCTTGATGATTTGGAGGTGCTTTGCACAATGCCTGGCACATAATAGACACTAAATAAATGTTTATTGACTGATAGGATAGGTGAGGACAAGTGGAGAGATGGTAGTGAAGTAGACCTGAAAGATGTGAAATGTAAGTTTTAGTCAAGATTGTGAATATGTAGTTAGAGGAATTGGTTTTGTGTAGGTATGTGATGATTAGGAGAGAGAATTCTTGTGTAATGAGAATAAATGGTTTCTTTGTTGTAAAATTGTCTAAATATAAATCTAGAAGTTCTCTTTTGGAGGAGGAGGGGGGAATAGAGGTAGGCAAGGAGATCGTCCCATTTATCATATAGATTATCACTTTGTGGCAATTTTTAAAAATTTTAGTTAGTAAAGACTTGTAAGGATTTCATCCATGACTTTCAGAGACTTTATTGCATGAAACAGTTTGTCAGAACGTTAACTCATTTTCTCTTTTCCCTTTCTAGAATCTATACCTGAGGGGAAAAAAAAAAAGGAGATATGAACTTCTGCAGTCAAGCTTCCTGACAAGAAGTTGATGTATAGAAGGACAGAGCTAACAGGAACCAGTGAGCAAAATTTTTGATAACTGTAGCTGTCTTTTCATTCTTGAAATTTGCCATCTACAACCACAGATTCCTATTGTTTACCTTCAAGTTGAAAACAAGATCAAATTCTACAAGCCAGACCTCATCCAAAGCAAAGGGATATTTTTCCACTCTCTTGTGGAAAGCAAAAAATCTACAATGTCTAAGAAACAAAATCAAAAGGGTAAGATTAAGTTTGCATGTGGATATAACTTGTTTATGGTACATTAGTGGATTTGTGGACTATCAAATTCTGTAACTATTCAGAAATTATTCTACTTGTTAATGCTTTTTATTTTAATAATTATGCTTACATCTATAATTTCATCTTTCTGTTATTACTATGATTTTAGCAGAGTAAACTACTTATTAGCTTTCTGTTTGGGTTTTTTTTTTTTTTTAAGAGGGCAATTGGGGTTATGTAACTTGCCCAAGGTCACACAGCTAGGTTTTTGTTTGTGTGTGTTAAGTGTGTGAGGCCGGATCCGAACTCAGGTCCTTCTGACTCCAGGGCTGGTGCTCTACTCACTGCGCCACCTAGCCGCCCCCTTATTAGCTTTCTGTGTGAAAATGAGACTATAGGTCTTTGTTTACTAATTCCCTGGAAATTATTGATTAGAACAGAATTTTTTTTTTTAGAATTTTCAAAGAAAATCAGAAAAAATTCTACAGTGTTGGGATATTCAGGGTTTTTTTGTTTTTGTTGTTGTTGGGGTTTTTTTTTGCTTTTTGGAGAGCAGTTGGGATTAGTAAGTGTAAAGTGTCTGATGCTGGATTTGAACTCAGGTCCTCCTAACTCCAGGGCTAGTGCTCTATTCACTGTGCCACCTAGCTGCCGCTGGATATTCAGTTTTATCAAAGCAAGAGTTTTTTCTTTATCAGATTGTATTATAAGCTGAGGTGTCAGAATCATTGCATGTTTTGAAAAATGTTTTTTATCTGGAAATAACGAATACGCATTTGTTAGAAGGATGGAGGCAGGGTACCCGTAGAAGAAAAGTAAGAGCTTGTACTTATAGGTCTTGAGGTCTCCTTGGAGACAGGTAGTGGAGCAGGAAAGATGAATTTTTTTTAAAAGTCCTCTTGCTTTTAGTAGAGAGATATTGGAGGTTCCGCTGGAATTGTCTGTCCTCTTGCCCAGCAGGAGTCAGGTAATGTTGGGAGTAAGTTCTATACAGAATAAAAAGTGTTTTGATCATATGTAGTTCCTTACTAAAACTTTTCTTGAATATGCATATATATTAACTTAGTTTTATACTGTTAAAATTACTGCAGATAAGATTAATCTGTTCATAAGAAGAAAATGACAGGGTATATAATAAGTTATTAGAGGTCTGTTTCTTATTCATTCAACATTTGAGCATCTGCTATTATTTATATGGTATGGCTCTACATCCAGTTCTTTTGTGTTGGATGAGGGTGAATCTCCTTTAAATGTTAACTTTCTTATTTCATACTTCATTTTTTTATTTTAAAAATATAATTTTTTTTTTACAAAAAACTAGTTTCATTTTGGAGTAAATCTGTTTTTTTAGGAATAATAGAAATGACCAAAAAAAACTGACTTCTCTTTTGTGATCGAAAATTTTCCATATGAAATGTTGGTCTTTTTTTTTCAGCATTTGGTTTTTCTTTGGTCATCATTAATTCAATTTTCTTTTGTCAGTTATACTACAAGAATTAGGCAAGATATTTTCCCTCCTGCAAGTGGAAAAATGCCATGTGCATTATTTCCCAGCAGAAAAATCCAGTATATTTAGTGGTTTCCTTTTTAAATTAAGTACCCCATTTCTTAACTTTTTTTTTTCTTTTTGGATGGGGGAGGGCAGGGTAATTGGGGTTAAGTGATTGCCCAAGGTCACACAGCTAGTAAGGGTTAAGTGTCTGAGGCCAGATTTGAACTCAGGTCCTCCTGACTCCAGGGATGGTGCTGTATTCACTGTACCACCTAGCTACTCCATTTCTTCACATTTTATTTAACATTTTATGAATATTAGTTGTTGAGAGATCCTGTAAGCAGCATCGAGTGTTTAAAAAAATTTATGTGTACCCTTTATTGTAATTTCATATTCATTTCCAAATATATTCTTCCCTCTTCCCTTATCTTCCCTATCCCTCTAATAAAAATTAGAAAGAGGAAGAAAAACGCAGTCAGCAAAACCAACTAGCATACCAATTGTATTTGACAGTATATGAAATAGTTCATACCTTCCTTTGCAGTGAAAGGAAGGAGATTCATTTTTTCACTTTTTTTCTGGGTACTTACATAACATTCATAGCACCCAGTTTTGTTTTTTCATTCCATTGTTGTGGTCATCATGTATATTATTTCTCTTATTCTCCTTACTTTATTCCATATTAGCTCATGTAAGCCCTCTCAAGTATTACTAAATTCTTCATATTCATTATTTGTTAGGGTGTGGGGATATTTGGTCCTATTTGTATACCATGGTTTGTTTACCCATTCCTCAGATGATAAGCATGCACTTTTGTTTCCAGTTCTTTGCTACCACAGAAATTGTTCCATTGTTAAATGTTGATCCATTGTTTTCTGGATGGGCAAATTGCAAGCAATACCTATGGGGAAAGCCACTTAGGTTGCTTTACTACTGATCCACATAGTGAGATAGGTTCCTCTAAGATTTTACTCCAATGTTGGTTTTCCATGTTTGACTAGGTCATCTTTATTAGAATATTTATTAGCACATTATTAGCAAGAACTGAATAGGAATTATATACCTACAAAGTATAAACTTTAGCTTTTTTTAAACCATAGCCATACTTGAGGTTCTGGGCTAAAGGGACATAGGGTGGGAAGAAAAAAAAAAGAATCAGAGACAGTTATAGAACAAACAAGTCTATACATAGAAATCATTTCAGTGCCGTATTTGAGAACCACAAAGTATGATATACCCTAACACTTTAAAGAATCTGTTACCTCAGTGGGTATATTTTCTCTCTCCCTTGCTGCAAGGTATTCCTTTTCATCCTCTGGCTTCCAAAAAAAAAAAAAGATCCTACTTATCTTCTAGAGGCTTTTCTGTAGATCTTTTGTGGGGTTACCAGTGCAGAGTGGCCCATTTTCTTTTCTGAACATGTTTCCTGAATGTTATTCCTTACTCTGTATACTGAATTTAAGTCATATAATTTTTAATTTGTCACATTTTTATACTCCCTTTGTATTTCCCTATTGCTCTTTGGGTCACCAACAATTTCAATTCATCAAAGATTATGCCGTCCATTATTGGTAATTATACAGCCTCACTGAGAGAATGCTGGTGTTAAAAGACATCTTTTTGTATGTGTATCAGAGAGCAGCTCAGGATCATTTAAAAACATTGTATGATTTCCCAAATGGAACCCAGCCTACTTTCAAACCTCCTGTTTAATTCTGGGCTTGCCCCATCTTCACTGCCCCTCCAGGATATATGTGGTGATGGACTAACTTGTTGGAAAGAGTATGATAAATACATAAAATATTATAATTTTGTCTACCAGTTTATATAATTAATGTTGTAAGCTTGTCCACTGTAGTATACCCAGGATGGCTGCTAGCACATGTTCTTTGATCTGCTTTTCTAAAGGAAAGCAGTTCAAAAAGGGTTAACAATCTTACTTTAATCAAACATATGTCATTTACTTAGTTCAGGGGAAAAGTCAGCATCCTGAACTTCAGAAAGTACAAACAGAAATTACAAACAGACAAAAAATATAGACAGAGAAAATAATACAGTTCAGCAGACCAGAAAGGACTTTTAGCTGTCTGACCATTACATCCATACAGTTAGTTACCAGAGAGAGAAGCACCAACATCTGGGTTTTCAAAGCTGGGGGGCTCAACAGCTGCCCAGAGTCTCATCTGGCCAAATCACACAACTCTCCCCAAAGTGATCCCTAAAGCAAAACCTTACCTCAGAGGTATATATAGCCTTCTCCAGGGTCAGAGAACATCACAACGCTTGTGACCCACTGCCTGATTACAAAGTAACAAGAAGGGGGGCCTTCCTGAAAAACAAGCCTCCCCTAAGCAAGCTTCTCCTGTTGGGCTCTGCTCCACCCTTCAGCAAACTCTTCCCACCACAGGCTCCATGTGACCACATTCAGCCTGTTAGGGGCAGAGTATATTTTCAGATTAGGCAAGGTCCTTAAATTCACTTAGGCTTATTAAGGGGCAGGGAAGATCTTGAAATTACTATTCCCATTACATCCACCCATTTATATAAGAATTTACTCTGTTGCCTCAGGTTCTTCTAGAAATATCAGAGCTACGATTATTTTAGCATTAGCTGAATAGATCTATTAGACAAAATATCCACAAGTAGTTTGTGTTACCTATCCCATACATAATGACATTCTGAGATGTGTTTTTATGTCTACAGTGGATTTATGAATCCAAGATAATATAGGTCACTGAAGATATGAATATTTTTTTCATTTTTAGTGGTATTTTCTGTTGCAAAATAATTTAAATTGAAATAGTTTTACTTAAAAAATCTATTTCACCTTAATAGTCAAATAATAAATAATCTAAAATGACTTAATCTTTCTGTTCCCCCAGTGTTAAAAATTTTCACTGGTATATAGCTTTATAAAACAAAGGCAAATACATCGAAATTGATTCTTGCATAGATTGGGGAGTGACTAAGTTCATTCAGAAGGCCTACAAATCAGTTCTTACTAGCCCAAGCACAAGTAGCTTTCTGGAGGACTGCTGCTGTGAATAGCTTTAAGTTTCTGATGACATAATATAATGAACTCTATTTATTCAGCAGTAAACTAAAGCAAAACATTCACAGAAACCAAAGTACAGCATTCACAGTGATATAACATAACTTATGACTAAAGTGGCCACATAGTTTTAAATAAAAGATATTCAGGATACAAAGTACAAGGGTCTCCTACCCCTAGGCCACATTTTCTTAATCTTTCAGTCAGAAAGTCGTCTTCTTGATTCGAGAGTTCTCCCACCCTTAGGTCACAGTAAATCATGATCTTGTCAATCAGCACTAAGTACCCAGGATGAGGTCCTTTCATCTTGGCTCTAGGCTGGCTCCCAGATTTCATGGTTCCTCTTCCATGGGCCCAGCTCTTGCCTGAATTCACCCAACTGTCACCAGGCAGCTCTTAGCACCTCGTCCAGCTCCTTGTCCAGTTCCAGTTCCATTTTGAAGCTCACAGTGACCAGTCTGCCTCAAGTCCTTCGCAGTTTCTGTTTCTGGGAAGACAAAGCTTAACTGAGTCAAAATAACATTCATACACATTAGCGGCACTATCATCAGTTCACTTTCTGCCTGTGAAATCAACACAGACCCACAAACAAGGTCTGAGAAATCAACACACATCATCAGTATAGTCCCAAGACCTCTGAAAACATCAGTAAAAGCCTCCTCCAGGACTTCTGTAAACAGACAACAAGAAAATCTTTTTTCGGGACTTCTGAACCAGCAGTAAGGTTCCAGGGCTTCTGTAACAACAGCAATGTCCTCTACCAGCAGACAGATCTAGCAAAGTGTAATAGAAATGCAGATTTGAAGATCTTCCCTGCCCCTAGGCCCTTTGATTGGCTTAAGTGACTCTGAGAACCTTCTTTAATTTGAAGATATACTCTGCCCCCTAATAGGCTGAATGTGGTCGCATGGAGCCTGTAGTAGGAGGCTTGTTTTTCAGGAATGCCCACACCTTGATGCTGTGTGATTGGGCAGTGGGTCAAGAGGGTGGTTACAATCTTTGAGCCAGGAGAAGGCTATATAAACCCTGATGAGAGGCTTTGCTTTGGGGCTCACTTTGAGAAGTGTTGTGTGATTTGACCAGATGAGACTCTGGGAAGCTGTAGAGAGCCCCCCCCCCGGCTTTGAAAACCCAGATTTTGATGCTTCCCTCTCTGGTAACTGTGATTTTGGTATTGCTAATGGTTGGACAGTTTGGAAGCCTGTCTGTTTGAAGTTGATCTGTATACTTTGAAGTTCGGGGTGCTGACCTTTTCCCCCTGAACTAGGTAAATGATATATGTTTGATTGATTAAAGTAAGCTTGTTAACTGATTTTGAGTTGCTTTCCTTTACAAAAGCAGATCTAAGACCCTGTGTTGGCAGCCACTCTGGGGATGTTGGGGTGCTTGCTGCTTCTCAAAGTAACATTAACACAGACAGACAAAGTGCTGGCCGCCATTGCTATGCTTCCTCCCAGTTCTGTTCTGTCCCAGCTTGTGCTCCTGCTTTTATATCATCAGTTCCTTCCTGTTCCACCCCTTCCTGTTACATCAGCAAGTTCCTCCCACCTCCAGATCATAGGAGGGGCTGGAAAACAATTGAAGAACTGAAACAAGGTGCTAAATAATTGAAGAATTAAAACAAGGTGCTAAGTACTTCTTTGCTTGCATTACAGTTCTACATTCTGGTAGTTTGGAATCTTTTGCCCTATATAATCACATTTACTCCATTTGCTTTCTATTTTGAATAGGCATGAGGAAAGCTCAAACTGTATCATTTTGGATAGAGTGCAGTGTTTTAGTGGTGGATGCCATGAATGCAAGTTAATAATTAAGTTTCAGAGCTGAAAAAGACCTTAGTGACCATTTGGTCCAACCCATACCAAAAATTCATTTATTGCAACATACCCAAAAAGTGGTTATCTGGCCTTTGCTTTGAAGAGTTCAGTGAGTGACAACCTACAGCTACAGCATAATCTGTTCTACTTTTGGATAGCTTTAATTTTTAGTAAGTTTGTCTTCACATCAAGTCTAAATTAACAACTAAAATTGCAGTTCAGAGAATGCTGGCTCTGGAGTTAGAGAATCTGGATTCAAACCATGCCTCTGACATTTCTACCTGTGTTTCCTTGAGCAGATCATAATCTCCCTAAACCATAGTTTACCAAGTGGGTCTTTTTCAACTCTGAACTCTTTAACTATAAACTTGTATCCATGGCATCCACCACTAAAATGCTGCAGTCTATCCAAAGTAATACAGATGCATGAACTTATAATCATCCTCCCACTCAATAGTCCTCCATATAATTGAAAGCAACTGTCATGTTCTGGCTGCTTCTTTATTTCTCCAGACTAAGCATTCCCAGTTCCTTCAGCCATTCTTCATCTAATATGGATTCAAGGCACTTCAATATCCTTGTTGTTCTTCTCTGGATGCTCCAGCTTATAAACATCCTTATTAAACAGTGGTGCCCAGAATTGAATGGGGGTACTCCAGGTATGATTTGATTATGGCAAAGTACAGAGGGACCATCATTCCTTATTTCTCAAAGCTGTGTAATGCAGACCAAGACTGCATTCATATTTTTGGCTGCTTCATTCCACTGCTGACTCATATAGAACTTGCAGCCCACTAAAAATCACCAGATCTTTTTCATACAAACTGTCATCCTAATTTCCCTCATGCTGTCCTTGTGAAGTTTTATTTTTTAAACCTAAATTTAAATTTATCGGAATTAAATTTTATTTTATTAGGCTCAACCCAGTTCTATAGCCTGTCAAGATCTTTTTGGATCCTGACTTTGTCATCCAGTATAATAACTGTGTCTTCTATCTTTTTGCCATCTGCAAGTTTAATGAGCATACCATCTATACCTTTTATTCAAGTCATCGACAGAAATATAAGATAATGTAAGGCAAAGTAGAAACAATCCACTAGAGACCTACTGAGTTGACATTGAATGATTAGCATCTACTTTTTGAGCCTAGTTATTAAGTTCTAAATCCTCCTGGTTACAAGTTATTGATAACTCATTAATCTTGCAACATAAGAGATAGAGAAAAGTAAAGACAGCACTAAGAAGGCACAGAGAGAAACAGGAAATCTATAAATACCACAGATCTTCAGAAAATATTAGTTAAATAGAACATATGAAAATTACTTTTGATGAAAGTCTCTTCTGGCCAGTAGTCATGAGAATTGTATGGAATAAGCGGTAGTAGAGAACTACAGGCAGAGAGCTTTTAGCCCCATGTTAAATGACCACTGAGATTAGCTGGAATAAAAGAGGGTGAGGTTCCTTACTTATTGTGACCCTTGTCACTGGTGATCCTTCCTTTCATTCATTTGTTCAACCAGTAGTTGTTAAATTACTGCTATATATACAGAACTGTTTTCGTGTTTTCCTTCAGCTGATGAAAATTTAAAGTAGCAAAGGACAATTTCTCCCCACTGACCCTTGCTTTTCTCACAGGAGCATATAGTGTGGGCTAGCAGATGAGATATAGCATACATGAGACTTAAAGTACAATGCAAGACAGTATATGATTTTGCCAAAATGAGACATATAGACACAGAATACATTCATGACAAAATCATTATAGTCTAGAGAAAATAAGATAAAAAAGATAGTAAGCATAAAAAAATAGAGAGGTGTCAGTCATTTGATCAGGATTTGGAAGGGTGGGTAGGATTTGACTAGGCAAATGACATATGGAATGACATTCTACTCAAGAATAGCATAAACAAAGCTTTAGAGTCAAGAATAAGCATGGCATTTTAGTATACATTGAGATACCAGTTGGAGTAGAAGGTTGTTAAAGGGGGCTAGTAGGAGATAAAGTTGTAGTAGGGTGGGGTTGTGTTATAGAGGGTCTTTAATGCTAAGTTTGAAAGTTTGATTTTATCTTTGATTTTATCTAAAAACTTTTGAGTAGGGGTATGACATGAGGTAATTGCTGTATTAGGAAGATGAATCAGACAGGAATGTATAGGATAAATTGTTAATTTAGTGTTTTGATTTTAGTCTTATTAATCCCTTTTATCTTTTAGCATTTTCCTCCAAACAACTCTAATACCTCAAATCAAATTCTGGAGTGGTAGAACCAACAAAAGATTGTGTAAAACAGTTTGTTTGTTTTTTTAAAGCAATTGGGGTTAACTTGCTCAAGGTTACACGGCTAGTCATTATTTATGCGTGGGTGCTCATTTTCTGAGGCCGGATCTGATCTCGGGTCATCCCAACTCCGAGGCCGGCGCTCTTACTCACTGCGCCACCTAGCCGCCCCTTTAGGGCAATTGGGGTTAAGTAACTTGCCCAAGGTTACACAGCTAGGTTTTTGTTTGTGTGGATTAAGTGTCGGAGGCCAGCTCTGAACTCGGGTCCTTCTGATTCCAGGGCTGGCGCTCTATTCACTGCGCCACCTAGCCGCCCCATAAAACAGTTTTCTAATCCAGGACAATTTAGGAGGTCAGCAGGAAAGGTCTATCACATGGAGATAGTCTTTGGACCTGGAGCATTTCAGGTTGCCCTGCTGTACCATCAGTGGATCTTGGAGGTAGCTAGCTACATTAACAGCAGCAGCAGCTTCAGGAACTTTCAGGCCACTGATGGTGGGCAGGGTTGACCAACTGAAGGAGATAGGAAGGGGACTCTTTGCTGGCACTGGATTCAGGACCCTGTTGCATTGCTCATAGGCAGTTCTAGGTCACAGTCCCAGAGCCAAAAGGAGTGATAGCACTTTTGGCCACAGGGGACCTAGGGGCTTGATTGGAGTCCCAGGGCAGAGAGGAGTGCCTGTGTTCACTCATAGGGAAGTAGGGACATTGGTCTCAATTCCAGGACAGAAGGGGAACCCTAGTAATTGTGGCTACAGCAGAGCAGGAGACCTGGTCACAGTCCTAGGGCCAGGAGAAGTGCTAACACTGGTGGCTACAAGGAAACAGGGTCCCTTCCTGGGTAAAGACCAGAATAAAGGTCAAGAGATCAGTGACCACACCTCTCCTTAGATCATACCACGTTGGAGGCACTGAAACTCTATAGCCCCCAGAGCTAGCTGTGAAAACAGCAATAAGAAAGTCCTGAAGCTTGGAACAGTGCCTCCTCCACCCTGGCAGCAGAGCCTAATTTTAACATAAAGTTCAAAGTCAAGAAATAGGCTGGGAAAATGAGCAAACAGCAAAAAAACCAAAACAAAACAAAACAAAAAAAAACCTGACCATAACAGATTATTATTGTGACAGGGAAGATCAAGACACAAACCCAGAAAACAAAGGTATCAAAATAGCTATGAGCAAAACCCCAAAGAAAAATATAAATTGGATGGACACAAGCCCAACAAGAATTCCTGTAAGAGCTTAAAAAGGATTTGAAAAATCAAATGAGGGGAAAGGAACAATTGGGAAAAGAAATGAGAATGATAGAAAATTATGAAAAGAGAATTAACAGCTTGGTAAAAGAGGCACAAAAAATACCGGAGGAAATAATACCTAAAAAAAAAAAAAAAAAAAGAATTAGGGCAGCTAGGTGGCTCAGTGAATAGAGTACCAGCCCTGGAGTCAAGAGGACCTGAGTACAAATCCATCCTCAGGCATGTAACACTTACTAGCTGTGTGACCTTGGGCAAGTTACTTAGCCCCAATTGCCTTGCCTCCCCCCTCCAAAAAGAAAAATAAATTGGCCAAATGTTAAAAGAGGCACAAAAATCCACTGAAGAAAAGAACTCCTTAAAAAGCAGAATCTACCAAATGGAAAAAGAGGTACAAAAACTCACCAAAAAGAGAATTCCTTAAAAATTAAAGTTGGGTAACGGAAAGCAAATGACTCCATGAGACATCAAGAAACAGTAAAACAACGTCAGAAGGATGAAAAAAAATAGAAGAAAATGTGAAATAGATCAAGGAGAGATAATTTAAGATTTATTGGAGCACCTGAAAGCCATGATCAAAAAAAGAGCCTAGAAGGGTGGCTAGGTAGCACAGTGAATAGAGCACCAGCCTGGAGTCAGGAGGACCTGAGTTCAAATGTGGCCTCAGACACTTACCACTTACTAGCCGTGTGACCTTGGGCATGTGTTCTTACAAGCACCCCAGCATCCCCTGGGTGGCTGCCAAAGCAGGTCCTTAGATCTACTTTTCTAAAGGAAAGCAACTCAAAATGGGATAACAAGCTTACTTTAATCAATCAAACATATGTTGTTTACCTGGTTCAGGGGAAAAAAGTCAGCACCCCAAATTTCAGAGTATATAGAGGTTACAAGCAGAAGTTACAAGACAGAAACATTTCAGCAGATAGGCTTCTAAACTCTCTGACCATTACATACATCCATACCTAATCCATACCAGAGAGGGAAGCTTCAACATCTGGGTATTCAAAGCTGGGGGGCTCTCAACGTCTTCCCAGAGTCTTGTCTGGTCAAGTCACACAACAGTTCTCAAAGTGAGCCCCAAAACAACGCCTTCCATCAGAGATTATATAGCCTTCTCCTGGTTCAGAGAAATGTAACAACCCTCTTGACCCACTGTCCATTAACAAAGTATTTCCTGAGAAACAAGCCTCCCACCACAGGCTCCAGGTGCACTTAAGCCTAGGGGCAGGGAAAATCTTAAAAATTTACATTCCTATAATAACAAGTCACTTAACACCAATTGCCCTGCCATCTCTCCTCAAAAAAAAAAAAAAAGCCTAGACATCATATATCAAATTATTAAGGAAAACTGCCCTGATATCCTAGATCCACAGGATAAAATTAAAAGAATGCATTGTTCATCTCCTGTAAAATATCCCAAAATGAAAACTTCTAGAAATAATTTAGCCAACTTGCAGAGATTTTGAGTCAAGGAGAAAATATTGCAAGCAGCCAGAAAGAAACAATTCAAATACTCTGGAACCACAAGCAGGATCACACAGGATTTAGAAGCCTCTACATTCAAGGAGCGGAGATCTTGGAATATAATATTTCAGAAAGCAAAGGAGCTAGGATTACAATCAAGAATAACCTATTTAACAAAACTGAGTATAATCCTTCAGGGGGAAAAATGGATATTTAATGAATTAGAGGACTTTCAAGCATTCTTGAATAGAAAATTTGCATTTCAAGTACAAGACTCAAGAGAAACATGAAAAGATCGTAAACATGAAAGAAAAATCATAAAGGAATAAATAAGTTTAAAATGTTTCCATTCCATGTGGGAAGATAAGTATAGCTTCTAAAAACTTTATCATTATTAGGGCAGTCAGAAGGTATATCTGCATAGACAGATGGCTTGGGGGTGAGTTGATTATAATGGGATAATTTAAAAAAAATAAAATTATAGGATGAAAAAGAAGGATGCCCTGGGAATAGGGGATAGAGAGAAGAACAACAGGGAAAACTATCTCTTCCTTTCACACTTTTAAAATGTAGGGAAAGATGGGGGTTTGAGCAGTGCTTGAACCTTACTCGGATTATTTCTGAGATTAAAGAATAATGATGGGACTCTGAGAATGGAGAAAGCTTAGCAAAAGTGTTATGAGAAATACGCCAGAGAATCAGTTAGATGAGGAAAAGCACTACTGAATAGCAAACTGGACCCACTTCATCCCACTTACTCCATTTATTGAGTGTGTGTGTGTGTGTGTGTGTGTGTGTGTGTGTGTGTGTGTGTGTGTGTGTGTGTGTGGAGAGAGAGAGAGAAAGATTTACTAGCTGTGTGATCTTGGGCATATCACTTAACTTATGTCTACCTTAGTTTACTCAACTGTAAAATGGATTTAATAAAACCTCCCAGAGTTGTTATTTTAAGTGTAACACAGACCACCTTGGCCCCCATTGCCTGAAGTCCAGCTATGTTACATTTTATTCCTCTTCCAGGGTTCTCTAGTAAAATGTCCCCACCAGTGTTGTTTCTGCAGTGTTGGTGGGAGTTGTGCTATACCCTAGTTCCATTTAGCCACCAACAGTCACATTAACTTTTATGCAGATATATTCACTTAAAAAGTATATCATATAAATTTACTTCTTTGAAGACATGGGAGATATAATTGCCCACTTAGCTCCCTGTTCCTTTGTGCCACCTTGGTTTCTGGAGAGGAAAAGGAGATTACATTAATATTTTAGTTCATTTCCTATAGGACATACAGTCCCAGTTCCAAGTTCAAAACCCTTGTTGGCCTTGGGTCCCAGGCACCCTGGCTTCTCTGAGCTTCCTTGCTGGACTGGCTGCAGCATCCTATCTGCATCCCTGGCTCCCAGATTGTCATGGTTCAGATTCCTGGGTCAGATGGGAATGATTGCCAGCATCTGCAACTGAGAAGGACAAAAGAAACAGAACAGAGACAAAGATACCTAAGTCCATTTTTTGGAGCCTGGGTAAAAAAGAGCAAAAGAAGAGTCTTTCCTCTTTTACTATTCAGTTTTTAGTACCCCTTTGGAATTGGGTTCACAAGATTTTGACATACATTTGTTAATTCTTTATCATTAAATCACACTAATCACATTTAGGTGTAACTTTTGAAAAATTGTTAATTTTTCTAAGTTATAGAAGTTTTCTATAACCTTAGTTGTAGCCCATAGCTTTTAAATGGGGTTTAAATGAGGAAACTTCTCAGGGCAATGAAGCATGTTTATCTCCCCATCTTGGATACATTTCCTAATCTTTTATGATGTGTAGCATAATATATGACCAGGATGCAGCACTCTTTCTCTATTTGGGAATTTCTGTAATTTTAGAACAGTTCCTTCTATATGTCAGTTGACTTATTAGAGTTCATAATTTCTTCATTGGGGACAAGAGTTCCAGATCCACTGGAAATTTTTTAAATCCTCAAGCATTTTTTGGGTGGATGTTTTACAGCCTGATGAAGATGCCCAGATCTTCTTACTTGGACATCTGACCGATGGTTTTGATATAACCTTGAATGAAAAAATGAGTTTCATCAGTAAAAAATTACCTTTCCCCAATCTTGAGTACTCTAATCTTTGGTTGTCTTGCCCATAAGAAATATTTTTCTTCATAGCAACTATTATCAGCTTAAAAAAACAAACAACAACAACAAAAAAAGCCAACCTGTTTTTCTTGTTCTTCCAACTTCGAGAAGCTTGTGACACACTGTAAAGGAATCTTTACAACTCCTCCAGCTTCCAGGTCCCTCTGAAGGTCTTCGCTTTTTAAAAAAATTTATTTATTTACTTTTAGTTTACAACATTCAGTTCCACAATCCCTTGAGTTTCAAATTTTCTCCTCTCCCCTCCCACCCCCATGGTGACATACAATCAAATATAGGATCTACAAGTATTTTCATATTAAACATTAGGTTGTAAAGAAGGATTATAACCAATGGAGTGAACAATGAGAAAAAGGAAACAAAACAAAAAAGAAAAAGAGAAAGTAGCTTGCTTCAGTCTGCATTCAGACTCTGAGGTTCTTTCTTTGGATGTGGACATCTCTTTCCATCATGAGTCTTTTGGAGTTGTCTTATAACTTTGCATTGCTGAGAGGAGCTCAGTCTATCAAACTTAGTTGTCACACATACGTTGTGTCTTTAATTGTGTACAGATTTCTCCTGGTTCTGCTCTTTTCACTCAATATCAAATTATATAAGTCTCTCCAGGTTATTATGAAGTCTTTCTGCTTCTCATTTCTTATAGCACAATAGTATTCCATTACATTCATATACCACAACTTGTTTAGCCATTCTCCAATTGATGGGCATCCCATTGATTTCTAATTCTTTGCTACCACAAAAAGAGCTGCTGTAAATATTTTTGTACATATGGGTTCTCCTCCCACTTGTATGATCTCTTTGGGATACAGCCCTAGAAGTGGTATTGCTGGGTCAAGGGTATGCACATTTTTATAGCCCTTTGGGCATAGTTCCAAAATGTTCTCCAGAATGGTTGGATCAGTTCACAATTCCACCAACAATGCATTAGTGTTCCAATTTTCGCACATCTCCAGCATTTATCATTTTCGTTTTGTCATCTTATCCAATCTGGCTGGTGAGATGTGGTACCTCAGAGTTGTTTTGATTTGCATTTCTCTAATCAATAGTGATTTTGAGCATTTTATTATGTGCTTATAGATATCTTTAATTAATTCCTCTGAAAACTGCCTGTTCATATCCTTTGACCATTTATCAGTTGGGGAATGACTTATATTCTTACAGATTTGACTCAGTTCTCTGCGTATTTCAGAAATGAGGCCTTTATCAGAGACACTGGTTGTAAAAATTCTTTCCCAATTTTCCTTAATCTTGGTTACATTTCATTTCTTTCCCAATTCCTTAATCTTGGTTACATTTGCTTTATTTGTACAGAAACTTTTCAATTTAATGTAGTCGAAGTTATCCATTTTGCATTTTATAATGCTCTCTAACTCTTATTTGGTCATTAAATCTTCCCTACTCCATAAATCTGACAGGTAGACTATTCCTTGCTCTCCCAGATTGCTTACAATATCAGTCTTTATACCTAGATTGTGCGCCCATTTCGACTTGATTTTGGTTTACAGTGTTAAATATTAGTCTATGCCCAGTTTCTGCCATGCTATATTCCAGTTTTCCCAGCAGTTTTGGTCAAATAGTGAGTCCTTATCCCCAAAACTGGGGTCTTTGGATTCGTCAAACAGTAGATTACTATAGTCATTGACTGCTGTGTCTCATGTACCTAATGTATTCTACTGATCCACTACTCTATTCCTCTGTAAGTACCAAGTAATTTTTTAAATTAAATTTTATGTTTATTTTTAGTTTACATCATTCATTTCCACAAGATTTTAAGTTACAAATTTTCTCCCCATTTTTCCCTACCCACCACCCCAAAATAGCGTTCCCACTGAATATCCCCTCCCCCAGCCTGCTCTCTCCTGTATCTCCCCCCACCGACTTTCCAGTAGGGCATGGTGGATCTCTATGCCCCAGTACCTGTATATCTTATTTCTCAGTTGCATGTAAATAATAATAATAATATAATAAAAATAAACAAGAACAACAACAATATATGTGTATATATATTTTTAAACATTTGATTTTAAAACTTTGAATTCCAGATTCTTTCCCTTCCTCCCTCCTCATCCACCCTTACTGGGAAGATAATTCAATATAGGTTGTACATGTGAAGCTATGCAAAACATTTCTGTAGTGGATATATTGTGAAAGACTGATTATATTTCCCTCCATCTCATCCCATCTCCCACTTGTTCTGTTCTCTACTTTGATCTTGTCCCTTTTCCAGAGTGGGTGCTTCCAACTTCCCTCCCCCCAAGCCTGCCCTCCCTTCCATCATTTCCCCTCTCATCCCCTTCCTTCCTACTCTCCTGTAGGGTGAGATACCCTATTTAGTGCATATGTCATTCCCTCCTTAAGCCAAATTCAATGAGAGTAGGGTTGACTCATTCCCTTTTGCCTTCTTGTTCTTCCCCCTCCATTGTAACAGTTTTTCCTTGCCTCTTCTATATGAGATGATTTACCCCATTCTGTCTATCCCCATCTCCTCTCATTATATTCCTCTCTCACTTCTTACTATCACCTTTTAAGTATCATCCCTTCCTATTCTATTGGTCCTGTGCCCTCTGTCTATGTATACCTGTACACATATATACACGCATTCACATATGTATTCATATGCCCATATAGCCTCTTATATAGACATATATGTATGTGTACACACACACACACACACACACATATATACACACATACATTTCTATTCCCCTCAACTATTCTCATGCTGAGAAAAGTTTCATAAGTTACAATTATCATTTTTCCATGTAGAATGTATAATGATAAGTTCCTTATGATTTCTTTTCCTTGTTTGCCTTCTCATGCTTCTCTTGCTTCTTGTATCTGAATGTCAGATTTTCTATTCAATTCTGGTCTTTTCTTCAAGAATACTTGAAAGTCCTCTATTCCACTGAATGACCATATTTTCCCCTGAAACAAGATACTCAGTTTTGCTGGGTAGGTGATTCTTAGTTTTAGTCCCAGTTCTTTTGACCTCTGGAATATCATTCCATGCCCTTCAATCCCTCAGTGTAGAAGCTGCCAGATCCTGTGTTATCCTGATTGTTTTTGCACAGTATTGAAATTGTTTCTTCCTGGCTGCTTGTAGTATTTTCTCCTTGATCTCGGAATTCTGGAACCTGGCTATAATATTCCTAGGAGTTTTCCTTTTGGGATCTTTTTCAGGAGGTGATTGGTGGATTCTTTCAACCTCTGTTTTGCCCTCTGGTTCTAAAACATCAGGGCAGTTTTCCTTGAGAATTTCTTGAAGGATGATTTCTAGGTTCTTTCTTTGATCATGGCTTTCAGATAGTCCAATGATTTTTAAATTCTCTTTCCTGGATCTATTTTCCAGGTCAGTGGTTTTTCTCATGAGATATTTCACATTGCCTTCTATTCTTTCATTTGTTTAGATCTGTTTAATAGTATCTTGATTTCTCATAAAGTCACTGGCTTCCATTTGCTGCAATCTAATTCTGAAGGAATGATTCTCCTCAGTGAGCTTTTGAGATTCTTTTTCCATCTGGCAAATTTGGCTTTTTAAGGCATTCTTCTCCTCATCACCTTTTTGAGCCTCTTTTGCCATTTGAGTTAGTCTGTTTTTCAAGGTGTTATTTTCTTCAGTCAGGCTGTTGACTCTCATTTCATAATTTTCTTGCATCATTCTCATTTCTCTTCCCAATTTTTCCTCCACTTTCTCTTATTTGATTTTCACAATCTTTCCTAAGGTCTTCTATGGCCTGTAAGCAGCTCATATTTTTCTTGGAAGCTTTTGGTGCAGGAGTTCTGACTTCATTGTCTTCCTCCTGTTCCATGCTTTGATCCTTTTTGTCCCCAAAGTAGGAGTGTAAAGTTGGGTTGTTCTGCTTGCTTTGCTTCCCTCATTTGCTCATGTTGCCACTCAATTACTTGACTTTTGGGCTTTTTGCCACAGTAGGACTCTGCTACCAGACAGGGGAGCTTTGTCCCAAATTGCTGGGGTTTTCTCAGCTGCTGAAGGTATTAGTTGGGTGCCCTCTCTGAAGCCCCCACACACTCTGGCAAGCTGGTCACACACCCCAGGACCTCCACCCCAGACAGTGATCCATACCCAAGCAGGTTAAAGAGAGAGCAATTACCCCTCAGACTGGTTGCTTGGTTTCCCTACAATCTGCAGGCCAGGAGCTGAAGCTGCCACCTGGCTGCAGCTGCATGGCAGCTGTGCCTCAGCAGCTTCTCACCCCGGGCACAAAGGCTGACCACACTCCCAAACTACAAGATCCCAAAGTCCACACTGCACTGATCTCTCACTTTGTCTTTAGCATTTATGGGTTGATAATTCTGGAAACCACCACAGCTGCTGGTGATGTGAAGTCCCTCTAGCTGGAGGCTGGTTTTGGTCGCCCTAGGGCTAAAACGTCCAGCTCTCATAGGGCTGGGCTCGGCTCCCAGAGCACTTTGCTGGCCTCTTTCTTCCAGCCTGCCAGGCTGTCTTCAGCTGGAGGTTAGCTTCTCTCTGTCATTTTGTGGGTTCTGTAGCTCCAAGGTTTGTTTGGAGTCATTTTTTCCATGAATTAGAAAAGGTGGATGAGAGAGCCAAGGGGAAGTCCTCTTTCTGCTCTGCCATCTTGGCTCTGCCCCACTACCAAATAGTTTTGATGACTGCTGCTTTATAATACAGATTAAAATTTTGTATGGGTAGGCTACCTTCCCTAGCATTTCTTTTCATTAATTGTCTTGATATTCTGGACCTTTTGTTCTTCCAAATGAATTTTTTAAACTTTTTTTTTTCTAGCTCTATAAAATAATTTTTCGATAGATTGATTGGTATGGCACTAAATATATAATTTAATTTAGGTAAAATTGTCATTTTTGTTATATTAGTTCAACCTAGCCATGAGCAGCTGATGTTTTTCCAATTAGTTAGATCTGACTTTATTTGTGTGAAAAGTGTTTTTTCATTGTGTTCATATAGTTCCTGGGTTTGTTTTGGGAGGTAGATTCCCAAATATTTTATAATGTCTACAGTAACTTTAAATGGAATTTGTCTTTCTATCTCTTGCTCTTGGATTTCATTAGAAATATATAGGAATGCTGAGGATTTATGTGGATTTATTTTATATCCTGCAACTTTGCCAAATTTATTTGTTGTCGAAAGTAGTTTTTACTTGATTCTCTAGGATTCTCTAAGTATGTCATCATATCACCTGCAAAGAGTGATAGCTTAGGCTCTTCTTTGCCTAATTTGATTCCTTCGATTTCTTTTTCTTCTCTTATTGCTACTGCTAACATTTCTACTGCCAAATTGAATAAGAGGGGTGATAGTGGACATCCTTGTTTCACCCCTGATCTTATTGGAAATGTTTCTGGTTTATCCCCATTACATATAACACTTGCTGATGGTTTTAGAGAGATTCTACTTATTATTTAAAGGAAGACTCTGTTTATTCCTATACTGTCTAGTTAGGAATGGGTGCTGTATTTTGTCAAAAGCCTTTTCTGCATCTATTGAGATAATCATATGGTTTCTACTATTTTTGTTGTTGATGTGATCAGTATACTGATAGTTTTCCTATTGAACCATCCTTACATTCCTGGAATAAATCCTACCTGAATCAAAGTGTATTATTCTTTTTTTTTTTTTTAAAGCAATTGGGGTTAAGTAACTTGCTCAAGGTTACATGGCTAGTCATTATTTGTGTGTGGGTGCTCATTTTCTGAGGCCGATCTGATCTCGGGTCATCCAAACTCCGAGGCCGGCGCTCTTACTCACTGCGCCACCTAGCCGCCCCTTTAGGGCAATTGGGGTTAAGTAACTTGCCCAAGGTTACACGGCTAGGTTTTTGTTTGTATGGATTAAGTGTCTGAGCCCGGCTCCGAACTCAGGTCCTTCTGATTCCAGGGCCAGCACTCTATTCACTGCACCACCTAGCCGCCACCAAAGTGTATTATTCTTATGATAAGTTGCTATAGTCTTTCTGCTAATATTTCATTTAAAATTTTTGCATCTATATTCATGAGGGAAATCAGTCTATAATTTTCTTCCTCTGTTTTGTCTCTTCTTGATTTAATTATCATTACCATATTTGTGTCATAAAAAGAATTTGGTAGGACTCCTCCTTCTCAAGTGTTCCCAAATAGTTTGTAAAGTATTGGAAGTTTGATAGAATTTGCTCGTAAATGCATCTGGCCCTGGATATTTTTTTCCTAGGGAATTCATTGATGGCTTGTTCAATTTCATTTTCTATAATATTTTTTTTTTTTTGCTTTTTGGAGGGCAGTTGGGGTTAAGATTAACTTGCCCAAGGTCACATGGCTAGTTTTTTTGTGTTAATTGTCTGGGGCCGTATTTGAACTCAGGTCCTCCTGACTCCGGGGCCAGCATTCTACTCATTGCACCACCCAGCCGTATCTCAATTTCATTTTCTGAGATGGGGTTATTTAAGTAATTTACTTCATCTTCAGTTAATCTAGGCAACTTATGTTTTTGTAAACATTCATCCATTTCACTAAGATTGTCAAATTTATGTGCATATAATTGGGCAAAATAATTCCTAATTATTGTTTAATTTCCTCTTCATTGGAGGTAGATTTACTCTTTTCATTTTTGATATTAACAGTTTGGTTTTCTTAATTTTATCATATTGACTAAGTGTCTATCAATTTTTTTTCATAGAACTAGCTCTTAGTTTTATTTATTAATTCAACAGTTTTCTTAATTTCAGTTTTCTTAATCTCTCCTTTGATTTTCATTATTTCTAATTTAGTATTTAATTGTGGATTTTCAATTTATTCTTTTTCTAGCTTTTTCAGTTTCATGCCCCATTTATTGACCTCCATTTTCTCTATTTTATTTATGTATGCATTCAGGGATATAAAACTTCCCCTAAGAACTGCTTTTACTGCATCCCACAAATTTTGGTATGTTGTCTCATTATTGTCATTCTCTTGAATGAAGTTACTGATTGTTTCTATAATTTCTTGTTTGACCCATTCATTCTTTAGGATTAAATTATTTCATTTCCAATTAGTTTTTAGTTTTATCTTTCCATGGCCCTTTGTTACATATAATTTTTATTGTATCATGATCTGAGAAGGGTGCATTTAATATTTCTGCCTTTCTGCACTGAATTGTGAGGTTTTTATGCCCTAGTACATGGTCAGTTTTTGTGTATGTGCCATGTACCGATCAGAAGTTATATTCCTTTTAATCCCCATTCAGTTTTCTTCAGAGATCTATCATATCTACCCTCTCTAAAATTCTATTTGCTTCTTTAATTTCTTTCTTGTTTATCTTGAGGTTAAATTTATCAAGTTAAGAGAGGGGGAGATTGAGGTCCCCCTCTAGTACAGTTTTGCTATCTATTTCTTCCTCTAATTCCCTTAGCTTCTCCTCTGGGAATTTGATGCTATTCTGCTTGGTGCATATATGTTAAGTAACAATATTGCTTCATTCTCAGTGGTAACTTTTAGCAGGATATAGTTTTCTTCTTTATCTCTTTTAATTAGATCTATTTTTGCTTTTGCTTTATCTGAGATAAGGATTGCTACCCCTGCTTTTTTTTACTTTAGCTAATGCATAATATATTCTACTCCAGCTTTTTATCTTTATCCTGTGCATATTCCCTTGTTTCAGATGTGTTTCTTGTAGACAGCATATTATAGGATGGCTTCTAATCCATTCTGTATCTGCTTCTGTTTTATGGGAGAGTTCATCCCATTCACATTCACTGTTATGATTATTCTCTGTGTCTTTTCCCTCCCCTGTTTGTGCTTTTATTTCTCCCTTCTCCCATCCCCTCCTTAAGAGTTTTCCTTATAACCACTGCCTCCCTCAGTATTCCCTCCCTGTGTATACCTTCCCTTTACCTACCCTTCCCCCTTCCTACTATTTCCCTCCCATCTAACCACCCCCACCCTTTTTCCCCTTACCCTTCCTACTCCTGTAGGGCACAATAGATTTTTATACTTAACAAAGTATGTTATTCCCTCCTTGAACCCAAAGAGATGGGAGTAAATTTTATACAGTGCTCTTCTCCCTCCTTTCCCTCTACCATAATGAGTTTTTGTGTCTTATCATGTTAGAATCCTAGACTTAACTGATTATGTTAATCCCTCCTTGAACCAAAACCAATGAGAGTAAAGTTCATATAATATTCATCTCTTTCCCTTCTTTCCCTCTACTATGTTTTTATGCCTCTTCGTGTGGTGTAATTTACCCTTTTCTGCCTCCTTCTTTCCTTTTCTCCCATTACAGGCCCTTTGTACCCCTTAATAAGATTTTTTTAATCATCAGATTATTTCATTTATACCCACACCCTCTATCTATGTACATCCCTTTTAAATTTTGCAATAATTGCATAAATCTCAATATTGACAGGTATCAGCTTCCCATATAGGGATGTAAACAGTTTGCTCTTGATGAATCACAAGTTATGTGCATGAATGCATTCATATGTGGTGTGTGTGTGTGTGTGTGTGTGTGTGTGTGTGTGTGTTTACTTGTTTGCCTTTTTATGTCTTTCTTGAGTCTTGTATTTGGAGATCAGATTTTCCATTGAGCTCTGGCTTCTTCATCAGGAAAGTCTGGAAGTCCCTTATTTCATTGAATGACCATTTCCTTGCCTGAAAGGTTATGCTCAGTTTTGCTGGGTATTTGATCCCTGGCTTCGGTCCAAGCTCTTCTGCCTTAAAAAATATAAAATTCCAATCCCTCAGATCTTTTAATGTAGAAGCTGCTAGGTCCTGTGTGATCCTGACTGTAGTTCCACAATATTTGAATTGTTTCTTTCTGGCTGCTTGCAATATTTTCTCCTTGACCTTATAATTCTGGAATTTGGCTACCATATTTCTTGGGAGTTTTCAATTTGGGATCTCTTTCAGCAGGAGTCTGATGAATTCTTTGGATAACTATTTTACCCTCTGATTCTACGACGTCAGGACAGTTTTCTTTGATAATTTCTTGGAGGATGTTGTCCAGGCTGTTTTTTTCATCATGGCTTTTCTAGTAGACTGATAATTCTTAGATTATCTCTCCTGGATCTGTTCTCCAGGTCATTTGTTTTTCCAGTGAGATATTTTACATTTTCTTCTGATTTTTCAATCTTTATGTTTTGTTTGACTGATTCTTGATGTGACATACAGTCATTAGCTTCGACTTGACTGATTCTAATTTTTAATGAATTATTTTCCTCAGTTTTTGGAGGTCTTTTTCCATATGTTCAGATTTCACTTTTAGGGAACTATTTTCTCCATTTAGATTTTGAACCTCCTGTCCCAGTTCACAGATTTTACTTTTTAAGGATTTGTTTTCTCCAGTGAGATTTTTTTTCCATTTAGTCCAATGTAATTTTAAAAGAATGGTCAATTTATCTTCTGTCTCTCTAATTTGGCTTTTTAAATCTTTCTTGAGCTCTTCCTAGAATGCTTTTTGGGCTTGAGACAAGTTCATATTTCCTTCTGTGGTCTCAGATATGGATATAGAGTCGAGGGTGTCTCCTGAAAGTGATTCTTCTCATTCACAATAATAGGATTCAATCATCTTTGGTTGTTTCCAGCTCATTGTGATCGCCTGTTTCCTGGCTTTTTTAAAGTGGATTTCTGCTTCTGGGGTACAGAGGGCTCTGGCCCAGCTTCTCAAGCTGGGAGCTAGGTCCCTGCTTGTTGACTTTGTGTACTGTAGCCTCTGGGTGTCTAGACTGAGGCCAAGGGTGGGACTCTCAGTGTTTCCCCTGGTTTACCCTGAGGCTCACAGAGTAAGGTGTGGGGGAGGGGTGGTCTGGCCACTTCAGGTTTCTGGTTCTGTGCCCCTGGGCTAGAGTGGGCAGGTTCAGCAACTGGCAGTCTGCCCTGCTGGTGTCTGTAGATTTCCTTGATTGTGCTAAGACACACCTGGGCTTCTGGTGTTAGTGCTTGCTGGCTTAACCCCCCTGGGCTTCCAGATCTCCTGCTGGTCAGCTGAGATGGGGCTTGTTGGGACTTCTCCTGCCCTTCACTTCAGGCAGCTTCAGTCATACCCTTCCTCTAGGACTCCCAAGCCTGTTGCTGCTTCTACTATTTCAGGATTTTACACTGGAGCAATAATCTCTGGGTTTTCAGGGTCAGGGAGGGGAATTAGAGCAGCTAGGGTTTACTCCACCATCTTGGCTCTCAGAAGTTCAGGTAGGTGGGCTGATAGCCCTAGGAGAAGCTGCTGTCGCTGCCCCAGGCCTTGTGCTTTCTCTTACCCAGCTCCAATCCATCCTCTGTCCTCCATCCAGCAGTGAGAGGTCTGTGAAGCTGGGGCTCACTCTGACTCAACTGTGGTCTGGTCTCAGGTCCTTGCTGGTAAAGCCCACACATTCCACACTCCTTCTGCCTAGTCCTATGTGTGTACTTTCCTGAACTGGGAATCTGCCACACTCCATCTCCCAGTGGATTCTGTCACTCTAAAATCTGCTCAGATTCACTTTTTAGAGGTTATTGATGTAATTCACGGAGGAGCTCAGATGAGTTCCTGCATCCATTCTGCCATCTTGGCTCCGCCCCCCTCTTTGCTTGTTTTTTTAAGGAGTGATTTGCAGCAGTAGTTTTCCAGTTCTTAACATTGTTTTCAACCCCACTTTTGCTTTTTAGTGAGGCTGATACTATTTCATTGAAGCCTTCAATGATCCTTTAAATGCTTGACTTCAGCACACCAACAGTTACTATGATGTCTCTATGTCATTGAAATGTGCTCTTTAAGAGCTACAATTTTTGTAGTTTTCTCTGAAGTAATCATCCATTCCTAAAAAATCACAAATTAAAAACACAGTAAAAGATAGCAATGAAACAAATATGGCATGAACTAACTAAACAGCTCATTCTTTTTTTTTCTTCCTGTTTACAACATTCCATCTTTTTTTAATTTCATTTTTAAATTTTATTTATTTATTTATTTTTTTAAAAAAGTAATTGGGGTTAAGTAACTTGCTCAAGATTACACGGCTAGTCATTATTTATGTGTGGGTGCTCATTTTCTGAGGCCGGATCTGATCTCGGGTCATCCCAACTCCGAGGCTGGCGCTCTTACTCACTGTGCCACCTAACCGCCCCACAGCTCATTCTTTATGGTTTTTTCAGGCTAGCATTAGCATGCCAGCATACTGGCATGACTGTCACAAAATGAATTCTTATCCAAATTATTACTTGTGCTAAGTAATTGGAATAGCACTGAGTGATTATGCGCTAGAATTCTATTCCTTTTTTTTCCCAGCAAATTTCTCCTCTCAACAACTAATATTGTTTACAGTGGAATCTTAATATCACATTAGTACAAATCCTGTTGTTTTTATTAAGAAATTTTTGGTGGAAGAAGGGGAATTTTGAAGCAATTTTAAAAAGAGGTATAGAGAGGCAGTTTGAGAATGTGAAAGGTGAGAGGGCATCATAGAATCTTTTACCCTCTTATATCACTTGTTTTTATTTTTCAGGGTTTATTACCACAGTCTGACAACTTTGTATGTGCTGGTTGCTAAAGGTATTAGTTAAGACAGAAGTTAAACATTAAGACAAAATGCTCAGATTGATAATTATGTTGACATTTTTATTAATTTAGGTACAGCATTTTTTTTAAGTGGCTACCTGGAGACATTGTGACAAGTATCTGGAAGCATTGTTGGTAATCTAGGTTAATTATTGGTCAGTGTCAGATTATTATTACAACTTTTAAAAAAGAAGTGAGGAATAAAATATATTTTTAAAACTTATTTTAAAAATATTACATTAAAAAATATATCATAGCTTAAAGGAGAGGTCAGGATTTTATTGGCTATTGAAACATGCAACCTAATCTTTATTGTACTTTGAAGCGGGATAGTATTAAGGTAAGAGAAGGGAAAATAATAAGTATTTGTAAGTTCTAAGAGACATGTCAGGGTGGTCTTTTAAGGGTTATAAACTCTGAAATTTTTCCAGACCTGAACTAGGTATTTAGTTAAAGCTGATTTAGGACTTTCTGAAGCACTGGAAGTCTAGGGTCTATGTTGACCTATATCTAAGAATTAAGATTTCAGTACATAGACTGAGATGTAAAAGCAAAGAGGGGTTTTAAAGAGTTTCCTACTGTACCTGAAGAAAGGATTTTGAATTTATATTTTTAAAAAGGCACATTCTTATTTAATCTCTAATGCTTATGTGGTACCTAAAGAGGTATTTATTTTCAGACTGATTTTCTAGTTTGTAATTATCTAGGTTCCATATTTTCCCACATGCTGATTTTTTTTTTTGCTCCTTCACTGCTTATTTCCTTTCTTGGAAAGTAGACTGGATAGAAGAATTGAAACTCTTAGTCAGTTTTACTACTTGCCATTGAAAGATTTATATTAGAGGAGAATGGGATTAAACTCAGAAGTAAATATTTCAGGAATGATCTATGGATTTTTATTTTTCATATCGTCCTAGTCATCCATTACTACATATGAGAGTTGACATCTCAGGACAGTAATTGTTTAGTGCTGTAATTTTCTAATTGCATAAAATATATTATAAAATATAATAGCTGTAGTAGTAGTAATAGCAGCTGAAGCAATAACAGCGAGCGTTTATAGAGCACTTTAAGGTTTGCAAAGCACTTTACATATGTTAAGTCATTTGGTCCCCACAACAACTTTGGGAGGCAGGTGCTGTTATTATCTTCATTTTAGCTTCATATTAGCTTCATATAAGCAAACTAGCTCAGTTAAGTGACTCGCCCAGAGCCCCCAGTTAGGACACATCTGAGGCAGAATTTGAATTAAGGTTTTCTGGGTTATGAGTTCTGTGTTTTATCTACTGTGTCAATTCCTAAATAATTGGTATTTATATAGTGTTTTAAAGTTTACAAAGTATTTTACATATATTACCTCATTTGATCATCACTACAACCTTGTAAGATTGATGCTATCTATCTTCTTATCACTATTTTGTAAATGAGAAAACTTGAGACTCAGTGAGATTGTAGTTTGACCTTGTTAACAAGCTAATGTATGACAGAAGTGGCCTTTGGACCCAGGCCTCCCAAGACTACAACTTCAGAACACATTTCATTGTTGTTTAGTATCTCCATAAGGTTTCAACAACATTCCAAAAAACAAAATAAAACATAATAGGATGTTTCAGGATCAATAAACTATGTGTGTTTATTTCAATAGTTAAAGATGTATGAGGTTTTTTTGTTGTTTTTAACAACCAATGGCTTTCAGTATCTTCATTCTCTACCTTACGGTTTATGGGATTAAGTATTTCCCTCATGAAATGGCTGATGGAATTCAGAAAAATCTGAAAGGGAAGAAAGTGAATTTTTCTTATCTGTGAGGATCATTTCATATGTGGGAGAACTAACCTCAGACTGATGAAAGATGGCACTGAGACAGAAGAGGTTGGACATTAAAATCAATACCATTGCCTCCTAGCTATTCTCTGGAGTCTATTACTGAGAAGGTTTGTAAGAAGTGGGCTGACTCTACTATCCAATCAGCAGTCACAGAGGAATTGACAGAATTAATGCTGAAACCAGCAAATCCTTTTAAACAATGAGACCCTCAAGACTTCTTAGAGGTTAAATTTCAGCAATAGAGGCTAGCAGCTTATTCTCTTGCACACACTGGAGACCTGGGGAAATCTTTTGGTGTGTCTGGACTGAGAAGAGGGGTGGGTAAGGTAGTATTTAATTGCTTGTCTGTGTCCTTAATAAAAATCCTGACCCTTCCATCATGCTATATGCTGGAAAGAAAAATCATAATTCTATCCTTGAGTTTGGAAACTTCCTAGTGTAAATTCTAGTTTAAAACCTGTCTGAAAAGGAGAGAAACAACATCCTTCAAGATATATCCAGGGAGACATTCAAAGGAACAAGAGCAAAGAAAAAAAATCAATCATCAGTAAAGAATATGTGCCAAATGAGAGCAAAATTAACCAAAGAGCCAAAGATCCTTAACTGCCCACATATCTGCTTTCACTGAAGACCTTTTTTTTTTTTTTCATAAGATTAGCTATTAGTTACAGAATTATGGACATTCTTTGTTTTGGCCTAGTCATTCTAGCCATCCACATGATATATTTAGGAAAACCAACTTATAGAGACATTACGTATGGAGAAAATCTTTGCTAACAACCTACCCCATCATGAGTTCCTGTTTGGTCCTTAGCACAAGATTTATAAAAGTAATGAATTTTCTCAAATTTCAAATCTTAAACTACTGAATATATAATTTCAGAATGATAGAATGGTGACCTTTGAAGAATTATGTAAGGCCAACGTCTCAGTCATACAAATATCATCTTGGTTTAAGCCATCTTTTTATATTCTGTTTTTTCTTTGCCTCTTTTTGTAGCCCCATTATCCTATTTTTCCCTCTTTTAAAGGTCAATTCTTATTTTTTTAAATAAAAAAACCCATGTGCAGATCTGCCGAGCCACTTTTCTTCTCATGTACAAAATACTTTCCAGCATTGATTTATGTTTTATTTATTGATTATTGACTATTGATTTAATATCTACCAAACTAACCTTTGTCATATGTGCATTCTGTTGGACCACAGGTGATTAGGTGAAATGGTATAGAAAGTTCAGGACCAGATGCTGTTGATTGAATCAGCTGAAAAGGTGCAATCTCTTGTTTACAAAGATGACACTGTAAATAATGGGTATACGTTTTAAAAAGTTGTATCTCATTTTTATTGATGCCTTTGTCTTTACATCGTATTAATTTCTAAATATGCTACTTTCCCTTCCTCTATTCAGCAAACCATAGCTAATCTCTAACAGGGATTTAAAGAGGGCAAAAACAAGTTGGACAAAACTAGCCAGTACATGAAGTGTGTTATTGCATATGCAACATTCCATATGCATCCTTCTAGTCACCTAAGTTCACGACCTTGGTGTCATCCTTGACTCTTTACTTTTCTTCACCCCACATAATTAGTCACTTGTCAGATCTTGTCCTTTCTCCTTCCACAACAGTCAACAAGCCTGTTATGTGTTGGCACTGAGGAAACAACTACAAAGAATGAAAAATCGCTATTCTCAAAGAGCTTATGTTCTAATAGGGGAGACTATAAGTACATACTTAAGTATTTACTTAAGAAGTTATTAAGTGCTTACAATTATGTGCCACTGGGCTAAGTGCTAGGGTTCAGCACTTTATGCCCTCAAGGAGTTTACATTCTAAGGGAGAAGATAACATGCAAAGAAATACACAGTGTAAATAGAAGGTAATTTCAGTGATTTTAGAGGTAAATAAGTAGCTACTGGAATTTGATTAGGAGTAACACATGTTAGACTTGTGCTTTAGAAAGATCACTTTGGCCACTAAATGGAGGTGAAATTGGAGTAGTGGGAGAGAACAAAGGCCAGAAAACTGACCAATAAGCTATCACAATATTTTAAGGGGAAGGTAATATGAATCTGTAATATATGATGGTGATTCTGTGAGTAGGAAGAAGAGAACGTAGATGAGAAATGTTGAGAATGCAGTGGAATTTCTGTGTGTGGACATCTTAGTAATTTTTCTTCATAATTCCGAATTGTTTTCCAGAGTGATTAGATCAATTCGTAGTTTTCAGTGTATGTATTGCTGTCTGTCTTTCTGCAGACCCTCAGACATTGACTGTTTCCATTTTTTGTCATCCTTGTCAAAAGGTGTAAAGTCAAACCTTGCATTTGTTTTTATTCTCATTTATAGCATTACTAGTGATTTGCAACAGATTTTCGTATGGTTATTAATAGTGTACAATTCTTCTTTTGAAGAATTCTTTGCTTATGTCCTAGGGCAAAGAGGTGGTGCAGTGGATAGAGTGCTTGGCCTGGTGTTAGAAAGACATCTTTCTATGTTCAGATCTGGCCTCTAGACACTTTCTAGCTGTTGTGACCATGGTCAAGTCACTTAACCTTTTTGCCCCAGTTTCCTGTATATAAAATGAGCTGAAGAAGGAAATGGCAAACCACTCCAGTATCTTTGCCAAGAAAACCCCAAATGGGATCATGAAGAGTCCTTTGATTACCTTTTCATTAGGTTCTTGGTCCCAATATATTAGGAAATTAATCCTGATTAATGTTAATAATATAATAATTGTGTTAATTTCCAAATTAATGTAGAGAACAGACACTAATCAGAGATCTTTTTAGTGAAGTTTTTTTCTCCCATCAACACTTTTCCTCTGAACTTAATTGTATTTGCTTTGTTCATGCAAAAGCTCTTCAGTTTCATGCAGTCAAGTGTCTTTTAAATTTTTTTGTGATTGACTCTATCCCTCGTATTGTTAAGAATTATCCCCCTAATTATAGCTATGAGAGGTACCTGATCCTGATTTCTTATAATTGCATTATGATGTGACTTACTATTTTCAGGTTGCATATCCATTTTGACCTTATTGTAATAGACTAACAAAGTCGTACGTGACACACAGAAAGTTTAAGAATCACTGTTCTAGACCTTTTGTTCTTCCAAATGAATGTTATTCTTTTGGTGGTGGTTCTATAAAATTAACCCTTTAGTAGTTTTCTGTTCAGTTACTAAATCTCATAAATTAATTTAGGTAGTAGAATTTATTTTAAATTATGTTATTGTTTGTTCTTTGTTTTCAAAGAGGACCCATGACAGGGTGATGTCTTGACTTTTTTGTGAATTGGATTTAAGTGAAGTCAGAATTGCACAAAGTCATCACTTTCACTCTTTTTTTTTTTTTAAAGCAATTGGGGTTAAGTAACTTGCTCAAGGTTACACGGCTAGTCATTATTTATGTGTGGGTGCTCATTTTCTGAGGTCGGATCTGATCTCGGGTCATCCCAACTCCGAGGCTGGCGCTCTTACTCACTGCGCCACCTAGCCGCCCCTTTAGGGTAATTGGGGTTAAGTAACTTGCCCAAGGTCACACGGCTAGGTTTTTTTTTGTTTGTATGGATTAAGTGTCTGAGGCCGGCTCTGAACTCAGGTCCTTCTGACTCCAGGGCCTGCGCTCTATTCACTGTGCCACCTAGCCGCCCCTATCACTTTCACTCTTTATTCCAGAGTCATCAAAGTCCAACAGCAAGACAAAATTCAAGATGATCTGATGAATGGGTATTCAGGGAGGACTAGAACCTATGGTGTGAGGGCTTACAAAACCTTTTTCAGGGTTGCTCATCCACTTTTTGTGTCCACCTTCACCCAACTCCCACCTGTGACTCTAAAAAGCTGTAGCATGTAGTCACACCTCAGTAAACCATCGTGGCAGAGATGCTAAACCAGGTTAAGGGTAACCTACAGAGCTCAGACCCATCAGTGAGTTAGGGGGGATTTCTACCTCAAGTATGTGAACACTTCCCCCAGCAGAATGAACAAATAAGAATGATTTATTCCAACAACCATGAAGGGAGCCGAGGCAGGCAACATGGAGTGCTTTGGAACCTTGGTCAGTATATAGGTCTAATCCTAATTTTTGCCAAGCAGTTTTCCTGTTTCCTCATTTTATAGTTTATCAGACCCTAAGTTATTGAGATCAGCTGTTTTGGATTCTTGCTTATCTAATCTGTTCTACAGATCTGCTTTTTTATTTTTTAACCATGACCAAATAGTTTTGATGATTATTGCTTCGACAGATAATTTAAATTCTACAAGGGCTAGCTATCTCCTACTTTTTTCATTATTTCTCCTAAGAATCTCTTAACTAGTTCTTAACTTGGAGTTTTTCAACTTAAAAATATTTCTGACAAATATATTTCAAAATAATTGGGTTTTCTTTTTATTTCCTTTGTATTTAAAAACATCATTGAAGGGGCGGCTAGGTGGCGCAGTGAATAGAGCGCCGGCCCTGGAATCAGAAGGACCTGAGTTCGGAGCCGGCCTCCGACACTTAATCCGCACAAACAAAAACCTAGCCGTGTAACCTTGGGCAAGTTACTTAACCCCAATTGCCCTAAAGGGGCGGCTAGGTGGCGCAGTGAGTAAGAGCGCCGGCCTCGGAGTTGGGATGACCCGAGATCAGATCCGGCCTCAGAAAATGAGCACCCACGTATAAATCAAATGACTAGCCGTGTAACCTTGAGCAAGTTACTTAACCCCAATTGCTTTAAAAAAAAAAAAAAAAAAAAAATCATTGAAAAAAGTACAGAGACTTCACCAGACTGCCAAAGGGGTCCACAACACACAAAAAATTAATCTCTGTTTTAGTCCTTTTGTTTTTCCAAATGAATGTTGCTCTTTTAGTGATGGTTCTATAAATTATCCCCTTAGTAGTTTGCTATTCAGTTACTAAATCTTATAAATTAATTTATGTATTCATTTTGACTTAATTTATGTATTCATTTTAAGTTAATTTTTGTGTGTACTGATCTGATACTGCAAGCCCCTCCAACTCACTCCTCCCACTCCCAATGCTTGTCCATTGAATGATTTTTTAAATTAAATTATTTTTTTCAATTAACAAGTATGTATTTTTTCTCCCTTCCACCTACCCCTCCAAAAAAAAAAAAACCAGAAAATTCTTATAACAGATATGCAGAATTAAAACAAATTCCTATATTGACCATCTCTGAAAATGTATGTAATTTTGCATATAAATTGTTCCTCTGGTTCTATTCACTTCATTCCGCTTCAATTCATGCAAGTCTCAGGTTTCTTTGCAACCATCTTCATTGTTTTTTAGTATTCAGTTGTATTTATATGCTATAATTTGTTCAGCCTTTCCCTGTGAGGTATCCTCTTTAATTTCTAGTTCTTTGCATCTACGAAAAGAGCTGCTATAAATATTTTTTTGTACATGGGGGCCCTTCACTTTTTTATATCTCTGTGAGAGTACAGACCTTACAGATCTTATCACTGCATCAAAGGATTTATACAGCTCAATGAAAGTAAAACTTTTGAGGCATAGTTCCAAATTGTTTTCCAAAATGACTGTACATTTACCAACACTACATTAAGTGCATATTTTTCCAAGGTCCCTCCAACATGTCAATTTTCTTTTTTTGTCAATTTACTCCTCTCTACATACTCTGTAATCCATAATGGTTTCCATGTTTTTCCTCAAACAAAACACTCTTATCTCCTAAGTGTTTCACTGTCTATCTTTGATTCTTAGAACTCCCTCCTTTCTCATCCCTCCCTCCTAGCTTCCTTCAAGTCCCGCCTAAAGTCCCACCTTCTGTGAAATGCCTTTCCCTGGCCTGCTTTATCTTAGTGTCTTTCTTCCAGGATTTTCCCGAGTTAATCTTTTTTTTTTTTTGAGTTAATCTTGTATATATCTTGTTTGTACATAGTTGTTTGCATGTTGGTTCTTCTATTAGACTGAACCTCTGGAGAGCAGTGACTATTTTTTCTTGTTTTTTGTTGTTTGGTTTTGAGTTTTGTTTTGTTTTTTTTGTTATGCTAAGAAGTGACCCTAATTCTTAGCATAGGCCTTAATGAATAGGTTCTTAATAACTACTTCCTTTTATAAAAAAAATTATTTTAAATTTGTGGAATTACAATGAGCATTTCCATAACATAGTACAATAAAAAAGATGATTGCACATGAAATTGCAAGTCTACTATGCACAATTTGCTATTCCTTTCAAATATACATTATAATGTGAATTTTCTTTTTTTTTCCTTCCTCCCTCTTCCACCATAGAGATGGCTACCATTAGATCCAAATAGGTGTGTGTGTGTGTGTGTGTGTGTGTGTGTGTTTGTGTGTGTAAAATTATTCTGTATATACTTATATTTATCAGTTTTTTCTCTCAATGCAGATAGCATCTTTCTTCATATGTCCTTTATAGTTACTTTGGGTATTTATAATATTCAAAATAACTTATTCACTCATTTTTATTAAAACAATATTGCTATTACTGTATACAGTTCTCTTGGTTCTGCTCATTTCCCTCTTTATTATTTTGTGCAAGTCCTTCCATGTTTTTCTAAAATCATTGAGCTCATCATTTCTTACAGTTATATATATTTCTTATGGTTTCTTATATTTACATTAATAAATACTTCTTGATTGACTTTAATTTGTATCTCTCTAATTATTAGTGACTTGAAATATTTTTTCCACACAATTTTGGTTTTTTCCTTTGAAAACTGTCTGTATTTTTTGACCAACCAGTTTATCTATTGAGGAATAGTTCTTGTTCTTACAAAACTGAGCCAGTTCCTCATTTAGATAGCAAATGACACCTATGTATCAGAGAAACTTGTTGCCAAGCTTTTTTCCCTAACTTTATCCTTTTCATTTTAATTGTAATTTTTTTCTTTTTTTTTAGAGGGCAATGGGGTTAAGTAACTTGCCCAAGGTCATACGGCTAGGTTTTTTTTGTTTGTGCGATAAGTGTCTGAGGCCGGATCCGAACTCAGGTCCTTCTGACTCCAGGGCCAACGCTCTACTCACTGCGCCACCTAGCCGCCCCCCATAATTGTAATTTTTAAAGCTGTTTCAGTTGTTTGGGGGACTTTTTGCTTTTTGGAGGGGGAAAGGCAGGGCAATTGGGGTTAAGGGACTTGCCCAGGGTTACATGGTTAGTAAGTGTTAAGTGTCTGACGCCAGATTTGAACTCAGGCCCTCCTGACTCCAGGGCCTGTGTTCTATTCACTGTGCCACCTAGCCACCCCTAATTGTTTGGTTTTTGAAAAAGCTCTGAGTATTGTGGGAAGATGGTGGCATGTTAGGACAGACCAAAAGGTCAGATTCCCCACAAGACACCCTGGTTAAGCACTGAAAATATGCTAGAAGGAATAATGACAAAACTGAAGGGAAACACTTATAAACTCAACCATTTTTAACACTGAGAAATCTTCACACCGAGGCCAAACCCCTAGGAATGTTAATCTACTTGAACTCCTTCCTTAATGATTAACAACTTCCCATTCCATCATCTTCTCCTTATCCCAGTGACTCTGAATCTCACATGCCTGAGTGACTCCTTATCACCTTCAGGATCAAATACAAAATCCTTTGTTTGGCTTTTAAAGTCTTTTATAACCTGGCTTCCCTCCGACTAGTCGTTTTATATATTATTCCTTCTGTCCTCTCCCACCTTCTCCCCCCCGCCCCATACTCTACTACCCAGTGACACTGGTGTCCTTGCTGCTGTTGCTTGAACAACACATTCCATCTCTAGAGTCTGCATTTTCATTGGCTAGCCCCCATGCCTGGAACTGTCTCCCTCTTCTTTTTTCCATGATCTGACTCCCTTCAAAAACCAGGTAAAGCTCAAATTCCACCTACTAGAAGAAGCCTTTCCTGAGCCCTCTTAATTACTTTGAGCTCCTTTTGTTTTGTTATAACTTTCTTTGTATCCCCAGCACTGAGCACAGCACCTGATATATGATATATGTAATAATAATATGTGTGATAATAATATAATAGCACTTAATAAATGCTTGTTGACTGACTGAATAACAGCTGTTCAGTCTGGGACTGCACAAAAATAAAGAATTCTGCAGAAGTTCTGAGTAGAGGCAAGCCAGGGTAGGTGTAAAGCAAAGCAAAACAATTAGACAGCAGGTTGTACTATAAGGTGGAGCCAGACAGATTGTCCTGCTTTATGCCAGACTCCTTTCCTGTTTTATCTGTAGTTTTTCTGTAATAGTGAGACCTTACTCCAGGAGCTGAGTTCTTTGGGTTTATCTAGTACTATCCTTCTAGTTCTATTGCTTCTGTATGTCATCTAATCTTTTCTCATTGACCTCTTTTGGGTCATTTTAATGATTACTCCTTTGTAGTATACTTTAAGATCAGTCACTTCTAGGTACCTTTCCTTCTCACTTTTTTTGCATTGTTTCCATTGAGATTCTTGACCTTTTCTTCCACAATATCAAAGATGAATTTCATAATCATTTTTTCTAATTCTGTAAAGTAATCCTTTTCTAATTTGATTGATAAGGCACTAAATTAGTATATTAATTTAGGTACTATTTATGTTATATTGGCTTGTCTTTCCCCTGAGCAATGAAAATTTTTCTAATTACTTGGGTCTTTTTAAAGTTGTATTTGTATAGTTCCTCTGTGTGTCTTGGTAGATAGACTTCCAAAGTCTTCCCCTCCCCCCAATTAACTATTTCTGTTCTAATTTTAACTGCATTGAGTTTGTGCAAAAACTTCAATTTTATATAATCAAAATTGTCTCTTTTATAATTCTTTGATCTGCTTTTTCCCTGGTCTGGAGATGAACGTTTCTCTTATACATAGTTGGGAAAAATATTTTCTTTCTTGCTCCTCTAATTTGTTTAAAATATGACATTTTAAATAGAAGTCATTTGGAGCTTTTTGTAGAATATGGTCTTTGTTTAAACCTAATTTCTGCTAAGCTGCTTTCCAGTTCTTGGCACTTTTTGTTGAATGATGAGTCCGGTAAAGTTTTGGGGTTTATTGAACATTACTACATTCTTTTGCTTCAGTATATTGTATGCCTAATGTTTCACTAATTTGAGTTCTCAGTTTTGTTTTTTTAAAGCAATTGGGGTTAAGTAACTTGCTCAAGGTTACACGGCTAGTCATTATTTATGTGTGGGTGCTCATTTTCTGAGGTCGGATTTGATCTCGGGTCATCCCAACTCTGAGGCCAGCGCTCTTACTCACTGCGCCACCTAGCTGCCCCTTTTAGGGCAATTGGGGTTAAGTAACTTGCCCAAGGTCACACGGCTAGGTTTTTGTTTGTGTGTGCATTAAGTGTCTGAGGCCGGATCTGAACTCAGGTCCTTCTGACTCCAGGGCCGGCGCTCTACTCACTGCGCCACCTAGCCGCCCCTTTGTTTTGTTTTTTAACCAGTACAAAATAGTTGTCCTAATTTGTGTCTGGCCACTGGACCCAAATGGCTCCAGAGGTAAAAGTGAGGCTGGTGATCTAGAAACTTTAATTTTACTAGGGGAACAGAAAGACCATGATGAAAATGATTGCAACTTATATACAAGCATCTATTGCAAAGGATAAAAAGGAAAAGAGAAATAATATGAATACTTCAATAAAATCCTTCCATTTGAATCAGCACATAACTTTAATACTTAGAGAATTCAGTACAGAGGTTGGAATAGGCAAAAACAGCAAAACATGTTAGAAAATATCGATCCGGGGGGCGGAGCCAAGATGGCGGAGTAGAAACAGCTCATCCAAGCCTCTCTGCCCCCAGATTCTCCACAAACTATGTAAAAAAGGACTCTGAACAACTTCTGGAGCCCCAGCACCCACAGAACGACACAGAGAAGCTAACCTCCCTCTGAGGACAGCCCAGCAGCCCTGCAGGAAGGACCAGCGCAGTGGTCTGGGAGCCGGCACCGCGCAGAGTGCAGGAGCGGAGCCGAGCCGAGCCCAGGTCTGCGTGAGCCGAGGTTTTAGCCCCAGGGCGGCAGAGCCAGCAGCCAGCTGGAGGAACCCCAGAACACCAGGAGCAGTGGCGACTCCAGAATTATCAACATAGACATGCCTAGGACAAAGTAAGAGGTTAGTGTCCTATGGACTTTGGGACCTATATTTGGGGAATGCGTCAGCTCCCTCCCCTGGGAGCTAGAAGCCGCTGAGGAGACACGCCATTTTGTAGTTTTCATAGGCATTTCTGGCTCCCAGCCTACAAATCATGGGGAGATCCAGCGATCAGTCTTGGGGGGTAATCGCTCTTGCTTTAACCTCCTGGATCTGGATTGTGATCTAGGGTGGAAGTTGTGGGTGGGTTTATAGCTTGCCAGAAACGGAAGTTGCCCCCCACACGTTCAGGACGAAAATTCCTCTATCTGGCCTTAAAGCCATAGTGTGGCAACAAGCCCAAAAGTCAAGCAATCAAGTGGCAACATGCCAAGGCAAAGAAAACAGAAAAATGCAACCCTAGACTCCTATTTTGGGGGCATAGAGCGGGAAAAGGACTGTGAGGTCAGAAGTCCTGCTCCAAAAGCCCCAGGGGGAAACATGAGCGGGTTGCAGGCCATAGAGGACCTTAAGAAGGACTTTAAAAATCAAATAAGAGAAGTGGAGGAAAAATTGGAAAGAGAAATGAGAAGGATGCAGGGAAAGTATGAAATGAGGGTCAACAGCCTGACTGAGGAAAACAACACCTTAAAAAATAGACTAACTCAAATGGCAAAGGAGGCCCAAAGGGGCAATGAGGAGAAGAATGCCTTAAAAAGTCGAATTTGCCAGATGGAAAAAGAATCTCAAAAGTTCACTGAGAAGATTCATTCCTTCAGAGTTAGACTGGAACAAATGGAAGCTAATGA